>OY726531.1:46852294-47558722 GCA_963383655.1 Bathymodiolus septemdierum
AGTCTAAAACTACATTTAATCCTGCTTTTGCTGGTAAAAAAGTCATCAAAATCGAACAAGAGTCGACTTTGGAATAATGTTTTTAAAAGATGTGGTTTTATATGAAATATATAGTAAAAAAATCACAGTGACCGAATACTTTTGGCACGTCTCTGTAACTGTAATATTGTTGGAAATGATGTTAAACACCATAAACCATCAATTTATTTACAGGCAGTTAAAAGCTGTAACATTTCAAAGTGGTCTCACAAAAGATGGTTCTCAAATCTCACACGAACAAAAAGTATCTCTACAGTAAAATAAAACGGTAAGGGAAAATTTTATGACACATAGCCAAATAAATTAAATGTATATTTAAAAACTTTAATTGGTGAGAGTAATAATATATGTATATGTATTATATCATTAAAAAGTGCTCTCGTAAATGACCGGTTCTCCAATCTCACTCATATCTCTACCATAAAATTAAACAGCAGGAAAAATGACACATACTGTTAGCCAAACAAATTAAATGTATATAAAAACTTCAATAGGTGATAGTAATAATGCATGTATTGTATCATATAAACAGGGTCATTAATTAACATAGAAAGTTAAAAGAGTTTCAACATTTCAAAGTAGTCTCACAATTAAACAGGGCTCTCAAATCTCACTCTACTATAAGGAAAACTGACACATAGCCAAACATTTAAAAACTTCAATAGGTGAAGTAATAATGTATATATTGTACAAAATGTATCATTAAAACAAGTTCAAAAGTTAACATCATGTATATAATAGACATCATGTTACACATAATGTGTAGGTAATTGTCCTCATTTAACTCTTTTTAAATGTCAAATAAATTCAATATCTTTTCATACATATTCAAAGGTGAAATAAACATTTATCCAGCTTATCAGTGAAAGAAAAGATGCTTGATGTAATTTCAGTCCCTTGATTTAATTTCAGAATTCTAAACTGTGATATATTTTATATCTACATGAACTAAAACCAACACTACACAACAGTGAAACATGTAGTACGAAATCTGTAGAGTTATAATCATTTATGATTCTGGCCTTGAACCAATGTCAGTCTGGGTTAAGGTGTTTAACTCCATTTTCAACAATATTTCAGGTATTAATCCACTCTTTTATAGTGGTTACCCATTTGTTGTTTTTTTCTGTATTTATATACATTTTATTTACAAGTGTAATTTGAGGAGTTAACTATGTGATCAAGTAATTTTATAGCTGAAAGTTTGATTTTTAGATATATTACAAACAGCCACCAGTTTCTGATGTATGGTATAAAAGCGAAGAATTCAAAGCATTTTCTTCTCTCTTATGATGGGTTAGTGTGTTTAACTCCATTTTCAACAATATTTCAGGTATATATCATGGCAGAGTTTTATTTGTGGCGGAAACCGGAGTAGCCGGAGAAAACCACTGACCTGCCACAAGTAACAGCTTGACATGAGCGGGATCCAAACTCACAATTTTATTGGTAATGGCAATTGATTGCACAGGTAGTTGTAAATCCAACTACCATACGATTGTGACTAATGACTCCCCCACCACCTGTATTACTCTATCCCAAACCAAGACCCACATTTCTGTATAGTAATACCAGTACATTTCCCCCCTAGACCCCCATTTCTGTATAGTAATAGCAGTACATTTCCCCCCTAGACCCCCATTTCTGTATAGTAATACCAGTACATTTCCCCCAGCACTGCTCTTACTCTTCGTCTGTTTTGTTTATGGCAATCTGTCTATGTAAGAAAACACTATGGTCTAACATTAGTTCTGAAATACAAATTTACCAGTACCAGTTTCAATCTTATTGTTTTTCAGTTTGAAAACAGTACGTTTTCTAAGATCAATAAACTGGTACTGGTAATTTGTATTTCAGAACGACAGATAGAGAGAAGAGGATCGGGAACCAGTAGCGCGGGGTAAGTACAGAGTTATCTTTTCTTGATAACGTTGGTGATAATTGAAAGTGAAGCACTCAGTCCCGAAAACCTCGCTGATTGCACAAAAGACGACCGATTTGTATATAGTTTTTGTATAGACATCGAGATGAGTGATTGCGGAAGTCGTACATGTACATGCATGGATATTGCTGGTAATTGGATTTTTATATTTTTAATTATTTTTTTTTGTCAAATATTCAACTTTCGCTGCTCCAGAGTTGTTTACCTTTAATATAATAGAGTAGAGGATCGAGGGTTTTTGTGTTTTTAGAAATGGGCTTATATTGATCTCGGATTGAGTTTTTGGTCATGTTTGAAGCTGTTCAACACTGTTTATAATGAAAACGTCCCACAAAAGTGATGAATTAAAATTTTTTAAAAAAAGGGGGAGGGTACCTATGTTTTTTTTCTAAAAATTTATAATCAACTCAAGTGTTGTCAATAATATGCAACACAATTTGTTTACAATTTTCCCTTTGCAGAGTTTGGGTTTGTTTTTATTGATTTCATCACGTATTTTCGATTTAGTGTCATTCTTACTAAATACCATTATATAATATTAACTGATTACCCCGGGATCCAATTTCATAGATATATTTCTTAAATTATATTAATTCTAACCAATATTTACCTGTGCATGCTTTTTGGTTATTTATAGCAGTTATCATGATCAGTGTCCGGTAAACTTAGGAAAAGAAGCAGACTTATAATTAGGTGCGTTAATGGTGATTTCACCAACAGATATTCGAATTCTTTACACTAAATACGACATTATAACATATTTTTTAAAGCTGGCTTCTTGTTCAGAACATTTTATTAGTATAAAACATCGAATATTGGCAACTTTTAACATAAAAAAAAATAAAAAATTCTGACAGCTTGTATGCCTTTAAGAATGCATTCTCTCATAGAGATAAATTAATATTATGTTTTACATGTGAAGCACATTTCAAGAACATCTGGCATTGCATATCTCTGCATATGCAAATAATTATGTAATCATGATCATAACAAATGCCGACATTTAATGAGGCATAAATGATTAAATTACATAATGCAAAGCAGAACATGCTTATATTATTACATACAGGTATGTATTGGAAAAAATCTTAGATACAAAATTTTGGGAGATCTATACATTTACAATATGTACATGTTATAAGGTACTTTACCTGACTGATTCATGGGTGGGGGTCTGTACATGTTATAAGGTACTTTACCTGACTGATTCATGGGTGGGGTCTGTACATGTTATAAGGTACTTTACCTGACTGATTCATGGGTGGGGTCTGTACATGTTATAAGGTACTTTACCTGACTGATTCATGGGTGGGGTCTGTACATGTTATAAGGTACTTTACCTGACTGATTCATGGGTGGGGTCTGTACATGTTATAAGGTACTTTACCTGACTGATTCATGGGTGGGGTCTGTACATGTTATAAGGTACTTTACCTGACTGATTCATGGGTGGGGTCTGTACATGTTATAAGGTACTTTACCTGACTGATTCATGGGTGGGGTCTGTACATGTTATAAGGTACTTTACCTGACTGATTCATGGGTGGGGTCTGTACATGTTATAAGGTACTTTACCTGACTGACTCATGGGTGGGGTCTGTACATGTTATAAGGTACTTTACCTGACTGATTCATGGGTGGGGTCTGTACATGTTATAAGGTACTTTACCTGACTGATTCATGGGTGTGGTCTGTACATGTTATAAGGTACTTTACCTGACTGATTCATGGGTGGGGTCTGTACATGTTATAAGGTACTTTACCTGACTGATTCATGGGTGGGGTCTGTACATGTTATAAGGTACTTTACCTGACTGATTCATGGGTGGGGTCTGTACATGTTATAAGGTACTTTACCTGACTGATTCATGGGTGGGGTCTGTACATGTGTTACTCATCTTTTTTAGTTTCCTATGTTCTGTTGTGTTTTTTGTTTTGTTTTGTTTTCGTTCTGTGTCTTGTGTCCAATGTTGCCTGTGTTTCTAGATTGCCCTTTGGGTTTCTCTAACATTTATATTTTGGAGAGTGAATTGGTGGGGCGGAGGGTATTCAAAATGGGGTGGTACTAACAGTAGTCTGTGCCAAAAACCACTAGCCCTATGCCCAGTTTAGTAAAAATTGGTTCAGGCTAGTAAAAAATTGCATAAAATTTGCTCAAGTCCAATAAAAAAAATTCTTCTAAAATGCTGTTCACGCTATAGCTAGTTTGCCAAAATGTTTTTGGCACAGACTGTACTATGTACTTTTTTTAGGTACACAATTACACAATAATTTCAAAAACTGTTGTATAAGAATAAGACTCATGAAAAATGTTCCAGAGATCACTGTAGGATAAAAAATTAACGATCGTGTCTCACAAGTACTAAACACAAAAGTAATCGAGTCCAGTACTCACCGAGTCTTCGAAATGAAAATTTTAATTTACTGGTCCGATTCAAATTCTTGAATTTATTCTATATATATATATATATATGTACACAGGGGTTTCAAAGTGGGCCGGTACCCGGTACTTTTACCCGCCTGAGATCGTGTATAGTACCGGCAGAAATTACTGAACCCCCCCAAAAAATTAGCGTGGTCAAAACCACAAGTACGATGGTCGATAGGCTTGTGGAATATTTTTCATAAAAAATTAATGATCACGTAAATTGCTGAATTCTCGCATTCAAATCAAACAACTGCGTCACGACCAAGTTGATGGGATATTCCCTGTTTTAAAAATAACTTTACCTTAGAATCGTAAATAGCAGTTTGCGCATGCGGTAAATAGATATGTTTTCGCCCCAATATCTTTTCATCCTTGTGTAAAACTCGGACTGGAACAAAGCTGACATCATTTCAAAATAAAAAAATGACCGATTACAAATTATGTTCAAACACAATTTAGTGTAATCTCCAGTAATATAAGTATGATCATTATGTATTATGAATATATGACTACACAATATTTTGTGCGATTTTTTTTCTCCATTTAAAACCCAGGGTCGAATCATTCTGGGGCGTACTGTCTTGTTGCTTAACTCCGTCCATATTGTTTAACTTCCGGTATAAAAAAATAAAAACCTATGGCTAATTTATTTACATATTTTGACGGGGCCCTACCGCGGTTGTTCACAGAAATGAAAGTGTGCTGAAAAACATTTTTAAAAGGGGGTATGAGGAGATAAGGGATAGAAAATTACTAGAAATCTTGAAAAAGGACCGGACATGGCTCAAATACGAATTACATTGTAATGTCAAAACGCCGGCCCCCCTTTTTTTCCAAAATAATTTAACTTTTGTGATTCAAATGTTAATAAATGTCTTCCCGCGAATGGTTTTTGTTTGAACATTTTTTTTGCACATAAGTCGTGAAAGTAACAATATATATTGTTTTTGTTTAATTATATTTGCATTGATCTATTAAAAAATTATAAATTTTTATTAAAGATTGATGATTGCAAATTAAATTTATATGTTTCATCAAGGACGTATTGTATATACGTTCTTGGTTTCATTAATTTTGACACTTATATGTTTTGATCCTGTCAATGGTCTTTGATGAGTTTAATTACTGGTAATAAAGTAAAAAAAACACACAAGCCAAGGTATTGTGAAAAAGAAAAGGACAAAGCCAACAAAAGAATTTTGAGAAGTTTAAGCTTTGATAAAAATGGCTTGGTCAAGCCTAGCTGCGGAACCGTAGCTCTTTATGGTCCTTTTGTTTTTTTTTAAGATATGGCAGACTATCTATGAATAATCTTGGCTGAAGTCTGTAAACTGAAATATTCAATAAAGAAATTGGGGGGGGGGGGGGGGGGGGGAATCCAGGCATTATGCATGGTCTTCACTCTTGGTGAAATCTAAACTCTAAAGTTAATGGGATTTTTCTTTCAAAAACACTTAATGTTTTGCAGTCTCTGAAGTACATTTTTTGGTCCACAAAATGCTAGATTTCAGGAGCTTCCGCCCCCTGGACCCATTACGGCCCTCAGCCTAATTTTTTAGGTACCTCCTAAAATTTAAGAAGTACATCCTATTATAAAAAACTTTGAAACCCCTGTATACATGTATACAGAACTGTATATCTAAATAAAAACTGAAAAATTTACTAGTCCGCACAAAGTTTTACTAGTCTTGGGACGGAGGACCGGTTATCATCATGAGGACTGCTCACCAGTCTGCCAAATTGGCCACTAGACTGAAGACAGATGCGAGGAAATTTTCTGTCGGTTCAGTAAAAAGGAGTGTGAGGGCCGGTTGGTAACCCAGACGAGCTGCAAGTATCTCTTGATGTTCAAATTTTAATTAAAAGTACATGTACCACTACTACATACAATGTGTACATTACTGATATTATTATGTGGACATACTGCTGAAATTGGTAAATTTTTTAAGCTTTTAAATGATTTAAGGGGTACCATACATTACAGGGAGATAACTTTTTAAAATCAGTTGAACGTTTTGATCATATGATGTTTGTATGCAGATTTCAAGCATTTCGGTGATTAAAACCAGAGAGGGAAAAACTGCTATGTGACTAGTGAATGTATAGCTCTGAGTCTGTTGGTTGGAAATTGTTAAAATTTTGATATTTATTACAGTGGATATATTCAAACACACTGCCAAAAAAATAAGAAAATTAAACGAGTAGATCAAATTTTACCTGAAGTGTATGGTACCACCTTAAGTCAAAAAAATTTCAACATCAATATATTAATGGGTGGGTTTTTTAAAGCTAGTATATATCAATGAGTCATATTACTACAAGCCCCCAGGTTCTTAATTGCTGAGAACAATTCTTCTGTAATATCCATGGAAAATGTCTGTTATACTTGAATCTGATACGGTGCAAAATTAATATATAACTGTCATTGTGTATTTATCTTTTAATCTATTATATTATATATATGAAAGGGTCATTGTATATTAAACTGTACAATATGTAAATGTAAGTATATGGTTTTCCTACTGTGAATAAATAAAAGGTTAGGATTATGGTATTTAACACCACTTTCAACAATATTTCAGTTATATCATGGTAGAGGAAACCGGAGTACCTGGAGAAAACCATCCATCTGTCACAAGTCACTAACAAACTTTATCTCATACAACAATGTTATATCAAATACACCTCACCATGAACAGGATTAAAACTTACAACTTTAGTGGTGATACGCACTGAATACATACATACTGTTGTAAATAAACCTACCATACTATCACGACGGCCCCTTGTGAATATATAAATGGGTAGGATTTTCAAGCTCAGAGAATATGAATGTGGCCAATTAATCAAATCTTGGCCATGCTAGCTGAACTCCTATACCCAATTTAACGAAAATATTTCTATACTTTTCTCGTAGTTAAGATGGCAGAAAAAAGGGCAGAGTTAAAAACATTAATTATAATTCCTCTTGTACAGAGATATATAACAATTTTAAATTATAAAATATGGAACAGTTCTGTAAAGAGAGAATACAAAAAAAAATATTAACTCAATTAATCGTCCTGTGAGAAAAATATATGTGCAGTAATCACGTAAATATTTGGCACAAATGTTTATATACTAAATGTATATATACATCGTCTTCAATATCTGGACAATTTGACGCTAAATTCTGCACACGTCCTAGAAGTACAATAATTCTTCAGTCGACGAAGAATATAAAGTGTCAAGATAAATAAAAGTTTGGATTCCAAATATATCAAGGATTGATGTCCAGAATTTGTCACGAACTTCTTCCGTTGCTGAACAACTTAAAGCAAAATGTTCAATTGTATCCATAAAAGGTGACATGCATTTACTGCAAATTCATCAAGTCATATTGTGGCACACATGTTGCTAATTTTGCTAAAAAGTATACATTTGAAAGTTCAACAGTCATTCTGGCATATAATCATCCACTGAAAATGCTGTCAGTATGCACGTTTTTGAATCAGGTAAAGTCACTGTCCTGTTCCATACCTATGATATGAGATAAACGTTCAGAAGTAGCTAAGCTATTAATAGCATTTGAAACTGTCCTTTTCCATACCAATTTTGTTGGAAATACCTTCGTTTGTATATAATTTTTAAAGTAATTTTCAAGTTTGTACTTTTTAAACAATTTGAATACAGAAAAATATTTATTGAACTGAATGGTATCAATAAACTCATTTGATAAACTCCTCAATTGAGATGATAGTACCCGAAAGTCCTGACCTTAGTTGAAGACGGAGTTCAGCAAGTTTACAAACAGGGAAATCCCTATCTGTATGGTGAAAAAACCAGAGGCTCCCAGGAGCCTGTAATCGCTCACCTGGATCAAAGCTGCTTTCAATAACAACGCAACTGCACTGTGGTGGCCATCTTGGTGGGAGAGCGTGACTGCCGGACACAATTTTGGAAGAGGACCATTCAATGGCTATTCCATCAAAGTTTGGTTCTAATTGAGCTACTGGTTCCAGACAAGATGGTTTTTATGTGAATTTCCCATAGGGTCCTATGTTAAACTAAGTACAGCTGTGCAGCCATCTTGGTCAGAGGGCGGGACCACCAGATGCAATTTTGGAATGGGACCATTCAATGACTATTTTATCAAAGTTTGGTTCCAATTGAGCAACTGGTTCCAGACAAGAAGATTTTTATGTGAATTTACCATACATGTAGGTTCCTATGTTAAACTAAGTTCGGCTGTGGGGGCCATCTTGGTTGAAGGGCCGAACCGCCTGACATATTTTTGGAAGAGAACCATCCAATGACTATTTCATCAACATTTAGTTCTTATTGAGCAAATGGTTTCAAACAAGAAGATTTTTATGGGAATTTCCCATAGGGTCCTATGTTAAATTAAGTTCGGCTGTGGCGGCCATCTCGGTCGGAGGTCTGAAATGCCAGACATAATTTTGGAAGGGGACCACCCCAGAATCATTTCAGCAAAGTTTGGTTGAGATTGGCTCAGTAGTTACAGAGGAGAAGATTTTTTTTAAATTTCATCCCCCCTTTTTCTATTTTTAGCTTGGTGGCCATCTTGGTTGGAAGTCGGGATCACCGAACACAATTTTGGAAGGGGGCCATCCAAAGACTATTCCACCAAAGTTTGGTTGCAATTGGCCCAGTGGTTTCTGAGGAGAAGATTTTTATGTGAATTTCCCATAGGGTCCTATGTTACATGTAAGCTAAGTTCGGCTGTGGGGGCCATCTTGGTCGAAGGGCCGAACCGCCTGACATATTTTTGGAAGAGAACCATCCAATGACTATTTCATCAACATTTAGTTCTTATTGAGCAAATGGTTTCAGACAAGAAGATTTTTATGGGAATTTCCCATAGGGTTCTACATTTGTATGTTAAATTAAGTTCGGCTGTGGCAGCCATCTTGGGCGGAGGTATGAAATGCCGAACACAATTTTGGAAGGGGACCACCCAAGGATCATTTCAGCAAAGTTTGGTTGAGATTGGCTCAGTAGTTTCAGAGGAGAAGATTCTTTTAAAATTTCATCCCCCCTTTTTTCTATTTTTAGCTTGGTGGCCATCTTGGTTGAAAGTCTGGATCACAGGACACAATTTTGGAAGGGGGCCATCCAAGGATCATTCCATCAAAGTTTTGTTGCAATTGGCCCAGTGGTTTCTGAGGAGAAGATTTTTATGTGAATTTTCCATAGGGTCCTATGTTAAGCTAAGTTCGGCTGTGGGGGCCATCTTGGTCGAAGGGCCGAACCGCCGGACACATTTTTGGAAGAGAACCATCCAATGACTATTTCATCAAAATTTTGTTCATATTGAGCAAATGGTTTCAGACAAGAAGATTGTTATGGGAATTTCCCATAGGGTTCTATGTTAAATTAAGTTCAGCTGTGGTGGCCATCTTGGTCGGAGTTCTGAAATGCCAGACACAATTTTGGAAGAGGGCCACCCAAGAATCACTTCAGCAAAGTTTGGTTGAGATTGGCTCAGTAGTTTCACAGGAGAAGATTTTTTTTTAATTTCATACCCTCTTTTTTCTAATTTGCATAATCGGTCAAAATCGGCAAAAGTTCAAAGTTCATAAAAAATTCTGTAATATTTGTTAAAAAGCTCATCATTATGCTTATACAGTTCAAATTTGGGCACATTCTGGCTTAAAATAGAGCAATTTTGGCCATTTGAAGAAATTTCTACTTTTAGTAATGGTGGCCATCTTGGATACAGGACGGTGCTGACGGACAAAATTTTGAAAGGGACCCTCCCTGCCAGGTTTGGTTTATTTTGGTTCAGCGGTTTCAGAGGAGAAGATTTAATTGTGATCTTTTATCAAAATATGCCTAATTTGCATAATCGGTATATATCGGCTGAAAGAAAAATTTCACAGAAAAACTCGGAATATATGTTAAACTACTCCTTGCCATGTAGCTGCAGCTAAAATTTGAGCTCATTTTGACTTATACTAAAGCAGCAATGGACAATTGAAGAAATTTCTATTTTTAGTAACAGCAGCCATCTTGAATGGAGGGCGGGGCTGTCTGACACAATATTGAAAGGGACCCACCCAGGGGCCATCCCTGCCAAGTTTGGTTTAATTTGGTTCCGCGGTTTCAGAGGAGAAGATTTAAATGTGATCTTTTATCAAAATATGCCTAATTTGCATAATCGGTATATATCGGCTGAAAGAACAATTTCACAGAAAAACTCGGAATATATGTTAAACTACTCCTTGCCATGTAGCTGCAGTTAAAATTTGAGCTCATTTTGACTTACACTAAAGCAGCAATGGACAATTAAAATTTCATCCCTCCTTTTTTCTATTTTTAGCTTGGTGGCCATCTTGGTTGGAAGTCGGGATCACCAGACACAATTTTGGAAGGGGGCCATCCAAGGACCATTCCACCAAAGTTTGGTTGCAATTGGCCCAGTGGTTTCTGAGGAGAAGATTAAAATGTGAAATGTTGACGGACGGACGACAAGTGATGACAATAGCTCACATGGTCTAAAGGAGGCCAGGTGAGCTAAAAAGAGCTACGGTTCCGCAGCTAGATATAATTACTGTAGGTACATTGTACTGGGTCGTTTCGCCCCCGAATCCTGTTCGCCCCCCCCCCCCCCGAGTCGTTTCGCCCCTATTCCCGTTCGCCCTCATTTATTAATAGTGCTTTAAATGCTTTGCCATCGGTGAGTCTAATTGAAGTATAATGAAGAATACTATACTATATCGTTTTTCTTAATTTTTAATAAAAAATTGTATTCAAAATTATTATTAAATGCATAGTATTGTTATAAATAAGACATACAACAACTCAAATAGTAGTTTGGGGTTCTTTTCTTCATTATTCTTCAATTAGACTCACCCTTTGCCATTGCCATAATATGTGCTCAAAGTCAAAGCTTCAATCATCAATGTGTCCTTCCATTCTATAAAATTAATTGGACGTCTCTTCAACCAGGTAAGAGTGGCAGACAATACTATTAGACAAATATCAATCGATCAAAACCTACATATTGTTTTTCTCAGTCTTTACCAGGGCAGTGCCAGTGACGCCACTGACGGTGACGGCAGTGTTTATTTATCGAGACAAACATTGCTACATTCACCGATTCATTTAGCGTTTCCACAGTTTATACAAATTCGTGTTAGTTTTTCTTTCCTTGTGTATTAGAAAGTACCTGAGTAACAAGTGGAATTAACGTCTGTTCAATCGATTTGGTTCGTATTTCAAGGGATAGTCGTGCTTCGTTTCTCAAACCTGCCATCTTTCCAGCTTCCAAGCTGGGTCAAAGGTGACGTCGCTTAAGACAATGTATGCAGAACACTATCATTTAAAATAATTGTCAGGCAAGGATTTTTATCCAATAAAACTGTTAAATTGATTAATTCTGTTAGCTGACCATTATTGACACACTAATTTCGGTTGTGATATTTCTTCTAAATTTTATTATTTACTTAAGCGGCATGTTGATGTTGTTGTTGTTAGTAAATTCCTCCGTTGACTTCGGAGCACCCTGTAATCACAGGTAAAATGTCACTATTGGTGGTGGTATACATATATATATATATATAATATGGATTAGGCACAGCCTACAGGCGAGCATCGCATCTACGCATAGACATGTACATGTATTTTACTAGTCTATGATTATGAGTCCACAGTCTCTTGAAGTTCCAAAAATAAAAATAAAAATAAGAAAAACATTTTTTTCTTATTTTTATTTTTATTTTTATTTTTGAAACTTCAAGTGACTGTGAAGAGTCAAACGTCTATCATTTAAAAAAGTATTCTTTTCATCCGGGAGTCGTGCACAGGCCCTGTGGGTCGTGTTGCTCGTATGTGTTTATGTACTTGTTTTGTAAAATAAATGATGAAAGTTCATAACGTTAAATTTTGACATGATTATTTGTAAAAATGTGGTTCAAAGTCTAGTTCTAATAATAAAACCCTAAATGCTCGCTTACTCGCAAGGGCTATAACTAGTTCTAATAATAAAACCCTAAATGATCGCTTACTCGCAAGGGTTATAACCGGATGCCATTACACGTAATGGAGCAGCCGCCGAGATTTTTTGCGCTCGCTTACAGAGTTTCTGACGCCTGCATTTATCAATAATAAGACATAACCTTTCCTTTTGTCATTTTTATCACCTACCAGTATTTTAGAATGTAATTCCCACAAAATAAAAATCCATGTTTACTTTTATTCTGAACGTTTTGAATTTCGTCATTTCGGCCTCACTATTTGGATGTCGATACCATATTTGGCGATTAAGGCGTGAATGATTACATCAGCCGTCGTAAGCATCGTAGTAAGAAATACCATATTTAGAAAAACTCCGCCTTCGTAGTTTCCGGTTATGGAAAACGATCGTTAAATTTGAACAAGGTTGTTGCTACCTTTGAAAAGCATATATTTCTCAGCCAAACCGATTTAACAAGGACTGGGATCATCAGTAATAGTTATAATGAAATGTTTGAAGCGTAAATAGTGAGTTTTTATGTTTCAACTGCAACTTTTTTTTTTGCTCCATTGTGACGAATGGGACCGCGTTGTAGCTCTGCCGAGACACAAGTTTGTCACAGGAGCTACATTATTGCAGCTAGTTATAACGGGATGCCATTACACGTAATGGAGCAGCCGCCGAGATTTTTTGCGCTCGCTTACAGAGTTTCTGACGCCTGCATTTATCAATAATAAGACATAACCTTTCCTTTTGTCCATTATTATAGCAAGTTTTTATCACCTACCAGTATTTTAGAATGTAATTCCCACAAAATAAAAATCCATGTTTACTTTCTCACTGGACATTTTGAATTTCGTCATTTCCGACCTCACTTTGGTATTTTCCTTATTTGGATGTCGATACCATATTTGGCGATTTGAGGCGTGAATGTTTACATCAATCGTAGTAAGAAATACCATATTTAGAAAAGCCCAGCCTTCCGTAGTTTCCGGTTATGGCGAACGATCGTTAAATTTGAACAAGGTTGTTGCTACCTTTGAAAAGCATACATTTCTCAGCCAAACCGATTTAGCAAGGCCTGGGATCATCAGTAATAGTTATAATGAAATGTTTGAAGCGTAAATAGTGAGATATAGTAATTAGCACTACTTACTAATGACTAGTGGTCACTACTGCAAATCTTCAGTATTGTCTTTAGTCTCTCAATTGGTTTATCCTTCTGGTTTTGGTTAAGCGTGGGTATCATTCTGGTGCATCATGGGTGCTCTTCGGGAATCCTCGACCCCATCCCCCCACGATTCACTACACTCTTCCCCGTTTTATCTTAAAGGACCCTGGACTGCAGCTACTGGGGTTGTCCGGGATATAATGATAAATTCAAAGATCAACTTAGGGCTCACGAGAGGCGGATGACGCCTCCACAAGACCTTAGCTTCCGATATCAATGGGACAGCGTTTCTAGGAGTCATAAGACTAGTAAATTATGTATGCTACACACCAGACCATGTGGCACCCTCTACACCCACAACGCACCAAGTATCTACCTCTAATATCCAAGAAAAAAAACCTCATCGTTTGTCCTTCCCCTAATTTCCCAACTGAGTTCGACCCCCCTTTTTGTCCTTCCAAACCCCCCCCCCCACTGACCTATCTCCCTACTTTCTCCGGTACAAGGTTCGCCCATTGGCAAGAGCTGCCCTGAGGACGTCCAGTGGAGACTGGTCCCTCACCCGAGCGACCTCCTCTGCCACCCTGAACAAGTGAGCCGGGTGGTTGACAGATCCGGCCACGTCGGGCAGATGGGGGGAGTCAGACTCCAAGAGGAGCCTGTTTCCTGGTACGGATTTCAGCCCCAGTCTCTGCCTGTCCCCGAACCCCTTCATATTTATTGTGAATCCAAAGTAAGTCCCAGGATAAGAGTTCAGCCAGAGCTTTACGGTGACCGAGTCCCCATGGAAGCAGTGGAGGTGGATACCCTGCAGGGAGTTGGGGACCTTCTCCTGCATCACGCACGAGGCCCGGACATGCAGTACCAAAGGCATGTATGGGCGGGCAAGAGCCAACACCCACCGCAGTGTACTGTACTGTACAGCGAAGGACTTAGCACCTTCGCTGCAGTCCAGCCCCACCTCGCACAGGGCAGTCACGGCACGGGAGTCCATCAGCCGGGACAGGCGATCAAAATAGCAATCGCCGAAGTCACCGGCATGCTTAGGGTGTACTCCAACAGCCGCAATCCATCCCTCGGGGAGCTTCAGCTTTTCTGGGTCCTTCGACCACTTTGACCTGCTGCCGAGGGGCGGGTGCCGGACACTTCGCCAGGAATTCCTGGATCCCTGTACTGGGGTCCAGTCGAAGCCTCCGGAGAGACCTCTCCAGATGCATATGGGAATCCATTGCATCCGGTACTAGGACCGGAGACTCTATCCTGACTCGACTATCCTCTTCCCGACGCCCCCAGCCACTGACTGAGGGGCACCCCTATCAAAACCGACCTGAGGTGCCGAGAATCCACAAGCTCTCGTCGCCGAGGCTCGTGGCGCTACTCTGTCCCTCACCGGGGACCCTCCTCACTGAACCTCCACTGCTCATCCTCCCCTGGGTCCAATCCATGGGTTCCTTCGGCCTGACAACCTTGGACCTTACAGCCGGAGGTTCCCCTGAACTCCCAAACCCCTGACAACTAGCCAACGGGAACCGGAGGCTACACAGTGCGTCCCGCTTGGAGGCGGGCATGAGCTCCAACAGCTCTATGAGGGCTCTCTAATGCATTAGTACTGCTGGAGAGTTCGGAGAGTTTAAGGAGAACTCCAATGGAATCTCCCATCCCCCTACTCAACACACTTTCCTCATAGCCACCACCTCAACCGGCTTCACACTATGGCCCTCCAGGCATCATATTGCATTCAGCAGTCCTGCCGCGTAGCCAAACAGATCCCCTGACCCTACCAAAATCCTCCCCCGTCCGACCCAAATCCCGGGAAACCTCGGGTATGTGCGCCTGCACACAGTGTCCCTGCAGGTCAGTGACCAACTTGCCACACCCCGCCATGGGACACCTCATACCGGAGGAGTTCCCGGATAACTCCAGTTCCCCTCCGGCTTCCCCTGCTTAGACCCCCCTTATCGGTCTCCTGGCGACTCAGAGCTTGCCGTCGACGGCGCTCCACCCTGCCAGGCCCATACCGGCTTCTGCCTTTGTTCTTTTTCCTTTGGGCCCGTAGGCTCCATCACCTCCTCACTGCCCGAGGCCTCCGCCCCTGCCGGCCTCTCACTCTCCTTCGGGCCTGTGGCCTCTGCCAGCGCCAGCCCCGCCACCTCCCCCACAACGGACAGGCAATCATCTTCAACTTCATCAGCCGACGAGCCCCCCTCCGCTGTCTGGAAGCGTTCCCTGTCGCTGTCTTCCAAACCGTTTTTCTATTTTCAGTATCAGGTCCTTATATGCCATATCATGGTTTCGTTCCACCAATAGGGCATAATACTCACTAGCTTTCCCATCCAGGCACCAGCACAACTGGTCCCTGCATTCCCCTTCTGTCCATTCGCTCACTTCTGCATAACGGGAACACTTCGCATAGAAGGCTTTCCAGTTTGACTTGCCTTCAAACTTCAGGGACATCGGCAAACTGACACTTTTCCCCCTTCCCCTCAGGCCTCTCTCCCCTTCATACTCCTCCCTTCTTTCATATCCTCTAGGGGTTTCGGGCTCTCTTCTGGGGGTGTACCTAGGCCTGTTCCCACTACCCGATAACATGGGAGTGTATGGGTTTCTTCCTCCTGGTCCCTCCGGGTGCCCCCTTTTGGGCGGTATTGTCCCCTTTCCTTCTCCCCCTCGTACTCCTCTCTCTCCTGTGGATGCTTCTAGGGGTTTCATGTTCACTTCCTGGGGTATTCCTCGTTCTACGCCTACTCTCCCTCATCAGGGGGTTATGATTTTCCCTAATCCATCCCCCTCCGGTGTTCCTCAGAGGGGAGTAACGACCCCCCTTTCTTGCCAATGATGTTCTCTATGGGTCGGGACTACAATAATCCTGTGCCTCATTTCCCTTCTGACTGGCTAAGACCCCACTGTGAGGAAGACCGTAGAAAAAGTACTACACTTTCAGAACAGTTCCTAAATCTAACCATTAAATCGTAGAAAAAGTACTACACTTTCAGAACAGTTCCTAAATCTAACCATCAGATCATAGAAAAAGTATTACACTTTCAGAACAGTTCCTAAATCTAACCATCAAATCATAGAAAAAGTACTACACTTTCTTTCAGAACAGTTCCTAAATCTAACCATCAAATCGTAGAAAAAGTACTACACTGTCAGAAGAGTTCCTAAATCTAACCATCAAATCATAGACAAAGTACTACACTGTCAGAACAGTTCCTAAATCTAACCATCAAATCGTAGAAAAAGTACTACACTGTCAGAACAGTTCCTAAATCTAACCATCAAATCGTAGAAAAAGTACTACACTGTCAGAACAGTTCCTATATCTGACCAGCAAATCGTAGTCAAAGTACTCCACTTTCAGAACGGTTCCTAAATCTACCCATCAAATCGTAGAAAAAGTACTTCACTATAGTACAGTTCCTAAATCTAACCTTCAAATCGTAGAAAAAGTACTACTCAGTCAGAACAGTTCCTAAATCCAACCATCAAATCGTAGAAAAAGTACTACACTGTCAGACCAGTTCCTAAATCTAACCATCAAATCGTAGAAAAAGTACTCCACTTTCAGAACAGTTCCTAAATCTAACCATCAAATCGTAGTCAAAGTACTACACTTTCAGAACAGTTCCTAAGTCTAACCAGCAAATCGCAATCAAAGTACTCCACTTTCAGAAGAGTTCCTAAATCTAACCATCAAATCATAGAAAAAGTACTACACTGTCAGAACAGTTCCTAAATCTAACCATCAAATCGTAGAAAAAGTACTACACTGTCAGAACAGTTCCTAAATCTAACCATCAAATCGTAGAAAAAGTACTACACTGTCAGAACAGTTCCTATATCTGACCAGCAAATCGTAGTCAAAGTGCTCCACTTTCAGAACGGTTCCTAAATCTACCCATCAAATCGTAGAAAAAGTACTTCACTATAGTACAGTTCCTAAATCTAACCTTCAAATCGTAGAAAAAGTACTACTCAGTCAGAACAGTTCCTAAATCCAACCATCAAATCGTAGAAAAAGTACTACACTGTCAGAACAGTTCCTAAATCTAACCATCAAATCGTAGAAAAAGTACTCCACTTTCAGAACAGTTCCTAAATCTAACCATCAAATCGTAGTCAAAGTACTACACTTTCAGAACAGTTCCTAAGTCTAACCATCAAATCGTAGACAAAGTACTACACTGTCAGAACAGTCCGTAATTCTAACCAACAAATCGTAGAAGAAGTACCACACTGTCAGGACAGTTCCTAAATCTAACCATCAAACCATAGAAAAACTACTACACTGTCAGGACAGTTAGTAAATATAACCATCAAATCATAGAAAAAGTACTACACTGTCAGAACAGTTCCTAAATCTACCCATCAAATCGTAGAAAAAGTACTACACAATCAGAACAGTTTCTACATCCAACCATCAAATCGTAGAAAAAGTACCACACTGTCAGGACAGTTCCTAAATCTAACCATCAAATCGTAGAAAAAGTACCACACTGTCAGGACAGTTTCTAAGTCTAACCATAAAAATCATAGCAAAAGTACTACGCTGTCGGAACAGTTCCTAAATCTACTCATTAAATCGTAGAAAAAGTATTACACTGTCAGAACAGTTTCTAAATCTACCCATCAATTCGTAGAAAAAGTACTACACTATCAGAACAGTTTCTACATCTAACCATCAAATCGTAGAAGAAGTACTACACTTTCAGAACAGTTCCTAAATCTAACCATCAAATCGTAGAAAAAGTACCACACTGTCACAACAGTTCCTAAATCTAACCATCAAATTGTAGTAAAAGTACCACACTGTCAGAACAGTTCCTAAATCTACCCATCAAATCATAGAAAAAGTACTACACTTTCAGAACAGTTCCTAAATCTACCCATCAAATCATAGAAAAAGTCCTACACTGTGAGAACAGTTCCTAAATCTAACCAGCAAATCGTAGAAAGAGTGCCACACTGTTGAAAAACAGTTCCTAAATCTACCCATCAAATCATAGAAAAAGTATTACACTGTCAGAACAGTTCCTAAATCTAACCATCAAATCATAGACAAAGTACTTCACTTTCAGAACAGTTCCTAAATCTAACCATGAAATCGTAGAAAAAGTACTACACTGTCAGAACAGTTCCTAAATCTAACCATCAAATCGTAGAAAAAGTACTACTTCCTAAATCTAACCATCAAATCATAAAAAAAGTACTACACTGTCAGAACAGTTCCTCAATCTGACCATCAAATCGTTGACAAAGTACTACACTTTCAGAACAGTTCCTCAATCTGACCATCAAATCGTAGTATAAGTACTACACTGTCAGAACAGTTCTTCAATCTACCCATCAAATCGTTGACAAAGTACTACACTTTCTGAACATTTCCTAAATCTAACCATCAAATGGTAGAAAAAGTACTACACTTTCAGAACAGTTCCTAAATCTAACTATCAAATCGTAGAAAAAGTACTACACTGTATGGCATTTCAATAAAACATGGTGAGCATCAGCAATATAATTTGTGCCTGAGCCTCCCATCCCTCTTCATTGGTGAAATGATTCGATGGTACAAGTTTTTCCTCGTGTGAGTAAAATGCCAACGATGACATATAAATGGATGCGCATCGTTTATTGAATAATCTTCATCAGGTACACTTCAATAAATCAACTTTGCTAAGGTGTATTCTTAAAACTTTAAAATAGGTTTGCAATCAGATTGTTAGGACATTGTTGATCTATATGGAGTGTCTGTATCACAAGTAACCACGAATATGTTCCCTTTGTCGTAATCACAATCCGGTCATTTCCTCTTTCATGACTTATCACCGGCTGTGAAACTGGAGTAACACGACGGTTGTCACACGTGGAGCAGGGACTGCTTTTACTTCCGGGGCACCTGCATTCACCCCTGTTTTTTTACTTCTCTTAGAGGTGTTCGTGTTGTTCATGTTGTGAAATTACATGTCTTCACGTTTTTATTTCCGGGTGGTGGTGTCCGATACGATTTCCGCGTAAATACGATGTTCGGTTCGTCTTGAGTCGTGTTTGTTTTGTAGAGTTTTCTTCTTTTATTTATGCTATATCAGATGATGTTCGTGTCACTTAACAGTAACACGACGAATGTCACGTGTGGAGCTGAAATTGCTAACACTTCCGGAGCCCCTGAGTCTAGACTCAGTTTTTTATCAACCCAGCTGTGAGCGAAGCGAACATGGTTGATACTTGTAAACACTTTGAAATCGGAAGCGGAAGTGTGAGGAGCTTAATCCATTTGTCTGTTTTCGTAATTGAACATCTTTGTCGTGCCGAAGGCGCGACCAACACGAAACAAATAAAATAAAATAATGACTTTAATATGATAATAGGTGTTACCTAACTTGGGACGAAGTCTAATAAAAAAAATTAAACAATAATATGAGACAGGTGCTACCTGTAGTGTCAGCGAAGCACAATCCACATTATCTAATATTTAAATCATGTAAATCCTTGGGATGATTGAAATAGAAATATTACTTACTTTTGTGTACTTTTTGGAGTGTACTGTAATACAATGTAAGGATGCTCTTTCCAACAAGCACGGGCATGAATGCTCGCGAATCTGAAAATTATCTACCAATTTCACGCTCATTCAGTGCATCAAAATAGTGTCGAGATTTTTTGGGCCGAGATATATCGGGGACGACTTTTTTTTTTAGGGCAGAGATATATCGGGGTCGACTTTTAACATTAATAACCGGAAGTAATTCCAGATTACTGCGCATCCGATTTTCTGCAGATTTAACCATGTATTGGTTTCCGGTGTGTCATTACCGGTGCATGAAATTTAAACCATTAGTGATATGGATCTGGAATCAAAATATTGCTATTTCTACCATAGTTTGGACTTCGTCCAATATAAAATTGTATTGAGAATTAAAACTTACGTTTTCGTGCCTTGGGCACGACTATATCAATCAAATAGAAAACAGAGTTTTACTTTCGAACTTGAAGAAAGCAGAGTTGTCATTGAAGGTTTCGTAATTGAAATAAATAATAAACTTTGTGTCGTGCCGAAGGCACGAACACTACGAATAAAGAAATAAAATCGTCGTGCCGAAGGCACACCCGATATGAACAAAAGAATGAATCAGCACGGCCACAATACAATACAATACAATACAAATATTTTTATTTCCAATTAAGGAGCCCTTTCAGGCAGAACAATTAACAAAGAATTTAATACAATGATTATGGATTGATTACTTTGATTAGAAGATGAAAAACAATTTTTATTATTTTTTATTTTTTTTATGAAACAATAACAAATAAAAATTTAATCATACCATTGACATGAAATGTTGCAAATGGGTCCCACGACAACACCTTGACGGAAGTTGATTTGCCCTTTATTTTCATAGACAAAGAAACATTAAGTTTTCGTTCCGAAGGCATATCTTATATTGATATAATAAAATTAATTTACTAGTCGTGATGAAGGCACGACCATTACGAACAAAATTTCAAAAGTGTTCGTGCCTAAGGCACGAAAACAGTATAGTCGGAATGGATCCCATGGCAACACATTGCCGGAATTTAATTCTACCTGGTATTTACTAAGTGAAATCCTACATGTCATATTTACAACAATACACAAAAATAATTAAAAAGCTTACCATGAAATTTTATTTTAGTTAAATTGTATCAAACTTGAAGCGTACACGAAGCCAAATAACGTCTAATCTTTACGTTTCAAACTGGAAGTCTTCATATGACGTCAATGACGTCATGTTGGTTATGTTCCAAAGTCGTCAATAAGGGTAATAACAAAATTACCGAACTCCGAACAATCTTACAAAGGGAAAGTCAAAACTCATAAGTATATAAACAGACAAAATCAGTCAACAACCGGAAAACTGTGAAAATCGTAATGACCCTGACTTGGTACAGGCATTTCTAAAGAAATGGTGGGTTGAATCAGATTTTAAGGCGCCAAACCTCCCGCTCTCATTACGGTTCAAAGGTTCCGGCTGTCACTGTAACAGTATTTAAATACAGGAACAAAATAGGTAAAATAGTTGTCAAAGCAGTACCATATTCGGTGACGTAAATGTCAAAAATATTTTTACGTCACACATTGACAAAAAAAAATATCCTTGACATTTTTGACTTCTTTATCTTTATACATTTTCACTATATGAAAATGTATCGCTTATAATTTTTTCTGCAGAGACGGAATATATTTCGACAAGATATTGGTATCGGAATATAAACTTTTTAAGAGATCGAATAAGGCGAATCTTTTTATAGCCCTGGTCCAGTAGCCTGTTTCTCAGATGAAGATGACGTTTCAGGAAATCAGAATAATTGCTACTGGCCCTTGCATAGCGAATCAATTGCGAGATGTAAACACCATATGCAGGAGAAGCTGGTATATTGCTGCACATGTTTGGAAAATTTATGATTTTAAAATTGAAGTCGTCCCGGTTATCATAAATTTTAGTACTGAGTTGACCACTGTCGTCAAATTCGAGGTATAAGTCCAAAAATGATGCGGACGAAGCTGTATCGGTGGTCTCTTTAACTTCCAGCTCTGGAGGATATATCAATGGAAAAAATTCTGCAAATCTAGAATTATTGATAGATAAAACGTCATCAATATACCTGTATGTGAAATTAAAGGCTCTAGCCTCATGAATCTTCTTATCTTTTACAAGCTTTTGAAGAAACTCCGACTCATATGAGTATAAAAATAAATCGGCTAGAAGAGGAGCACAATTTGTACCCATTGGTATGCCGACGACCTGCTGAAACAGTGTCCCTCCAAAGGAGACAAATATGTTATCGATGAGGAACTCCAGCATACTGATCACTTGTTCCTCGGAGTAGCATGTTTTACCTTTTTGAATTTTGTTTGAAAAATATGTGGAATTGTAGCCTAACACAACAAATTTTGAGCCATAGTTTCTATGACTAAAAGCTTTATGAATTGTTTCTTTTAAGCGGGTTTTTAATTTGTCATGCGGTAGGGTGGTATATAGAGTTGAAAAATCAAAAGTTTTGATGGAGGATACCTGAGAGAAAAATCTTGATTTCAGGTTATCCAAAAAACTTCAGTGTTTTTTAAATCCACATGTGATTTATGCCACTACGCGAGTAAACAGTTTCACAATATTTCTGTTATCCCTCTTTTACTGCAGACAGAATCTTTGTCAGGTGAATAGACAATTCTTTCGTCGAACAAGTTGATGATCCCGCTATGTACCTTTCTTTGCATGGTGTCTTATGGAGTTTAGGTATCCAATATGAATAGGGTAAATCCTCAGACTCTTTACCAGAGGGAATGTTTAAAGAGGTTATGAATGAATAACATTTCGCGGATTTTTTTCAGTTTACTCGCAATCGTATGTGTATTGTATGTCCATTGTTTGAGGCTCTCCTTGGGTATTTCTTTAATAGTATTTAGCGTCGAAAACAAACACGATGTCCAAGAATAAGAATTATAAGGATTACACACTGTGTTTTTAGGAAATTATGTTTGTGAGTGAGCTGCCGGAGTTTATACATAGATGATTTCCTAAAAAACAGTGTTTAATCCTATATAATCTTGATATACGACGAACAATCTTTAGTTAAATAAAATGAGATATTGGATACTTTGATTTAATTTATGTTTTTTTTTTAATCGACTCCTTTCGCAGCTCTGCTGCAGTTTTCTTGTAAGTGCGATTTGTGCTGCTCGATCTTTAGTTTCCTTTGTAATGTTTTGTAGATCGTTGTTTGCCCTTTTGTCCATTGCAATGTATTGCATGTCCTTCTTCAATTTACGTATTTTGATTACCCCTTTGATTACCCCTTTGATTACCCCCCTTTGATTACTCTTTGATTACCCCTTTGATTACCCCTTTGAGTACCCACCTTTGATTACCCCTTTGATTACCCCTTTGAGTACCCACCTTTGATTACCCCTTTGAGTATCCACCTTTGATTACCCCCTTTGATTACCCTTTTGATTACCACTTTGAGTACCCCCTTTGATTACCCTTTTGATTACCCCTTTGAGTACCTCCCTTTGATTACCCCCCTTTGATTACCCCCTTTGATTACCCTTTTGATTACCCCTTTGAGTACCCCCCCTTTGATTACCTCCTTTGATTACCCCTTTGAGTACCCCCTTTGATTACTCCCTTTGATTACCCCTTTGGTATCTTCAAACATTTCTTGCGATAAATGGAAATTATCAGTTGTCATTGCGGCATAGATATTCGTCTTTTTTGTTTGTACCAAATATTCTGAAATAAGAAATGATCTGTTTCTCAGCATAAGCGATTTGTCTCTATTAATCAATACTTCACTACTCACATAAGGAAGTGAAATATTAAGCTATGCAGATAATTGCTTTATTTGTGATTTAGTTTTTCGATTCATAGAAAGGTCTAAGCGATTTCTAATCGTTTAATGTACTAACCAAACAGCATCCAGCATCCAAACATACACACACATACTTTTTCTTCATTTTTTTTTATTCGTGTACTATTTCCAACTTTGTTATATGATAAAATTGTAGTTTCTTGTGCATTCTCTATATAATGTAATAATGATTGCATATATAGGAGAAGACTCCATAAGTGAGTAAAACATGTGTCTGATCCTCTTTGTATCATTGATCAAATAAAATAATTATAAACTAAAATAGATATTCCGTTGCAGTTAACCATATCTTGATGACTTCAACTTATCCACTAGGAAACCTTGGTTCAGTAGCTTCCTTATTAGGAGCTACCCTCTATGAAGATATGACAGAGCTTATAATCCCTATCTCAATTTTCTTCATGGAGGGTTGCTGCTAACAAGGATGCTCATGAACAAAGGATTGGAATGTCTATGCCACAATGACAACTGATAATTTCCATTTCTTGTGATCACAATCCGGGTTTGTAACAAGAGTAACACGACGGGTGCCGCTAGTGGAGCTAGAACGAACTCCACTTCCGGAGCACCTGAGATCACGCTAGGTTTTTACATATATTAGAGGGATTCTCCTTCTGTGTGTTGTCAATTTACATTTCTTCTACATTTTTGTTCTGTGTTGTAATGTACGCTACGATTTCTACTGAAACACAATGATTGGTTCTTCTGTAATCCCGTTTGTTTTGTTGGAGTTAATGTTTTATGAATATTATTTGTGTTTATTTACGTATGACATATATAAGGCGACGCTTGGTTAATAAGGCAAACAATATTTTGATGACCGTCTTGGAACAAGTGTATTATGCATGAAATAATTCACTTATAAGCAAAAAGCATGTGCCATTACGAATCTCTTGTGTGCACTTTTGTGGTGACTCAGAGCATACATCTTTTATTATGCAAAGATTCTTAAGATATCGTTGTTATGCATACTATGCAACAAACTGCCGATACTTGACAATCAAGAAAGCCCTAGACTAGCAACCAATCATAAATATTAATTTAGAAAACATTTAGCGATTGATTATCTTATCTCAATAAAACAAGGTGATTTTATTTTTTTTTGTCAGATGATAGAATTCTACGATGGTGTGCTGTAGCAATATAAGATATATCTATTATTTGTTTTTGATATTATTTGATAATGTTCAGTCCATCTCATATCTATTTGCTTCTAGACAGACATATGGGTATGTGCCGCCTTATGAACCCACAATACGCGTTGACAGCATAATTAAATGCGTGTTGCACTGCATAAGGCAGGAAAAATGTACGGCTGTCTGCTACAATATCCATGACAACCGCTGCAATGTACCTATATTATATCTTGTGTCGCCAAGTTCTCAGAACAGTGGATGGATATGCTATCTGTTTGAGGGTATGTATATTATGTGTCTATATATAATTTCCACAGCTTTTATTTATTTTTTGTTCTCATCGTATGATAAAGAGAATGTTAAAATTATGATGGTAAGCAATTCCTCCCTATATCAACGAAACGAAGCTTTCAACTCAAAGCAATGAAGCTGCATCAGTGGTGTAATGGTGAGCGTGCTCATGTTGAGTGTTGTAGATCGTATTGATGATATTATATCCATGACAACCGCTGCAATGTAAATATGCTATCTGTTTGAGGGTACGAAGCTGCATCAGTGGTGTAATGGTGAGCGTGCCCATGTTGAGTGTTGTAGATTGTATTGATGATATTATATCCATGACAACCGCTGCAATGTAAATATGCTATCTGTTTGAGTGTACGAAGCTGCATCAGTGGTGTAATGGTGAGCGTGCTCATGTTGAGTGTTGTAGATCGTATTGATGATATTATATCCATGACAACCGCTGCAATGTAAATATGCTATCTGTTTGAGTGTACGAAGCTGCATCAGTGGTGTAATGGTGAGCGTGCCCATGTTGAGTGTTGTAGATCCTATTGATGATATTATATCCATGACAACCGCTGCAATGGAAATATGCTATCTGTTTGAGTGTACGAAGCTGCATCAGTGGTGTAATGGTGAGCGTGCCCATGTTGAGTGTTGTAGATTGTATTGATGATATTATATCCATGACAACCGCTGCAATGTAAATATGCTATCTGTTTGAGTGTACGAAGCTGCATCAGTGGTGTAATGGTGAGCGTGCCCATGTTGAGTGTTGTAGATCCTATTGATGATATTATATCCATGACAACCGCTGCAATGTAAATATGCTATCTGTTTGAGTGTACGAAGCTGCATTAGTGGTGTAATGGTGAGCGTGCTCATGTTGAGTGTTGTAGATCGTATTGATGATATTATATCCATGACAACCGCTGCAATGTAAATATGCTATCTGTTTGAGTGTACGAAGCTGCATCAGTGGTGTAATGGTGAGCGTGCTCATGTTGAGTGTTGTAGATCGTATTGATGATATTATATCCATGACAACCGTTGCAATGTAAATATGCTATCTGTTTGAGGGTACGAAGCTGCATCAGTGGTATAATGGTGAGCGTGCCCATGTTGAGTGTTGTAAATCGTATTGATGATATTATATCCATGACAACCGCTGCAATGTAAATATGCTATCTGTTTGAGGGTACGAAGCTGCATCAGTGGTGTAATGGTCAGCGCCAAACTCAGTGAAGTACTTGTTAAAATTATGATGGTCAACAATTCCTCCCTATATCAACGAAACGAACCTCTCAACTGAAAGAATGAAACTGCAGTAATGGTGTAATGGTGAGCGTGCTCATGTTGAGTGTTGTAGATTGTAGATTCGAGCCCTCGGTAGGTTAAAATCAAAGCTTATAAGATCTTTATTTGCTGCTTCCGGTCCGATTGCAGCAACATATCTACCCGTGGAATGTTTTGTCAGTTTGCTAGCACTATCAAAATTCAATTAAGCATATTCTGTTAGTACAAAGAGGATATCATCATCATATGATCGAGTGTAACTTGTTGTCGCCATGATATAGATAAAAATGTTCGTTTGGCGTAAAATCAGTATTTCATCTTTGCTTGAATCACCAAAGGTTATGGCACATAAAACTAGTTGATCCCCACCACTTTGAGCAGTCGTGTATTTGTGTATTATGGTATAAGTTTTGCCTTTTTCCGCTGTGTCATTGCCAAAGACTTAGTTGAATTATTATAGGTGATTCACTAAAATGGGTAGTAAAATGTCGTCACACTCGGGAACATTATCGTGGGTCCTGGACATCCAGTCTTTGGCCTTTCTCCTGAATTCTGTATGCCTGACGGAGAAAAAACAAATTCTATGTTTATATATATAGTCTTTGGTGTGACATGACTTAATCGACAATATATCGCATTTGAGGTGAACACACTATTTCTAAAACAGAAAATTTGTATCAAATACGTAGCTATTAATACTTACCTCTGTACTTACGAATATGAATTTTTAAATATGACTGAATTCCGAACAGTTAGTAACTTATTGGACCAAACAATCACTCGCTTAGAAAAAAAGAAACAAGATGGGAGGGGTGGTATTCTATCAACCGGATCATACCCGCCACATTTGTGTGCCGGCCCCAATGCTGGAATGATTGATTGATTGATTGATTGATTGATTGATTGATTGGTGTTGAACGCGTACGTTAGCAGTATTTCAGCTATATCGTGGCGTGAACAAATTGTATATGAACATAAGACACCTACATGACCTTTAGAAATAAAACGCACTTCTCTATAAAGCAAACGTGTTATATATACAAATAAAAGAAATGCTAAAAAGATAAAACCATATATTTAGAACATATGTTATATACTAGTAACTGTATGTGTTTATATAAATCAATTTCTGTAAACAAATCTCAAAATTTCCAAGACTTCCAACTTCCCAAACCAGGACCAAGATTTGTAACGTCATATTCTTGTTTTTTTTTTTACGTTCGATGAGTTGAGATGAGAGGGGGTCGTACGTTTTACTGATATTGATGGAATTGGTGACCATCAATGTTTACCCTTTTTTCTTCAAGGTATTATTCAATTGCTTATCATATTTGAAGCCAAGATTAATTTTCATTTTAGGGCCTGAGAATCAGATAAATGTAGCCATGTCTAAGAATGTTACAATGAGTTCATTATGGTATCTTCCAATACATCATGCTGGTAGCTATGCTGTTGATGGGCAAGTTTTAAACAGTCCAGGGGCAGACAAGTGTGCCACTACACAACCGGAAGTTAAACCATGGCTATTAATAGATTTGGGAAATACCTATGACATTGATCGAGTAGTTATTTATAACAGACAAGATACATTAGGTAATATCTTGATTATGTCAACACGAAAATACATAGCACAAGTTAAAAAGCGTAGATATCAAATTTAGTGGAGACGGTGTGTTTTTGGTATAACCTTCATCAGGTATACTGAGAGTCAAAAGACTGGAAACACATTTAATTAATTTTTTCAAAAATAAAAACAAAGAGACTAAACATGATCCCCAACTTGGCTAAGGTCACCAATGCCCGAAAGAGAAGAACCTTAATTTTAATAATAACTTGATAATTACATCATATACGAAGTGTAAATTTCAATGTAAACAAACAAAATACTACTGACATTTATCTTTATGAAAACCGAGAAAAAACCGGCAACACTGGGTACACAAGATAAAGACAAAATAAGAAAACCAAAACACAAAAATACGTGTTGGATACCACTACACGCAAAGAAACACAACTAACATCAATAAAACATGAGCCCTCCTACCAACAACTAGATGTAAGTCTATCTTTTAAATCTGCGATAGATATGAATCAACAAATGAGGATCGTATCGGCATCACAATGCAACGTAACGTTCGAATTGGGTCACGTGTCTTCGTGGAATATACATCAGGCAAATCGTGGCGTGTGTTGCTTTAAAATGGCGACATATTATTGCCTTTTGTTATTTACAGCAAGCTGAGGTTGATAAGATGTTATTTATTGACAAAAGAACATACGAATGAAGAGAAACCAGTTCAAACGGAAACAGTAGATACCTAAGGATTAGAGAACTACTTTTAAAAAAGTATTAATTTGCTTAATAAACGTTAAAGAGAAACCGAATGGAAAATCTAGAATAGATAATCCAGAGAACATACGAATGAAAATGAATCAGTTCAAATGAAAACAGCAGATAAGGATTAGAGCACAACTTTTAAAAAAGTAGTGATTTTGTTTAATAAACGTTAAAGAAAACCAAAGGCAAATGAAGAATGGACAAGCCAGAGACAAAGGCGAATGAAAAATGGACAAGCCAGAGACAAAGGCAAATGAAGAATGGACAAGCCAGAGACAAAGGCAAATGAAGAATGGACAAGCCAGAGACAAAGGCAAAGGAAGAATGGACAAGCCAGAGACAAAGGCAAATGAAAAATGGACAAGCCAGAGACAAAGGCAAATGAAGTATGGACAAGCCAGAGACAAAGGCAAAGGAAGAATGGACAAGCCAGAGACAAAAGCAAATGAAAAATGGACAAGCCAGAGACAAAGGCAAAGGAAGAATGGACAAGCCAGAGACAAAGGCAAATGAGGAATGGACAAGCCAGAGACAAAGGCAAATGAAGAATGGACAAGCCAGAGACAAAGGCAAATGAAGAATGGACAAGCCAGAGACAAAGGCAAATGAAGAATGGACAAGTCAGAGACAAAGGCAAATGAAGAATGGACAAGCCAGAGACAAAGGCAAATGAAAAATGGACAAGCCAGAGACAAAGGCAAATGAAGAATGGACAAGCCAGAGACAAAGGCAAATGAAGAATGGACAAGCCAGAGACAAAGGCAAAGGAAGAATGGACAAGCCAGAGACAACGGCAAATGAGGAATGGACAAGCCAGAGACAAAGACAAATGAAGAATGGACAAGCCAGAGACAAAGGCAAATGAAGAATGGCCAAACCAGAGACAAAGGCAAATGAAAAATGGACAAGCCAGAGACAAAGGCAAATGAAGAATGGACAAGACAGAGACAAAGGCAAATGAAGAATGGACCAGCCAGAGACAAAGGCAAATGAAAAATGGACAAGCCAGAGACAAAGGCAAATGAAGAATGGACAAGCCAGAGACAAGGCAAATGGAGAATGGACAAGCGAGAGACAAAGGCAAATGAAGAATGGACAAGCCAGAGACAAAGGGAAATGAAGAATGGAAAAGTCAGAGACAAAGGCAAATGCAGAATGGACAAGCCAGAGACAAAGGCAAATGAAGAATGGACAAGCCAGAGACAAAGGCAAATGAAGAATGGACAAGCCAGAGACAAAGGCAAATGAAGAATGGACAAGCCAGAGACAAAGGCAAATGAAGAATGGACAAGCCAGAGACAAAGGCAAATGAAGAATGGACAAGCCAGAGACAAAGACAAATGAAGAATGAACAAGCCAGAGACAAAGGCAAATGAAGAATGGACAAGCCAGAGACAAAGGCAAATGAAGAATGGACAAGCCAGAGACAAAGGCAAATGAAGAATGGACAAGCCAGAGACAAAGACAAATGAAGAATGAACAAGCCAGAGACAAAGGCAAATGAAGAATGGACAAGCCAGAGACAAAGGCAAATGAAGAATGGACAAGTCAGAGACAAAGGCAATATTGGATACACAAGACACACCACAAAGACAAACAAAACACAAAAACAGACCACATCGATGAAAAAGTGTTGGTGAATCCAAGTTCTCGCGAATGGTAAGCAGTTCCTGCATCTTATAAAACACTCGCCGTGTTACTTATATATATGTAGTTAAGATATTTTGTCGGTGGAAGATGAAAGAAAAAAAAACTACGTAAAAATGAAAAAGAACTATATACATATATCTGCCCCTTATACTTCTAAATTTCATTATACCATGTTCGTTTGAATAAACATATATATTGTAACCTATTTACAGGAGAAAGACTGTACAATGTTGAAGTCACAGTTAGTCAGATTGGCTTAGCATTTCCGACAATGTGTGGTTTCTTTGGTGGACCTGGGGATACTGGGCAAACGATATATGTCTTTTGCACGAAAGGGAGCCGAGGGCGCTATGTACGATTACAAATAATTGGACAGATCGGCTCTGGGAACATGCTTACCATTTGCGAGGTGGAAGTTTATATCCTTGGGTGAAATGTCTCTAATTTTTATTAATTTGTGCACAGTTTGAAACATTTGTATGTGCATGTGTATCAGTTCATTATGTATTGTGCAATGTTAATTTGAAATGTAAATGTACAGAAATAAGCCATTAAACACATGTTGTTTTTTTTTCACAATTAACCTTTCTGTTTCTACTTAATAAAATATTATTACTTTCAAGTTTGATTGTTTGCTTTTCTTAGACTCCCATCGATGTTGGTATGGTTGGTGTGCTTCCCTCGGATGAGTAGATCATGGGTTCGAGTCCCTGTCGTGTCAATCCAAAGTCTAAAAAATTGATACTTATTGCTTCTCCGCTAAGCCAAGCTTAGAGTTACTTAGAGAAAGGACATCATGTATATAGCGGAACGTGAAATTAAAGGGCTAGATTGTTTTCGTTTTTCTTAAGAATTCCCAATATGAAGTCTGTCTCGTACGAATATTAGTAGTGTAAAATAATATTCTGATCCAGCAATATGTAATATAAATGTATCGAGAGTGTGATCTGTCGATGAAAAAGACAATTTGATATTCAAAATCAACATTTAATATTCATAAACCTAAAAACAAACGATTCTTAGAGATAAGAAAGATGCCATCAGATGAGAAGTTTCGTATTGGATATGAACGCCATCTATTGATAAGATGATGGTATCTCCGTTCTCTTATTTCTTTTTCTTTTTCTTTTTGTTGTTGTATTTTTTGTTATATTTTATATTTCATGAAATTCGGCATTGCTTTTTCCACGTCTCTTCCCGCGGCCAATTAGAATGTCGGGTACCTGTTACAAGAAAATATCTGCGAAACGCAAAGAGCAATAGCTATGGTTATTTGCTTAACGCCACTGTCAACAATATTCCAGCTATATCGTATCGGTCAGCATTATTGGGGGAGAAAACTGTCAGAACAGTTCCTAAATCTAACCATCAAATCGTAAAAAAGGTATTACACTGTCAGAACAAATCCTAAATCTTACCATCAAGTCGTAGACAAAGTACTACACTGTCAGAACAGTTCCTAAATCTAACTATCAAATCGTAGAAAAAGTATTACACTGTCAGAACAATTCCTAAATCTTACCATCAAGTCGTAGAAAAAGTACTACACTGTCAAAACAGTTCCTAAATCTAACCATCAAATCGTTCAAAAAGTACTACACTGTCTGGACAGTTCCTAAGTCTAACCATCAAATCATAGAAAAAGTACTAAACTTTCAGAACAGTTCCTAAATCTAACAATCAAATCGTAGAAAAAGTACTACACTATCAGAACAGTACCTAAATCTAACAATCAAATCGTAGAAAAGGTACTACATTGTCAGAACAGTTCCTAAATCAAACCATCAAATCGTAGATAAAGTACTCCACTTTCAGATTAGTTCCTAAATCTAACCATCAAATCGTAGAAAAAGTACCACACTGTTAAAACAGTTCCTACATCTAACCATCAAATCATAGAAAAAGTACTACATTGTCAGAACAGTTCCTACGTTTAACCATCAAATCATAGAAAAAGTACTACACTGTCAGAACACCTCCTAAATCTAACCATCAAATCATAGAAAAAGTACTACACTGCCGGGACAGTTCCTTAGTCTAACCATCAAATCGTAGAAAAAGTACCACACTGTGAGAAGAATTCCTAAATCTAACCACCAAATCATAGAAAAAGTACTACACTCTCTGAACAGTTCCTAAATCTAACCATCAAATCGTAGAAAAAAGTATCCCACTTTCACAACAGTTCCAAAATCTACCCATGAAATCGTAGAAAAAGTCCTACACTGTCAGAACATTTCCTAAATCTAACCTTCAAATCGTAGAAAATGTACTACACTTTCACAACAGTTCCTAAATCTAACCATCAAATCAGAAAAAAAGTACTACACTGTCAGAACAAATCCCAAATCTTACCATGAAATCATAGAAAAAGTACTAAACTGTCAGAACAGTACCTACATCTAACCATCAAATCATAGATAAAGTACTACACTGTCACAACAGTTCCTAAATCTAACAATCAAATCGTAGAAAAAGTACTACACTGTCAGAACAGTTCCTAAATCTAACCATCAAATCGTAGAAAGAGTAGTACACTGTGAGAACAGTTCCTAAATCTTACCATCAAATCGTAGAAAAAGTACTACACTGTCAGAACAGTTCCTAAATCTAACCATCAAATCGTAGAAAAAGTACTACACTGTCAGAACAAATCCCAAATCTTACCATCAAGTCGTAGAAAAAGTACTACACTGTCAGAACAGTTCCTAAATCTAATCATCACATCGTTGAAAAAGTACTACACTGTCGGGACAGTTCATAAGTCTAACAATCAAATCATAGAAAAAGTACTACACTGTCAGAACAGTTACTAAATCTAACAATCAAATCGTAGAAAAAGTACTACACTATCAGAACAGTTCCTAAATCTAACAATCAAATCGTAGAAAAAGTACTACATTGTCAGAACAGTTCCTAAATCAAACCATCAAATCGTAGATAAAGTACTCCACTTTCAGAATAGGTCCTAAATCTAACCATCAAATCGTAGAAAATGTACTACACTGTCAAAACAGTTCCTACATCTAACCATCAAATCATAGAAAAGGTACTACACTGTCAGAACAGTTCTTATGTCTAACCATCAAATCATAGAAAAAGCACTACACTGTCAGAACAGTTCCTAAATCTAACAATCAAATCGTAGAAAAAGTACTACATTGTCAGAACAGTTCCTACGTTTAACCATCAAATCATAGAAAAAGTACTACACTGTCAGAACAGTTCCTAAATCTAACCATCAAATCATAGAAAAAGTACTACACTGTCAGAACAGTTCCTAAATCTAACAATCAAATCGTGGTAAAAGTACTACACTGTCAGAACAGTTCCTAAATCTAACCATTAAATCGTAGAAAAAGTACTACACTGTCAGAACAGTTTCTAAATCTAACCATGAAATCGTAGAAAAAGTACTACACTGTCAGAACAGTTCCTAAATCTAACCATCAAATCGTAGAAAAAGTACTACAGTTTCCGAACTGTTCCTAAATCTAACCATCAAATCGTGGTAAAAGTACTACACTGTCAGAACAGTTCCTATATCTAACCAACAAATCGTAGAAAAAGTAGTACACTTTCCGAACTGTTCCTAAATCTACCCATCAAATCGTGGTAAAAGTAGTACACTTTCAGAACAGTTCCTAAATCTAACCATCAAATCGTAGAAAAAGTACTCTACTTTCACAACAGTTCCAAATTCTACCAATGAAATCGTAGAAAAAGTGCTACACTGTCACAACAGTTCCTAAATCAAACAATCAAATCGTAGAAAATGTACTACACTGTCAGAACAGTTCCTAAATCTAACCATTAAATCGTCGAAAAAGTAGTACACTGTGAGAATAGTTCCTAAATCTAACCATCAAATCATAGAAAAAGTACTACACTGTCATAACAGTTCCTAAATCTACCCATCAAATCGTAAAAAAAGTACTACACTGTCAGAACAGTACCTATATCTAGTCATCAAATCGTAGAAAAAGTACTACACTGCCAGAACAGTTCCTAAATCTAACCATCAAATCTTAGAAAAAGTACTACACTGGCAGAACCGTTCCTAAATCTAACCATCAAATCCTAGAAAAAGTACTACACTATCAGAACAGTTCCTAAATCTAACCATCAAATCCTAGAAAAAGTTCTACACTTTCACAACAGTTTCTAAATCTAACCATCAAATCGTAGAAAAAGTACTACACTGTCAGAACAGTTCCTAAATCTAACCATCAAATCGTAGAAAGAGTAGTACACTGTGAGAACAGTTCCTAAATCTTACCATCAAATCGCAAAAAAAGAACTACACTGTCAGAACAGTTCCTAAATCTAACCATCAAATCGTAGAAAAAGTACTATATTGTCAGAACAGTTCCTAAATCTAACCATCAAATCTTAGAAAAAGTAGTACACTGTGAGAACAGTTCCTAAATCTAACAATCAAATCGTAGAAAAAGTACTACACTTTCAGAACAGTTCCTAAATCTAACCATCAAATCGTAGAAAAAGTAGTACACTTTCAGAACAGTTCCTAAATCTAACCATCAAATCGTAGAAAAAGTACTACACTTTCAGAACAGTTCCTAAATCTAACCATCAAATCGTAGAAAAAGTAGTACAGTTTCCGAACTTTCCTTAATCTACCAATCAAATCGTGGTAAAAGTCCTACACTGTCAGAACAGTTCCTAAATCTAACCATCAAAGCGTAGAAAAAGTAGTACACTATGAGAATAGTTCCTAAATCTAACCATCAAATCGTAGAAAAAGTACTACACTGTCACAACAGTTCCTAAATCTAACCATCAAATCATAGAAAAAGTTTTACACTGTCAGAACAGTTCCTAAATCTAACCATCAAATCGTAGAAAAAGTACTACACTGTTAGAACAGTTCCTAAATCTAACCATCAAATCGTAGAAAAAGTACTTCACTTTCACAACAGTTTCTAAATCTAACCATCAAATCGTAGAATAAGTACTACACTGTCAGAACAGTTCCTAAATCTAACCATCAAATCGTAGAAAAAGTACTACACTGTCAGAACAGTTCCTAAATCTAACCATCAAATCGTAGAAAAAGTACTACACGGTCAGAGCAGTTCCTAAATCTAACCATCAAATCGTAGAAAAAGTAGTACACTTTCAGAACAGTTCCTAAATCTAACCATCAAATCGTAGAAAAAGTACCACACTGTCAGAGCAGTTCCTAAATCTAACAATCAAATCGTAGAAAAAGTACTACATTGTCAGAACAGTTCCTAAATCAAACCATCAAATCGTAGATAAAGTACTCCACTTTCAGAATAGGTCCTAAATCTAACCATCAAATCGTAGAAAATGTACTACACTGTCAAAACAGTTCCTACATCTAACCATCAAATCATAGAAAAGGTACTACATTGTCAGAACAGTTCATATGTCTAACCATCAAATCATAGAAAAAGCACTACACTGTCAGAACAGTTCCTAAATCTAACAATCAAATCGTAGAAAAAGTACTACATTGTCAGAACAGTTTCCTAAGTCAAACCATCAAATCGTAAATAAAGTACTCCACTTTCAGAATAGTTCCTAAAACTAACCATCAAATCGTAGAAAAAGTACTACACTCTCAAAACAGTTCCTACGTTTAACCATCAAATCATAGAAAAAGTACTACACTGTCAGAACAGTTCCTAAATCTAACAATCAAATCATAGAAAAAGTACTACACTGTCAGAACAGTTCCTAAATCTATCCATCAAGTCGTGGTAAAAGTACTACACTGTCAGAACAGTTCCTAAATCTAACCATCAAATCGTAGAAAAAGTACTACACTGCCGGGACAGTTCCTTAGTCTAACCATCAAATCGTAGAAAAAGTACCACACTGTGAGAAGAGTTCCTAAATCTAACCACCAAATCATAGAAAAAGTACTACACTCTCTGAACAGTTCCTAAATCTAACCATCAAATCGTAGAAAAAAGTACTCTACTTTCACAACAGTTCCTAAATCTACCCATGAAATCGTAGAAAAAGTACTACACTGTCAGAACATTTCCTAAATCTAACCATCAAATCGTAGAAAATGTACTACACTTTCACAACAGTTCCTAAATCTAAATATCAAATCAGAAAAAAAGTACTACACTGTCGGAACAGTTCCTAAATCTAACCATCAAATCATAGAAAAAGTACTACACTGTCAGAACAAATCCCAAATCTTACCATGAAATCATAGAAAAAGTACTAAACTGTCAGAACAGTTCCTAAATCTAACCATGAAATCGTAGGAAAAGTAGCACACTGTCAGAACAGTTCCTAAATCTAACCATCAAATAGTAGAATAAGTATTACACTGTCAGAACAGCTCCTAAATCTAACCATCAAATCCTAGAAAAAGTACTACATTGTCAGAACAGTTTCCTAAGTCAAACCATCAAATCGTAGATAAAGTACTCCACTTTCAGAATAGTTCCTAAATCTAACCATCAAATCGTAGAAAAAGTACTACACTGTCAAAACAGTTCCGACGTTTAACCATCAAATCATAGAAAAAGTACTACACTGTCAGAACAGTTCCTAAATCTAACCATCAAATCATAGAAAAAGTACTACACTGTCAGAACAAATCCCAAATCTTACCATGAAATCATAGAAAAAGTACTAAACTGTCAGAACAGTTCCTAAATCTAACCATGAAATCGTAGAAAAAGTAGCACACTGTCAGAACAGTTCCTAAATCTAACCATCAAATAGTAGAAAAAGTATTACACTGTCAGAACAGCTCCTAAATCTAACCATCAAATCCTAGAAAAAGTACTACACTGTCAGAACAGTTCCTAAATCTAACCATCAAATCGTGGTAAAAGTACTACACTGTCAGAACAGTTTTTAAATCTAACCATTAAATCGTAGAAAAAGTACTACACTGTCAGAACAGTTCCTAAATCTAACCATCAAATCGTGGTAAAAGTACTACACTATCACAACAGTTTTTAAATCTAACCATCAAATCGTAGAAAAAGTAGTACACTTTCAGAACAGTTCCTAAATCAAACCATCAAATCGTAGAAAAAGTACTACACTGTCAGAACAGTACCTACATCTAAGCATCAAATCGTAGAAAAAGTACTACATTGTCAGAACAGTTCCGAAATCTAACCATCAAATAGTAGAAAAAGTACTACACTGTCAGAACAGTTCCTAAATCTAACCATCAAATCGTAGAAAAAGTACTACACTGTCAGAACAGTTTCTAAATCTAACCATCAAATCGTAGAAAAAGTTCTACACTTTCACAACAGTTTCTAAATCTACCCATCAAATCGTAGAAAAAGTACCACACTGTGAGAACAGTCCCTAAATCTAACCATCAAATCGTAGAAAAAGTACTACACTGTCAGAACAGTTCCTAAATCTAACCATCAAATCGTAGAAAAAGTACTACACTGCCAGAGCAGTTCCTAAATCTAACCATCAAATCGTAGAAAAAGTACTATATTGTCAGAACAGTTCCTAAATCTAACCATCAAATAGTAGAAAAATTAGTACATTGTGAGAACAGTTCCTAAATCTAACAATCAAATCGTAGAAAAAGTACTACACTTTCAGAACAGTTCCTAAATCTAACCATCAAATCGTAGAAAAAGTACTACACTTTCAGAACAGTTCCTAAATCTAACCATCAAATCGTAGAAAAAGTAGTACACTTTCCGAACTGTTCCTTAATCTACCCATCAAATCGTGGTAAAAGTACTACATTGTCAGAACAGTTCCTAAATCTAACCATCAAAGCGTAGAAAAAGTAGTACACTGTGAGAATAGTTCCTAAATCTAACCATCAAATCATAGAAAAAGTACTACACTGTCACAACAGTTCCTAAATCTAACCATCAAATCATAGAAAAAGTTTTACACTGTCAGAACAGTTCCTAAATCTAACCATCAAATCGTAGAAAAAGTACTACACTGTGAGAACAGTTCCTAAATCTAACCATCAAATCGTAGAAAAAGTACTACACTTTCACAACAGTTTCCAAATCTAACCATCAAATCGTAGAATAAGTACTACACTGTCAGAACAGTTCCTAAGTCTAACCATGAAATCGTAGAAAAAGTACTACACTGTCAGAACAGTTCCTAAATCTAACCATGAAATCGTAGAAAAAGTACTACACTGTCAGAGCAGTTCCTAAATCTAACCATCAAATCGTAGAAAAAGTACTACACTTTCACAACAGTTTCTAAATCTAACCATCAAATCGTAGAAAATGTACTACACTGTCAAAACAGTTCCTACATCTAACCATCAAATCATTGAAAAAGTACTACACTGTCAGAACAGTTCTTATGTCTAACCATCAAATCATAGAAAAAGCACTACACTCTCAGAACAGTTCCTAAATCTAACAATCAAATCGTAGAAAAAGTACTACATTGTCAGAACAGTTCCTACGTTTAACCATCAAATCATAGAATAGGTACTACACTGTCAGAACAGTTCCTAAATCTAACCATCAAATCATAGAAAAAGTACTACACTGTCAGAACAGTTCCTAAATCTAACCATCAAATCGTGGTAAAAGTACTACACTGTCAGAACAGCTCCTAAATCTAACCATCAAATCGTAGAAAAAGTACTACACTATCAGAACAGTTCCTACATCTAACCATGAAATCGTAGAAAAAGTACTACACTGTCAGAACATTTCCTAAATCTAACCATCAAATCGTAGAAAATGTACTACACTTTCACAACAGTTCCTAAATCTAACCATCAAATCAGAAAAAAAGTACTACACTGTCGGAACAGTTCCTAAATCTAACCATCAAATCATAGAAAAAGTACTACACTGTCAGAACAAATCCCAAATCTTACCATGAAATCATAGAAAAAGTACTAAACTGTCAGAACAGTTCCTAAATCTAACCATCAAATCATAGAAAAAGCACTACACTGTCAGAACAGTTCCTAAATCTAACAATCAAATCGTAGAAAAAGTACTACATTGTCAGAACAGTTTCCTAAGTCAAACCATCAAATCGTAGATAAAGTACTCCACTTTCAGAATAGTTCCTAAATCTAACCATCAAATCGTAGAAAAAGTACTACACTGTCAAAACAGTTCCTACGTTTAACCATCAAATCATAGAAAAAGTACTACACTGTCAGAACAGTTCCTAAATCTAACCATCAAATCATAGAAAAAGTACTACACTGTCAGAACAAATCCCAAATCTTACCATGAAATCATAGAAAAAGTACTAAACTGTCAGAACAGTTCCTAAATCTAACCATGAAATCGTAAAAAAAGTAGTACACTGTCAGAACAGTTCCTAAATCTAACCATCAAATAGTAGAAAAAGTATTACACTGTCAGAACAGCTCCTAAATCTAACCATCAAATCCTAGAAAAAGTACTACACTGTCAGAACAGTTCCTAAATCTAACCATCAAATCGTGGTAAAAGTACTACACTGTCGGAACAGTTTTTAAATCTAACCATTAAATCGTAGAAAAAGTACTACACTGTCAGAACAGTTCCTAAATCTAACCATCAAATCGTGGTAAAAGTACTACACTGTCACAACAGTTTTTAAATCTAACCATCAAATCGTAGAAAAAGTAGTACACTTTCAGAACAGTTCCTAAATCAAACCATCAAATCGTAGAAAAAGTACTACACTGTCAGAACAGTACCTACATCTAAGCATCAAATCGTAGAAAAAGTACTACATTGTCAGAACAGTTCCGAAATCTAACCATCAAATAGTAGAAAAAGTACTACACTGTCAGAACAGTTCCTAAATCTAACCATCAAATCGTAGAAAAAGTACTACACTGTCAGAACAGTTTCTAAATCTAACCATCAAATCGTAGAAAAAGTTCTACACTTTCACAACAGTTTCTAAATCTACCCATCAAATCGTAGAAAAAGTACCACACTGTCAGAGCAGTCCCTAAATCTAACCATCAAATCGTAGAAAAAGTACTACACTGTCAGAACAGTTCCTAAATCTAACCATCAAATCGTAGAAAAAGTACTACACTGTCAGAGCAGTTCCTAAATCTAACCATCAAATCGTAGAAAAAGTACTATATTGTCAGAACAGTTCCTAAATCTAACCATCAAATAGTAGAAAAATTAGTACATTGTGAGAACAGTTCCTAAATCTAACCATCAAATCGTAGAAAAAGTACTACACTTTCAGAACAGTTCCTAAATCTAACCATCAAATCGTAGAAAAAGTAGTACACTTTCCGAACTGTTCCTTAATCTACCCATCAAATCGTGGTAAAAGTACTACATTGTCAGAACAGTTCCTAAATCTAACCATCAAAGCGTAGAAAAAGTAGTACACTGTGAGAATAGTTCCTAAATCTAACCATCAAATCATAGAAAAAGTACTACACTGTCACAACAGTTCCTAAATCTAACCATCAAATCATAGAAAAAGTTTTACACTGTCAGAACAGTTCCTAAATCTAACCTTCAAATCGTAGAAAAAGTACTACACTGTTAGAACAGTTCCTAAATCTAACCATCAAATCGTAGAAAAAGTACTACATTGTCAGAACAGTTCCTACGTTTAACCATCAAATCATAGAATAGGTACTACACTGTCAGAACAGTTCCTAAATCTAACCATCAAATCATAGAAAAAGTACTACACTGTCAGAACAGTTCCTAAATCTAACAATCAAATCGTGGTAAAAGTACTACACTGTCAGAACAGTTCCTAAATCTAACCATCAAATCATAGAAAAAGTACTACACTGTCAGAACAGTTCCTAAATCTAACCATGAAATCGTAGAAAAAGTACTACACTGTCAGAACAGTTCCTAAATCTAACCATCAAATCGTAGAAAAAGTACTACAGTTTGCGAACTGTTCCTAAATCTAACCATCAAATCGTGGTAAAACTACTACACTGTCAGAACAGTTCCTATATCTAACCAACAAATCGTAGAAAAAGTAGTACACTTTCCGAACTGTTCCTAAATCTACCCATCAAATCGTGGTAAAAGTAGTACACTGTCAGAACAGTTCCTAAATCTAACCATCAAATCGTAGAAAAAGTACTCTACTTTTACAACAGTTCCAAATTCTACCCATGAAATCGTAGAAAAAGTGCTACACTGTCACAACAGTTCCTAAATCTAACAATCAAATCGTAGAAAATGTACTACACTGTCAGAACAGTTCCTAAATCTAACCATCAAATCGTCGAAAAAGTAGTACACTGTGAGAATAGTTCCTAAATCTAACCATCAAATCGTAGAAAAAGTACTACACTGTCACAACAGTTCCTAAATCTAACCATCAAATCATAGAAAAAAATTTACACTGTCAGAACAGTTCCTAAATCTAACCATGAAATCGTAGAAAAAGTACTACACTGTTAGAACAGTTCCTAAATCTAACCATCAAATGATAGAAAAAGTACTACACTGTCATAACAGTTCCTAAATCTACCCATCAAATCGTAGAAAAAGTACTACACTGTCAGAACAGTACCTACATCTAGTCATCAAATCGTAGAAAAAGTACTACACTGCCAGAATAGTTCCTAAATCTAACCATCAAATCGTAGAAAAAGTACTACACTGGCAGAACAGTTCCTAAATCTAACCATCAAATCCTAGAAAAAGTACTACACTATCAGAACAGTTCCTAAATCTAACCATCAAATCCTAGAAAAAGTTCTACACTTTCACAACAGTTTCTAAATCTAACCATCAAATCGTAGAAAAAGTACTACACTGTCAGAACAGTTCCTAAATCTAACCATCAATTCGTAGAAAGAGTAGTACACTGTGAGAACAGTTCCTAAATCTTACCATCAAATCGCAGAAAAAGTACTACACTGTCAGAACAGTTCCTAAATCTAACCATCAAATCGTAGAAAAAGTACTATATTGTCAGAACAGTTCCTAAATCTAACCATCAAATCGTAGAAAAAGTAGTACACTGTGAGAACAGTTCCTAAATCTAACAATCAAATCGTAGAAAAAGTACTACACTTTCAGAACAGTTCCTAAATCTAACCATCAAATCGTAGAAAAAGTAGTACACTTTCAGAACAGTTCCTAAATCTAACCATCAAATCGTAGAAAAAGTAGTACACTTTCAGAACAGTTCCTAAATCTAACCATCAAATCGTAGAAAAAGTACTACACTGCCGGGACAGTTCCTTAGTCTAACCATCAAATCGTAGAAAAAGTACCACACTGTGAGAAGAGTTCCTAAATCTAACCACCAAATCATAGAAAAAGTACTACACTCTCTGAACAGTTCCTAAATCTAACCATCAAATCGTAGAAAAAAGTACTCTACTTTCACAACAGTTCCTAAATCTACCTATGAAATCGTAGAAAAAGTACTACACTGTCAGAACATTTCCTAAATCTAACCATCAAATCGTAGAAAATGTACTACACTTTCACAACAGTTCCTAAATCTAACCATCAAATCAGAAAAAAAGTACTACACTGTCGGAACAGTTCCTAAATCTAACCATCAAATCATAGAAAAAGTACTACACTGTCAGAACAAATCCCAAATCTTACCATGAAATCATAGAAAAAGTACTAAACTGTCAGAACAGTTCCTAAATCTAACCATCAAATCATAGAAAAAGCACTACACTGTCAGAACAGTTCCTAAATCTAACAATCAAATCGTAGAAAAAGTACTACATTGTCAGAATAGTTCCTAAATCTAACCATCAAATCGTAGATAAAGTAATCCACTTTCAGAATAGTTCCTAAATCTAACCATCAAATCGTAGAAAAAGTACTACACTGTCAGAACAGTTCCTACGTTTAACCATCAAATCATAGAAAAAGTACTACACTGTCAGAACAGTTCCTAAATCTAACCATCAAATCATAGAAAAAGTACTACACTGTCAGAACAAATCCCAAATCTTACCATGAAATCATAGAAAAAGTACTAAACTGTCAGAACAGTTCCTAAATCTAACCATGAAATCGTAGAAAAAGTAGTACACTGTCAGAACAGTTCCTAAATCTAACCATCAAATAGTAGAAAAAGTATTACACTGTCAGAACAGCTCCTAAATCTAACCATCTAATTCTAGAAAAAGTACTACACTGTCAGAACAGTTCCTAAATCTAACCATCAAATCGTGGTAAAAGTACTACACTGTCAGAACAGTTTTTAAATCTAACCATTAAATCGTAGAAAAAGTACTACACTGTCAGAACAGTTCCTAAATCTAACCATCAAATCGTGGTAAAAGTACTACACTGTCACAACAGTTTTTAAATCTAACCATCAAATCGTAGAAAAAGTAGTACACTTTCAGAACAGTTCCTAAATCAAACCATCAAATCGTAGAAAAAGTACTACACTGTCAGAACAGTACCTACATCTAAGCATCAAATCGTAGAAAAAGTACTACATTGTCAGAAGAGTTCCGAAATCTTACCATCAAATAGTAGAAAAAGTACTACACTGTCAGAACAGTTCCTAAATCTAACCATCAAATCGTAGAAAAAGTACTACACTTTCAGAACAGTTTCTAAATCTAACCATCAAATCGGAGAAAAAGTTCTACACTTTCACAACAGTTTCTAAATCTACCCATGAAATCGTAGAAAAAGTACCACACTGTCAGAACAGTCCCTAAATCTAACCATCAAATCGTAGAAAAAGTACTACACTGTCAGAACAGTTCCTAAATCTAACCATCAAATCGTAGAAAAAGTACTACACTGTCAGAACAGTTCCTAAATCTAACCATCAAATAGTAGAAAAATTAGTACATTGTGAGAACAGTTCCTAAATCTAACAATCAAATCGTAGAAAAAGTACTACACTTTCAGAACAGTTCCTAAATCTCACCATCAAATCGTAGAAAAAGTAGTACACTTTCAGAACAGTTCCTAAATCTAACCATCAAATCGTAGAAAAGGTACTACACTTTCAGAACAGTTCCTAAATCTAACCATCAAATCGTAGAAAAGTAATACACTTTCGAACTGTTCCTTAATCTACCCATCAAATCGTGGTAAAAGTACTACACTGTCAGAACAGTTCCTAAATCTAACCATCAAAGCGTAAAAAAAGTAGTACACTGTGAGAATAGTTCCTAAATCTAACCATCAAATCGTAGAAAAAGTACTACACTGTCATAACAGTTCCTAAATCTAACCATCAAATCATAGAAAAAGTTTTACACTGTCAGAACAGTTCCTAAATCTAACCATCAAATCATAGAAAAAGTACTACACTTTCACAACAGTTTGTAAATCTAACCATCAAATCGTAGAAAAAGTACTACACTGTCAGAACAGTTCCTAAATCTAACCATCAAATCGTAGAAAAAGTACTACACTGTCAGAACAGTTCCTAAATCTAACCATCAAATCGTAGAAAAAGTACTACATTGTCAGAACAGTTCCTAAATCTAACCATCAAATCGTAGAAAAAGTACTACACTGTCAGAACAGTTCCTAAATCTAACCATCAAATCGTAGAAAAAGTACTACACTGTCAGAGCAGTTCCTAAATCTAACCATCAAATCGTAGAAAAAGTACTACACTATCAGAACAGTTCCTAAATCTAACCATCAAATCGTAGAAAAAGTAGTACAGTTTCCGAACTGTTCCTTAATCTACCAATCAAATCGTGGTAAAAGTACTACACTGTCAGAACAGTTCCTAAATCTAACCATCAAAGCGTAGAAGAAGTAGTACACTATGAGAATAGTTCCTAAATCTAACCATCAAATCGTAGAAAAAGTACTACACTGTCACAACAGTTCCTAAATCTAACCATCAAATCATAGAAAAAGTTTTACACTGTCAGAACAGTTCCTAAATCTAACCATCAAATCGTAGAAAAAGTACTACACTGTTAGAACAGTTCCTAAATCTAACCATCAAATCGTAGAAAAAGTACTACACTTTCACAACAGTTTCTAAATCTAACCATCAAATCGTAGAATAAGTACTACACTGTCAGAACAGTTCCTAAATCTAATCATCAAATCGTAGAAAAAGTACTACACTGTCAGAACAGTTCCTAAATCTAACCATCAAATCGTAGAATAAGTACTACACGGTCAGAGCAGTTCCTAAATCTAACCATCAAATCGTAGAAAAAGTACTACACTTTCAGAACAGTTCCTAAATCTAACCATCAAATCGTAGAAAAAGTACCACACTGTCAGAGCAGTTCCTAAATCTAACAACCAAATCGTAGAAAAAGTACTACATTGTCAGAACAGTTCCTAAATCAAACCATCAAATCGTAGATAAAGTACTCCACTTTCAGAATAGGTCCTAAATCTAACCATCAAATCGTAGAAAATGTACTACACTGTCAAAACAGTTCCTACATCTAACCATCAAATCATAGAAAAGGTACTACATTGTCAGAACAGTTCATATGTCTAACCATCAAATTATAGAAAAAGCACTACACTGTCAGAACAGTTCCTAAATCTAACAATCAAATGGTAGAAAAAGTACTACATTGTCAGAACAGTTTCCTAAGTCAAACCATCAAATCGTAGATAAAGTACTCCACTTTCAGAATAGTTCCTAAATCTAACCATCAAATCGTAGAAAAAGTACTACACTCTCAAAACAGTTCCTACGTTTAACCATCAAATCATAGAAAAAGTACTACACTGTCAGAACAGTTCCTAAATCTAACAATCAAATCATAGAAAAGGTACTACACTGTCAGAACAGTTCCTAAATCTAACCATCAAGTCGTGGTAAAAGTACTACACTGTCAGAACAGTTCCTAAATCTAACCATCAAATCGTAGAAAAAGTACTACACTGCCGGGAGAGTTCCTTAGTCTAACCATCAAATCGTAGAAAAAGTACCACACTGTGAGAAGAGTTCCTAAATCTAACCACCAAATCATAGAAAAAGTACTACACTCTCTGAACAGTTCCTAAATCTAACCATCAAATCGTAGAAAAAAGTACTCTACTTTCACAACAGTTCCTAAATCTACCTATGAAATCGTAGAAAAAGTACTACACTGTCAGAACATTTCCTAAATCTAACCATCAAATCGTAGAAAATGTACTACACTTTCACAACAGTTCCTAAATCTAACCATCAAATCAGAAAAAAAGTACTACACTGTCGGAACAGTTCCTAAATCTAACCATCAAATCATAGAAAAAGTACTACACTGTCAGAACAAATCCCAAATCTTACCATGAAATCATAGAAAAAGTACTAAACTGTCAGAACAGTTCCTAAATCTAACCATCAAATCATAGAAAAAGCACTACACTGTCAGAACAGTTCCTAAATCTAACAATCAAATCGTAGAAAAAGTACTACATTGTCAGAACAGTTTCCTAAGTCAAACCATCAAATCGTAGATAAAGTACTCCACTTTCAGAATAGTTCCTAAATCTAACCATCAAATCGTAGAAAAAGCACTACACTGTCAAAACAGTTCCTACGTTTAACCATCAAATCATAGAAAAAGTACTACACTGTCAGAACAGTTCGTAAATCTAACCATCAAATCATAGAAAAAGTACTACACTGTCAGAACAAATCCCAAATCTTACCATGAAATCATAGAAAAAGTACTAAACTGTCAGAACAGTTCCTAAATCTAACCATCAAATAGTAGAAAAAGTATTACACTGTCAGAACAGCTCCTAAATCTAACCATCAAATCCTAGAAAAAGTACTACACTGTCAGAACAGTTCCTAAATCTAACCATCAAATCGTGGTAAAAGTACTACACTGTCAGAACAGTTTTTAAATCTAACCATTAAATCGTAGAAAAAGTACTACACTGTCAGAACAGTTCCTAAATCTAACCATCAAATCGTGGTAAAAGTACTACACTGTCACAACAGTTTTTAAATCTAACCATCAAATCGTAGAAAAAGTAGTACACTTTCAGAACAGTTCCTAAATCAAACCATCAAATCGTAGAAAAAGTACTACACTGTCAGAACAGTACCTACATCTAAGCATCAAATCGTAGAAAAAGTACTACATTGTCAGAAGAGTTCCGAAATCTTACCATCAAATAGTAGAAAAAGTACTACACTGTCAGAACAGTTCCTAAATCCAACCATCAAATCGTAGAAAAAGTACTACACTTTCAGAACAGTTTCTAAATCTAACCATCAAATCGTAGAAAAAGTTCTACACTTTCACAACAGTTTCTAAATCTACCCATGAAATCGTAGAAAAAGTACCACACTGTCAGAACAGTCCCTAAATCTAACCATCAAATCGTAGAAAAATTACTACACTGTCAGAACAGTTCCTAAATCTAACCATCAAATCGTAGAAAAAGTACTACACTGTCAGAGCAGTTCCTAAATCTAACCATCAAATCGTAGAAAAAGTACTATATTGTCAGAACAGTTCCTAAATCTAACCATCAAATAGTAGAAAAATTAGTACATTGTGAGAACAGTTCCTAAATCTAACAATCAAATCGTAGAAAAAGTACTACACTTTCAGAACAGTTCCTAAATCTAACCATCAAATCGTAGAAAAAGTAGTACACTTTCAGAACAGTTCCTAAATCTAACCATCAAATCGTAGAAAAGGTACTACACTTTCAGAACAGTTCCTAAATCTAACCATCAAATCGTAGAAAAGTAATACACTTTCGAACTGTTCCTTAATCTACCCATCAAATCGTGTAAAAGTACTACACTGTCAGAACAGTTCCTAAATCTAACCATCAAAGCGTAAAAAAAGTAGTACACTGTGAGAATAGTTCCTAAATCTAACCATCAAATCGTAGAAAAAGTACTACACTGTCACAACAGTTCCTAAATCTAACCATCAAATCATAGAAAAAGTTTTACACTGTCAGAACAGTTCATAAATCTAACCATCAAATCATAGAAAAAGTACTACACTTTCACAACAGTTTGTAAATCTAACCATCAAATCGTAGAAAAAGTACTACACTGTCAGAACAGTTCCTAAATCTAACCATCAAATCGTAGAAAAAGTACTACACTGTCAGAACAGTTCCTAAATCTAACCATCAAATCGTAGAAAAAGTACTACATTGTCAGAACAGTTCCTAAATCTAACCATCAAATCGTAGAAAAAGTACTACACTGTCAGAACAGTTCCTAAATCTAACCATCAAATCGTAGAAAAAGTACTACACTGTCAGAGCAGTTCCTAAATCTAACCATCAAATCGTAGAAAAAGTACTACACTATCAGAACAGTTCCTAAATCTAACCATCAAATCATAGAAAAAGTACTACACCGTCAGAGCAGTTCCTAAATCTAACCATCAAATCGTATAAAAAGTACTACACTGTCAGAACAGTTCCTAAATCTAACCATCAAATCATAGAAAAAGTAGTACACTGGCAGAATATTTCCTATATCTAACCATCAAATCGTAGAAAAAGTACTACACTGTCAGAACAGCTCCTAAATCTAACCATCAAATCGTAGAAAAAGTACTACACTGTCAGAGCAGTTCCTAAATCTAACCATCAAATCGTAGAAAAATTACTACACTGTCAGAACAGTTCCTAAATCTAACCATCAAATCGTAGAAAAAGTACTACACTGTCAGAGCAGTTCCTAAATCTAACCATCAAATCGTAGAAAAAGTACTATATTGTCAGAACAGTTCCTAAATCTAACCATCAAATAGTAGAAAAATTAGTACATTGTGAGAACAGTTCCTAAATCTAACAATCAAATCGTAGAAAAAGTACTACACTTTCAGAACAGTTCCTAAATCTAACCATCAAATCGTAGAAAAAGTAGTACACTTTCAGAACAGTTCCTAAATCTAACCATCAAATCGTAGAAAAGGTACTACACTTTCAGAACAGTTCCTAAATCTAACCATCAAATCGTAGAAAAGTAATACACTTTCGAACTGTTCCTTAATCTACCCATCAAATCGTGTAAAAGTACTACACTGTCAGAACAGTTCCTAAATCTAACCATCAAAGCGTAAAAAAAGTAGTACACTGTGAGAATAGTTCCTAAATCTAACCATCAAATCGTAGAAAAAGTACTACACTGTCACAACAGTTCCTAAATCTAACCATCAAATCATAGAAAAAGTTTTACACTGTCAGAACAGTTCATAAATCTAACCATCAAATCATAGAAAAAGTACTACACTTTCACAACAGTTTGTAAATCTAACCATCAAATCGTAGAAAAAGTACTACACTGTCAGAACAGTTCCTAAATCTAACCATCAAATCGTAGAAAAAGTACTACACTGTCAGAACAGTTCCTAAATCTAACCATCAAATCATAGAAAAAGTTTTACACTGTCAGAACAGTTCATAAATCTAACCATCAAATCATAGAAAAAGTACTACACTTTCACAACAGTTTGTAAATCTAACCATCAAATCGTAGAAAAAGTACTACACTGTCAGAACAGTTCCTAAATCTAACCATCAAATCGTAGAAAAAGTACTACACTGTCAGAACAGTTCCTAAATCTAACCATCAAATCGTAGAAAAAGTACTACATTGTCAGAACAGTTCCTAAATCTAACCATCAAATCGTAGAAAAAGTACTACACTGTCAGAACAGTTCCTAAATCTAACCATCAAATCGTAGAAAAAGTACTACACTGTCAGAGCAGTTCCTAAATCTAACCATCAAATCGTAGAAAAAGTACTACACTATCAGAACAGTTCCTAAATCTAACCATCAAATCATAGAAAAAGTACTACACCGTCAGAGCAGTTCCTAAATCTAACCATCAAATCGTATAAAAAGTACTACACTGTCAGAACAGTTCCTAAATCTAACCATCAAATCATAGAAAAAGTAGTACACTGGCAGAATATTTCCTATATCTAACCATCAAATCGTAGAAAAAGTACTACACTGTCAGAACAGCTCCTAAATCTAACCATCAAATCGAAGAAAAAGTACTACACTGTCAGAGCAGTTCCTAAATCTAACCATCAAATCGTAGAAAAAGTACTACACTATCAGAACAGTTCTTAAATCTAACCATCAAATCATAGAAAAAGTACTACACTGTGAGAACAGTTCCTAAATCTAACCATCAAATCGCAGAAAAAGTACTGCATTGTCAGAACAGTTTCTAAATCTAACCATCAAATCATAGAAAACGTACTACACTGTCAGAACAGTTCCTAAATCTAACCATCAAATCATAGAAAAAGTACTACACTGCCAGAACAGTTCCTAAATCTAACAATCAAATCGTAGAAAAAGTACTACACTATCAGAACAGTTCCTAAATCTAACAATCAAATCGTAGAAAAGGAACTACATTGTCAGAACAGTTCCTAAATCAAACCATCAAATCGTAGATAACGTACTCCACTTTCAGAATAGTTCCTAAATCTAACCATCAAATCGTAGAAAAAGTACTACACTGTCAAAACAGTTCCTACATCTAACCATCAAATCATAGAAAAAGTACTACATTGTCAGAACAGTTCCTACGTCTAACCATCAAATCATAGAAAAAGTACTACACTGTCAGAACACCTCCTAAATCTAACTATCAAATCATAGAAAAAGTACTACACTGCCGGGAGAGTTCCTTAGTCTAACCATCAAATCATAGAAAAACTACCACACTGTGAGAAGTGCTCCTAAATCTAACCACCAAATCATAGAAAAAATACTACACTGTCTGAACAGTTCCTAAATCTAACCATCAAATCGTAGAAAAAAGTACTCTACTTTCACAACAGTTCCAAAATCTACCCATGAAATCGTAGAAAAAGTACTACACTGTCAGAACATTTCCTAAATCTAACCATGATATCGTAGAAAATGTACTACACTTTCACAACAGTTCCTAAATCTAACCATCAAATCAGAAAAAAAGTACTACACTGTCGGAACCGTTCCTAAATCTAACCATCAAATCATAGAAAAAGTACTACACTGTCAGAACAAATCCCAAATCTTACCATGAAATCATAGAACAAGTACTAAACTGTCAGAACAGTACCTACATCTAACCATCAAATCATAGATAAAGTACTACACTGTCACAACAGTTCCTAAATCTAACAATCAAATCGTAGAAAAAGTACTACACTGTCAGAACAGTTGCTAAATCTAACCATCAAATCGTAGAAAGAGTAGTACACTGTGAGAACAGTTCCTAAATCTTACAATCAAATCGTAGAAAAAGTTCTACACTGTCAGAACAGTTCCTAAATCCAACCATCAAATCGTAGAAAAAGTACTACACTGTCAGAACAAATCCCAAATCTTACCATCAAGTCGAAGAAAAAGTACTACACTGCCAGAACAGTTCCTATATCTAACCATCACATCGTTGAAAAAGTACTACACTGTCGGGACAGTTCATAAGTCTAACCATCAAATCATAGAAAAAGTACTACACTTTCAGAACAGTTACTAAATCTAACAATCAAATCGTAGAAAAGGTACTACACTATCAGAACAGTTCCTAAATCAAACCATCAAATCGTAGATAAAGTACTCCACTTTCAGAATAGTTCCTAAATCTAACCATCAAATCGTAGAAAATGTACTACACTGTCAAGACAGTTCCTACATCTAACCATCAAATCATAGAAAAGGTACTACATTGTCAGAACAGTTCTTATGTCTAACCATCAAATCATAGAAAAAGCACTACACTGTCAGAACAGTTCCTAAATCTAACAATGAAATCGTAGAAAAAGTACTACACTGTCAGAGCAGTTCCTAAATCTAACCATCAAATCGTAGAAAAAGTACTACACTGTCAGAATAGTTCCTAAATCTAACCATCAAATCGCAGAAAAAGTACTACATTGTCAGAACAGTTTTTAAATCTAACCATCAAATCGTAGAAAAAGTACTACACTGTCAGAACAGTTCCTAAATCTAACCATCAAATCGTAGAAAAAGTACTACACTGTCAGAACAGTTCCTAAATCTAACCATCAAATCGTAGAAAAAGTACTACATTGTCAGAACAGTTCCTAAATCTAACCATCAAATCGTAGAAAAAGTACTACACTGTCAGAACAGTTCCTAAATCTAACCATCAAATCGTAGAAAAAGTACTACACTGTCAGAGCAGTTCCTAAATCTAACCATCAAATCGTAGAAAAAGTACTACACTATCAGAACAGTTCCTAAATCTAACCATCAAATCATAGAAAAAGTACTACACCGTCAGAGCAGTTCCTAAATCTAACCATCAAATCGTATAAAAAGTACTACACTGTCAGAACAGTTCCTAAATCTAACCATCAAATCATAGAAAAAGTAGTACACTGGCAGAATATTTCCTATATCTAACCATCAAATCGTAGAAAAAGTACTACACTGTCAGAACAGCTCCTAAATCTAACCATCAAATCGTAGAAAAAGTACTACACTGTCAGAGCAGTTCCTAAATCTAACCATCAAATCGTAGAAAAAGTACTACACTATCAGAACAGTTCCTAAATCTAACCATCAAATCATAGAAAAAGTACTACACTGTCAGAGCAGTTCCTAAATCTAACCATCAAATCGTAGAAAAAGTACTACACTGTGAGAACAGTTCCTAAATCTAACCATCAAATCGCAGAAAAAGTACTGCATTGTCAGAACAGTTTCTAAATCTAACCATCAAATCATAGAAAACGTACTACACTGTCAGAACAGTTCCTAAATCTAACCATCAAATCATAGAAAAAGTACTACACTGCCAGAACAGTTCCTAAATCTAACAATCAAATCGTAGAAAAAGTACTACACTATCAGAACAGTTCCTAAATCTAACAATCAAATCGTAGAAAAGGTACTACATTGTCAGAACAGTTCCTAAATCAAACCATCAAATCGTAGATAACGTACTCCACTTTCAGAATAGTTCCTAAATCTAACCATCAAATCGTAGAAAAAGTACTACACTGTCAAAACAGTTCCTACATCTAACCATCAAATCATAGAAAAAGTACTACATTGTCAGAACAGTTCCTACGTCTAACCATCAAATCATAGAAAAAGTACTACACTGTCAGAACACCTCCTAAATCTAACTATCAAATCATAGAAAAAGTACTACACTGCCGGGAGAGTTCCTTAGTCTAACCATCAAATCGTAGAAAAACTACCACACTGTGAGTAGTGCTCCTAAATCTAACCACCAAATCATAGAAAAAATACTACACTGTCTGAACAGTTCCTAAATCTAACCATCAAATCGTAGAAAAAAGTACTCTACTTTCACAACAGTTCCAAAATCTACCCATGAAATCGTAGAAAAAGTACTACACTGTCAGAACATTTCCTAAATCTAACCATGATATCGTAGAAAATGTACTACACTTTCACAACAGTTCCTAAATCTAACCATCAAATCAGAAAAAAAGTACTACACTGTCGGAACCGTTCCTAAATCTAACCATCAAATCATAGAAAAAGTACTACACTGTCAGAACAAATCCCAAATCTTACCATGAAATCATAGAACAAGTACTAAACTGTCAGAACAGTACCTACATCTAACCATCAAATCATAGATAAAGTACTACACTGTCACAACAGTTCCTAAATCTAACAATCAAATCGTAGAAAAAGTACTACACTGTCAGAACAGTTCCTAAATCTAACCATCAAATCGTAGAAAGAGTAGTACACTGTGAGAACAGTTCCTAAATCTTACAATCAAATCGTAGAAAAAGTTCTACACTGTCAGAACAGTTCCTAAATCCAACCATCAAATCGTAGAAAAAGTACTACACTGTCAGAACAAATCCCAAATCTTACCATCAAGTCGAAGAAAAAGTACTACACTGCCAGAACAGTTCCTATATCTAACCATCACATCGTTGAAAAAGTACTACACTGTCGGGACAGTTCATAAGTCTAACCATCAAATCATAGAAAAAGTACTACACTTTCAGAACAGTTACTAAATCTAACAATCAAATCGTAGAAAAGGTACTACACTATCAGAACAGTTCCTAAATCAAACCATCAAATCGTAGATAAAGTACTCCACTTTCAGAATAGTTCCTAAATCTAACCATCAAATCGTAGAAAATGTACTACACTGTCAAGACAGTTCCTACATCTAACCATCAAATCATAGAAAAGGTACTACATTGTCAGAACAGTTCTTATGTCTAACCATCAAATCATAGAAAAAGCACTACACTCTCAGAACAGTTCCTAAATCTAACAATCAAATCATAGAAAAAGTACTACACTGTCAGAGCAGTTCCTAAATCTAACCATCAAATCGTAGAAAAAGTACTACACTGTCAGAATAGTTCCTAAATCTAACCATCAAATTGCAGAAAAAGTACTACATTGTCAGAACAGTTTCTAAATCTAACCATCAAATCATAGAAAACGTACTACACTGTCAGAACAGTTCCTAAATCTAACCATCAAATCATAGAAAAAGTACTACACTGCCAGAACAGTTCCTAAATCTAACAATCAAATCGTAGAAAAAGTACTACACTATCAGAACAGTTCCTAAATCTAACAATCAAATCGTAGAAAAGGTACTACATTGTCAGAACAGTTCCTAAATGAAACCTTCAAATCGTAAATAAAGTACTCCACTTTCAGAATAGTTCCTAAATCTAACCATCAAATCGTAGAAAAAGTACTACACTGTCAAAACAGTTCCTACATCTAACCATCAAATCATAGAAAAAGTACTACATTGTCAGAACAGTTCCTACGTCTAACCATCAAATCATAGAAAAAGTACTACACTGTCAGAACACCTCCTAAATCTAACCATCAAATCATAGAAAAAGTACTACACTGCCGGGAGAGTTCCTTAGTCTAACCATCAAATCGTAGAAAAACTACCACACTGTGAGAAGAGTTCCTAAATCTAACCACCAAATCATAGAAAAAATCCTACACTGTCTGAACAGTTCCTAAATCTAACCATCAAATCGTAGAAAAAAGTACTCTACTTTCACAACAGTTCCAAAATCTACCCATGAAATCGTAGAAAAAGTACTACACTGTCAGAACATTTCCTAAATCTAACCATGATATCGTAGAAAATGTACTACACTTTCACAACAGTTCCTAAGTCTAACCATCAAATCAGAAAAAAAGTACTACACTGTCGGAACCGTTCCTAAATCTAACCATCAAATCATAGAAAAAGTACTACACTGTCAGAACACCTCCTAAATCTAACCATCAAATCATAGAAAAAGTACTACACTGCCGGGAGAGTTCCTTAGTCTAACCATCAAATCGTAGAAAAACTACCACACTGTGAGAAGAGTTCCTAAATCTAACCACCAAATCATAGAAAAAATACTACACTGTCTGAACAGTTCCTAAATCTAACCATCAAATCGTAGAAAAAAGTACTCTACTTTCACAACAGTTCCAAAATCTACCCATGAAATCGTAGAAAAAGTACTACACTGTCAGAACATTTCCTAAATCTAACCATGATATCGTAGAAAATGTACTACACTTTCACAACAGTTCCTAAATCTAACCATCAAATCAGAAAAAAATTACTACACTGTCGGAACCGTTCCTAAATCTAACCATCAAATCATAGAAAAAGTACTACACTGTCAGAACAAATCCCAAATCTTACCATGAAATCATAGAACAAGTACTAAACTGTCAGAACAGTACCTACATCTAACCATCAAATCATAGATAAAGTACTACACTGTCACAACAGTTCCTAAATCTAACAATCAAATCGTAGAAAAAGTACTACACTGTCAGAACAGTTCCTAAATCTAACCATCAAATCGTAGAAAGAGTAGTACACTGTGAGAACAGTTCCTAAATCTTACAATCAAATCGTTGAAAAAGTACTACACTGTCAGAACAGTTCCTAAATCCAACCATCAAATCGTAGAAAAAGTACTACACTGTCAGAACAAATCCCAAATCTTACCATCAAGTCGTAGAAAAAGTACTACACTGTCAGAACAGTTCCTAAATCTAACCATCACATCGTTGAAAAAGTACTACACTGTCGGGACAGTTCATAAGTCTAACCATCAAATCATAGAAAAAGTACTACACTGTCGGAACAGTTACTAAATCTAACAATCAAATCGTAGAAAAGGTACTACACTATCAGAACAGTTCCTAAATCTAACAATCAAATCGTAGAAAAAGTACTACATTGTCAGAACAGTTCCTAACTCAAACCATCAAATCGTAGATAAAGTACTCCACTTTCAGAATAGTTCCTAAATCTAACCATCAAATGGTAGAAAATGTACTACACTGTCAAGACAGTTCCTACATCTAACCATCAAATCATAGAAAAGGTACTACATTGTCAGAACAGTTCTTATGTCTAACCATCAAATCATAGAAAAAGCACTACACTGTCAGAACAGTTCCTAAATCTAACAATCAAATCATAGAAAAAGTACTACACTGTCAGAGCAGTTTCTAAATCTAACCATCAAATCGTAGAAAAAGTACTACACTGTCAGAACAGTTCCTAAATCTAACCATTAAATCGTACAAAAAGTACTACACTGTCAGAACAGTTCCTACATCTAACCATCAAATCGTAGAAAAAGTAGTACACTTTCCGAACTGTTCCTAAATCTACCCATCAAATCGTAGTAAAGGTAGTACACTGTCAGAATAGTTCCTAAATCTAACCATCAAATCGTGGTAAAAGTACTACACTGTCAGAACAATTCCTATATCTAACCAACATATCGTAGAAAATGTACTACACTGTCAGAACAGTTCCTAAATCTAACCATCAAATCGTCGAAAAAGTAGTACATTGTGAGAATAGTTCCTAAATCTAACCATCAAATCGTAGAAAAAGTACTACACTGTCACAACAGTTCCTAAATCTAACCATCAAATCATAGAAAAAAATGTACACTGTCAGAACAGTTCCTAAATCTAACCATCAAATCGTAGAAAAAGTACTACACTGTTAGAACAGTTCCTAAATCTAACCATCAAATCATAGAAAAAGTACTACAGTGTCATAACAGTTCCTAAATCTACCCATCAAATCGTAGAAAAAGTACTACACTGTCAGAACAGTACCTACATCTAGACATCAAATCGTAGAAAAAGTACTACACTGCCAGAACAGTACCTTAATCTAACCATGAAATCGTAGAAAAAGTACTACACTGTCAGAACAGTTCCTAAATCTAACCATCAAATCGTAGAAAAAGTACTACACTGTCAGAACAGTTCCTAAATCTAACCATCAAATCCTAGAAAAAGTACTACACTCTCAGAACAGTTCCTAAATCTAACCATCAAATCGTGGTAAAAGTTCTACACTGTCAGAACAGTTTTTAAATCTAACCATCAAATCGTAGAAAAAGTACTACACTGTCAGAACAGTTCCTAAATCTAACCATCAAATCATAGAAAAAGTACTACACTGTCAGAACAGTTCCTAAATCTAATCATCAAATTGTAGTAAAAGAACTACACTGTCACAACAGTTTCTAAATCTAACCATCAAATCATAGAAAAAGTACTACACTGTCAGAACAGTTCCTAAATCTAACCATCAAATCATAGAAAAAGTACTACACTGTCAGAACAAATCCCAAATCTTACCATGAAATCATAGAAAAAGTACTAAACTGTCAGAACAGTTCCTAAATCTAACCATGAAATCGTAAAAAAAGTAGTACACTGTCAGAACAGTTCCTAAATCTAACCATCAAATAGTAGAAAAAGTATTACACTGTCAGAACAGCTCCTAAATCTAACCATCAAATCCTAGAAAAAGTACTACACTGTCAGAACAGTTCCTAAATCTAACCATCAAATCGTGGTAAAAGTACTACACTGTCGGAACAGTTTTTAAATCTAACCATTAAATCGTAGAAAAAGTACTACACTGTCAGAACAGTTCCTAAATCTAACCATCAAATCGTGGTAAAAGTACTACACTGTCACAACAGTTTTTAAATCTAACCATCAAATCGTAGAAAAAGTAGTACACTTTCAGAACAGTTCCTAAATCAAACCATCAAATCGTAGAAAAAGTACTACACTGTCAGAACAGTACCTACATCTAAGCATCAAATCGTAGAAAAAGTACTACATTGTCAGAACAGTTCCGAAATCTAACCATCAAATAGTAGAAAAAGTACTACACTGTCAGAACAGTTCCTAAATCTAACCATCAAATCGTAGAAAAAGTACTACACTGTCAGAACAGTTTCTAAATCTAACCATCAAATCGTAGAAAAAGTTCTACACTTTCACAACAGTTTCTAAATCTACCCATCAAATCGTAGAAAAAGTACCACACTGTCAGAGCAGTCCCTAAATCTAACCATCAAATCGTAGAAAAAGTACTACACTGTCAGAACAGTTCCTAAATCTAACCATCAAATCGTAGAAAAAGTACTACACTGTCAGAGCAGTTCCTAAATCTAACCATCAAATCGTAGAAAAAGTACTATATTGTCAGAACAGTTCCTAAATCTAACCATCAAATAGTAGAAAAATTAGTACATTGTGAGAACAGTTCCTAAATCTAACAATCAAATCGTAGAAAAAGTACTACACTTTCAGAACAGTTCCTAAATCTAACCATCAAATCGTAGAAAAAGTAGTACACTTTCCGAACTGTTCCTTAATCTACCCATCAAATCGTGGTAAAAGTACTACATTGTCAGAACAGTTCCTAAATCTAACAATCAAATCGTGGTAAAAGTACTACACTGTCAGAACAGTTCCTAAATCTAACCATCAAATCATAGAAAAAGTACTACACTGTCAGAACAGTTCCTAAATCTAACCATGAAATCGTAGAAAAAGTACTACACTGTCAGAACAGTTCCTAAATCTAACCATCAAATCGTAGAAAAAGTACTACAGTTTGCGAACTGTTCCTAAATCTAACCATCAAATCGTGGTAAAACTACTACACTGTCAGAACAGTTCCTATATCTAACCATCAAATGATAGAAAAAGTACTACACTGTCATAACAGTTCCTAAATCTACCCATCAAATCGTAGAAAAAGTACTACACTGTCAGAACAGTACCTACATCTAGTCATCAAATCGTAGAAAAAGTACTACACTGCCAGAATAGTTCCTAAATCTAACCATCAAATCGTAGAAAAAGTACTACACTGGCAGAACAGTTCCTAAATCTAACCATCAAATCCTAGAAAAAGTACTACACTATCAGAACAGTTCCTAAATCTAACCATCAAATCCTAGAAAAAGTTCTACACTTTCACAACAGTTTCTAAATCTAACCATCAAAACGTAGAAAAAGTACTACACTGTCAGAACAGTTCCTAAATCTAACCATCAAATCGTAGAAAGAGTAGTACACTGTGAGAACAGTTCCTAAATCTTACCATCAAATCGCAGAAAAAGTACTACACTGTCAGAACAGTTCCTAAATCTAACCATCAAATCGTAGAAAAAGTACTATATTGTCAGAACAGTTCCTAAATCTAACCATCAAATCGTAGAAAAAGTAGTACACTGTGAGAACAGTTCCTAAATCTAACAATCAAATCGTAGAAAAAGTACTACACTTTCAGAACAGTTCCTAAATCTAACCATCAAATCGTAGAAAAAGTAGTACACTTTCAGAACAGTTCCTAAATCTAACCATCAAATCGTAGAAAAAGTAGTACACTTTCAGAACAGTTCCTAAATCTAACCATCAAATCATAGAAAAAGTAGTACAGTTTCCGAACTGTTCCTTAATCTACCAATCAAATCGTGGTAAAAGTACTACACTGTCAGAACAGTTCCTAAATCTAACCATCAAAGCGTAGATAAAGTAATCCACTTTCAGAATAGTTCCTAAATCTAACCATCAAATCCTAGAAAAAGTACTACACTGTCAGAATAGTTCCTACGTTTAACCATCAAATCATAGAAAAAGTACTACACTGTCAGAACAGTTCCTAAATCTAACCATCAAATCATAGAAAAAGTACTACACTGTCAGAACAAATCCCAAATCTTACCATGAAATCATAGAAAAAGTACTAAACTGTCAGAACAGTTCCTAAATCTAACCATGAAATCGTAGAAAAAGTACTACACTGTCAGAACAGTTCCTAAATCTAACCATCAAATCGTGGTAAAAGTACTACACTGTCACAACAGTTTTTAAATCTAACCATCAAATCGTAGAAAAAGTACTACATTGTCAGAACAGTTCCTAAATCTAACCATCAAATCGTAGAAAAAGTACTACACTGTCAGAACAGTTCCTAAATCTAACCATCAAATCGTAGAAAAAGTACTACACTGTCAGAGCAGTTCCTAAATCTAACCATCAAATCGTAGAAAAAGTACTACACTATCAGAACAGTTCCTAAATCTAACAATCAAATCGTAGAAAAAGTAGTACAGTTTCCGAACTGTTCCTTAATCTACCAATCAAATCGTGGTAAAAGTACTACACTGTCAGAACAGTTCCTAAATCTAACCATCAAAGCGTAGAAGAAGTAGTACACTATGAGAATAGTTCCTAAATCTAACCATCAAATCGTAGAAAAAGTACTACACTGTCACAACAGTTCCTAAATCTAACCATCAAATCATAGAAAAAGTTTTACACTGTCAGAACAGTTCCTAAATCTAACCATCAAATCGTAGAAAAAGTACTACACTGTTAGAACAGTTCCTAAATCTAACCATCAAATCGTAGAAAAAGTACTACACTTTCACAACAGTTTCTAAATCTAACCATCAAATCGTAGAATAAGTACTACACTGTCAGAACAGTTCCTAAATCTAATCATCAAATCGTAGAAAAAGTACTACACTGTCAGAACAGTTCCTAAATCTAACCATCAAATCGTAGAATAAGTACTACACGGTCAGAGCAGTTCCTAAATCTAACCATCAAATCGTAGAAAAAGTACTACACTTTCAGAACAGTTCCTAAATCTAACCATCAAATCGTAGAAAAAGTACCACACTGTCAGAGCAGTTCCTAAATCTAACAATCAAATCGTAGAAAAAGTACTACATTGTCAGAACAGTTCCTAAATCAAACCATTAAATCGTAGATAAAGTACTCCACTTTCAGAATAGGTCCTAAATCTAACCATCAAATCGTAGAAAATGTACTACACTGTCAAAACAGTTCCTACATCTAACCATCAAATCATAGAAAAGGTACTACATTGTCAGAACAGTTCATATGTCTAACCATCAAATTATAGAAAAAGCACTACACTGTCAGAACAGTTCCTAAATCTAACAATCAAATGGTAGAAAAAGTACTGCATTGTCAGAACAGTTTCCTAAGTCAAACCATGAAATCGTAGATAAAGTACTCCACTTTCAGAATAGTTCCTAAATCTAACCATCAAATCGTAGAAAAAGTACTACACTCTCAAAACAGTTCCTACGTTTAACCATCAAATCATAGAAAAAGTACTACACTGTCAGAACAGTTCCTAAATCTAACAATCAAATCATAGAAAAAGTACTACACTGTCAGAACAGTTCCTAAATCTAACCATCAAGTCGTGGTAAAAGTACTACACTGTCAGAACAGTTCCTAAATCTAACCATCAAATCGTAGAAAAAGTACTACACTGCCGGGAGAGTTCCTTAGTCTAACCATCAAATCGTAGAAAAAGTACCACACTGTGAGAAGAGTTCCTAAATCTAACCACCAAATCATAGAAAAAGTACTACACTCTCTGAACAGTTCCTAAATCTAACCATCAAATCGTAGAAAAAAGTACTCTACTTTCACAACAGTTCCTAAATCTACCTATGAAATCGTAGAAAAAGTACTACACTGTCAGAACATTTCCTAAATATAACCATCAAATCGTAGAAAATGTACTACACTTTCACAACAGTTCCTAAATCTAACCATCAAATCAGAAAAAAAGTACTACACTGTCGGAACAGTTCCTAAATCTAACCATCAAATCATAGAAAAAGTACTACACTGTCAGAACAAATCCCAAATCTTACCATGAAATCATAGAAAAAGTACTAAACTGTCAGAACAGTTCCTAAATCTAACCATCAAATCATAGAAAAAGCACTACACTGTCAGAACAGTTCCTAAATCTAACAATCAAATCGTAGAAAAAGTACTACATTGTCAGAACAGTTTCCTAAGTCAAACCATCAAATCGTAGATAAAGTACTCCACTTTCAGAATAGTTCCTAAATCTAACCATCAAATCGTAGAAAAAGCACTACACTGTCAAAACAGTTCCTACGTTTAACCATCAAATCATAGAAAAAGTACTACACTGTCAGAACAGTTCCTAAATCTAACCATCAAATCATAGAAAAAGTACTACACTGTCAGAACAAATCCCAAATCTTACCATGAAATCATAGAAAAAGTACTAAACTGTCAGAACAGTTCCTAAATCTAACCATGAAATCGTAGAAAAAGTAGTACACTGTCAGAACAGTTCCTAAATCTAACCATCAAATAGTAGAAAAAGTATTACACTGTCAGAACAGCTCCTAAATCTAACCATCAAATCCTAGAAAAAGTACTACACTGTCAGAACAGTTCCTAAATCTAACCATCAAATCGTGGTAAAAGTACTACACTGTCAGAACAGTTTTTAAATCTAACCATTAAATCGTAGAAAAAGTACTACACTGTCAGAACAGTTCCTAAATCTAACCATCAAATCGTGGTAAAAGTACTACACTGTCACAACAGTTTTTAAATCTAACCATCAAATCGTAGAAAAAGTAGTACACTTTCAGAACAGTTCCTAAATCAAACCATCAAATCGTAGAAAAAGTACTACACTGTCAGAACAGTACCTACATCTAAGCATCAAATCGTAGAAAAAGTACTACATTGTCAGAAGAGTTCCGAAATCTTACCATCAAATAGTAGAAAAAGTACTACACTGTCAGAACAGTTCCTAAATCCAACCATCAAATCGTAGGAAAAGTACTACACATTCAGAACAGTTTCTAAATCTAACCATCAAATCGTAGAAAAAGTTCTACACTTTCACAACAGTTTCTAAATCTACCCATGAAATCGTAGAAAAAGTACCACACTGTCAGAACAGTCCCTAAATCTAACCATCAAATCGTAGAAAAATTACTACACTGTCAGAACAGTTCCTAAATCTAACCATCAAATCGTAGAAAAAGTACTACACTGTCAGAGCAGTTCCTAAATCTAACCATCAAATCGTAGAAAAAGTACTATATTGTCAGAACAGTTCCTAAATCTAACCATCAAATAGTAGAAAAATTAGTACATTGTGAGAACAGTTCCTAAATCTAACAATCAAATCGTAGAAAAAGTACTACACTTTCAGAACAGTTCCTAAATCTAACCATCAAATCGTAGAAAAAGTAGTACACTTTCAGAACAGTTCCTAAATCTAACCATCAAATCGTAGAAAAGGTACTACACTTTCAGAACAGTTCCTAAATCTAACCATCAAATCGTAGAAAAGTAATACACTTTCGAACTGTTCCTTAATCTACCCATCAAATCGTGTAAAAGTACTACACTGTCAGAACAGTTCCTAAATCTAACCATCAAAGCGTAAAAAAAGTACTACACTGTGAGAATAGTTCCTCAATCTAACCATCAAATCGTAGAAAAAGTACTACACTGTCACAACAGTTCCTAAATCTAACCATCAAATCATAGAAAAAGTTTTACACTGTCAGAACAGTTCCTAAATCTAACCATCAAATCATAGAAAAAGTACTACACTTTCACAACAGTTTGTAAATCTAACCATCAAATCGTAGAAAAAGTACTACACTGTCAGAACAGTTCCTAAATCTAACCATCAAATCGTAGAAAAAGTACTACACTGTCAGAACAGTTCCTAAATCTAACCATCAAATCGTAGAAAAAGTACTACATTGTCAGAACAGTTCCTAAATCTAACCATCAAATCGTAGAAAAAGTACTACACTGTCAGAACAGTTCCTAAATCTAACCATCAAATCGTAGAAAAAGTACTACACTGTCAGAGCAGTTCCTAAATCTAACCATCAAATCGTAGAAAAAGTACTACACTATCAGAACAGTTCCTAAATCTAACCATCAAATCGTAGAAAAAGTACTACACCGTCAGAGCAGTTCCTAAATCTAACCATCAAATCGTATAAAAAGTACTACACTGTCAGAACAGTTCCTAAATCTAACCATCAAATCATAGAAAAAGTAGTACACTGGCAGAATATTTCCTATATCTAACCATCAAATCGTAGAAAAAGTACTACACTGTCAGAACAGCTCCTAAATCTAACCATCAAATCGTAGAAAAAGTACTACACTGTCAGAGCAGTTCCTAAATCTAACCATCAAATCGTAGAAAAAGTACTACACTATCAGAACAGTTCTTAAATCTAACCATCAAATCATAGAAAAAGTACTACACTGTCAGAGCAGTTCCTAAATCTAACCATCAAATCATAGAAAAAGTACTACACTGTGAGAACAGTTCCTAAATCTAACCATCAAATCGCAGAAAAAGTACTGCATTGTCAGAACAGTTTCTAAATCTAACCATCAAATCATAGAAAACGTACTACACTGTCAGAACAGTTCCTAAATCTAACCATCAAATCATAGAAAAAGTACTACACTGCCAGAACAGTTCCTAAATCTAACAATCAAATCGTAGAAAAAGTACTACACTATCAGAACAGTTCCCAAATCTAACAATCAAATCGTAGAAAAGGTACTACATTGTCAGAACAGTTCCTAAATCAAACCATCAAATCGTAGATAACGTACTCCACTTTCAGAATAGTTCCTAAATCTAACCATCAAATCGTAGAAAAAGTACTACACTGTCAAAACAGTTCCTACATCTAACCATCAAATCATAGAAAAAGTACTACATTGTCAGAACAGTTCCTACGTCTAACCATCAAATCATAGAAAAAGTACTACACTGTCAGAACACCTCCTAAATCTAACTATCAAATCATAGAAAAAGTACTACACTGCCGGGAGAGTTCCTTAGTCTAACCATCAAATCATAGAAAAACTACCACACTGTGAGAAGTGCTCCTAAATCTAACCACCAAATCATAGAAAAAATACTACACTGTCTGAACAGTTCCTAAATTTAACCATCAAATCGTAGAAAAAAGTACTCTACTTTCACAACAGTTCCAAAATCTACCCATGAAATCGTAGAAAAAGTACTACACTGTCAGAACATTTCCTAAATCTAACCATGATATCGTAGAAAATGTACTACACTTTCACAACAGTTCCTAAATCTAACCATCAAATCAGAAAAAAAGTACTACACTGTCGGAACCGATCCTAAATCTAACCATCAAATCATAGAAAAAGTACTACACTGTCAGAACAAATCCCAAATCTTACCATGAAATCATAGAACAAGTACTAAATTGTCAGAACAGTACCTACATCTAACCATCAAATCATAGATAAAGTACTACACTGTCACAACAGTTCCTAAATCTAACAATCAAATCGTAGAAAAAGTACTACACTGTCAGAACAGTTGCTAAATCTAACCATCAAATCGTAGAAAGAGTAGTACACTGTGAGAACAGTTCCTAAATCTTACAATCAAATCGTAGAAAAAGTTCTACACTGTCAGAACAGTTCCTAAATCCAACCATCAAATCGTAGAAAAAGTACTACACTGTCAGAAGAAATCTCAAATCTTACCATCAAGTCGAAGAAAAAGTACTACACTGCCAGAACAGTTCCTATATCTAACCATCACATCGTTGAAAAAGTACTACACTGTCGGGACAGTTCATAAGTCTAACCATCAAATCATAGAAAAAGTACTACACTTTCAGAACAGTTACTAAATCTAACAATCAAATCGTAGAAAAGGTACTACACTATCAGAACAGTTCCTAAATCAAACCATCAAATCGTAGATAAAGTACTCCACTTTCAGAATAGTTCCTAAATCTAACCATCAAATCGTAGAAAATGTACTACACTGTCAAGACAGTTCCTACATCTAACCATCAAATCATAGAAAAGGTACTACATTGTCAGAACAGTTCTTATGTCTAACCATCAAATCATAGAAAAAGCACTACACTGTCAGAACAGTTCCTAAATCTAACAATCAAATCATAGAAAAAGTACTACACTGTCAGAGCAGTTCCTAAATCTAACCATCAAATCGTAGAAAAAGTACTACACTGTCAGAATAGTTCCTAAATCTAACCATCAAATCGCAGAAAAAGTACTACATTGTCAGAACAGTTTTTAAATCTAACCATCAAATCGTAGAAAAAGTACTACACTGTCAGAACAGTTCCTAAATCTAACCATCAAATCGTAGAAAAAGTACTACACTGTCAGAACAGTTCCTAAATCTAACCATCAAATCGTAGAAAAAGTACTACATTGTCAGAACAGTTCCTAAATCTAACCATCAAATCGTAGAAAAAGTACTACACTGTCAGAACAGTTCCTAAATCTAACCATCAAATCGTAGAAAAAGTACTACACTGTCAGAGCAGTTCCTAAATCTAACCATCAAATCGTAGAAAAAGTACTACACTATCAGAACAGTTCCTAAATCTAACCATCAAATCATAGAAAAAGTACTACACCGTCAGAGCAGTTCCTAAATCTAACCATCAAATCGTATAAAAAGTACTACACTGTCAGAACAGTTCCTAAATCTAACCATCAAATCATAGAAAAAGTAGTACACTGGCAGAATATTTCCTATATCTAACCATCAAATCGTACAAAAAGTACTACACTGTCAGAACAGCTCCTAAATCTAACCATCAAATCGTAGAAAAAGTACTACACTGTCAGAGCAGTTCCTAAATCTAACCATCAAATCGTAGAAAAAGTACTACACTATCAGAACAGTTCCTAAATCTAACCATCAAATCATAGAAAAAGTACTACATTGTCAGAGCAGTTCCTAAATCTAACCATCAAATCGTAGAAAAAGTACTACACTGTGAGAACAGTTCCTAAATCTAACCATCAAATCGCAGAAAAAGTACTGCATTGTCAGAACAGTTTCTAAATCTAACCATCAAATCATAGAAAACGTACTACACTGTCAGAACAGTTCCTAAATCTAACCATCAAATCATAGAAAAAGTACTACACTGCCAGAACAGTTCCTAAATCTAACAATCAAATCGTAGAAAAAGTACTACACTATCAGAACAGTTCCTAAATCTAACAATCAAATCGTAGAAAAGGTACTACATTGTCAGAACAGTTCCTAAATCAAACCATCAAATCGTAGATAACGTACTCCACTTTCAGAATAGTTCCTAAATCTAACCATCAAATCGTAGAAAAAGTACTACACTGTCAAAACAGTTCCTACATCTAACCATCAAATCATAGAAAAAGTACTACATTGTCAGAACAGTTCCTACGTCTAACCATCAAATCATAGAAAAAGTACTACACTGTCAGAACACCTCCTAAATCTAACTATCAAATCATAGAAAAAGTACTACACTGCCGGGAGAGTTCCTTAGTCTAACCATCAAATCGTAGAAAAACTACCACACTGTGAGAAGTGCTCCTAAATCTAACCACCAAATCATAGAAAAAATACTACACTGTCAGAACAAATCCCAAATCTTACCATGAAATCGTGGAACAAGTACTAAACTGTCAGAACAGTACCTACATCTAACCATCAAATCATAGATAAAGTACTACACTGTCACAACAGTTCCTAAATCTAACAATCAAATCGTAGAAAAAGTACTACACTGTCAGAACAGTTCCTAAATCTAACCATCAAATCGTAGAAAGAGTAGTACACTGTGAGAACAGTTCCTAAATCTTACAATCAAATCGTAGAAAAAGTTCTACACTGTCAGAACAGTTCCTAAATCCAACCATCAAATCGTAGAAAAAGTACTACACTGTCAGAACAAATCCCAAATCTTACCATCAAGTCGAAGAAAAAGTACTACACTGCCAGAACAGTTCCTATATCTAACCATCACATCGTTGAAAAAGTACTACACTGTCGGGACAGTTCATAAGTCTAACCATCAAATCATAGAAAAAGTACTACACTTTCAGAACAGTTACTAAATCTAACAATCAAATCGTAGAAAAGGTACTACACTATCAGAACAGTTCCTAAATCAAACCATCAAATCGTAGATAAAGTACTCCACTTTCAGAATAGTTCCTAAATCTAACCATCAAATCGTAGAAAATGTACTACACTGTCAGAACAGTTCCTAAATCTAACAATCAAATCATAGAAAAAGTACTACACTGTCAGAGCAGTTCCTAAATCTAACCATCAAATCGTAGAAAAAGTACTACACTGTCAGAATAGTTCCTAAATCTAACCATCAAATCGCAGAAAAAGTACTACGTTGTCAGAACAGTTTCTAAATCTAACCATCAAATCATAGAAAACGTACTACACTGTCAGAACAGTTCCTAAATCTAACCATCAAATCATAGAAAAAGTACTACACTGCCAGAACAGTTCCTAAATCTAACAATCAAATCGTAGAAAAAGTACTACACTATCAGAACAGTTCCTAAATCTAACAATCAAATCGTAGAAAAGGTACTACATTGTCAGAACAGTTCCTAAATGAAACCTTAAAATCGTAAATAAAGTACTCCACTTTCAGAATAGTTCCTAAATCTAACCATCAAATCGTAGAAAAAGTACTACACTGTCAAAACAGTTCCTACATCTAACCATCAAATCATAGAAAAAGTACTACATTGTCAGAACAGTTCCTACGTCTAACCATCAAATCATAGAAAAAGTACTACACTGTCAGAACACCTCCTAAATCTAACCATCAAATCATAGAAAAAGTACTACACTGCCGGGAGAGTTCCTTAGTCTAACCATCAAATCGTAGAAAAACTACCACACTGTGAGAAGAGTTCCTAAATCTAACCACCAAATGATAGAAAAAATCCTACACTGTCTGAACAGTTCCTAAATCTAACCATCAAATCGTAGAAAAAAGTACTCTACTTTCACAACAGTTCCAAAATCTACCCATGAAATCGTAGAAAAAGTACTACACTGTCAGAACATTTCCTAAATCTAACCATGATATCGTAGAAAATGTACTACACTTTCACAACAGTTCCTAAGTCTAACCATCAAATCAGAAAAAAAGTACTACACTGTCGGAACCGTTCCTAAATCTAACCATCAAATCATAGAAAAAGTACTACACTGTCAGAACACCTCCTAAATCTAACCATCAAATCATAGAAAAGTACTACACTGCCGGGAGAGTTCCTTAGTCTAACCATCAAATCGTAGAAAAACTACCACACTGTGAGAAGAGTTCCTAAATCTAACCACCAAATCATAGAAAAAATACTACACTGTCTGAACAGTTCCTAAATCTAACCATCAAATCGTAGAAAAAAGTACTCTACTTTCACAACAGTTCCAAAATCTACCCATGAAATCGTAGAAAAAGTACTACACTCTCAGAACATTTCCTAAATCTAACCATGATATCGTAGAAAATGTACTACACTTTCACAACAGTTCCTAAATCTAACCATCAAATCAGAAAAAAATTACTACACTGTCGGAACCGTTCCTAAATCTAACCATCAAATCATAGAAAAAGTACTACACTGTCAGAACAAATCCCAAATCTTACCATGAAATCATAGAACAAGTACTAAACTGTCAGAACAGTACCTACATCTAACCATCAAATCATAGATAAAGTACTACACTGTCACAACAGTTCCTAAATCTAACAATCAAATCGTAGAAAAAGTACTACACTGTCAGAACAGTTCCTAAATCTAACCATCAAATCGTAGAAAGAGTAGTACACTGTGAGAACAGTTCCTAAATCTTACAATCAAATCGTTGAAAAAGTACTACACTGTCAGAACAGTTCCTAAATCCAACCATCAAATCGTAGAAAAAGTACTACACTGTCAGAACAAATCCCAAATTTTACCATCAAGTCGTAGAAAAAGTACTACACTGTCAGAACAGTTCCTAAATCTAACCATCACATCGTTGAAAAAGTACTACACTGTCGGGACAGTTCATAAGTCTAACCATCAAATCATAGAAAAAGTACTACACTGTCGGAACAGTTACTAAATCTAACAATCAAATCGTAGAAAAGGTACTACACTATCAGAACAGTTCCTAAATCTAACAATCAAATCGTAGAAAAAGTACTACATTGTCAGAACAGTTCCTAAATCAAACCATCAAATCGTAGATAAAGTACTCCACTTTCAGAATAGTTCCTAAATCTAACCATCAAATCGTAGAAAATGTACTACAGTGTCAAGACAGTTCCTACATCTAACCATCAAATCATAGAAAAGGTACTACATTGTCAGAACAGTTCTTATGTCTAACCATCAAATCATAGAAAAAGCACTACACTGTCAGAACAGTTCCTAAATCTAACAATCAAATCATAGAAAAAGTACTACACTGTCAGAGCAGTTCCTAAATCTAACCATCAAATCGTAGAAAAAGTACTACACTGTCAGAACAGTTCCTAAATCTAACCATTAAATCGTACAAAAAGTACTACACTGTCAGAACAGTTCCTACATCTAACCATCAAATCGTAGAAAAAGTAGTACACTTTCCGAACTGTTCCTAAATCTACCCATCAAATCGTAGTAAAGGTAGTACACTGTCAGAATAGTTCCTAAATCTAACCATCAAATCGTGGTAAAAGTACTACACTGTCAGAACAATTCCTATATCTAACCAACAAATCGTAGAAAATGTACTACACTGTCAGAACAGTTCCTAAATCTAACCATCAAATCGTCGAAAAAGTAGTACATTGTGAGAATAGTTCCTAAATCTAACCATCAAATCGTAGAAAAAGTACTACACTGTCACAACAGTTCCTAAATCTAACCATCAAATCATAGAAAAAAATGTACACTGTCAGAACAGTTCCTAAATCTAACCATCAAATCGTAGAAAAAGTACTACACTGTTAGAACAGTTCCTAAATCTAACCATCAAATCATAGAAAAAGTACTACAGTGTCATAACAGTTCCTAAATCTAACCATCAAATCGTAGAAAAAGTACTACACTGTCAGAACAGTACCTACATCTAGACATCAAATCGTAGAAAAAGTACTACACTGCCAGAACAGTACCTTAATCTAACCATGAAATCGTAGAAAAAGTACTACACTGTCAGAACAGTTCCTAAATCTAACCATCAAATCGTAGAAAAAGTACTACACTGTCAGAACAGTTCCTAAATCTAACCATCAAATCCTAGAAAAAGTACTACACTCTCAGAACAGTTCCTAAATCTAACCATCAAATCGTGGTAAAAGTTCTACACTGTCAGAACAGTTTTTAAATCTAACCATCAAATCGTAGAAAAAGTACTACACTGTCAGAACAGTTCCTAAATCTAACCATCAAATCATAGAAAAAGTACTACACTGTCAGAACAGTTCCTAAATCTAATCATCAAATTGTAGTAAAAGAACTACACTGTCACAACAGTTTCTAAATCTAACCATCAAATCATAGAAAAAGTACTACACTGTCAGAACAGTTCCTAAATCTAATCATCAAATTGTAGTAAAAGAACTACACTGTCACAACAGTTTCTAAATCTAACCATCAAATCGTAGAAAAAGTTCTACACTTTCACAACAGTTTCTAAATCTAACCATCAAATCGTAGAAAAAGTAGTACACTGTGGGAACAGTTCCTAAATCTAACAATCAAATCGTAGAAAAAGTACTACACTTTCAGAACAGTTCCTAAATCTAACCATCAAATCGTAGAAAAAGTAGTACACTTTCAGTACAGTTCCTAAATCTAACCATCAAATCGTAGAAAAAGTACTACACTTTCAGAACAGTTCCTAAATTTAACCATCAAATCGTAGAAAAAGTAGTACACTTTCCGAATTGTTCCTTAATCTACCCATCAAATCGTGGTAAAAGTACTACACTGTGAGAACAGTTCCTAAATCTAACCATCAAAGCGTAGAAAAAGTAGTACACTGTGAGAATAGTTGCTAAATCTAACCGTCAAATCGTAGAAAAAGTACTACACTGTTAGAACAGTTCCTAAATCTAACCATCAAATCATAGAAAAAGTAATACACTTTCACAACAGTTTCTAAATCTAACCATCAAATCGTAGAAAAAGTACTACACTGTCAGAACAGTTCCTAAATCTAACCATCAAATCGCAGAAAAAGTAGTACACTTTCCGAACTGTTCCTAAATCTACCCATCAAATCGTAGTAAAGGTAGTGCACTGTCAGAATAGTTCCAAAATCTAACCATCAAAGCGTGGTAAAAGTACTACACTGTCAGAACAGTTCCTATATCTAACCAACAAATCGTAGAAAAAGTAGTACACTTTCCGAACTGTTCCTAAATCTACCCATCAAATCGTGGTAAAAGTAGTACACTGTCAGAACAGTTCCTAAATCTAACCATAAAATCGTAGAAAAAGTACTCTACTTTCACAACAGTTCCAAAATCTACCCATGAAATCGTAGAAAATGTACTACACTGTCACAACAGTTCCTAAATCTAACAATCAAATCGTAGAAAATGTACTACACTGTCAGAACAGTTCCTAAATCTAACCATCAAATCATAGAAAAAGTACTACACTGTCAGAACAGTTCCTAAATCTAATCATCAAATTGTAGTAAAAGAACTACACTGTCACAACAGTTTCTAAATCTAACCATCAAATCATAGAAAAAGTACTACACTGTCAGAACAGTTCCTAAATCTAATCATCAAATTGTAGTAAAAGAACTACACTGTCACAACAGTTTCTAAATCTAACCATCAAATCGTAGAAAAAGTTCTACACTTTCACAACAGTTTCTAAATCTAACCATCAAATCGTAGAAAAAGTAGTACACTGTGGGAACAGTTCCTAAATCTAACAATCAAATCGTAGAAAAAGTACTACACTTTCAGAACAGTTCCTAAATCTAACCATCAAATCGTAGAAAAAGTAGTACACTTTCAGTACAGTTCCTAAATCTAACCATCAAATCGTAGAAAAAGTACTACACTTTCAGAACAGTTCCTAAATTTAACCATCAAATCGTAGAAAAAGTAGTACACTTTCCGAATTGTTCCTTAATCTACCCATCAAATCGTGGTAAAAGTACTACACTGTGAGAACAGTTCCTAAATCTAACCATCAAAGCGTAGAAAAAGTAGTACACTGTGAGAATAGTTGCTAAATCTAACCGTCAAATCGTAGAAAAAGTACTACACTGTTAGAACAGTTCCTAAATCTAACCATCAAATCATAGAAAAAGTAATACACTTTCACAACAGTTTCTAAATCTAACCATCAAATCGTAGAAAAAGTACTACACTGTCAGAACAGTTCCTAAATCTAACCATCAAATCGCAGAAAAAGTAGTACACTTTCCGAACTGTTCCTAAATCTACCCATCAAATCGTAGTAAAGGTAGTGCACTGTCAGAATAGTTCCAAAATCTAACCATCAAAGCGTGGTAAAAGTACTACACTGTTAGAACAGTTCCTATATCTAACCAACAAATCGTAGAAAAAGTAGTACACTTTCCGAACTGTTCCTAAATCTACCCATCAAATCGTGGTAAAAGTAGTACACTGTCAGAACAGTTCCTAAATCTAACCATAAAATCGTAGAAAAAGTACTCTACTTTCACAACAGTTCCAAAATCTACCCATGAAATCGTAGAAAATGTACTACACTGTCACAACAGTTCCTAAATCTAACAATCAAATCGTAGAAAATGTACTACACTGTCAGAACAGTTCCTAAATCTAACCATCAAATGGTCGAACAAGTAGTACACTGTGAGAATAGTTCCTAAATCTAACTATCAAATCGTAGAAAAAGTACTACACTGTCACAACAGTTCCTAAATCTGACCATCAAATCATAGAAAAAATTTACTCTGTCAGAACAGTTCCTAAATCTAACCATCAAATCATAGAAAAAGGACTACACTGTCAGAACAGTTCCTAAATCTAATCATCAAATTGTAGAAAAAGAACTACACTGTCACAACAGTTTCTAAATCTAACCATCAAATCGTAGAAAAAGTTCTACACTTTCACAACAGTTTCTAAATCTAACCATCAAATCGTAGAAAAAGTAGTCCACTGTGGGAACAGTTCCTAAATCTAACAATCAAATCGTAGAAAAAGTACAACACTTTCAGAACAGTTCCTAAATCTAACCATCAAATCGTAGAAAAAGTAGTACACTTTCAGTACAGTTCCTAAATCTAACCATCAAATCGTAGAAAAAGTACTACACTTTCAGAACAGTTCCTAAATCTAACCATCAAATCGTAGAAAAAGTAGTACACTTTCAGTACAGTTCCTAAATCTAACCATCAAATCGTAGAAAAAGTACTACACTTTCAGAACAGTTCCTAAGTTTAACCATCAAATCGTAGAAAAAGTAGTACACTTTCCGAACTGTTCCTTGATCTACCCATCAAATCGTGGTAAAAGTACTACACTGTGAGAACAGTTCCTAAATCTAACCATCAAAGCGTAGAAAAAGTAGTACACTGTGAGAATAGTTGCTAAATCTAACCGTAAAATCGTAGAAAAAGTACTACACTGTTAGAACAGTTCCTAAATCTAACCATCAAATCATAGAAAAAGTACTACACTTTCACAACAGTTTCTAAATCTAACCATCAAATCGTAGAAAAAGTACTACACTGTCAGAACAGTTCCTAAATCTAACCATCAAATCGCAGAAAAAGTAGTACACTTTCCGAACTGTTCCTTAATCTACCCATCAAATCGTAGTATAGGTAGTGCACTGTCAGAATAGTTCCAAAATCTAACCATCAAATCGTGGTAAAAGTACTACACTGTCAGAACAGTTCCTATATCTAACCAACAAATCGTAGAAAAAGTAGTACACTTTCCGAACTGTTCCTAAATCTACCCATCAAATCGTGGTAAAAGTAGTACACTGTCAGAACAGTTCCAAAATCTAACCATCAAATCGTAGAAAAAGTACTCTACTTTCACAACAGTTCCAAAATCTACCCATCAAATCGTAGAAAATGTACTACACTGTCACAACAGTTCCTAAATCTAACCATCAAATCGTAGAAAAAGTAGTACACTGTGAGAATAGTTCCTAAATCTAACAATCAAATCGTAGGAAAAGTACTACACTGTCAGAACAGTTCCTAAATCTAACCATCAAATCGTAGAAAAAGTAGTACACTTTCAGTACAGTTCCTAAATCTAACCATCAAATCGTAGAAAAAGTATTACACTTTCAGAACAGTTCCTAATCTAACCATCAAATCGTAGAAAAAGTAGTACACTTTCCGAACTGTTCCTTAATCTACCCATCAAATCGTGGTAAAAGTACTACACTGTCAGAACAGTTCCTAAATCTAACCATGAAAGAGTAGAAAAAGTAGTACACTGTGAGAATAGTTCCTAAATCTAACCGTCAAATCGTAGAAAAAGTACTACACTGTCACAACAGTTCCTAAATCTAACCATCAAATCGTAGAAAAAGTACTACACTGTTAGAACAGTTCCTAAATCTAACCATCAAATCATAGAAAAAGTACTACACTTTCACAACAGTTTCTAAATCTACCCATGAAATCGTAGAAAAAGTTCTACACTGTCACAACAGTTCCTAAATCTAACAATCAAATCGTAGAAAATGTACTACACTGTCAGAACAGTTCCTAAATCTAACCATCAAATCGTCGAAAAAGTAGTACACTGCGAGAATAGTTCCTAAATCTAACCATCAAATCGTAGAAAAACTACTACACTGTCACAACAGTTCCTAAATCTAACGATCAAATCATAGAAAAAGTTTTACACTGTCAGAACAGTTCCTAAATCTAACCCTCAAATCATAGAAAAAGTACTACACTGTCAGAACAGTTCCTAAATCTAACCATCAAAGCGTAGAAAAAGTACTACACTGTCAGAGCAGTTCCTAAATCTAACCATCAAATCGTAGAAAAAGTACTACACTATCAGAACAGTTCCTAAATCTAACCATTAAATCATAGAAAAAGTACTACACTGTCAGAGCAATTCCTAAATCTAACTATCAATTCGTAGAAAAAGTACTACACTGTCAGAACAGTTCCTAAATTTCACCATCAAATCATAGAAAAAGTACTACACTGTCAGAACAGTTCCTAAATCTAACCATCAAATCGTAGAAAAAGTACTACACTGTCAGAACAGTTCCTAAATCTAACCATCAAATCATAGAAGAAGTAGTACACTGTCAGAACAGTTCCTAAATCTAACCATCAAATCATAGAAAAAGTACTACACTGTCAGAACAGTTCCTAAATCTGAAAATCAAATCGTAGAAAAAGTAGTACAATGTGAGAACAGTTCCTAAGTCTAACCATCAAGTCGTAGTAAAAGTACTACACTGTCAGGACAGTTCCTAAATCTAACCATCAAATCGTAGAAAAAGTACTACACTGTCAGAACAGTACCTACATCTAACCATCAAATTATAGAAAAAGCTTAACACTGGCAGAACAGTTCCTATATCTACCCATCAAATCGTAGAAAAATTACTACACTGTCAGAACAGTTCCTAAATCTAACCATGAAATCGTAGAAAAAGTACTACACTGTCAGAACAGTTCCTAAATCTAACCATCAAATCGCAGAAAAAGTAGTACACTTTCCGAACTGTTCCTTAATCTACCCATCAAATCGTAGTAAAGGTAGTGCACTGTCAGAATAGTTCCAAAATCTAACCATCAAAGCGTGGTAAAAGTACTACACTGTCAGAACAGTTCCTATATCTAACCAACAAATCGTAGAAAAAGTAGTACACTTTCCGAACTGTTCCTAAATCTACCCATCAAATCGTGGTAAAAGTAGTACACTGTCAGAACAGTTCCTAAATCTAACCATCAAATCGTAGAAAAAGTACTCTACTTTCACAACAGTTCCAAAATCTACCCATGAAATCGTAGAAAATGTACTACACTGTCACAACCGTTCCTAAATCTAACCATCAAATCGTAGAAAAAGTAGTACACTGTGAGAATAGTTCCTAAATCTAACAATCAAATCGTAGAAAAAGTACTACACTGTCAGAACAGTTCCTAAATCTAACCATCAAATCGTAGAAAAAGTAGTACACTTTCAGTACAGTTCCTAAATCTAACCATCAAATCGTAGAAAAAGTATTACACTTTCAGAACAGTTCCTAATCTAACCATCAAATCGTAGAAAAAGTAGTACACTTTCCGAACTGTTCCTTAATCTACCCATCAAATCGTGATAAAAGTACTACACTGTCAGAACAGTTCCTAAATCTAACCATGAAAGAGTAGAAAAAGTAGTACACTGTGAGAATAGTTCCTAAATCTAACCGTCAAATCGTAGAAAAAGTACTACACTGTCACAACAGTTCCTAAATCTAACCATCAAATCGTAGAAAAAGTACTACACTGTTAGAACAGTTCCTAAATCTAACCATCAAATCATAGAAAAAGTACTACACTTTCACAACAGTTTCTAAATCTACTCATGAAATCGTAGAAAAAGTTCTACACTGTCACAACAGTTCCTAAATCTAACAATCAAATCGTAGAAAATGTACTACACTGTCAGAACAGTTCCTAAATCTAACCATCAAATCGTCGAAAAAGTAGTACACTGCGAGAATAGTTCCTAAATCTAACCATCAAATCGTAGAAAAAGTACTACACTGTCACAACAGTTCCTAAATCTAACGATCAAATCATAGAAAAAGTTTTACACTGTCAGAACAGTTCCTAAATCTAACCATCAAATCATAGAAAAGTACTACACTGTCAGAACAGTTCCTAAATCTAACCATTAAAGCGTAGAAAAAGTACTACACTGTCAGAGCAGTTCCTAAATCTAACCATCAAATCGTAGAAAAAGTACTACACTATCAGAACAGTTCCTAAATCTAACCATTAAATCATAGAAAAAGTACTACACTGTCAGAGCAATTCCTAAATCTAACTATCAATTCGTAGAAAAAGTACTACACTGTCAGAACAGTTCCTAAATTTCACCATCAAATCATAGAAAAAGTACTACACTGTCAGAACAGTTCCTAAATCTAACCATGAAATCGTAGAAAAAGTACTACACTGTCAGAACAGTTCCTAAATCTAACCATCAAATCGCAGAAAAAGTAGTACACTTTCCGAACTGTTCCTTAATCTACCCATCAAATCGTAGTAAAGGTAGTGCACTGTCAGAATAGTTCCAAAATCTAACCATCAAAGCGTGGTAAAAGTACTACACTGTCAGAACAGTTCCTATATCTAACCAACAAATCGTAGAAAAAGTAGTACACTTTCCGAACTGTTCCTAAATCTACCCATCAAATCGTGGTAAAAGTAGTACACTGTCAGAACAGTTCCTAAATCTAACCATCAAATCGTAGAAAAAGTACTCTACTTTCACAACAGTTCCAAAATCTACCCATGAAATCGTAGAAAATGTACTACACTGTCAGAACAGTTCTTAAATCTAACCATCAAATCATAGAAAAAGTACTACACTGTCAGAACAGTTCCTAAATCTGAAAATCAAATCGTAGAAAAAGTAGTACAATGTGAGAACAGTTCCTAAGTCTAACCATCAAGTCGTAGTAAAAGTACTACACTGTCAGGACAGTTCCTAAATCTAACCATCAAATCGTAGAAAAAGTACTACACTGTCAGAACAGTACCTACATCTAACCATCAAATTATAGAAAAAGCTTAACACTGGCAGAACAGTTCCTATATCTACCCATCAAATCGTAGAAAAATTACTACACTGTCAGAACAGTTCCTAAATCTAACCATCAAATCGTAGAAAAAGTACTACACTGTCAGAACAGTACCTACATCTAACCATCAAATTATAGAAAAAGCTTAACACTGGCAGAACAGTTCCTATATCTACCCATCAAATCGTAGAAAAAGTACTACACTGTCAGAACAGTTCCTAAATTTCACCATCAAATCATAGAAAAAGTACTACACTGTCAGAACAGTTCCTAAATCTAACCATCAAATCGTAGAAAAAGTACTACACTGTCAGAACAGTTCCTAAATCTAACCATCAAATCATAGAAGAAGTAGTACACTGTCAGAACAGTTCCTAAATCTAACCATCAAATCATAGAAAAAGTACTACACTGTCAGAACAGTTCCTAAATCTGAAAATCAAATCGTAGAAAAAGTAGTACAATGTGAGAACAGTTCCTAAGTCTAACCATCAAGTCGTAGTAAAAGTACTACACTGTCAGGACAGTTCCTAAATCTAACCATCAAATCGTAGAAAAAGTACTACACTGTCAGAACAGTACCTACATCTAACCATCAAATTATAGAAAAAGCTTAACACTGGCAGAACAGTTCCTATATCTACCCATCAAATCGTAGAAAAATTACTACACTGTCAGAACAGTTCCTAAATCTAACCATGAAATCGTAGAAAAAGTACTACACTGTCAGAACAGTTCTTAAATCTAACCATCAAATGGTAGAAAAAGTACTACAGTTTCCGAACTGTTCCTAAATCTACCCATTAAATCGTGGTAAAAGTACTACACTGTCAGAACAATTCCTACATCTAACCATCAAATCGTAGAAAAAGTAGTACACTTTCCGAAATTGTTCCTAAATCTACCCATCAAATCGTTGTAAAACTAGTGCACTGTCAGAATAGTTCCTAAATCTAACCATCAAATCGTGGTAAAAGTACTACACTGTTAGAATAGTTCCTATATGTAACCATCAAATCGTAGAAAAAGTAGTACACTTTCCGAACTGTTCCTAAATCTACCTATCAAATCGTGGTAAAAGTAGTACACTGTCAGAACAGTTCCTAAATCTAACCATCAAATCGTAGAAAAAGTACTCTACTTTCACAACAGTTCCAAAATCTACCCATGAAATCGCAGAAAAAGTACTACACTGTCAGAACAGTTCCTAAATCTAACAATCAAATCGTAGAAAATGTACTGCACTGTCAGAACAGTTCCTAAATCTAACCATCAAATCGTAGAAAAAGTAGTACACTGTGAGAATAGTTCCTAAATCTAACCATCAAATCGTAGAAAAAGTACTACACTGTCACAACAGTTCCTAAATCTAACCATCAAATCGTAGAAAAAGTATTACACTGCCAGAACAGTTCCTAAATCTAACCATGAAATCGTAGAAAAAGTACTACACTGTCAGAATAGTTCCTAAATCTAACCATCAAATCATAGAAAAAGTACTGCACTGTCAGAACATTTCCTAAATCTAAATATGAAATCGTCGAAAAAGTACTACACTGTCAGAACAGTTCCTAAATCTAACCATCAAATCGTAGAAAAAGTACTACAGTTTCCGAACTGTTCCTAAATCTACCCATTAAATCGTGGTAAAAGTACTACACTGTCAGAACAGTTCCTACATCTAACCATCAAATCGTAGAAAAAGTAGTACACTTTCCGAACTGTTCCTAAATCTACCCATCAAATCGTGGTAAAATTACTACATTGTCAGAACAGTTCCTAAATCTAACCATCAAATCGCAGAAAAAGTAGTACACTTTCCGAACTGTTCCTAAATCTACCCATCAAATCGTGGTAAAACTAGTGCACTGTCAGAATAGTTCCTAAATCTAACCATCAAATCGTGGTAAAAGTACTACACTGTCAGAACAGTTCCTATATCTAACCAACAAATCGTAGAAAAAGTAGTACACTTTCCGAACTGTTCCTAAATCTACCTATCAAATCGTGGTAAAAGTAGTACACTGTCAGAACAGTTCCTAAATCTAACCATCAAATCGTAGAAAAAGTACTCTACTTTCACAACAGTTCCAAAATCTACCCATGAAATCGTAGAAAAAGTACTACACTGTCAGAACAGTTCTTAAATCTAACAATCAAATCGTAGAAAATGTACTGCACTGTCAGAACAGTTCCGAAATCTAACCATCAAATCGTAGAAAAAGTAGTACACTGTGAGAATAGTTCCTAAATCTAACCATCAAATCGTAGAAAAAGTACTACACTGTCACAACAGTTCCTAAATCTAACCATCAAATCATAGAAAAAGTTTTACACTGCCAGAACAGTTCCTAAATCTAACCATGAAATCGTAGAAAAAGTACTACACTGTCAGAATAGTTCCTAAATCTAACCATCAAATCATAGAAAAATACTGCACTGTCAGAACATTTCCTAAATCTAACCATCAAATCGTAGAAAAAGTACTACAGTTTCCGAATTGTTCCTAAATCTACCCATTAGATCGTGGTAAAAGTACTACACTGTCAGAACAGTTCCTACATCTAACCAACAAATCGTAGAAAAAGTACTACACTGTCAGAACAGTTCCTACATCTAACCATTAAATCGTAGAAAAAGTAGTACACATTCCGAACTGTTCCTAAATGTACCCATTAAATCGTGGTAAAATTACTACACTGTCAGAACAGTTCCTAAATCTAACCATCAAATCATAGAAAAGTACTACACTATCATAACAGTTCCTAAATCTACCCATCAAATCGTAGAAAAAGTACTACACTGTCAGAACAGTACCTACATCTAGTCATCAAATCGTAGAAAAAGTACTACACTGCCAGAACAGTTCCTAAATCTAACCATGAAATCGTAGAAAAAGTACTACACTGTCAGAACAGTTCCTAAATCTAACCATCAAATCGTAGAAAAAGTACTTCACTGTCAGAACAGTTCCAAAATCTAACCATCAAATCCTAGAAAAAGTACTACACTGTCACAACAGTTCCTAAATCTAACCATCAAATCATAGAAAAGTACTACACTGTCATAACAGTTCCTAAATCTACCCATCAAATCGTAGAAAAAGTACTACACTGTCAGAACAGTACCTATATCTAGTCATCAAATCGTAGAAAAAGTACTACACTGCCAGAACAGTTCCTAAATCTAACCATGAAATCTTAGAAAAAGTACTACACTGTCAGAACAGTTCCTAAATCTAACCATCAAATCGTAGAAAAAGTACTACACTGTCAGAACAGTTCCTCAATCTAACCATCAAATCCTAGAAAAAGTACTACACTGTCAGAACAGTTCCTAAATCTAACCATCAAATCGTGGTAAAAGTACTACACTGTCAGAACAGTTTTTAAATCTAACCATCAATTCGTAGAAAAAGTACTACACTGTCAGAACAGTTCCTAAATCTAACCATCAAATCGTGGTAAAAGTACTACACTGTCACAACAGTTTTTAAATCTAACCATCAAATCGTAAAAAAAGTAGTACACTTTCAGAACAGTTCCTAAATCAAACCATCAAATCGTAGAAAAAGTACTACACTGTCAGAACAGTACCTACATCTAAGCATCAAATCGTAGAAAAAGTACTACACTGTCAGAACAGTTCCGAAATCTAACCATCAAATAGTAGAAAAAGTACTACATTGTCAGAACAGTTCCTAAATCTAACCATCAAATCGTAGAAAAAGTACTATACTGTCAGAACAGTTCCTAAATCTAACCATCAAATCATAGAAAAAGTACTACACTGTCAGAACAGTTCCTAAATCTAATCATCAAATTGTAGTAAAAGAACTACACTGTCACAACAGTTTCTAAATCTAACCATCAAATCGTAGAAAAAGTACTACACTGTCAGAACAGTTCCTAAATCTAACCATCAAATCATAGAAAAGTACTACACTGTCATAACAGTTCCTAAATCTAACCATCAAATCGTGGAAAAAGTACTACACTGTCAGAACAGTACCTACATCTAGTCATCAAATCGTAGAAAAAGTACTACACTGCCAGAACAGTTTTTAAATCTAACCATCAAATCGTAAAAAAAGTAGTACACTTTCAGAACAGTTCCTAAATCAAACCATCAAATCGTAGAAAAAGTACTACACTGTCAGAACAGTATCTACATCTAAGCATCAAATCGTAGAAAAAGTACTACACTGTCAGAACAGTTCCGAAATCTAACCATCAAATAGTAGAAAAAGTACTATATTGTCAGAACAGTTCCTAAATCTAACCATCAAATCGTAGAAAAAGTACTATACTGTCAGAACATTTCCTAAATCTAACCATCAAATCATAGAAAAAGTACTACACTGTCAGAATAGTTCCTAAATCTAATCATCAAATTGTAGTAAAAGAACTACACTGTCACAACAGTTTCTAAATCTAACCATCAAATCGTAGAAAAAGTTCTACACTTTCACAACAGTTTCTAAATCTAACCATCAAATCGTAGAAAAAGTACTACACTGTCAGAACAGTTCCTAAATCTAACCATCAAATCGTAGAAAAAGTACTACACTGTCAGAACAGTTCCTAAATCTAACCATCAAATCGTAGAAAAAGTACTGCACTGTCACAACAGTTCCTAAATCTAACCATCAAATCATAGAAAAAGTTTTACACTGCCAGAACAGTTCCTAAATCTAACCATGAAATCGTAGAAAAAGTACTACACTGTCAGAATAGTTCCTAAATCTAACCATCAAATCATAGAAAAATACTGCACTGTCAGAACATTTCCTAAATCTAACCATCAAATCGTAGAAAAAGTACTACAGTTTCCGAATTGTTCCTAAATCTACCCATTAGATCGTGGTAAAAGTACTACACTGTCAGAACAGTTCCTACATCTAACCAACAAATCGTAGAAAAAGTACTACACTGTCAGAACAGTTCCTACATCTAACCATTAAATCGTAGAAAAAGTAGTACACATTCCGAACTGTTCCTAAATGTACCCATTAAATCGTGGTAAAATTACTACACTGTCAGAACAGTTCCTAAATCTAACCATCAAATCATAGAAAAGTACTACACTATCATAACAGTTCCTAAATCTACCCATCAAATCGTAGAAAAAGTACTACACTGTCAGAACAGTACCTACATCTAGTCATCAAATCGTAGAAAAAGTACTACACTGCCAGAACAGTTCCTAAATCTAACCATGAAATCGTAGAAAAAGTACTACACTGTCAGAACAGTTCCTAAATCTAACCATCAAATCGTAGAAAAAGTACTTCACTGTCAGAACAGTTCCAAAATCTAACCATCAAATCCTAGAAAAAGTACTACACTGTCACAACAGTTCCTAAATCTAACCATCAAATCATAGAAAAGTACTACACTGTCATAACAGTTCCTAAATCTACCCATCAAATCGTAGAAAAAGTACTACACTGTCAGAACAGTACCTATATCTAGTCATCAAATCGTAGAAAAAGTACTACACTGCCAGAACAGTTCCTAAATCTAACCATGAAATCTTAGAAAAAGTACTACACTGTCAGAACAGTTCCTAAATCTAACCATCAAATCGTAGAAAAAGTACTACACTGTCAGAACAGTTCCTCAATCTAACCATCAAATCCTAGAAAAAGTACTACACTGTCAGAACAGTTCCTAAATCTAACCATCAAATCGTGGTAAAAGTACTACACTGTCAGAACAGTTTTTAAATCTAACCATCAATTCGTAGAAAAAGTACTACACTGTCAGAACAGTTCCTAAATCTAACCATCAAATCGTGGTAAAAGTACTACACTGTCACAACAGTTTTTAAATCTAACCATCAAATCGTAAAAAAAGTAGTACACTTTCAGAACAGTTCCTAAATCAAACCATCAAATCGTAGAAAAAGTACTACACTGTCAGAACAGTACCTACATCTAAGCATCAAATCGTAGAAAAAGTACTACACTGTCAGAACAGTTCCGAAATCTAACCATCAAATAGTAGAAAAAGTACTACATTGTCAGAACAGTTCCTAAATCTAACCATCAAATCGTAGAAAAAGTACTATACTGTCAGAACAGTTCCTAAATCTAACCATCAAATCATAGAAAAAGTACTACACTGTCAGAACAGTTCCTAAATCTAATCATCAAATTGTAGTAAAAGAACTACACTGTCACAACAGTTTCTAAATCTAACCATCAAATCGTAGAAAAAGTACTACACTGTCAGAACAGTTCCTAAATCTAACCATCAAATCATAGAAAAGTACTACACTGTCATAACAGTTCCTAAATCTAACCATCAAATCGTGGAAAAAGTACTACACTGTCAGAACAGTACCTACATCTAGTCATCAAATCGTAGAAAAAGTACTACACTGCCAGAACAGTTTTTAAATCTAACCATCAAATCGTAAAAAAAGTAGTACACTTTCAGAACAGTTCCTAAATCAAACCATCAAATCGTAGAAAAAGTACTACACTGTCAGAACAGTATCTACATCTAAGCATCAAATCGTAGAAAAAGTACTACACTGTCAGAACAGTTCCGAAATCTAACCATCAAATAGTAGAAAAAGTACTATATTGTCAGAACAGTTCCTAAATCTAACCATCAAATCGTAGAAAAAGTACTATACTGTCAGAACATTTCCTAAATCTAACCATCAAATCATAGAAAAAGTACTACACTGTCAGAATAGTTCCTAAATCTAATCATCAAATTGTAGTAAAAGAACTACACTGTCACAACAGTTTCTAAATCTAACCATCAAATCGTAGAAAAAGTTCTACACTTTCACAACAGTTTCTAAATCTAACCATCAAATCGTAGAAAAAGTACTACACTGTCAGAACAGTTCCTAAATCTAACCATCAAATCGTAGAAAAAGTACTACACTGTCAGAACAGTTCCTAAATCTAACCATCAAATCGTAGAAAAAGTACTGCACTGTCAGAGCAGTTCCTAAATCTAACCATCAAATCATAGAAAAAGTACTACACTGTCAGAACAGTTCCTAAATCTAATCATCAAATTGTAGTAAAAGAACTACACTGTCACAACAGTTTCTAAATCTAACCATCAAATCGTAGAAAAAGTTCTACACTTTCACAACAGTTTCTAAATCTAACCATCAAATCGTAGAAAAAGTACTACACTGTCAGAACAGTTCCTAAATCTAACCATCAAATCGTAGAAAAAGTACTACACTGTCAGAACAGTTCCTAAATATAACCATCAAATCGTAGAAAAAGTACTGCACTGTCAGAGCAGTTCTTAAATCTAACCATCAAATCGTAGAAAAAGTACTATATTGTCAGAACAGTTCCTAAATCTAACCATCAAATCGTAGAAAAAGTAGTACACTGTGAGAACAGTTCCTAAATCTAACAATCAAATCGTAGAAAAAGTAGTACACTTTCCGAATTGTTCCTTAATCTACCCATCAAATCGTGGTAAAAGTACTACACTGTCAGAACAGTTCCTAAATCTAACCATCAAAGCGTAGAAAAAGTAGTACACTGAGAATAGTTCCTAAATCTAACCATCAAATCGTAGAAAAAGTACTACACTGTCACAACAGTTCCTAAATCTAACCAGCAAATCATAGAAAAAGTTTTACACTGTCAGAACAGTTCCAAAATCTAATCATCAAATCGTAGAAAAAGTACTACACTGTTAGAACAGTTCCTAAATCTAACCATCAAATCATAGAAAAAGTACTACACTTTCACAATAGTTTCTAAATTTAACCATCAAATCGTAGAAAAAGTACTACACTGTCAGAACAGTTCCTAAATCTAACCATCAAATCGTAGAAAAAGTACTACACTGTCAGAACAGTTCCTAAATCTAACCATCAAATCGTAGAAAAAGTACTGCATTGTCAGAACAGTTCCTAAATCTAACCATCAAATTGTAGAAAAAGTACTACACTGTCAGAACAGTTCCTAAATCTAACCATCAAATCGTAGAAAAAGTACTACACTGTCAGAGAAGTTCCTAAATCTAACCATCAAATCATAGAAAAAGTACTACATAGTCAGAGCAGTTCCTAAATCTAACCATCAAATCGTAGAAAAAGTACTACACTGTCAGAACAGTTCCTAAATCTAACCATCAAATCGTGGTAAAAGTACTACACTGTCAGAACAGTTTTTAAATCTAACCATCAAATCGTAGAAAAAGTACTACACTGTCAGAACAGTTCCTAAATCTAACCATCAAATCGTGGTAAAAGTACTACACTGTCACAACAGTTTTTAAATCTAACCATCAAATCGTAAAAAAAGTAGTACACTTTCAGAACAGTTCCTAAATCAAACCATCAAATCGTAGAAAAAGTACTAAACTGTCAGAAAAGTACCTACATCTAAGCATCAAATCGTAGAAAAAGTACTACACTGTCAGAACAGTTCCGAAATCTAACCATCAAATAGTAGAAAAAGTACTACATTGTCAGAACAATTCCTAAATCTAACCATCAAATCGTCGAAAAAGTACTATACTGTCAGAACAGTTCCTAAATCTAACCATCAAATCATAGAAAAAGTACTACACTGTCAGAACAGTTCCTAAATCTAATCATCAAATTGTAGAAAAAGTACTACACTGTCAGAACAGTTTTTAAATCTAACCATCAAATCGTAGAAAAAGTTCTACACTTTCACAACAGTTTCTAAATCTAACCATCAAATCGTAGAAAAATTTCTACACTTTCACAACAGTTTCTAAATCTAACCATCAAATCGTAGAAAAGTACTACACTGTCAGAACAGTTCCTAAATCTAACCATCAAATCGTAGAAAAAGTACTACACTGTCAGAACAGTTCCTAAATCTAACCATCAAATCGTAGAAAAAGTACTACACTTTCAGAACAGTTCCTAAATCTAACCATCAAATCGTAGAAAAAGTAGTACACTTTCCGAACTGTTCCTTAATCTATCCATCAAATCGTGGTAAAAGTACTACACTGTCAGAACAGTTCCAAAATCTAACCATCAAAGCGTAGAAAAAGTAGTACACTGTGAGAATAGTTCCTAAATCTAACCATCAAATCGTAGAAAAAGTACTACACTGTCACAACAGTTCCTAAATCTAACCTGCAAATCATAGAAAAAGTTTTACACTGTCAGAACAGTTCCAAAATCTAATCATCAAATCGTAGAAAGGTACTACACTGTTAGAACAGTTCCTAAATCTAACCATCAAATCATAGAAAAAGTACTACACTTTCACAATAGTTTCTAAATCTAACCATCAAATCGTAGAAAAAGTACTACACTGTCAGAACAGTTCCTAAATCTAACCATCAAATCGTAGAAAAAGTACTACACTGTCAGAACAGTTCCTAAATCTAACCATCAAATCGTAGAAAAAGTACTGCATTGTCAGAACAGTTCCTAAATCTAACCATCAAATTGTAGAAAAAGTACTACACTGTCAGAACAGTTCCTAAATCTAACCATCAAATCGTAGAAAAAGTACTACACTGTCAGAGAAGTTCCTAAATCTAACCATCAAATCATAGAAAAAGTACTACATAGTCAGAGCAGTTCCTAAATCTAACCATCAAATCGTAGAAAAAGTACTACACTGTCAGAACAGTTCCAAAATCTAACCATCAAATCGTGGTAAAAGTACTACACTGTCACAACAGTTTTTAAATCTAACCATCAAATCGTAAAAAAAGTAGTACACTTTCAGAACAGTTCCTAAATCAAACCATCAAATCGTAGAAAAAGTACTACACTGTCAGAACAGTACCTACATCTAAGCATCAAATCGTAGAAAAAGTACTACACTGTCAGAACAGTTCCGAAATCTAACCATCAAATAGTAGAAAAAGTACTACATTGTCAGAACAATTCCTAAATCTAACCATCAAATCGTCGAAAAAGTACTATACTGTCAGAACAGTTCCTAAATCTAACCATCAAATCATAGAAAAAGTACTACACTGTCAGAACAATTCCTAAATCTAATCATCAAATTGTAGTAAAAGAACTACACTGTCACAACAGTTTCTAAATCTAACCATCAAATCGTAGAAAAAGTTCTACACTTTCACAACAGTTTCTAAATCTAACCATCAAATCGTAGAAAAAGTACTACACTGTCAGAACAGTTCCTAAATCTAACCATCAAATCGTAGAAAAAGTACTACACTGTCAGAACAGTTCCTAAATCTAACAATCAAATCGTAGAAAAAGTACTACACTTTCACAACAGTTCCTAAATCTAACCAGCAAATCATAGAAAAAGTCTTACACTGTCAGAACAGTTCCAAAATCTAACCATCAAATCGTAGAAAAAGTACTACACTGTTAGAACAGTTCCAAAATCTAACCATCAAATCATAGAAAAAGTACTACACTTTCACAACAGTTTCTAAATCTAACCATCAAATCGTAGAAAAAGTACTACACTGTCAGAACAGTTCCTAAATCTAACCATCAAATCGCAGAAAAAGTACTACACTGTCAGAACAGTTCCTAAATCTAACCATCAAATCATAGAAAAAGTACTACACTGTCAGAACAGTTCCTAAATCTAATCATCAAATTGTAGTAAAAGAACTACACTGTCACAACAGTTTCTAAATCTAACCATCAAATCGTAGAAAAAGTTCTACACTTTCACAACAGTTTCTAAATCTAACCATCAAATCGTAGAAAAAGTAGTACACTGTGAGAACAGTTCCTAAATCTAACAATCAAATCGTAGAAAAAGTACTACACTTTCAGAACAGTTCCTAAATCTAACCATCAAATCGTAGAAAAAGTAGTACACTTTCAGTACAGTTCCTAAATCTAACCATCAAATCGTAGAAAAAGTACTACACTTTCAGAACAGTTCCTAAATCTAACCATCAAATCGTAGAAAAAAGTAGTACACTGTGAGAACAGTTCCTAAATCTAACAATCAAATCGTAGAAAAAGTACTACACTTTCAGAACAGTTCCTAAATCTAACCATCAAATCGTAGAAAAAGTAGTACACTTTCAGAACAGTTCCTAAATCTAACCATCAAATCGTAGAAAAAGTACTACACTTTCAGAACAGTTCCTAAATCTAACCATCAAATCGTAGAAAAAGTAGTACACTTTCCGAACTGTTCCTTAATCTACCCATCAAATCGTGGTAAAAGTACTACACTGTCAGAACAGTTCCGAAATCTAACCATCAAAGCGTAGAAAAAGTAGTACACTGTGAGAATAGTTCCTAAATCTAACCATCAAATCGTAGAAAAAGTACTACACTGTCACAACAGTTCCTAAATCTAACCAGCAAATCATAGAAAAAGTACTACACTGTCAGAACAGTTCCTAAATCTAATCATCAAATTGTAGTAAAAGAACTACACTGTCACAACAGTTTCTAAATCTAACCATCAAATCGTAGAAAAAGTTCTACACTTTCACAACAGTTTCTAAATCTAACCATCAAATCGTAGAAAAAGTAGTACACTGTGAGAACAGTTCCTAAATCTAACAATCAAATCGTAGAAAAAGTACTACACTTTCAGAACAGTTCCTAAATCTAACCATCAAATCGTAGAAAAAGTAGTACACTTTCAGTACAGTTCCTAAATCTAACCATCAAATCGTAGAAAAAGTACTACACTTTCAGAACAGTTCCTAAATCTAACCATCAAATCGTAGAAAAAAGTAGTACACTGTGAGAACAGTTCCTAAATCTAACAATCAAATCGTAGAAAAAGTACTACACTTTCAGAACAGTTCCTAAATCTAACCATCAAATCGTAGAAAAAGTAGTACACTTTCAGAACAGTTCCTAAATCTAACCATCAAATCGTAGAAAAAGTACTACACTTTCAGAACAGTTCCTAAATCTAACCATCAAATCGTAGAAAAAGTAGTACACTTTCCGAACTGTTCCTTAATCTACCCATCAAATCGTGGTAAAAGTACTACACTGTCAGAACAGTTCCGAAATCTAACCATCAAAGCGTAGAAAAAGTAGTACACTGTGAGAATAGTTCCTAAATCTAACCATCAAATCGTAGAAAAAGTACTACACTGTCACAACAGTTCCTAAATCTAACCAGCAAATCATAGAAAAAGTTTTACACTGTCAGAACAGTTCCAAATCTAATCATCAAATCGTAGAAACAGTACTACACTGTTAGAACAGTTCCTAAATCTAACCATCAAATCATAGAAAAAGTACTACACTTTCACAATAGTTTCTAAATCTAACCATCAAATCGTAGAAAAAGTACTACACTGTCAGAACAGTTCCTAAATCTAACCATCAAATCGTAGAAAAAGTACTACACTGTCAGAACAGTTCCAAAATCTAACCATCAAATCGTAGAAAAAGTACTGCATTGTCAGAACAGTTCCTAAATCTAACCATCAAATTGTAGAAAAAGTACTACACTGTCAGAACAGTTCCTAAATCTAACCATCAAATCGTAGAAAAAGTACTACACTGTCAGAGAAGTTCCTAAATCTAACCATCAAATCATAGAAAAAGTACTACATAGTCAGAGCAGTTCCTAAATCTAACCATCAAATCGTAGAAAAAGTACTACACTGTCAGAACAGTTCCTAAATCTAACCATCAAATCGTGGTAAAAGTACTACACTGTCAGAACAGTTTTTAAATCTAACCATCAAATTGTAGAAAAAGTACTACACTGTCAGAACAGTTCCTAAATCTAACCATCAAATCGTGGTAAAAGTACTACACTGTCAGAACAGTTTTTAAATCTAACCATCAAATCGTAGAAAAAGTAGTACACTGTCAGAACAGTTCCTAAATCTAACCATCAAATCGTGGTAAAAGTACTACACTGTCACAACAGTTTTTAAATCTAACCATCAAATCGTAAAAAAAGTAGTACACTTTCAGAACAGTTCCTAAATCAAACCATCAAATCGTAGAAAAAGTACTACACTGTCAGAACAGTACCTACATCTAAGCATCAAATCGTAGAAAAAGTACTACACTGTCAGAACAGTTCCGAAATCTAACCATCAAATAGTAGAAAAAGTACTACATTGTCAGAACAATTCCTAAATCTAACCATCAAATCGTCGAAAAAGTACTATACTGTCAGAACAGTTCCTAAATCTAATCATCAAATTGTAGTAAAAGAACTACACTGTCACAACAGTTTCTAAATCTAACCATCAAATCGTAGAAAAAGTTCTACACTTTCACAACAGTTTCTAAATCTAACCATGAAATCGTAGAAAAAGTACTACACTGTCAGAACAGTTCCTAAATCTAACCATCAAATCGTAGAAAAAGTACTACACTGTCAGAACAGTTCCTAAATCTAACAATCAAATCGTAGAAAAAGTACTACACTTTCACAACAGTTCCTAAATCTAACCAGCAAATCATAGAAAAAGTCTTACACTGTCAGAACATTTCCAAAATCTAACCATCAAATCGTAGAAAAAGTACTACACTGTTAGAACAGTTCCAAAATCTAACCATCAAATCATAGAAAAAGTACTACACTTTCACAACAGTTTCTAAATCTAACCATCAAATCGTAGAAAAAGTACTACACTGTCAGAACAGTTCCTAAATCTAACCATCAAATCGTAGAAAAAGTACTACACTGTCAGAACAGTTCCTAAATCTAACCATCAAATCATAGAAAAAGTACTACACTGTCAGAACAGTTCCTAAATCTAATCATCAAATTGTAGTAAAAGAACTACACTGTGAGAACAGTTCCTAAATCTAACAATCAAATCGTAGAAAAAGTACTACTCTTTCAGAACAGTTCCTAAATCTAACCATTAAAGCGTAGAAAAAGTACTACACTGTTAGAACAGTTCCTAAATCTAACCATCAAATCATAGAAAAAGTACTACACTTTCACAACAGTTTCTAAATCTAACCATCAAATCGTAGAAAAAGTACTAGACTGTCAGAACAGTTCCTAAATCTAACCATCAAATCGCGGAAAAAGTAGTACACTTTCCGAACTGTTCCTAAATCTACCCATCAAATCGTAGTAAAGGTAGTGGACTGTCAGAATAGTTCCTAAATCTAACCATGAAAGCGTGGTAAAAGTACTAGACTGTCAGAACAGTTCCTAAATCTAACCATCAAATCGCGGAAAAAGTAGTACACTTTCCGAACAGTTCCTAAATCTACCCATCAAATCGTGGTAAAAGTAGTACACTGTCAGAAGAGTTCCTAAATCTAACCATCAAATCGTAGAAAAAGTACTCTACTTTCACAACAGTTCCAAAATCTACCCATGAAATCGTAGAAAAAATTTACACTGTCAGAACAGTTCCTAAATCTAACCATAAAATCGTAGAAAAAGTACTACACTGTTAGAACAGTTCCTAAATCTAACCATCAAATCATAGAAAAAGTACTACACTGTCATAACAGTTCCTAAATCTACCCATCAAATCGTAGAAAAAGTACTCCACTGTCAGAACAGTACCTACATCTAGACATCAAATCGTAGAAAAAGTACTACACTGCCAGAACAGTACCTAAATCTAACCATGAAATCGTAGAAAAAGTACTACACTGTCAGAACAGTTCCTAAATCTAACCATCAAATCGTAGTAAAAGTACTACACAGTCAGCACAGTTCCTAAATCTAACCATCAAATCCTAGAAAAAGTACTACACTGTCAGAACAGTTCCTAAATCTAACCATCAAATCGTGGTAAAAGTACTACACTGTCCCAACAGTTTTTAAACCTAACCATCAAATCGTAGAAAAAGTAATACACTTTCAGAACAGTTCCTAAATCTAACCATCAAATAGTAGAAAAAGTACTACACTGTCAGAACAGTTCATAAATCTAACCATCAAATCGTAGAAAAAGTACTACACTGTCAGAACAGTTCCTAAATCTAACCATCAAATCATAGAAAAAATACTACACTGTCAGAACAGTTCCTAAATCTAATCATCAAATTGTAGTAAAAGAACTACACTGTCACAACAGTTTCTACATCTAACCATCAAATCGTAGAAAAAGTTCTACACTTTCACAACAGTTTCTAAATCTAACCATCAAATCGTAGAAAAAGTACTACACTGTCAGAACAGTTTATAAATCTAACCATCAAATCGTAGAAAAAGTACTACACTGTCAGAACAGTTCCTAAATCTAACCATCAAATCGTAGAAAAAGTACTACACTGTCAGAGCAGTTCCTAAATCTAACCATCAAATCGTAGAAAAAGTACTATATTGTCAGAACAGTTCCTAAATCTAACCATCAAATCGTAGAAAAAGTAGTACACTGTGAGAACAGTTCCTAAATCTAACAATCAAATCGTGGAAAAAGGACTACACTTTCAGAACAGTTCCTAAATCTAACAATCAAATCGTAGAAAAAGTAGTACACTTTCAGTACAGTTCCTAAATCTAACCATCAAATCGTAGAAAAAGAATTACACTTTCAGAACAGTTCCTAAATCTAACCATCAAATCGTAGAAAAAGTAGTAGACTTTTAGAACAGTCCCTAAATCTAACCATCAAATCATAGAAAAAGTACTACACTGTCATAACAGTTCCTAAATCTACCCATCAAATCGTAGAAAAAGTACTCCACTGTCAGAACAGTACCTACATCTAGACATCAAATCGTAGAAAAAGTACTACACTGCCAGAACAGTACCTAAATCTAACCATGAAATCGTAGAAAAAGTACTACACTGTCAGAACAGTTCCTAAATCTAACCATCAAATCCTAGAAAAAGTACTACACTGTCAGAACAGTTCCTAAATCTAACCATCAAATCGTGGTAAAAGTACTACACTGTCAGAACAGTTTTTAAATCTAACCATCAAATCGTAGAAAAAGTACTACACTGTCAGAACAGTTCCTAAATCTAACCATTAAATCGTGGTAAAAGTACTACACTGTCACAACAGTTTTTAAATCTAACCATCAAATCGTAGAAAAAGTAGTACACTTTCAGAACAGTTCCTAAATCTAACCATCAAATAGTAGAAAAAGTACTACACTGTCAGAACAGTTCATAAATCTAACCATCAAATCGTAGAAAAAGTACTAAACTGTCAGAACAGTTCCTAAATCTAACCATCAAATCATAGAAAAAATACTACACTGTCAGAACAGTTCCTAAATCTAATCATCAAATTGTAGTAAAAGAACTACACTGTCACAACAGTTTCTACATCTAACCATCAAATCGTAGAAAAAGTTCTACACTTTCACAACAGTTTCTAAATCTAACCATGAAATCGTAGAAAAAGTACTACACTGTCAGAACAGTTTCTAAATCTAACCATCAAATCGTAGAAAAAGTACTACACTGTCAGAACAGTTCCTAAATCTAACCATCAAATCGTAGAAAAAGTACTACACTGTCAGAGCAGTTCCTAAATCTAACCATCAAATCGTAGAAAAAGTACTATATTGTCAGAACAGTTCCTAAATCTAACCATCAAATCGTAGAAAAAGTAGTACACTGTGAGAACAGTTCCTAAATCTAACAATCAAATCGTAGAAAAAGGACTACACTTTCAGAACAGTTCCTAAATCTAACAATCAAATCGTAGAAAAAGTAGTACACTTTCAGTACAGTTCCTAAATCTAACCATCAAATCGTAGAAAAAGTATTACACTTTCAGAACAGTTCCTAAATCTAACCATCAAATCGTAGAAAAAGTAGTACACTTTCCGAACTGTTCCTTAATCTACCCATCAAATCGTGGTAAAAGTACTACACTCTCAGAACAGTTCCTAAATCTAACCATCAAATCATAGAAAAAGTTTTACACTGTCAGAACAGTTCCTAAATCTAACCATCAAATCGTAGAAAAAGTACTACACTGTCAGAACAGTTCCTAAATCTAACCATCAAATCATAGAAAAAGTACTACACTGTCACAACAGTTCCTAAATATAACCATCAAATCATAGAAAAAGTTTTACACTGTGAGAACAGTTCCTAAATCTAACCATCAAATCGTAGAAAAAGTACTACACTGTCAGAACAGTTCCTAAATCTAACCATCAAATCATAGAAAAAGTACTACACTTTCACAACAATTTCTAAATCTAACCATCAAATCGTAGAAAAAGTACTACACTGTCAGAACAGTTCCTAAATCTAACCATCAAATCGTCGAAAAAGTACCCTACTTTCACAACAGTTCCAAAATCTACCCATGAAATCGTAGAAAAAGTTCTACACTGTCACAACAGTTCCTAAATCTAACAATCAAATCGTAGAAAATGTACTACACTGTCAGAACAGTTCCCAAATCTAACCATCAAATCGTCGAAAAAGTAGTACACTGCGAGAATAGTTCCTAAATCTAACCATCAAATCGTAGAAAAAGTACTACACTGTCACAACAGTTCCTAAATCTAACGATCAAATCATAGAAAAAGTTTTACACTGTCAGAACAGTTCCTAAATCTAACAATGAAATCATAGAAAAAGTACTACACTGTCAGAACAGTTCCTAAATCTAACCATCAAAGCGTAGAAAAAGTACTACACTGTCAGAGCAGTTCCTAAATCTAACCATCAAATCGTAGAAAAAGTACTACACTATCAGAACAGTTCCTAAATCTAACCATCAAATCATAGAAAAAGTACTACACTGTCAGAGCAATTCCTAAATCTAACCATCAATTCGTAGAAAAAGTACTACACTGTCAGAACAGTTCCTAAATTTCACCATCAAATCATAGAAAAAGTACTACACTGTCAGAACAGTTCCTAAATCTAACCATCACATCATAGAAAAAGTAGTACACTGTCAGAACAGTTCCTAAATCTAACCATCAAATCATAGAAAAAGTACTACACTGTCAGAACAGTTCCTAAATCTGACAATCAAATCGTAGAAAAAGTAGTACACTGTGAGAACAGTTCCTAAGTCTAACCATCAAGTCGTAGAAAAAGTACTACACTGTCAGGACAGTTCCTAAATCTAACCATCAAATCGTAGAAAAAGTACTACACTGTCAGAACAGTACCTACATCTAACAATCAAATTATAGAAAAAGCTTAACACTGGCAGAACAGTTCCTATATCTAACCATCAAATCGTAGAAAAAGTACTACACTGTCAGAACATTTCTTAAATCTAACCATCAAATAATAAAAAAGTACTACACTGTCAGAACATTTCCTAAATCTAACCATCAAATCGTCGAAAAAGTAGTACACTGTCAGAACAGTTCCTAAATCTAACCATCAAATCGTAGAAAAATTACTACACTGTCAGAACAGTTCCTAAATCTAACAATGAAATCGTAGAAAAAGCACTACACTGACAGAACAGTTCCTAAATCTAACCATCAAATGGTAGAAAAAGTACTACAGTTTCCGAACTGTTCCTAAATCTACCCATTAAATCGTGGTAAAAGTACTACACTGTCAGAACAGTTCCTATATCTAACCAACAAATCGTAGAAAAAGTAGTACACTTTCCGAACTGTTCCTAAATCTACCCATCAAATCGTGGTAAAAGTAGTACACTGTCAGAACAGTTCCTAAATCTAACCATCAAATCGTGGTAAAAGTACTACACTGTCAGAACAGTTCATATATCTAACCAACAAATCGTAGAAAAAGTAGTACACTTTCCGAACTGTTCCTAAATCTACATATCAAATCGTGGTAAAAGTAGTACACTGTCAGAACAGTTCCTAAATCTAACAATCAAGTCGTAGAAAATGTACTGCACTGTCAGAACAGTTCCTAAATCTAACCATCAAATCGTAGAAAAAGTAGTACACTGTGAGAATAGTTCTTAAATCTAACCATCAAATCGTAGAAAAAGTACTACACTGTCACAACAGTTCCTAAATCTAACCATCAAATCTTAGAAAAAGTTTTACACTGTCAGAACAGTTCCTAAATCTAATCATCAAATCATAGAAAAAGTACTACACTGTCAGAACAGTACCTACATTTAGTCATCAAATCGTAGAAAAAGTATTACACTGCCAGAACAGTTCCTAAATCTAACCATGAAATCGTAGAAAAAGTACTACACTGTCAGAACAGTTCCTAAATCTAACCATCAAATCATAGAAAAAGTACTGCACTGTCAGAACATTTCCTAAATCTAACCATTAAATCGTGGTAAAAGTAATACACTGTCAGAACAGTTCCTAAATCTAACCATGAAATCGTAGAAAAATTTCTACACTGTCAGAACAGTTCCTAAATCTAACCATGAAATCGTAGAAAAAGTACTACACTGTCAGAACAGTTCCTAAATCTAACCATCAAATCGTAGAAAAAGTACTACAGTTTCCGAACTGTTCCTAAATCTACCCATTAAATCGTGGTAAAAGTACTACACTGTCAGAACAGTTCCTACATCTAACCATCAAATCGTAGAAAAAGTAGTACACTTTCCGAACTGTTCCTAAATATACCCATCAAATCGTGGTAAAATTACTACACTGTCAGAACAGTTCCTAAATCTAACCATCAAATCGCAGAAAAAGTAGTACACTTTCCGAACTGTTCCTAAATCTACCCATCAAATCGTGGTAAAACTAGTGCACTGTCAGAATAGTTCCTAAATCTAACCATCAACTCGTAGTAAAAGTACTACACTGTCAGAACAGTTCCTATATCTAACCAACAAATCGTAGAAAAAGTAGTACACTTTCCGAACTGTTCCTAAATCTACCCATCAACTCGTGGTAAAAGTAGTACACTATCAGAACAGTTCCTAAATCTAACCATCAAATCGTAGAAAAAATACTCTACTTTCACAACAGTTCCAAAATCTACCCATGAAATCGTAGAAAAAGTACTACACTGTCAGAACAGTTCCTAAATCGAACAATAAAATCGTAGAAAATGTACTACACTGTCAGAATAGTTCCTAAATCTAACCATCAAATCGTAGAAAAAGTAGTACACTGTGAGAATAGTTCCTAAATCTAACCATCAAATCGTAGAAAAAGTTTTACACTGCCAGAACAGTTCCTAAATCTAACCATCAAATCGTAGAAAAAGTACTACACTCTCAGAACAGTTCGTAAATCTAACCATCAAATTGTAGAAAAAGTACTACACTCTCAGAACAGTTCCTAAATCTAACCATCAAATCGTGGTAAAAGTACTACACTGTCAGAACAGTTCCTATATCTAACCAACAAATCGTAGAAAAAGTAGTACACTTTCCGAACTGTTCCTAAATCTACCCATCAACTCGTGGTAAAAGTAGTACACTATCAGAACAGTTCCTAAATCTAACCATCAAATCGTAGAAAAAATACTCTACTTTCACAACAGTTCCAAAATCTACCCATGAAATCGTAGAAAAAGTACTACACTGTCAGAACAGTTCCTAAATCTAACAATAAAATCGTAGAAAATGTACTACACTGTCAGAATAGTTCCTAAATCTAACCATCAAATCGTAGAAAAAGTAGTACACTGTGAGAATAGTTCCTAAATCTAACCATCAAATCGTAGAAAAAGTTTTACACTGCCAGAACAGTTCGTAAATCTAACCATCAAATCGTAGAAAAAGTACTACACTCTCAGAACAGTTCGTAAATCTAACCATCAAATTGTAGAAAAAGTACTACACTTTCAGAACAGTTCCTAAATCTAACCATCAAATCATAGAAAAAGTACTACACTGTCAGAACAGTTCCTATATCTAACCATCAAATCGTGGTAAAAGTACTACACTGTCAGAACCGTTTTTAAATCTAACCATCAAATCGTAGAAAAAGTACTACACTGTCAGAACAGTTCCTAAATCTAACCATCAAATCATAGAAAAAGTACTGCACTGTCAGATCAGTTCCTAAATCTAACCATCAAATCGTAGAAAAAGTAGTACACTTTCAAAACATTTCCTAAATCAAACCATCAAATCGTAGAAAAAGTACTACACTGTCAGAACAGTACCTACATCTAAGCATCAAATCGGAGAAAAAGTACTACACTGTCAGAACAGTTCCTAAATCTAACCATCAAATCGTGGTAAAAGTACTACACTGTCACAACAGTTTTTAAATCTAACCATCAAATCGTAGAAAAAGTAGTACACTTTCAGAATAGTTCCTAAATCAAACCATCAAATCGTAGAAAAAGTACTACACTGTCAGAACAGTACCTACATCTAAGCATCAAATCGTAGAAAAAGTACTACACTGTCAGAACAGTTCCGAAATCTAACTATCAAATAGTAGAAAAAGTACTACACTGTCAGAACAGTTCCTAAATCTAACCATCAAATCGTAGAAAAAGTCCTATACTGTCAGAACAGTTCCTAAATCTAACCATCAAATCATAGAAAAAGTACTACACTGTCAGAACAGTTCCTAAATCTAATCATCAAATTGTAGTAAAAGAACTACACTGTCACAACAGTTTCTAAATCTAACCATCAAATCGTAGAAAAAGTTCTACACTTTCACAACAGTTTCTAAATCTAACCATCAAATCGTAGAAAAAGTACTACACTGTCAGAACAGTTCCTAAATCTAACCATCAAATCGTAGAAAAAGTACTACACTGTTAAAACAGTTCCTAAATCTAACCATCAAATCGTAGAAAAAGTACTGCACTGTCAGAGCAGTTCCTAAATCTAACCATCAAATCGTAGAAAAAGTACTATATTGTCAGAACAGTTCCTAAATCTAACCATCAAATCGTAGAAAAAGTAGTACACTGTGAGAACAGTTCCTAAATCTAACCATCAAATCGTAGAAAAAGTAGTACACTTTCAGAACAGTTCCTAAATCTAACCATCAAATCGTAGAAAAAGTACTACACTTTCAGAACAGTTCCTAAATCTAACCATCAAATCGTAGAAAAAGTAGTACACTTTCCGAACTGTTCCTTAATCTACCCATCAAATCGTGGTAAAAGTACTACACTTTCAGAACAGTTCCTAAATCTAACCATCAAAGCGTAGAAAAAATAGTACACTGTGAGAATAGTTCCTAAATCTAACCATCAAATCGTAGAAAAAGTACTACACTGTCACAACAGTTCCTAAATCTAACCAGCAAATCATAGAAAAAGTTTTACACTGTCAGAACAGTTCCATAATCTAACCATCAAATCATAGAAAAAGTACTACACTGTTAGAACAGTTCCTAAATCTAACCATCAAATCATAGAAAAAGTACTACACTTTCACAACAGTTTCTAAATCTAACCATCAAATCGTAGAAAAAGTACTACACTGTCAGAATAGTTCCTAAATCTAACCATCAAATCGTAGAAAAAGTACTACACTGTCAGAACAGTTCCTAAATCTAACCATCAAATTGTAGAAAAAGTACTACACTGTCAGAACAGTTCCTAAATCTAACCATCAAATCGTAGAAAAAGTACTACACTGTCAGAGCAGTTCCTAAATCTAACCATCAAATCATAGAAAAAGTACTACACCTTAAGAGCAGTTCCTAAATCTAACCATCAAATCGTAGAAAAAGTACTACACTGTTAGAACAGTTCCTAAATCTAACCATCAAATCGTGGTAAAAGTACTGCACTGTCAGAACAGTTTTTAAATCTAACCATCAAATCGTAGAAAAAGTAGTACACTTTCAGAACCGTTCCTAAATGAAACCATCAAATCGTAGAAAAAGTACTACACTGTCAGAACAGTACCTACTTCTAAGCATCAAATCGTAGAAAAAGTACTACACTGTCAGAACAGTTCCTAAATCTAACCATCAAATAGTAAAAAAAGTACTACACTGTCAGAACAGTTCCTTAATCTAACCATCAAATCGTAGAAAAAGTTCTACACTTTCACAACAGTTCCTAAATCTATCCATCAAATCATAGAAAAAGTACTACACTGCCAGAATAGTTCCTAAATCTGACAATCAAATCGTAGAAAAAGTACTACACTGTCAGAACAGTTCCTAAATCTAACCATTAAATCGTAGAAAAAGTACTACACTGTCAGAGTAGTTCCTAAATCTAACCATCAAATCGTAGAAAAAGTACTACATTGTCAGAACAGTTCCTAAATCTAACCATCAAATCGTAGAAAAAGTACTACATTGTCAGAACAGTTCCTAAATCTAACCATCAAATCGAAGAAAAAGTACTACAGTTTCCGAACTGTTCCTAAATCTACCCATTAAATCGTGGTAAAAGTACTACACTGTCAGAACAGTTCCTAAATCTAACCATCAAATCGCAGAAAAGTAGTACACTTTCCGAACTGTTCCTAAATCTACCCATCAAATCGTGGTAAAACTAGTGCACTGTCAGAATAGTTCCTAAGTCTAACCATCAAATGGTGGTAAAAGTACTACACTGTCAGAACAGTTCCTATATCTAACCAACAAATCGTAGAAAAAGTACTACACTGTCACAACAGTTCCTAAATCTAACAATCAAATCGTAGAAAATGTACTACACTGTCAGAACAGATCCTAAGTCTAACCATCAAATCGTAGAAAAAGTACTACACTGTCAGAACAGTTCCTAAATCTAACCATCAAATTGAAGAAAAAGTACTACACTGTCAGAACAGTTCCTAAATCTAACCATCAAATCGTAGAAAAAGTACTACACTGTCAGAGCAGTTCCTAAATCTAACCATCAAATCATAGAAAAAGTACTACACCGTCAGAGCAGTTCGTAAATCTTACCATCAAATCGTAGAAAAAGTACTACACTGTCAGAACAGTTCCTAAATCTAACCATCAAATCGTGGTAAAAGTACTGCACTGTCAGAACAGTTTTTAAATCTAACCATCAAATCGTAGAAAAAGTAGTACACTTTCAGAACCGTTCGTAAATGAAACCATCAAATCGTAGAAAAAGTACTACACTGTCAGAACAGTACCTACATCTAAGCATCAAATCGTAGAAAAAGTACTACACTGTCAGAACAGTTCCTAAATCTAACCATCAAATAGTAAAAAAAGTACTACACTGTCAGAACAGTTCCTAAATCTAACCATCAAATCGTAGAAAAAGTTCTACACTTTCACAACAGTTCCTAAATCTATCCATCAAATCATAGAAAAAGTACTACACTGCCAGAACAGTTCCTAAATCTGACAATCAAATTGTAGAAAAAGTACTACACTGTCAGAACAGTTCCTAAATCTAACCATTAAATCGTAGAAAAAGTACTACACTGTCAGAGTAGTTCCTAAATCTAACCATCAAATCGTAGAAAAAGTACTACATTGTCAGAACAGTTCCTAAATCTAACCATCAAATCGTAGAAAAAGTACTACATTGTCAGAACAGTTCCTAAATCTAACTATCAAATCGTAGAAAAAGTACTACACTCTCAGAACAGTTCGTAAATCTAACCATCAAATTGTAGAAAAAGTACTACACTTTCAGAACAGTTCCTAAATCTAACCATCAAATCATAGAAAAAGTACTACACTGTCAGAACAGTTCCTATATCTAACCATCAAATCGTGGTAAAAGTACTACACTGTCAGAACCGTTTTTAAATCTAACCATCAAATCGTAGAAAAAGTACTACACTGTCAGAACAGTTCCTAAATCTAACCATCAAATCATAGAACAAGTACTGCACTGTCAGATCAGTTCCTAAATCTAACCATCAAATCGTAGAAAAAGTAGTACACTTTCAGAACATTTCCTAAATCAAACCATCAAATCGTAGAAAAAGTACTACACTGTCAGAACAGTACCTACATCTAAGCATCAAATCGTAGAAAAAGTACTACACTGTCAGAACAGTTCCTAAATCTAACCATCAAATCGTGGTAAAAGTACTACACTGTCACAACAGTTTTTAAATCTAACCATCAAATCGTAGAAAAAGTAGTACACTTTCAGAATAGTTCCTAAATCAAACCATCAAATCGTAGAAAAAGTACTACACTGTCAGAACAGTACCTACATCTAAGCATCAAATCGTAGAAAAAGTACTACACTGTCAGAACAGTTCCGAAATCTAACCATCAAATAGTAGAAAAAGTACTACACTGTCAGAACAGTTCCTAAATCTAACCATCAAATCGTAGAAAAAGTCCTATACTGTCAGAACAGTTCCTAAATCTAACCATCAAATCATAGAAAAAGTACTACACTGTCAGAACAGTTCCTAAATCTAATCATCAAATTGTAGTAAAAGAACTACACTGTCACAACTGTTTCTAAATCTAACCATCAAATCGTAGAAAAAGTTCTACACTTTCACAACAGTTTCTAAATCTAACCATCAAATCGTAGAAAAAGTACTACACTGTCAGAACAGTTCCTAAATCTAACCATCAAATCGTAGAAAAAGTACTACACTGTTAAAACAGTTCCTAAATCTAACCATCAAATCGTAGAAAAAGTACTGCACTGTCAGAGCAGTTCCTAAATCTAACCATCAAATCGTAGAAAAAGTACTATATTGTCAGAACAATTCCTAAATCTAACCATCAAATCGTAGAAAAAGTAGTACACTGTGAGAACAGTTCCTAAATCTAACCATCAAATCGTAGAAAAAGTAGTACACTTTCAGAACAGTTCCTAAATCTAACCATCAAATCGTAGAAAAAGTACTACACTTTCAGAACAGTTCCTAAATCTAACCATCAAATCGTAGAAAAAGTAGTACACTTTCCGAACTGTTCCTTAATCTACCCATCAAATCGTGGTAAAAGTACTACACTTTCAGAACAGTTCCTAAATCTAACCATCAAAGCGTAGAAAAAATAGTACACTGTGAGAATAGTTCCTAAATCTAACCATCAAATCGTAGAAAAAGTACTACACTGTCACAACAGTTCCTAAATCTAACCAGCAAATCATAGAAAAAGTTTTACACTGTCAGAACAGTTCCATAATCTAACCATCAAATCATAGAAAAAGTACTACACTGTTAGAACAGTTCCTAAATCTAACCATCAAATCATAGAAAAAGTACTACACTTTCACAACAGTTTCTAAATCTAACCATCAAATCGTAGAAAAAGTACTACACTGTCAGAATAGTTCCTAAATCTAACCATCAAATCGTAGAAAAAGTACTACACTGTCAGAACAGTTCCTAAATCTAACCATCAAATTGTAGAAAAAGTACTACACTGTCAGAACAGTTCCTAAATCTAACCATCAAATCGTAGAAAAAGTACTACACTGTCAGAGCAGTTCCTAAATCTAACCATCAAATCATAGAAAAAGTACTACACCTTAAGAGCAGTTCCTAAATCTAACCATCAAATCGTAGAAAAAGTACTACACTGTCAGAACAGTTCCTAAATCTAACCATCAAATCGTGGTAAAAGTACTGCACTGTCAGAACAGTTTTTAAATCTAACCATCAAATCGTAGAAAAAGTAGTACACTTTCAGAACCGTTCCTAAATGAAACCATCAAATCGTAGAAAAAGTACTACACTGTCAGAACAGTACCTACTTCTAAGCATCAAATCGTAGAAAAAGTACTACACTGTCAGAACAGTTCCTAAATCTAACCATCAAATAGTAAAAAAAGTACTACACTGTCAGAACAGTTCCTTAATCTAACCATCAAATCGTAGAAAAAGTTCTACACTCTCACAACAGTTCCTAAATCTATCCATCAAATCATAGAAAAAGTACTACACTGCCAGAATAGTTCCTAAATCTGACAATCAAATGGTAGAAAAAGTACTACACTGTCAGAACAGTTCCTAAATCTAACCATTAAATCGTAGAAAAAGTACTACACTGTCAGAGCAGTTCCTAAATCTAACCATCAAATCGTAGAAAAAATACTACATTGTCAGAACAGTTCCTAAATCTAACCATCAAATCGTAGAAAAAGTACTACATTGTCAGAACAGTTCCTAAATCTAACCATCAAATCGAAGAAAAAGTACTACAGTTTCCGAACTGTTCCTAAATCTACCCATTAAATCGTGGTAAAAGTACTACACTGTCAGAACAGTTCCTACATCTAACCATCAAATCGTAGAAAAAGCAGTACACTTTCCGAACTGTTCCTAAATCTACCCATCAAATCGTGGTAAAATTACTACACTGTCAGAACAGTTCCTAAATCTAACCATCAAATCGCAGAAAAGTAGTACACTTTCCGAACTGTTCCTAAATCTACTCATCAAATCGTGGTAAAACTAGTGCACTGTCAGAATAGTTCCTAAGTCTAACCATCAAATGGTGGTAAAAGTACTACACTGTCAGAACAGTTCCTATATCTAACCAACAAATCGTAGAAAAAGTACTACACTGTCACAACAGTTCCTAAATCTAACAATCAAATCGTAGAAAATGTACTACACTGTCAGAACAGATCCTAAGTCTAACCATCAAATCGTAGAAAAAGTACTACACTGTCAGAACAGTTCCTAAATCTAACCATCAAATTGTAGAAAAAGTACTACACTGTCAGAACAGTTCCTAAATCTAACCATCAAATTGTAGAAAAAGTACTACACTGTCAGAGCAGTTCCTAAATCTAACCATCAAATCATAGAAAAAGTACTACACCGTCAGAGCAGTTCGTAAATCTAACCATCAAATCGTAGAAAAAGTACTACACTGTCAGAACAGTTCCTAAATCTAACCATCAAATCGTGGTAAAAGTACTGCACTGTCAGAACAGTTTTTAAATCTAACCATCAAATCGTAGAAAAAGTAGTACACTTTCAGAACCGTTCGTAAATGAAACCATCAAATCGTAGAAAAAGTACTACACTGTCAGAACAGTACCTACATCTAAGCATCAAATCGTAGAAAAAGTACTACACTGTCAGAACAGTTCCTAAATCTAACCATCAAATAGTAAAAAAAATACTACACTGTCAGAACAGTTCCTAAATCTAACCATCAAATCGTAGAAAAAGTTCTACACTTTCACAACAGTTCCTAAATCTATCCATCAAATCATAGAAAAAGTACTACACTGCCAGAACAGTTCCTAAATCTGACAATCAAATCGTAGAAAAAGTACTACACTGTCAGAACAGATCCTAAATCTAACCATTAAATCGTAGAAAAAGTACTACACTGTCAGAGTAGTTCCTAAATCTAACCATCAAATCGTAGAAAAAGTACTACATTGTCAGAACAGTTCCTAAATCTAACCATCAAATCGTAGAAAAAGTACTACATTGTCAGAACAGTTCCTAAATCTAACCATCAAATCGAAGAAAAAGTACTACAGTTTCCGAACTGTTCCTAAATCTACCCATTAAATCGTGGTAAAAGTACTACACTGTCAGAACAGTTCCTACATCTAACCATCAAATCGTAGAAAAAGCAGTACACTTTCCGAACTGTTCCTAAATCTACCCATCAAATCGTGGTAAAATTACTACACTGTCAGAACAGTTCCTAAATCTAACCATCAAATCGCAGAAAAGTAGTACACTTTCAGAACAGTTCCTAAATCTAACAATCAAATCGTAGAAAAAGTTCTACACTTTCACAACAGTTCCTAAATCTATCCATCAAATCATAGAAAAAGTACTACACTGCCAGAATAGTTCCTATATCTAACCATTAAATCGTAAAAAAAGTACTACACTGTCAGAGTAGTTCCAAAATCTAACCAACAAATCGTAGAAAAAGTACTACATTGTCAGAACAGTTCCTAAATCTAATCATCAAATCGTAGAAAAAGTACTACATTGTCAGAACAGTTCCTAAATCTAACCATCAAATCGTAGAAAAAGTACTACACTGTCAGAGTAGTTCCTAAATCTAACCATTAAATCGTAGAAAAAGTACTACACTTTCAGAACAGTTCCTAAATCTAACAATCAAATCGTAGAAAAAGTTCTACACTTTCACAACAGTTCCTAAATCTATCCATCAAATCATAGAAAAAGTACTACACTGCCAGAATAGTTCCTATATCTAACCATTAAATCGTAGAAAAAGTACTACACTGTCAGAGTAGTTCCAAAATCTAACCATCAAATCGTAGAAAAAGTACTACATTGTCAGAACAGTTCCTAAATCTAATCATCAAATCGTAGAAAAAGTACTACATTGTCAGAACAGTTCCTAAATCTAACCATCAAATCGTAGAAAAAGTACTACACTGTCAGAGTAGTTCCTAAATCTAACCTTCAAATCGTAGAAAAAGTACTACACTGCCAGAACAGTTCCTAAATCTAACCATTAAATCGTAGAAAAAGTACTACACTGTCAGAGTAGTTCCAAAATCTAACCATCAAATCGTAGAAAAAGTACTACATTGTCAGAACAGTTCCTAAATCTAATCATCAAATCGTAGAAAAAGTACTACATTGTCAGAACAGTTCCTAAATCTAACCATTAAATCGTAGAAAAAGTACTACACTGCCAGAACAGTTCCTAAATCTAACCATTAAATCGTAGAAAAAGTACTACACTGTCAGAGTAGTTCCAAAATCTAACCATCAAATCGTAGAAAAAGTACTACATTGTCAGAACAGTTCCTAAATCTAATCATCAAATCGTAGAAAAAGTACTACATTGTCAGAACAGTTCCCAAATCTAACCATCAAATCGTGGTAAAAGTACTAATCTGTCAGAGTAGTTCCTAAATCTAACCATCAAATCGTGGTAAAAGTACTCTACTTTCACAACAGTTCCAAAATCTACCCATGAAATCGTAGAAAAAGTACTACACTGTCAGAACAGTTCCTAAACCTAACCATCAAATAGTAAAAAAAGTACTACACTGTCAGAACAGTTCCTAAATCTAACCATCAAATCGTAGAAAAAGTTCTACACTTTCACAACAGTTCCTAAATCTATCCATCAAATCATAGAAAAAGTACTACACTGCCAGAACAGTTCCTAAATCTAACCATTAAATCGTAGAAAAAGTACTACACTGTCAGAGTAGTTCCAAAATCTAACCATCAAATCGTAGAAAAAGTGCTACATTGTCAGAACAGTTCCTAAATCTAACCATCAAATCGAAGAAAAAGTACTACAGTTTCCGAACTGTTCCTAAATCTAACCATTAAATCGTGGTAAAAGTACTACACTGTCAGAACAGTTCCTACATCTAACCATCAAATCGTAGAAAAAGTAGTACACTTTCCGAACTGTTCCTAAATCTACCCATTAAATCGTGGTAAAATTACTACACTGTCAGAACAGTTCCTATATCTAACCAACAAATCGTAGAAAAAGTAGTACACTTTCCGAACTGTTTCTAAATCTACCCATCAAATCGTGGTAAAAGTAGTACACTGTCAGAACAGTTCCTAAATCTAACCATCAAATCGTAGAAAATGTACTACACTGTCAGAACAGTTCCTAAATCTAACAATCAAATAGTAGAAAATGTACTACACTGTCAGAACAGTTCCTAAGTCTAACCATCAAATCGTAGAAAAAGTAGTACATTGTGAGAATAGTTCCTAAATCTAACCATCAAATCGTAGAAAACGTACTAGATGTCACAACAGTTCCTAAATCTAACCATCAAATCATAGAAAAAGTTTTACACTGTCAGAACAGTTCCTAAATCTAACCATCAAATCGTAGAAAAAGTACTACACTGTCAGAACAGTACCTACATTTAGTCATCAAATCGTAGAAAAAGTATTACACTGCCAGAACAGTTCCTAAGTCTAACCATGAAATCGTAGAAAAAGTACTACACTGTCAGAACAGTTCCTAAATCTAACCATCAAATCGTAGAAAAAGTACTACACTGTCAGAGCAGTTCCTAAATCTAACCATCAAATCGTAGAAAAAGTACTACACTATCAGAACATTTCCTAAATCTAACCATCAAATCATAGAAAAAGTACTACACTGTCAGAGCAGTTCCTAAATCTAACCATCAATTCGTAGAAAAAGTACTACACTGTCAGAACAGTTCCTAAATTTCACCATCAAATCATAGAAAAAGTACTACACTGTCAGAACAGTTCCTAAGTCTAGTCATCAAATCGTAGAAAAAGTACTACATTGTCAGAACAGTTCCTAAATCTAACCATCAAATCATAGAAAAAGTACTACACTGTCAGAACAGTTCCTAAATCTAACCATCAAATCATAGAAAAAGTAATACACTGTCAGAACAGTTCCTAAATCTGACAATCAAATCGTAGAAAAAGTAGTACACTGTGAGAACAGTTCCTAAGTCTAACCATCAAGTCGTAGAAAAAGTACTACACTGTCAGGACAGTTCCTAAATCTAACCATCAAATCGTAGAAAAAGTACTACACTGTCAGAACAGTTCCTAAATCTAACCATGAAATCGTAGAAAAAGTACTACACTGTCAGAACAGTTCCTAAATCTAACCATTAAATCGTGGTAAAAGTACTACACTGTCAGAACAATTCCTACATCTAACCATCAAATCGTAGAAAAAGTAGTACACTTTCCGAACTGTTCCAAAATCTACCCATCAAATCGTGGTAAAAGAACTACACTGTCAGAACAGTTCCTAAATCTAAACATCAAATCGTGGTAAAAGTACTACACTGTCAGAACAGTTCCTATATCTAACCAACAAATCGTAGAAAAAGTAGTACACTTTCCGAACTGTTCCTAAATCTACCCATCATCTCGTGGTAAAAGTAGTACACTATCAGAACAGTTCCTAAATCTAACAATAAAATCGTAGAAAATGTACTCCACTCTCAGAACAGTTCCTAAATCTAACCATCAAATCGTAGAAAAAGTAGTACACTGTGAGAATAGTTCCTAAATCTAACCATCAAATAGTAGAAAAAGTTTTACACTGCCAGAACAGTTCCTAAATCTAACCATCAAATCGTAGAAAAAGTACTACACTCTCAGAACAGTTCCTAAATCTAACCATCAAATTGTAGAAAAAGTACTACACTTTCAGAACAGTTCCTAAATCTAACCATCAAATCATAGAAAAAGTACTACACTGTCAGAACAGTTCCTATATCTAACCATCAAATCGTGGTAAAAGTACTACACTGTCAGAACCATTTTTAAATCTAACCATCAAATCGTAGAAAAAGTACTACACTGTCAGAACAGTTCCTAAATCTAACCATCAAATCATTGAAAAAGTACTGCACTGTCAGATCAGTTCCTAAATCTAACCATCAAGTCGTAGAAAAAGTAGTACACTTTCAGAACAGTTCCTAAATCAAACCATCAAATCGTAGAAAAAGTACTACACTGTCAGAACAGTACCTACATCTAAGCATCAAATCGTAGAAAAAGTACTACACTGTCAGAACAGTTCCTAAATCTAACCATCAAATCGTGGTAAAAGTACTACACTGTCACAACAGTTTTTAAATCTAACCATCAAATCGTAGAAAAAGTAGTACACTTTCAGAATAGTTCCTAAATCAAACAATCAAATCGTAGAAAAAGTACTACACTGTCAAAACAGTTCCTAAATCTAACCATTAAATCGTGGTAAAAGTACTACACTGTCAGAACAATTCCTACATCTAACAATCAAATCGTAGAAAAAGTAGTACACTTTCGGAACTGTTCCAAAATCTACCCATCAAATCGTGGTAAAAGTACTACACTGTCAGAACAGTTCCTAAATCTAACCATCAAATCGTGGTAAAAGTACTACACTGTCAGAACAGTTCCTATATCTAACCAACAAATCGTAGAAAAAGTAGTACACTTTCCGAACTGTTCCTAAATCTACCCATCAACTCGTGGTAAAAGTAGTACACTATCAGAACAGTTCCTAAATCTAACAATAAAATCGTAGAAAATGTACTACACTGTCAGAACAGTTCCTAAATCTAACCATCAAATCGTAGAAAAAGTAGTACACTGTGAGAATAGTTCCTAAATCTAACCATCAAATCGTAGAAAAAGTTTTACACTGCCAGAACAGTTCCTAAATCTAACCATCAAATCGTAGAAAAAGTACTACACTCTCAGAACAGTTCCTAAATCTAACCATCAAATTGTAGAAAAAGTACTACACTTTCAGAACAGTTCCTAAATCTAACCATCAAATCATAGAAAAAGTACTACACTGTCAGAACAGTTCCTATATCTAACCATCAAATCGTAGAAAAAGTACTACACTGTCAGAACAGTTCCTAAATCTAACCATCAAATCATTGAAAAAGTACTGCACTGTCAGATCAGTTCCTAAATCTAACCATCAAGTCGTAGAAAAAGTAGTACACTTTCAGAACAGTTCCTAAATCAAACCATCAAATCGTAGAAAAAGTACTACACTGTCAGAACAGTACCTACATCTAAGCATCAAATCGTAGAAAAAGTACTACACTGTCAGAACAGTTCCTAAATCTAACCATCAAATCGTGGTAAAAGTACTACACTGTCACAACAGTTTTTAAATCTAACCATCAAATCGTAGAAAAAGTAGTACACTTTCAGAATAGTTCCTAAATCAAACCATCAAATCGTAGAAAAAGTACTACACTGTCAGAACAGTTCCTAAATCTAACCATTAAATCATGGTAAAAGTACTACACTGTCAGAACAATTCCTACATCTAACCATCAAATCGTAGAAAAAGTAGTACACTTTCCGAACTGTTCCAAAATCTACCCATCAAATCGTGGTAAAAGTACTACACTGTCAGAACAGTTCCTAAATCTAATCATCAAATCGTGGTAAAAGTACTACACTGTCAGAACAGTTCCTATATCTAACCAACAAATAGTAGAAAAAGTAGTACACTTTCCGAACTGTTCCTAAATCTACCCATCAACTCGTGGTAAAAGTAGTACACTATCAGAACAGTTCCTAAATCTAACAATCAAATCGTAGAAAATGTACTACACTGTCAGAACAGTTCCTAAATCTAACCATCAAATCGTAGAAAAAGTAGTACACTGTGAGAATAGTTCCTAAATCTAACCATCAAATCGTAGAAAAAGTTTTACACTGCTAGAACAGTTCCTAAATCTAACCATCAAATCGTAGAAAAAGTACTACACTCTCAGAACAGTTCCTAAATCTAACCATCAAATCGTGGTAAAAGTACTACACTGTCACAACAGTTTTTAAATCTAACCATCAAATCGTAGAAAAAGTAGTACACTTTCAGAATAGTTCCTAAATCAAACCATCAAATCGTAGAAAAAGTACTACACTGTCAGAACAGTTCCTAAATCTAACCATTAAATCGTGGTAAAAGTACTACACTGTCAGAACAATTCCTACATCTAACCATCAAATCGTAGAAAAAGTAGTACACTTTCCGAACTGTTCCAAAATCTACCCATCAAATCGTGGTAAAAGTACTACACTGTCAGAACAGTTCCTAAATCTAATCATCAAATCGTGGTAAAAGTACTACACTGTCAGAACAGTTCCTATATCTAACCAACAAATCGTAGAAAAAGTAGTACACTTTCCGAACTGTTCCTAAATCTACCCATCAACTCGTGGTAAAAGTAGTACACTATCAGAACAGTTCCTAAATCTAACAATCAAATCGTAGAAAATGTACTACACTGTCAGAACAGTTCCTAAATCTAACCATCAAATCGTAGAAAAAGTAGTACACTGTGAGAATAGTTCCTAAATCTAACCATCAAATCGTAGAAAAAGTTTTACACTGCTAGAACAGTTCCTAAATCTAACCATCAAATCGTAGAAAAAGTACTACACTCTCAGAACAGTTCCTAAATCTAACCATCAAATTGTAGAAAAAGTACTACACTTTCAGAACAGTTCCTAAATCTAACCATCAAATCATAGAAAAAGTACTACACTGTCAGAACAGTTCCTATATCTAACCATCAAATCGTGGTAAAAGTACTACACTGTCAGAACCGTTTTTAAATCTAACCATCAAATCGTAGAAAAAGTACTACACTGTCAGAACAGTTCCTAAATCTAACCATCAAATCATTGAAAAAGTACTGCACTGTCAGATCAGTTCCTAAATCTAACCATCAAGTCGTAGAAAAAGTAGTACACTTTCAGAACAGTTCCTAAATCAAACCATCAAATCGTAGAAAAAGTACTACACTGTCAGAACAGTACCTACATCTAAGCATCAAATCGTAGAAAAAGTACTACACTGTCAGAACAGTTCCTAAATCTAACCATCAAATCGTGGTAAAAGTACTACACTGTCACAACAGTTTTTAAATCTAACCATCAAATCGTAGAAAAAGTAGTACACTTTCAGAATAGTTCCTAAATCAAACCATCAAATCGTAGAAAAAGTACTACACTGTCAGAACAGTACCTACATCTAAGCATCAAATCGTAGAAAAAGTACTACACTGTCAGAACAGTTCCGAAATCTAACCATCAAATAGTAGAAAAAGAACTACACTGTCAGAACAGTTCCTAAATCTAACCATCAAATCGTAGAAAAAGTAATATACTGTCAGAACAGTTCCTAAATCTAACCATCAAATCATAGAAAAAGTACTACACTGTCAGAACAGTTCCTAAATCTAATCATCAAATTGTAGTAAAAGAACTACACTGTCACAACAGTTTCTAAATCTAACCATCAAATCGTAGAAAAAGTTCTACACTTTCACAAGAGTTTCTAAATCTAACCATCAAATCGTAGAAAAAGTACTACACTGTCAGAACAGTTCCTAAATCTAACCATCAAATCGTAGAAAAAGTACTACACTGTCAGAACAGTTCCTAAATCTAACCATCAAATCGTAGAAAAAGTACTACACTGTCAGAGCAGTTCCTAAATCTAACCATCAAATCGTAGAAAAAGTACTATATTGTCAGAACAGTTCCTAAATCTAACCATCAAATCGTAGAAAAAGTAGTACACTGTGAGAACAGTTCCTAAATCTAACAATCAAATCGTAGAAAAAGTAGTACACTTTCAGAACAGTTCCTAAATCTAAGCATCAAATCGTAGAAAAAGTAGTACACTTTCAGAACAGTTCCTAAATCTAACCATCAAATCGTAGAAAAAGTACTACACTTTCAGAACAGTTCCTAAATCTAACCATCAAATCGTAGAAAAAGTAGTACACTTTCCGAACTGTTCCTTAATCTACCCATCAAGTCGTGGTAAAAGTACTACACTGTCAGAACAGTTCCTAAATCTAACCATCAAAGCGTAGAAAAAGTAGTACACTGTGAGAATAGTTTCTAAATCTACCCATCAAATCGTAGAAAAAGTACTACACTGTCACAACAGTTCCTAAATCTAACCATCAACTCATAGAAAAAGTTTTACACTGTCAGAACAGTTCCTAAATCTAACCATCAAATCGTAGAAAAAGTACTACACTGTTAGAACAGTTCCTAAATCTAACCATCAAATCATAGAAAAAGTACTACACTTTCACAACAGTTTCTAAATCTAACCATCAAATCGTAGAAAAAGTACTACACTGTCAGAACAGTTCCTAAATCTAACCATCAAATCGTAGAAAAAGTACTACACTGTCAGAACAGTTCCTAAATCTAACAATCAAATCGAAGAAAATGTACTACACTGTCAGAACAGTTCCTAAATCTAACCATCAAATCGTAGAAAAAGTAGTACACTGTGAGAATAGTTCCTAAATCTAACCATCAAATCGTAGAAAAGGTTTTACACTGTCAGAACAGTTCCTAAATCTAACCATCAAATCATAGAAAAGGTACTACACTGTCAGAAGAGTACCTACATTTAGTCATCAAATCGTAGAAATAGTATTACACTGCCAGAACAGTTCCTAAATCTAACTATCAAATCGTAGAAAAAGTACTACACTCTCAGAACAGTTCCTAAATCTAACCATCAAATAGTAGAAAAAGTATTACACTGCCAGAACAGTTCCTAAATCTAACCATCAAATCGTAGAAAAAGTACTACACTCTCAGAACAGTTCCTAATTCTAACCATCAAATTGTAGAAAAAGTACTACACTGTCAGAACAGTTCCTATGTCTAACCATCAAATCGTGGTAAAAGTACTACACTGTCAGAACCGTTTTTAGATCTAACCATCAAATCGTAGAAAAAGTACTACACTGTGAGAACAGTTCCTAAATCTAACCATCAAATCATAGAAAAAGTACTGCACTGTCAGATCAGTTCCTAAATCTAACTATCAAATCGTAGAAAAAGTAGTACACTTTCAGAACAGTTCCTAAATCTAACCATCAAATCATTGAAAAAGTACTGCACTGTCAGATCAGTTCCTAAATCTAACCATCAAGTCGTAGAAAAAGTAGTACACTTTCAGAACAGTTCCTAAATCAAACCATCAAATCGTAGAAAAAGTACTACACTGTCAGAACAGTACCTACATCTAAGCATCAAATCGTAGAAAAAGTACTACACTGTCAGAACAGTTCCTAAATCTAACCATCAAATCGTGGTAAAAGTACTACACTGTCACAACAGTTTTTAAATCTAACCATCAAATCGTAGAAAAAGTAGTACACTTTCAGAATAGTTCCTAAATCAAACCATCAAATCGTAGAAAAAGTACTACACTGTCAGAACAGTACCTACATCTAAGCATCAAATCGTAGAAAAAGTACTACACTGTCAGAACAGTTCCGAAATCTAACCATCAAATAGTAGAAAAAGAACTACACTGTCAGAACAGTTCCTAAATCTAACCATCAAATCGTAGAAAAAGTAATATACTGTCAGAACAGTTCCTAAATCTAACCATCAAATCATAGAAAAAGTACTACACTGTCAGAACAGTTCCTAAATCTAATCATCAAATTGTAGTAAAAGAACTACACTGTCACAACAGTTTCTAAATCTAACCATCAAATCGTAGAAAAAGTTCTACACTTTCACAAGAGTTTCTAAATCTAACCATCAAATCGTAGAAAAAGTACTACACTGTCAGAACAGTTCCTAAATCTAACCATCAAATCGTAGAAAAAGTACTACACTGTCAGAACAGTTCCTAAATCTAACCATCAAATCGTAGAAAAAGTACTACACTGTCAGAGCAGTTCCTAAATCTAACCATCAAATCGTAGAAAAAGTACTATATTGTCAGAACAGTTCCTAAATCTAACCATCAAATCGTAGAAAAAGTAGTACACTGTGAGAACAGTTCCTAAATCTAACAATCAAATCGTAGAAAAAGTAGTACACTTTCAGAACAGTTCCTAAATCTAAGCATCAAATCGTAGAAAAAGTAGTACACTTTCAGAACAGTTCCTAAATCTAACCATCAAATCGTAGAAAAAGTACTACACTTTCAGAACAGTTCCTAAATCTAACCATCAAATCGTAGAAAAAGTAGTACACTTTCCGAACTGTTCCTTAATCTACCCATCAAGTCGTGGTAAAAGTACTACACTGTCAGAACAGTTCCTAAATCTAACCATCAAAGCGTAGAAAAAGTAGTACACTGTGAGAATAGTTTCTAAATCTACCCATCAAATCGTAGAAAAAGTACTACACTGTCACAACAGTTCCTAAATCTAACCATCAACTCATAGAAAAAGTTTTACACTGTCAGAACAGTTCCTAAATCTAACCATCAAATCGTAGAAAAAGTACTACACTGTTAGAACAGTTCCTAAATCTAACCATCAAATCATAGAAAAAGTACTACACTTTCACAACAGTTTCTAAATCTAACCATCAAATCGTAGAAAAAGTACTACACTGTCAGAACAGTTCCTAAATCTAACCATCAAATCGTAGAAAAAGTACTACACTGTCAGAACAGTTCCTAAATCTAACAATCAAATCGAAGAAAATGTACTACACTGTCAGAACAGTTCCTAAATCTAACCATCAAATCGTAGAAAAAGTAGTACACTGTGAGAATAGTTCCTAAATCTAACCATCAAATCGTAGAAAAGGTTTTACACTGTCAGAACAGTTCCTAAATCTAACCATCAAATCATAGAAAAGGTACTACACTGTCAGAAGAGTACCTACATTTAGTCATCAAATCGTAGAAATAGTATTACACTGCCAGAACAGTTCCTAAATCTAACTATCAAATCGTAGAAAAAGTACTACACTCTCAGAACAGTTCCTAAATCTAACCATCAAATAGTAGAAAAAGTATTACACTGCCAGAACAGTTCCTAAATCTAACCATCAAATCGTAGAAAAAGTACTACACTCTCAGAACAGTTCCTAATTCTAACCATCAAATTGTAGAAAAAGTACTACACTGTCAGAACAGTTCCTATGTCTAACCATCAAATCGTGGTAAAAGTACTACACTGTCAGAACCGTTTTTAGATCTAACCATCAAATCGTAGAAAAAGTACTACACTGTGAGAACAGTTCCTAAATCTAACCATCAAATCATAGAAAAAGTACTGCACTGTCAGATCAGTTCCTAAATCTAACTATCAAATCGTAGAAAAAGTAGTACACTTTCAGAACAGTTCCTAAATCAAACCATCAAATCGTAGAAAAAGTACTACACTGTCAGAACAGTACCTACATCTAAGCATCAAATCGTAGAAAAAGTACTACACTGTCAGAACAGTTCCTAAATCTAACCATCAAATCGTGGTAAAAGTACTACACTGTCACAACAGTTTTTAAATCTAACCATCAAATCGTAGAAAAAGTAGTACACTTTCAGAAAAGTTCCTAAATCAAACCATCAAATCGTAGAAAAAGTACTACACTGTCAGAACAGTACCTACATCTAAGCATCAAATCGTAGAAAAAGTACTACACTGTCAGAACAGTTCCGAAATCTAACCATCAAATCGTGGTAAAAGTACTACACTGTCACAACAGTTTTTAAATCTAACCATCAAATCGTAGAAAAAGTAGTACACTTTCAGAACAGTTCCTAAATCAAACCATCAAATCGTAGAAAAAGTACTACACTGTCAGAACAGTACCTACATCTAAGCATCAAATCGTATAAAAAGTACTACACTGTCAGAACAGTTCCGAAATCTAACCATCAAATAGTAGAAAAAGTACTACACTGTCAGAACAGTTCCTAAATCTAACCATCAAATCGTAGAAAAAGTACTATACTGTCAGAACAGTTCCTAAATCTAACCATCAAATCATAGAAAAAGTACTACACTGTCAGAACAGTTCCTAAGTCTAACCATCAAATCGTAGAAAAAGTACTACACTGTCAGAACAGTTCCTAAATCTAACAATCAAATCGAAGAAAATGTACTACACTGTCAGAACAGTTCCTAAATCTAACCATCAAATCATAGAAAAAGTAGTACACTGTGAGAACAGTTCCTAAATCTAACCATCAAATCGTAGAAAAGGTTTTACACTGTCAGAACAGTTCCTAAATCTAACCATCAAATCATAGAAAAAGTACTACACTGTCAGAAGAGTACCTACATTTAGTCATCAAATCGTAGAAATAGTATTACACTGCCAGAACAGTTCCTAAATCTAACTATCAAATCGTAGAAAAAGTACTACACTCTCAGAACAGTTCCTAAATCTAACCATCAAATAGTAGAAAAAGTATTACACTGCCAGAACAGTTCCTAAATCTAACCATCAAATCGTAGAAAAAGTACTACACTCTCAGAACAGTTCCTAATTCTAACCATCAAATTGTAGAAAAAGTACTACACTGTCAGAACAGTTCCTATGTCTAACCATCAAATCGTGGTAAAAGTACTACACTGTCAGAACCGTTTTTAGATCTAACCATCAAATCGTAGAAAAAGTACTACACTGTGAGAACAGTTCCTAAATCTAACCATCAAATCGTAGAAAAAGTACTACACTGTCAGAACAGTTCCTAAATCTAACAATCAAATCGAAGAAAATGTACTACACTGTCAGAACAGTTCCTAAATCTAACCATCAAATCGTAGAAAAAGTAGTACACTGTGAGAATAGTTCCTAAATCTAACCATCAAATCGTAGAAAAGGTTTTACACTGTCAGAACAGTTCCTAAATCTAACCATCAAATCATAGAAAAGGTACTACACTGTCAGAAGAGTACCTACATTTAGTCATCAAATCGTAGAAATAGTATTACACTGCCAGAACAGTTCCTAAATCTAACTATCAAATCGTAGAAAAAGTACTACACTCTCAGAACAGTTCCTAAATCTAACCATCAAATAGTAGAAAAAGTATTACACTGCCAGAACAGTTCCTAAATCTAACCATCAAATCGTAGAAAAAGTACTACACTCTCAGAACAGTTCCTAATTCTAACCATCAAATTGTAGAAAAAGTACTACACTGTCAGAACAGTTCCTATGTCTAACCATCAAATCGTGGTAAAAGTACTACACTGTCAGAACCGTTTTTAGATCTAACCATCAAATCGTAGAAAAAGTACTACACTGTGAGAACAGTTCCTAAATCTAACCATCAAATCATAGAAAAAGTACTGCACTGTCAGATCAGTTCCTAAATCTAACTATCAAATCGTAGAAAAAGTAGTACACTTTCAGAACAGTTCCTAAATCAAACCATCAAATCGTAGAAAAAGTACTACACTGTCAGAACAGTACCTACATCTAAGCATCAAATCGTAGAAAAAGTACTACACTGTCAGAACAGTTCCGAAATCTAACCATCAAATCGTGGTAAAAGTACTACACTGTCACAACAGTTTTTAAATCTAACCATCAAATCGTAGAAAAAGTAGTACACTTTCAGAATAGTTCCTAAATCAAACCATCAAATCGTAGAAAAAGTACTACACTGTCAGAACAGTACCTACATCTAAGCATCAAATCGTATAAAAAGTACTACACTGTCAGAACAGTTCCGAAATCTAACCATCAAATAGTAGAAAAAGTACTACACTGTCAGAACAGTTCCTAAATCTAACCATCAAATCGTAGAAAAAGTACTATACTGTCAGAACAGTTCCTAAATCTAACCATCAAATCATAGAAAAAGTACTACACTGTCAGAACAGTTCCTAAATCTAACCATCAAATCGTAGAAAAAGTACTACACTGTCAGAACAGTTCCTAAATCTAACAATCAAATCGAAGAAAATGTACTACACTGTCAGAACAGTTCCTAAATCTAACCATCAAATCGTAGAAAAAGTAGTACACTGTGAGAACAGTTCCTAAATCTAACCATCAAATCGTAGAAAAGGTTTTACACTGTCAGAACAGTTCCTAAATCTAACCATCAAATCATAGAAAAAGTACTACACTGTCAGAAGAGTACCTACATTTAGTCATCAAATCGTAGAAATAGTATTACACTGCCAGAACAGTTCCTAAATCTAACTATCAAATCGTAGAAAAAGTACTACACTCTCAGAACAGTTCCTAAATCTAACCATCAAATAGTAGAAAAAGTATTACACTGCCAGAACAGTTCCTAAATCTAACCATCAAATCGTAGAAAAAGTACTACACTCTCAGAACAGTTCCTAATTCTAACCATCAAATTGTAGAAAAAGTACTACACTGTCAGAACAGTTCCTATGTCTAACCATCAAATCGTGGTAAAAGTACTACACTGTCAGAACCGTTTTTAGATCTAACCATCAAATCGTAGAAAAAGTACTACACTGTGAGAACAGTTCCTAAATCTAACCATCAAATCATAGAAAAAGTACTGCACTGTCAGATCAGTTCCTAAATCTAACTATCAAATCGTAGAAAAAGTACTACACTGTCAGAACAGTACCTACATCTAAGCATCAAATCGTAGAAAAAGTACTACACTGTCAGAACAGTTCCTAAATCTAACCATCAAATCGTGGTAAAAGTACTACACTGTCACAACAGTTTTTAAATCTAACCATCAAATCGTAGAAAAAGTAGTACACTTTCAGAAAAGTTCCTAAATCAAACCATCAAATCGTAGAAAAAGTACTACACTGTCAGAACAGTACCTACATCTAAGCATCAAATCGTAGAAAAAGTACTACACTGTCAGAACAGTTCCGAAATCTAACCATCAAATCGTGGTAAAAGTACTACACTGTCACAACAGTTTTTAAATCTAACCATCAAATCGTAGAAAAAGTAGTACACTTTCAGAATAGTTCCTAAATCAAACCATCAAATCGTAGAAAAAGTACTACACTGTCAGAACAGTACCTACATCTAAGCATCAAATCGTATAAAAAGTACTACACTGTCAGAACAGTTCCGAAATCTAACCATCAAATAGTAGAAAAAGTACTACACTGTCAGAACAGTTCCTAAATCTAACCATCAAATCGTAGAAAAAGTACTATACTGTCAGAACAGTTCCTAAATCTAACCATCAAATCATAGAAAAAGTACTACACTGTCAGAACAGTTCCTAAATCTAGTCATCAAATTGTAGTAAAAGAACTACACTGTCACAACAGTTTCTAAATCTAACCATCAAATCGTAGAAAAAGTTCTACACTTTCACAACCGTTTCTAAATCTAACCATCAAATCGTAGAAAAAGTACTACACTGTCAGAACAGTTCCTAAATCTAACCATCAAATCGTAGAAAAAGTACTACACTGTCAGAACAGTTCCTAAATCTAACCATCAAATCGTAGAAAAAGTACTGCACTGTCAGAGCAGTTCCTAAATCTAACCATCAAATCGTAGAAAAAGTACTATATTGTCAGAACAGTTCCTAAATCTAACCATCAAATCGTAGAAAAAGTAGTACACTGTGAGGACAGTTCCTAAATCTAACAATCAAATCGTAGAAAAAGTACTACACTTTCAGAACAGTTCCTAAATCTAACCATCAAATCGTAGAAAAAGTAGTACACTTTCAGAACAGTTCCTAAATCTAACCATCAAATCGTAGAAAAAGTACTACACTTTCAGAACAGTTCCTAAATCTAACCATCAAATCGTAGAAAAAGTAGTACACTTTCCGAACTGTTCCTTAATCTACCCATCAAATCGTGGTAAAAGTACTACACTGTCAGAACAGTTCCTAAATCTAACCATCAAAGCGTAGAAAAAGTAGTACACTGTGAGAATAGTTCCTAAATCTAACCATCAAATCGTAGAAAAAGTACTACACTGTCACAACAGTTCCTAAATGTAATCATCAAATCATAGAAAAAGTTTTACACTGTCAGAACAGTTCCAAAATCTAACCATCAAATCGTAGAAAAAGTACTACACTGTTAGAACAGTTCCTAAATCTAACCATCAAATCATAGAAAAAGTACTACACTTTCACAGCAGTTTCTAAATCTAACCATCAAATCGTAGAAAAAGTACTACACTGTCAGAACAGTTCCTAAATCTAACCATCAAATCGTAGAAAAAGTACTACACTGTGAGAACAGTTCCTAAATCTAACCATCAATTCGTAGAAAAAGTACTACATTGTCAGAACAGTTCCTAAATCTAACCATCAAATCATAGAAAAAGTACTACACTGTCAGGACAGTTCCTAAATCTAACCATCAAATCGTAGAAAAAGTAGTACACTGTGAGAATAGTTCCTAAATCTAACCATCAAAGCGTAGAAAAAGTAGTACACTGTGAGAATAGTTCCTAAATCTAACAATCAAATCGTAGAAAAAGTACTACACTGTCACAACAGTTCCTATATCTAACCATCAAATCATAGAAAAAGTTTTACACTGTCAGAACAGTTCCAAAATCTAACCATCAAATCGTAGAAAAAGTACTACACTGTTAGAACAGTTCCTAAATCTAACCATCAAATCATAGAAAAAGTACTACACTTTCACAACAGTTTCTAAATCTAACCATCAAATCGTAGAAAAAGTACTACACTGTCAGAACAGTTCCTAAATCTAACCATCAAATCGTAGAAAAAGTACTACACTGTCAAAACAGTTCCTAAATCTAACCATCAAATCGTAGAAAAAGTACTACATTGTCAGAACAGTTCCTAAATCTAACCATCAAATCGTAGAAAAAGTACTACATTGTCAGAACAGTTCCTAAATCTAACCATCAAATCATAGAAAAAGTACTACACTGTCAGAACAGTTCCTAAATCTAACCATCAAATCATAGAAAAAGTACTACACTGTCAGAACAGTTCCTAAATCTGACAATCAAATCGTAGAAAAAGTAGTACACTGTGAGAATAGTTCCTAAGTCTAACCATCAAGTCGTAGAAAAAGTACTACACTGTCAGGACAGTTCCTAAATCTAATCATCAAATCGTAGAAAAAGTACTACACTGTCAGAGTAGTTCCTAAATCTAACCATCAAATCGGAGAAAAAGTACTACATTGTCAGAACAGTTCCTAAGTCTAACTATCAAATCGTAGAAAAAGTACTACACTGTCAGAACAGTACCTTCATCTAATCATCAAATTATAGAAAAAGCTTAACACTGGCAGAACAGTTCCTATATCTAACCATCAAATCGTAGAAAAAGTACTACACTGTCAGAACATTTCCTAAATCTAACCATCAAATCATAGAAAAAGTACTGCACTGTCAGAACATTTCCTAAATCTAACCATCAAATCGTAGAAAAAGTACTGCACTGTCAGAGCAGTTCCTAAATCTAACCATCAAATCGTAGAAAAAGTACTATATTGTCAGAACAGTTCCTAAATCTAACCATCAAATCGTAGAAAAAGTAGTACACTGTCAGAACAGTTCCTAAATCTAACAATCAAATCGTAGAAAAAGTACTACACTTTCAGAACAGTTCCTAAATCTAACCATCAAATCGTAGAAAAAGTAGTACACTTTCAGAACAGTTCCTAAATCTAACCATCAAATCGTAGAAAAAGGACTACACTTTCAGAACAGTTCCTAAATCTAACCATCAAATCGTAGAAAAAGTAGTACACTTTCCGAACTGTTCCTTAATCTACCCATCAAATCGTGGTAAAAGTACTACACTGTCAGAACAGTTCCTAAATCTAACCATCAAAGCGTAGAAAAAGTAGTACACTGTGAGAATAGTTCCTAAATCTAACCATCAAATCGTAGAAAAAGTACTACACTGTCACAACAGTTCCTAAATCTAACCATCAAATCATAGAAAAAGTTTTACACTGTCAGAACAGTTCCAAAATCTAACCATCAAATAGTAGAAAAAGTATTACACTGCCAGAACAGTTCCTAAATCTAACCATCAAATCGTAGAAAAAGTACTACACTGTCAGAACAGTTCCTATGTCTAACCATCAAATCGTGGTAAAAGTACTACACTGTCAGAACCGTTTTTAGATCTAACCATCAAATCGTAGAAAAAGTACTACACTGTGAGAACAGTTCCTAAATCTAACCATCAAATCATAGAAAAAGTACTGCACTGTCAGATCAGTTCCTAAATCTAACTATCAAATCGTAGAAAAAGTAGTACACTTTCAGAACAGTTCCTAAATCAAACCATCAAATCGTAGAAAAAGTACTACACTGTCAGAACAGTACCTACATCTAAGCATCAAATCGTAGAAAAAGTACTACACTGTCAGAACAGTTCCTAAATCTAACCATCAAATCGTGGTAAAAGTACTACACTGTCACAACAGTTTTTAAATCTAACCATCAAATCGTAGAAAAAGTAGTACACTTTCAGAAAAGTTCCTAAATCAAACCATCAAATCGTAGAAAAAGTACTACACTGTCAGAACAGTACCTACATCTAAGCATCAAATCGTAGAAAAAGTACTACACTGTCAGAACAGTTCCGAAATCTAACCATCAAATCGTGGTAAAAGTACTACACTGTCATAACAGTTTTTAAATCTAACCATCAAATCGTAGAAAAAGTAGTACACTTTCAGAATAGTTCCTAAATCAAACCATCAAATCGTAGAAAAAGTACTACACTGTCAGAACAGTACCTACATCTAAGCATCAAATCGTATAAAAAGTACTACACTGTCAGAACAGTTCCGAAATCTAACCATCAAATAGTAGAAAAAGTACTACACTGTCAGAACAGTTCCTAAATCTAACCATCAAATCGTAGAAAAAGTACTATACTGTCAGAACAGTTCCTAAATCTAACCATCAAATCATAGAAAAAGTACTACACTGTCAGAACAGTTCCTAAATCTAACCATCAAATCGTAGAAAAAGTACTACACTGTCAGAACAGTTCCTAAATCTAACAATCAAATCGAAGAAAATGTACTACACTGTCAGAACAGTTCCTAAATCTAACCATCAAATCGTAGAAAAAGTAGTACACTGTGAGAACAGTTCCTAAATCTAACCATCAAATCGTAGAAAAGGTTTTACACTGTCAGAACAGTTCCTAAATCTAACCATCAAATCATAGAAAAAGTACTACACTGTCAGAAGAGTATCTACATTTAGTCATCAAATCGTAGAAATAGTATTACACTGCCAGAACAGTTCCTAAATCTAACTATCAAATCGTAGAAAAAGTACTACACTCTCAGAACAGTTCCTAAATCTAACCATCAAATAGTAGAAAAAGTATTACACTGCCAGAACAGTTCCTAAATCTAACCATCAAATCGTAGAAAAAGTACTACACTCTCAGAACAGTTCCTAATTCTAACCATCAAATTGTAGAAAAAGTACTACACTGTCAGAACAGTTCCTATGTCTAACCATCAAATCGTGGTAAAAGTACTACACTGTCAGAACCGTTTTTAGATCTAACCATCAAATCGTAGAAAAAGTACTACACTGTGAGAACAGTTCCTAAATCTAACCATCAAATCATAGAAAAAGTACTGCACTGTCAGATCAGTTCCTAAATCTAACTATCAAATCGTAGAAAAAGTACTACACTGTCAGAACAGTACCTACATCTAAGCATCAAATCGTAGAAAAAGTACTACACTGTCAGAACAGTTCCTAAATCTAACCATCAAATCGTGGTAAAAGTACTACACTGTCACAACAGTTTTTAAATCTAACCATCAAATCGTAGAAAAAGTAGTACACTTTCAGAAAAGTTCCTAAATCAAACCATCAAATCGTAGAAAAAGTACTACACTGTCAGAACAGTACCTACATCTAAGCATCAAATCGTAGAAAAAGTACTACACTGTCAGAACAGTTCCGAAATCTAACCATCAAATCGTGGTAAAAGTACTACACTGTCACAACAGTTTTTAAATCTAACCATCAAATCGTAGAAAAAGTAGTACACTTTCAGAATAGTTCCTAAATCAAACCATCAAATCGTAGAAAAAGTACTACACTGTCAGAACAGTACCTACATCTAAGCATCAAATCGTATAAAAAGTACTACACTGTCAGAACAGTTCCGAAATCTAACCATCAAATAGTAGAAAAAGTACTACACTGTCAGAACAGTTCCTAAATCTAACCATCAAATCGTAGAAAAAGTACTATACTGTCAGAACAGTTCCTAAATCTAACCATCAAATCATAGAAAAAGTACTACACTGTCAGAACAGTTCCTAAATCTAGTCATCAAATTGTAGTAAAAGAACTACACTGTCACAACAGTTTCTAAATCTAACCATCAAATCGTAGAAAAAGTTCTACACTTTCACAACCGTTTCTAAATCTAACCATCAAATCGTAGAAAAAGTACTACACTGTCAGAACAGTTCCTAAATCTAACCATCAAATCGTAGAAAAAGTACTACACTGTCAGAACAGTTCCTAAATCTAACCATCAAATCGTAGAAAAAGTACTGCACTGTCAGAGCAGTTCCTAAATCTAACCATCAAATCGTAGAAAAAGTACTATATTGTCAGAACAGTTCCTAAATCTAACCATCAAATCGTAGATAGAGTAGTACACTGTGAGGACAGTTCCTAAATCTAACAATCAAATCGTAGAAAAAGTACTACACTTTCAGAACAGTTCCTAAATCTAACCATCAAATCGTAGAAAAAGTAGTACACTTTCAGAACAGTTCCTAAATCTAACCATCAAATCGTAGAAAAAGTACTACACTTTCAGAACAGTTCCTAAATCTAACCATCAAATCGTAGAAAAAGTAGTACACTTTCCGAACTGTTCCTTAATCTACCCATCAAATCGTGGTAAAAGTACTACACTGTCAGAACAGTTCCTAAATCTAACCATCAAAGCGTAGAAAAAGTAGTACACTGTGAGAATAGTTCCTAAATCTAACCATCAAATCGTAGAAAAAGTACTACACTGTCACAACAGTTCCTAAATGTAATCATCAAATCATAGAAAAAGTTTTACACTGTCAGAACAGTTCCAAAATCTAACCATCAAATCGTAGAAAAAGTACTACACTGTTAGAACAGTTCCTAAATCTAACCATCAAATCATAGAAAAAGTACTACACTTTCACAGCAGTTTCTAAATCTAACCATCAAATCGTAGAAAAAGTACTACACTGTCAGAACAGTTCCTAAATCTAACCATCAAATCGTAGAAAAAGTACTACACTGTGAGAACAGTTCCTAAATCTAACCATCAATTCGTAGAAAAAGTACTACATTGTCAGAACAGTTCCTAAATCTAACCATCAAATCATAGAAAAAGTACTACACTGTCAGGACAGTTCCTAAATCTAACCATCAAATCGTAGAAAAAGTAGTACACTGTGAGAATAGTTCCTAAATCTAACCATCAAAGCGTAGAAAAAGTAGTACACTGTGAGAATAGTTCCTAAATCTAACAATCAAATCGTAGAAAAAGTACTACACTGTCACAACAGTTCCTATATCTAACCATCAAATCATAGAAAAAGTTTTACACTGTCAGAACAGTTCCAAAATCTAACCATCAAATCGTAGAAAAAGTACTACACTGTTAGAACAGTTCCTAAATCTAACCATCAAATCATAGAAAAAGTACTACACTTTCACAACAGTTTCTAAATCTAACCATCAAATCGTAGAAAAAGTACTACACTGTCAGAACAGTTCCTAAATCTAACCATCAAATCGTAGAAAAAGTACTACATTGTCAGAACAGTTCCTAAATCTAACCATCAAATCGTAGAAAAAGTACTACATTGTCAGAACAGTTCCTAAATCTAACCATCAAATCATAGAAAAAGTACTACACTGTCAGAACAGTTCCTAAATCTAACCATCAAATCATAGAAAAAGTACTACACTGTCAGAACAGTTCCTAAATCTGACAATCAAATCGTAGAAAAAGTAGTACACTGTGAGAATAGTTCCTAAGTCTAACCATCAAGTCGTAGAAAAAGTACTACACTGTCAGGACAGTTCCTAAATCTAATCATCAAATCGTAGAAAAAGTACTACACTGTCAGAGTAATTCCTAAATCTAACCATCAAATCGGAGAAAAAGTACTACATTGTCAGAACAGTTCCTAAGTCTAACCATCAAATCGTAGAAAAAGTACTACACTGTCAGAACAGTACCTTCATCTAATCATCAAATTATAGAAAAAGCTTAACACTGGCAGAACAGTTCCTATATCTAACCATCAAATCGTAGAAAAAGTACTACACTGTCAGAACATTTCCTAAATCTAACCATCAAATCATAGAAAAAGTACTGCACTGTCAGAACATTTCCTAAATCTAACCATCAAATCGTAGAAAAAGTACTATATTGTCAGAACAGTTCCTAAATCTAACCATCAAATCGTAGAAAAAGTAGTACACTGTCAGAACAGTTCCTAAATCTAACAATCAAATCGTAGAAAAAGTACTACACTTTCAGAACAGTTCCTAAATCTAACCATCAAATCGTAGAAAAAGTAGTACACTTTCAGAACAGTTCCTAAATCTAACCATCAAATCGTAGAAAAAGGACTACACTTTCAGAACAGTTCCTAAATCTAACCATCAAATCGTAGAAAAAGTAGTACACTTTCCGAACTGTTCCTTAATCTACCCATCAAATCGTGGTAAAAGTACTACACTGTCAGAACAGTTCCTAAATCTAACCATCAAAGCGTAGAAAAAGTAGCACACTGTGAGAATAGTTCCTAAATCTAACCATCAAATCGTAGAAAAAGTACTACACTGTCACAACAGTTCCTAAATCTAACCATCAAATCATAGAAAAAGTTTTACACTGTCAGAACAGTTCCAAAATCTAACCATCAAATCGTAGAAAAAGTAATACACTGTTAGAACAGTTCCTAAATCTAACCATCAAATCATAGAAAAAGTACTACACTTTCACAACAGTTTCTAAATCTAACCATCAAATCGTAGAAAAAGTACTACACTGTCAGAACAGTTCCTAAATCTAACCATCAAATCGTAGAAAAAGTACTACACTGTCAGAACAGTTCCTAAATCTAACCATCAAATCGTAGAAAAAGTGCTACATTGTCAGAACAGTTCCTAAATCTAACCATCAAATCATAGAAAAAGTACTACACTGTCAGAACAGTTCCTAAATCTAACCATCAAATCATAGAAAAAGTACTACACTGTCAGAACAGTTCCTAAATCTGACAATCAAATCGTAGAAAAAGTAGAACACTGTGAGAACAGTTCCTAAATCTAACCATCAAGTCGTAGAAAAAGTACTACACTGTCAGGACAGTTCCTAAATCTAACCATCAAATCGTAGAAAAAGTACTACACTGTCAGAGTAGTTCCTAAATCTAACCATCAAATCGGAGAAAAAGTACTACATTGTCAGAACAGTTCCTAAGTCTAACCATCAAATCGTAGAAAAAGTACTACACTGTCAGAACAGTACCTTCATCTAATCATCAAATTATAGAAAAAGCTTAACACTGGCAGAACAGTTCCTATATCTAACCATCAAATCGTAGAAAAAGTACTACACTGTCAGAACATTTCCTAAATCTAACCATCAAATCATAGAAAAAATACTGCACTGTCAGAACATTTCCTAAATCTAACCATCAAATCGTAGAAAAAGTACTACACTGTCAGAACAGTTCCTAAATCTAATCATCAAATCGTAGAAAAATTACTACACTGTCAGAACAGTTCCTAAATCTAACCATGAAATCGTAGAAAAAGTACTACACTGTCAGAACAGTTCCTAAATCTAACCATTAAATCGTGGTAAAAGTACTACACTGTCAGAACAATTCCTACATCTAACCATCAAATCGTATAAAAGTAGTACACTTTCCGAACTGTTCCTAAATCTACCCATCAAATCGTGGTAAAAGTACTACACTGTCAGAACAGTTCCTAAATCTAACCATCAAATCGCAGAAAAAGTAGTACACTTTCCGAACTGTTCCTAAATCTACCCATCAAATCGTGATAAAACTAGTGCACTGTTAGAATAGTTCCTATATCTAACCATCAAATCGTGGTAAAAGTACTACACTGTCAGAACAGTTCCTATATCTAACCAACAAATCGTAGAAAAAGTAGTACACTTTCCGAACTGTTCCTAAATCTACCCATCAACTCGTGGTAAAAGTAGTACACTGTCAGAACAGTTCCTAAATATAACCATCAAATCGTAGAAAAAATACTCTACTTTCACAACAGTTCCAAAATCTACCCATGAAATCGTAGAAAAAGTACTACACTGTCAGAACAGTTCCTAAATCTAACAATGAAATCGTAGAAAATGTACTACACTGTCAGAACAGTTCCTAAATCTAACCATCAAATCGTAGAAAAAGTAGTACACTGTGAGAATAGTTCCTAAATCTAACCATCAAATCGTAGAAAAAGTACTACACTTTCAGAACAGTTCCTAAATCTAACCATCAAATCATAGAAAAAGTACTACACTGTCAGAACAGTTCCTATATCTAACCATCAAATCGTGGTAAAAGTACTACACTGTCAAAACCGTTTTTAAATCTAACCATCAAATCGTAGAAAAAGTACTACACTGTCAGAACAGTTCCTAAATCAAACCATCAAATCATAGAAAAAGTACTACACTGTCAGAACAGTACCTACATCTAAGCAACAAATCGTAGAAAAAGTACTACGCTGTCAGAACAGTTCCTAAATCTAACCATCAAATAGTAAAAAAAGTACTACACTGTCAGAACAGTTCCTAAATCTAACCATCAAATCGTAGAAAAAATACTACACTGTCAGAACAGTTCCTAAATCTAACCATGAAATCGTAGAAAAAGTACTACACTGTCACAACAGTTCCTAAATCTAACCATCAAATTGTGGTAAAAGTACTACACTGTCAAAACAGTTCCTAAATCTAACCATCAAATCGCAGAAAAAGTAGTACACTTTCCGATCTGTTCCTAAATCTACCCATCAAATCGTGGTAAAAGTAGTGCACTGTCAGAATAGTTCCTAAATCTAACCATCAAATCGTGGTAAAAGTACTACACTGTCAGAACAGTTCATATATCTAACCAACAAATCGTAGAAAAAGTAGTACACTTTCCGAACTGTTCCTAAATCTACCCATCAAATCGTGGTAAAAGTAGTACACTGTCAGAACAGTTCCTAAATCTAACCATCAAATCGTAGAAAAAGTACTCTACTTTCACAACAGTTCCAAAATCTACCCATGAAATCGTAGAAAAAGTACTACACTGTCAGAACAGTTGCTAAATCTAACCATCAAATTGTAGAAAAAGTACTACACTGTCACAACAGTTCTTAAATCTAACAATCAAATCGTAGAAAATGTACTACACTGTCAGAACAGTTCCTAAGTCCAACCATCAAATCGTAGAAAAAGTAGTACACTGTCAGAATAGTTCCTAAATCTAACCATCAAATCGTAGAAAAAGTTCTACACTGTCACAACAGTTCCTAAATCTAACCATCAAATCAAAGAAAAAGTTTTACACTGTTAGAACAGTTCCTAAATCTAACTATCAGATCGTAGAAAAAGTACTACACTGTTAGAACAGTTCCTAAATTTAACCATCAAATCATAGAAAAAATACTACACTTTCAGAACAGTTCCTAAATCTAACCATCAAATCGTAGAAAAAGTACTACACTGTCAAAACAGTACCTACATCTAGTCATCAAATCGTAGAAAAAGTACTACACTGTCAGAACAGGTCCTAAATCTAACCATCAAATCGTGGTAAAAGTACTACACTGTCAGAATAGTTTTTAAATCTAACCATCAAATCGTAGAAAAAGTACTAAACTGTTAGAACAGTTCCTAAATCTAACCATCAAATCATAGAAAAAGTACTGCACTGTCAGATCAGTTCCTAAATCTAACCATTAAATCGTGGTAAAAGTACTACACTGTCAGAACAGTTTTTATATCTAACCATCAAATCGTAGAAAAAGTACTACACTTTCAGAACAGTTCTTAAATCAAACCATCAAATCGTGGTAAAAATAGTACACTGTCAGAACAGTTCCTAAATCTAACCATCAAATCGTAGAAAAAGTACTCTACTTTCACAACAGTTCCAAAATCTACCCATGAAATCGTAGAAAAAGTACTTCACTGCCAGAACAGTTCCTAAATCTAACCATCAAATCGTGGAAAAAGTACTACACTGTCAGAACAGTTCCTAAATCTAACCATCAAATCGTAGAAAAAGTACTACACTGTCAGAACATTTCCTAAATCTAACCATCAAATCCTAGAAAAAGTACTACACTGTCAGAACAGTTCCTAAATCTAACCATCAGATCGTAGAAAAAGTACTACACTGTCAGAACAGTTCCTATATCTAACCATCAAATCGTAGAAAAAGTAGTACACTTTCCGAACTGTTCCTAAATCTACCCATCAAATCGTGGTAAAAGTAGTACACTGTCAGAACAGTTCCTTAATCTAACCATCAAATCGTAGAAAAAGTACTCTACTTTCACAACAGTTCCAAAATCTACCCATGAAATCGTAGAAAAAGTACTACACTGTCAGAACAGTTCCTAAATCAAACCATCAAATCGTAGAAAAAGTACTACACTGTCACAACAGTTCCTACATCTAACAATCAAATCGTAGAAAAAGTACTACACTGTCAGAACAGTTCCTAAATATAACCATCAAATCGTAGAAAAAGTAGTACACTGTGAGAATAGTTCCTAAATCTAACCATCAAATCGTAGAAAAAGTACTACACTGTCACAACAGTTCCTAAATCTAACCATCAAATCATAGAAACAGTTTTACACTGTCAGAACAGTTCCTAAATCTAACCATCAAATCGTACAAAAAGTACTACACTGTTAGAACAGTTTCTAAATCTAACCACCAAATCATAGTAAAAGTACTACACTGTCAGAACAGTTCCTAAATCAAACCATCAAATCGTAGAAAAAGTACTACACTGTCAGAACAGTACCTACATCTAGTCATCAAATCGTAGAAAAAGTACTACACTGCCAGAACAGTTCCTAAATCTAACCACGAATTAATAGAAAAAGTACTACACTGTCAGAACAGTTCCTAAATCTAACCATCAAATCGTAGAAAAAGTACTACACTGTCAGAACAGTTCCTAAATCTAACCATCAAATCGTAGAAAAAGTACTACACTGTCACAACAGTTCCTACATCTAACAATCAAATCGTAGAAAATGTACTACACTGTCAGAACAGTTCCTAAATATAACCATCAAATCGTAGAAAAAGTAGTACACTGTGAGAATAGTTCCTAAATCAAACCATCAAATCGTAGAAAAAGTACTACACTGTCACAACAGTTCCTAAATCTAACCATCAAATCATAGAAAAAGTTTTCCACTGTCAGAACAGTTCTTAAATCTAACCATCAAATCGTAGAAAGAGTACTACACTGTTAGAACAGTTTCTAAATCTAACCATCAAATCATAATAAAAGTACTACACTGTCAGAACAGTTCCTAAATCTAACCATCAAATCGTAGAAAAAGTACTACACTGTCAGAACATTACCTACATCTAGTCATCAAATCGTAGAAAAAGTACTACACTGCCAGAACAGTTCCTAAATCTAACCATGAAATCGTAGAAAAAGTACTACACTGTCAGAACAGTTCCTAAATCAAACCATCAAATCATAGAAAAAGTACTACACTGTCAGAACAGTTCCGAAATCTGACCATCAAATCGTAGAAAAAGTACTACACTATCAGAACAGTTCCTAAATCTAACAATCAAATCGTAGAAAAGGTACTACATTGTCAGAACAGTTCCTAAATGAAACCTTCAAATCGTAAATAAAGTACTCCACTTTCAGAATAGTTCCTAAATCTAACCATGAAATCGTAGAAAAAGTACTACACTGTCAGAACAGTTTCTAAATCTAACCATCAAATCATAGAAAAAGTACTGCACTGTCAGATCAGTTCCTAAATCTAACCATCAAATCGTGGTAAAAATATTACACTGTCAGAACAATTTTTATATCTAACCATCAAATCGTAGAAAAAGTAGTACACTTTCAGAACAGTTCTTAAATCAAACCATCAAATCGTGGTAAAAGTAGTACACTGTCAGAACAGTTCCTAAATCTAACCATCAAATCGTAGAAAAAGTACTCTACTTTCACAACAGTTCCAAAATCTACCCATGAAATCGTAGAAAAAGTACTACACTGCCAGAACAGTTCCTAAATCTAACCATCAAATCGTAGAAAAAGTACTACACTGTCAGAACAGTTCCTAAATCTAACCATCAAATCGTAGAAAAAGTACTACACTGTCAGAACATTTCCTAAATCTAACCATCAAATCGTAGAAAAAGTACTACACTGTCAGAACCGTTCCTAAATCTAACCATCAAATCGTGGTAAAAGTACTACACTGTCAGAACAGTTTTTAAATCTAACCATCAAATCGTAGAAAAAGTACTACACTGTCAGAACAGTTCCTAAATCTAACCATCAAATCATAGAAAAAGTACTGCACTGTCAGATCAGTTCCTAAATCTAACCATCAAATCGTGGTAAAAGTACTACACTGTCAGAACAGTTCCTATATCTAACCAACAAATCGTAGAAAAAGTAGTACACTTTCCGAATTGTTCCTAAATCTACCCATCAAATCGTGGTAAAAGTAGTACACTGTCAGAACAGTTCGTAAATCTAACCATCAAATCGTAGAAAAAGTACTCTACTTTCACAACAGTTCCAAAATCTACCCATGAAATCGTAGAAAAAGTACTACACTGTCAGAACAATTCCTAAATCTAACCATCAAATCGTAGAAAAAGTACTACACTGTCACAACAGTTTCTACATCTAACAATCAAATCGTAGAAAATGTACTACACTGTCAGAACAGTTCCTAAATATAACCATCAAATCGTAGAAAAAGTAGTACACTGTGAGAATAGTCCCTAAATCTAACCATCAAATCGTAGAAAAAGTACTACACTGTCACAACAGTTCCTAAATCTAACCATCAAATTATAGAAAAAGTTTTACACTTTCAGAACAGTTCCTAAATCTAACAATCAAATCGTAGATAAAGTACTACACTGTTAGAACAGTTTCTAAATCTAACCATCAAATCATAGTAAAAGTACTACACTGTCAGAACAGTTCCTAAATCTAACCATCAAATCGTAGAAAAAGTACTAAACTGTCAGAACAGTACCTACATCTAGTCATCAAATCGTAGAAAAAGTACTACACTGCCAGAACAGTTCCTAAATCTAACCATCAAATCGTAGAAAAAGTACTACACTGTCAGAACAGTTCCTAAATCTAACCATCAAATCGTAGAAAAAGTACTACACTGTCAGAACAGTTTTTAAATCTAACCATCAAATCGTAGAAAAAGTACTACACTGTCAGAACAGTTCCTAAATCTAATCATCAAATCATAGAAAAAGTACTTCACTGTCAGATCAGTTCCTAAATCTAACCATCAAATCGTGGTAAAAGTACTACACTGTCAGAACAGTTCCTATATCTAACCAACAAATCGTAGAAAAAGTAGTACACTTTCCGAATTGTTCCTAAATCTACCCATCAAATCGTGGTAAAAGTAGTACACTGTCAGAACAGTTCGTAAATCTAACCATCAAATCGTAGAAAAAGTACTCTACTTTCACAACAGTTCCAAAATGTACCCATGAAATCGTAGAAAAAGTACTACACTGTCAGAACAATTCCTAAATCTAACCATCAAATCGTAGAAAAAGTACTACACTGTCACAACAGTTCCTACATCTAACAATCAAATCGTAGAAAATGTACTACACTGTCAGAACAGTTCCTAAATATAACCATCAAATCGTAGAAAAAGTAGTACACTGTGAGAATAGTTCCTAAATCTAACCATCAAATCGTAGAAAAAGTACTACACTGTCACAACAGTTCCTAAATCTAACCATCAAATTATAGAAAAAGTTTTACACTGTCAGAACAGTTCCTAAATCTAACAATCAAATCGTAGATAAAGTACTACACTGTCAGAACAGTTCCTAAATCTAACCATCAAATCGTAGAAAAAGTACTACACTGTCAGAACAGTACCTACATCTAGTCATCAAATCGTAGAAAAAGTACTACACTGCCAGAACAGTTCCTAAATCTAACCATGAAATCGTAGAAAATGTACTACACTGTCAGAACAGTTCCTAAATCTAACCATCAAATCGTAGAAAAAGTACTACACTGTCAGAACATTACCTACATCTAGTCATCAAATGGTAGAAAAAGTACTACACTGCCAGAACAGTTCCTAAATCTAACCATGAAATCGTAGAAAAAGTACTACACTGTCAGAACAGTTCCTAAATCTAACCATCAAATCATAGAAAAAGTACTACACTGTCAGAACAGTTTTTAAATCTAACCATCAAATCGTAGAAAAAGTACTACACTGTCAGAACAGTTTCTAAATCTAACCATCAAATCATAGAAAAAGTACTGCACTGTCAGATCAGTTCCTAAATCTAACCATCAAATCGTGGTAAAAATATTACACTGTCAGAACAGTTTTTAAATCTAACCATCAAATCGTAGAAAAAGTAGTACACTTTCAGAACAGTTCTAATATCAAACCATCAAATCGTGGTAAAAGTAGTACACTGTCAGAACAGTTCCTAAATCTAACCATCAAATCGTAGAAAAAGTACTCTACTTTCACAACAGTTCCAAAATCTACCCATGAAATCGTAGAAAAAGTACTACACTGCCAGAACAGTTCCTAAATCTAACCATCAAATCGTAGAAAAAGTACTACACTGTCAGAACAGTTTTTAAATCTAACCATCAAATCGTAGAAAAAGTAGTACACTGTGAGAATAGTTCCTAAATCTACCCATGAAATCGTAGAAAAAGTACTACACTGTCACAACAGTTCCTACCATCTAACAATCAAATCGTAGAAAATGTACTACACTGTCAGAACAGTTCCTAAATATAACCATCAAATCGTAGAAAAAGTAGTACACTGTGAGAATAGTTCCTAAATTTAACCATCAAATCGTAGAAAAAGTACTACACTGTCACAACAGTTCCTAAATCTAACCATCAAATCATAGAAAAAGTTTTACACTGTCAGAACAGTTCCTAAATCTAACCATCAAATCGTAGAAAAAGTACTACACTGTTAGAACAGTTTCTAAATCTAACCATCAAATCATAGTAAAAGTACTACACTGTCAGAACAGTTCCTAAATCTAACCATCAAATCGTAGAAAAAGTACTACACTGTCAGAACAGTACCTACATCTAGTCATCAGATCGTAGAAAAAGTACTACACTGCAAGAACAGTTCCTAAATCTAACCATGAAATCATAGAAAAAGTACTACACTGTCAGAACAGTTCCTAAATCCAACCATCAAATCGTAGAAAAAGTACTACACTGTCAGAACAGTTCCTAAATATAACAATCAAATCGTGGTAAAAGTACTACACTGTCAGAACAGTTTTTAAATCTAACCATCAAATCGTAGAAAAAGTACTACACTGTCAGAACAGTTCCTAAATCTAACCATCAAATCATAGAAAAAGTACTGCACTGTCAGATCAGTTCCTAAATCTAACCATCAAATCGTGGTAAAAGTACTACACTGTCAGAACAGTTTTTAAATCTAACCATTAAATCGTAGAAAAATGTAGTACACTTTCAGAACAGTTCCTAAATCAAACCATCAAATCGTAGAAAAAGTACTACACTGTCAGAACAGTACCTACATCTAAGCATCAAATCGTAGAAAAAGTACCACACTGTCAGAACAGTTCCTAAATCTAACCATCAAATAGTAGGAAAAGTACTACACTGTCAGAACAGTTCCTAAATCTAACCTTCAAATCGTAGAAAAAGTACTACACTGTCAGAACCGTTCCTAAGTCTAACCATCAAATCGTAGAAAAAGTACTACACTGTCACAACAGTTCCTAAATCTACCCATCAAATTGTAGTAAAAGTACTACACTGTCACAACAGTTTCTAAATCTAACCATCAAATCGTAGAAAAAGTTCTACACTTTCACAACAGTTTCTAAATCTAACCATCAAATCATAGAAAAAGTACTACACTGTCACAGCAGTTTCTAAATCTAACCATCAAATCATAGAAAAAGTACTACTCTGTCAGAACAGTTCCTATATCTAACCATCAAATCGTTGAAAAAGTCCTACACTGTCACAACAGTTTCTAAATCTAACCATCAAATAGTAGAAAAAGTACTACACTGTCACAATAGTTCCTAAACCTAACCATCAAATCATAGAAAAAGTACTACACTGTCAGAACAGTACCTACACCAAACATCAAATCATAGAAAAAGTACTACACTGTCAGAACATTTCCGAAGTTTAACCATCAAATCAGAGAAAATGTACTACACTGTTACAACAGTTCCTAAATCTAACCATCAATTCGTATAAAAAGTACTACACTGTCTGAACAGTTCCTAAATTTAACCATCAAATCAGAGAAAATGTACTACACTGTCACAACAGGGTCTAAATCTAACCATCAATTCGTAGAAAAAGTATTACACTGTCAGAACAGTTCCTAAATCTAACCATGAAATCGTAGAAAAAGTACTACACTGTCAGAACAGTTCCTAAATCTAACCATGTAATCGTAGAAAAAGTACTACACTGTCACAACAGTTCCTAAATCTAACCATCAAATTGTAGTAAAAGTACTACACTGTTACAACAGTTCCTAAATCCAACCATCAAATCGTAGAAAAAGTACTACACTGTCAGAACAGTTCCTAAATATAACAATCAAATCGTGGTAAAAGTACTACACTGTCAGAACAGTTTTTAAATCTAACCATCAAATCGTAGAAAAAGTACTACACTGTCAGAACAGTTCCTAAATCTAACCATCAAATCATAGAAAAAGTACTGCACTGTCAGATCAGTTCCTAAATCTAACCATCAAATCGTGGTAAAAGTACTACACTGTCAGAACAGTTTTTAAATCTAACCATTAAATCGTAGAAAAATGTAGTACACTTTCAGAACAGTTCCTAAATCAAACCATCAAATCGTAGAAAAAGTACTACACTGTCAGAACAGTACCTACATCTAAGCATCAAATCGTAGAAAAAGTACCACACTGTCAGAACAGTTCCTAAATCTAACCATCAAATAGTAGGAAAAGTACTACACTGTCAGAACAGTTCCTAAATCTAACCTTCAAATCGTAGAAAAAGTACTACACTGTCAGAACCGTTCCTAAGTCTAACCATCAAATCGTAGAAAAAGTACTACACTGTCACAACAGTTCCTAAATCTACCCATCAAATTGTAGTAAAAGTACTACACTGTCACAACAGTTTCTAAATCTAACCATCAAATCGTAGAAAAAGTTCTACACTTTCACAACAGTTTCTAAATCTAACCATCAAATCATAGAAAAAGTACTACACTGTCACAGCAGTTTCTAAATCTAACCATCAAATCATAGAAAAAGTACTACTCTGTCAGAACAGTTCCTATATCTAACCATCAAATCGTTGAAAAAGTCCTACACTGTCACAACAGTTTCTAAATCTAACCATCAAATAGTAGAAAAAGTACTACACTGTCACAATAGTTCCTAAACCTAACCATCAAATCATAGAAAAAGTACTACACTGTCAGAACAGTACCTACACCAAACATCAAATCATAGAAAAAGTACTACACTGTCAGAACATTTCCGAAGTTTAACCATCAAATCAGAGAAAATGTACTACACTGTTACAACAGTTCCTAAATCTAACCATCAATTCGTATAAAAAGTACTACACTGTCTGAACAGTTCCTAAATTTAACCATCAAATCAGAGAAAATGTACTACACTGTCACAACAGGGTCTAAATCTAACCATCAATTCGTAGAAAAAGTATTACACTGTCAGAACAGTTCCTAAATCTAACCATGAAATCGTAGAAAAAGTACTACACTGTCAGAACAGTTCCTAAATCTAACCATGTAATCGTAGAAAAAGTACTACACTGTCACAACAGTTCCTAAATCTAACCATCAAATTGTAGTAAAAGTACTACACTGTTACAACAGTTTCTAAATCTAACCATCAAATCGTAGAAAAAGTTCTACACTTTCACAACAGTTTCTAAATCTATCCATCTAATCATAGAAAAAGTCCTACACTGTCAGAACAGTTCCTAAATCTAACCATCAAATCGTAGAAAAAGTACTACACTGTCAGAACAGTTCCTAAATTTAACCATCAAATCGTAGAAAAAGTACTACACTGTCAGATCAGTTCCTAAATCTAACCATGAAATCGTAGAAAAAGTACTACACTGTCAGAACAGTTCCTAAATCTAACCATCAAATCGTAGAAAAAGTACTACAGTTTCCGAACTGTTCCTAAATCTACCCATCAAATCGTGGTAAAAGTACTACACTGTCAGAACAGTTCCTACATCTAACCATCAAATCGTAGAAAAAGTACTACACTTTCCGAACTGTTCCTAAATCTACCCATCAAATCGTGGTAAAAGTACTACACTGTCAGAACAGTTCCTAAATCTAACCATCAAATCGCAGAAAAAGTAGTACACTTTCCGAACTGTTCCTAAATCTACCCATCAAATCGTGGTAAAAGTAGTGCACTGTCAGAACAGTTCCTATATCTAACCAACAAATCGTAGAAAAAGTAGTACACTTTCCGAACTGTTCCTAAATCTACCCATCAAATACCCGTAAAAGTAGTACACTGTCAGAACAGTTCCTAAATCTAACCATCAAATCGTAGAAAAACCACTACACTGTCACAACAGTTCCTAAATCTAACAATCAAATCGTAGAAAATGTACAACACTGTCAGAACAGTTCCTAAATCTAACCATCAAATCGTAGAAAAAGTAGTACACTGTCAGAATAGTTCCTAAATCTAACCATCAAATCATAGAAAAAGTACTACTCTGTCAGAACAGTTCCTATATCTAACCATCAAATCGTTGAAAAAGTCCTACACTGTCACAACAGTTTCTAAATCTAACCATCAAATCATAGAAAAAGTACTACACTGTCACAATAGTTCCTAAACCTAACCATCAAATCATAGAAAAAGTACTACACTGTCAGAACAGTACCTACACCAAACATCAAATCATAGAAAAAGTACTACACTGTCAGAACATTTCCTAAGGTTAACCATCAAATCAGAGAAAATGTACTACACTCTCACAACAGTTCCTAAATCTAACCATCAATTCGTATAAAAAGTACTACACTGTCTGAACAGTTCCTAAATTTAACCATCAAATCAGAGAAAATGTACTACACTGTCACAACAGGGTCTAAATCTAACCATCAATTCGTAGAAAAAGTATTACACTGTCAGAACAGTTCCTAAATCTAACCATGAAATCGTAGAAAAAGTACTACACTGTCAGAACAGTTCCTAAATCTAACCATGAAATCGTAGAAAAAGTACTACACTGTCACAACAGTTCCTAAATCTAACCATCAAATTGTAGTAAAAGTACTACACTGTCACAACAGTTTCTAAATCTAACCATCAAATCGTAGAAAAAGTTCTACACTTTCACAACAGTTTCTAAATCTATCCATCTAATCATAGAAAAAGTCCTACACTGTCAGAACAGTTCCTAAATCTAACCATCAAATCGTAGAAAAAGTACTACACTGTCAGAACAGTTCCTAAATTTAACCATCAAATCGTAGAAAAAGTACTACACTGTCAGATCAGTTCCTAAATCTAACCATGAAATCGTAGAAAAAGTACTACACTGTCAGAACAGTTCCTAAATCTAACCATCAAATCGTAGAAAAAGTACTACAGTTTCCGAACTGTTCCTAAATCTACCCATCAAATCGTGGTAAAAGTACAAAATTGTCAGAACAGTTCCTACATCTAACCATCAAATCGTAGAAAAAGTACTACACTTTCCGAACTGTTCCTAAATCTACCCATCAAATCGTGGTAAAAGTACTACACTGTCAGAACAGTTCCTAAATCTAACCATCAAATCGCAGAAAAAGTAGTACACTTTCCGAACTGTTCCTAAATCTACCCATCAAATCGTGGTAAAAGTAGTGCACTGTCAGAATAGTTCCTAAATCTAACCATCAAATCGTGGTAAAGGTATAACACTGTCAGAACAGTTCCTATATCTAACCAACAAATCGTAGAAAAAGTAGTACACTTTCCGAACTGTTCCTAAATCTACCCATCAAATACCCGTAAAAGTAGTACACTGTCAGAACAGTTCCTAAATCTAACCATCAAATCGTAGAAAAAGCACTCTACTTTCACAACAGTTCCAAAATCTACCCATGAAATCGTAGAAAAAGTACTACACTGTCAGAACAGTTGCTAAATCTAACCATCAAATCGTAGAAAAACCACTACACTGTCACAACAGTTCCTAAATCTAACAATCAAATCGTAGAAAATGTACAACACTGTCAGAACAGTTCCTAAATCTAACCATCAAATCGTAGATAAAGTAGTACACTGTCAGAATAGTTCCTAAATCTAACAATCAAATCGTAGAAAAAGTACTACACTGTCACAACAGTTCCTAAATCAAACCATCAAATCATAGAAAAAGTTTTATACTGTCAGAACAGTTCCTAAATCTAACCATCAAATCGTAGAAAAAGTACTACACTGTCAGAACAGTACCTACATCTAGTCATCAAATCGTAGAAAAAGTACTACACTGCCAGAACAGTTCCTAAATCTAACCATGAAATCGTAGAAAAAGTACTACACTGTCAGAACAGTTCCTAAATCTAACCATCAAATCGTGGTAAAAGTACTACACTGTCAGAACAGTTTTTAAATCTAACCATCAGATCGTAGAAAAAGTACTACACTGTCAGAACAGTTCCTAAATCTAACCATCAAATCATAGAAAAAGTACTGCACTGTCAGATCAGTTCCTAAATCTAACCATCAAATCGTGGTAAAAGTACTACACTGTCAGAACAGTTTTTAAATCTAACCATCAAGTCGTAGAAAAAATAGTACACTTTCAGAACAGTTCTTAAATCAAACCATCAAATCGTGGTAAAAGTAGTACAGTGTCAGAACAGTTCCTAAATCTAACCATCAAATCGTAGAAAAAGTACTACACTGTCACAACAGTTCCTACATCTAACAATCAAATCGTAGAAAATGTACTACACTGTCAGAACAGTTCCTAAATATAACCATCAAATCGTAGAAAAAGTACTACACTGTCACAACAGTTCCTAAATCTAACCATCAAATCATAGAAAAAGTAGTACACTGTCAGAACAGTTCCTAAATCTAACCATCAAATCGTAGAAAAAGTACTACACTGTTAGAACAGTTTCTAAATCTAACCATCAAATCATAGAAAAAGTACTACACTGTCAGAACAGTTCCTAAATCTAACCATCAAATCGTAGAAAAAATACTACACTGTCAGAACAGTACCTACATCTAGTCATCAAATCGTAGAAAAAGTACTACACTGCCAGAACAGTTCCTAAATCTAACCATGAAATCATAGAAAAAGTACAACACTGTCAGAACAGTTCCTAAATCTAACCATCAAATCGTAGAAAAAGTACTACACTGTCAGAACAGTTCCTAAATCTAACCATCAAATTATAGAAAAAGTACTACACTGTCGGAACAGTTCCTAAATCTAACCATCAAATCGTGGTAAAAGTACTACACTGTCAGAACAGTTTTTAAATTTCACAACAGTTCCAAAATCTACCCATGAAATCGTAGAAAAAGTACTACACTGTCAGAACAGTTGTTAAATCTAACCATCAAATCGTAGAAAAACCACTACACTGTCACAACAATTCCTAAATCTAACAATCAAATCGTAGAAAATGTACAACACTGTCAGAACAGTTCCTAAATCTAACCATCAAATCGTAGATAAAGTAGTACACTGTCAGAATAGTTCCTAAATCTAACCATCAAATCGTAGAAAAAGTACTACACTGTCACAACAGTTCCTAAATCAAACCATCAAATCATAGAAAAAGTTTTATACTGTCAGAACAGTTCCTAAATCTAACCATCAAATCGTAGAAAAAGTACTACACTGTCAGAACAGTACCTACATCTAGTCATCAAATCGTAGAAAAAGTACTACACTGTCAGAACAGTTCCTAAATCTAACCATGAAATCGTAGAAAAAGTACTACACTGTCAGAACAGTTCCTAAATCTAACCATCAAATCGTGGTAAAAGTACTACACTGTCAGAACAGTTTTTAAATCTAACCATCAGATCGTAGAAAAAGTACTACACTGTCAGAACAGTTCCTAAATCTAACCATCAAATCATAGAAAAAGTACTGCACTGTCAGATCAGTTCCTAAATCTAACCATCAAATCGTGGTAAAAGTACTACACTGTCAGAACAGTTTTTAAATCTAACCATCAAGTCGTAGAAAAAATAGTACACTTTCAGAACAGTTCTTAAATCAAACCATCAAATCGTGGTAAAAGTAGTACAGTGTCAGAACAGTTCCTAAATCTAACCATCAAATCGTAGAAAAAGTACTACACTGTCACAACAGTTCCTACATCTAACAATCAAATCGTAGAAAATGTACTACACTGTCAGAACAGTTCCTAAATATAACCATCAAATCGTAGAAAAAGTACTACACTGTCACAACAGTTCCTAAATCTAACCATCAAATCATGGAAAAAGTAGTACACTGTCAGAACAGTTCCTAAATCTAACCATCAAATCGTAGAAAAAGTACTACACTGTCAGAACAGTTTCTAAATCTAACCATCAAATCATAGAAAAAGTACTACACTGTCAGAACAGTTCCTAAATCTAACCATCAAATCGTAGAAAAAATACTACACTGTCAGAACAGTACCTACATCTAGTCATCAAATCGTAGAAAAAGTACTACACTGACAGAACAGTTCCTAAATCTAACCATGAAATCATAGAAAAAGTACTACACTGTCAGAACAGTTCCTAAATCTAACCATCAAATCGTAGAAAAAGTACTACACTGTCAGAACAGTTCCTAAATCTAACCATCAAATTATAGAAAAAGTACTACACTGTCGGAACAGTTCCTAAATCTAACCATCAAATCGTGGTAAAAGTACTACACTATCAGAACAGTTTTTAAATCTAACCATCAAATCGTAGAAAAAGTACTACACTGTCAGAACAGTTCCTAAATCTAACCATCAAATCATAGAAAAAGTACTGCACTGTCAGATCAGTTCCTAAATCTAACCATCAAATCGTGGTAAAAGTACTACACTGTCAGAAAAGTTTTTAAATCTAACCATCAAATCGTAGAAAAAGTAGTACACTTTCAGAACAGTTCCTAAATCAAACCATCAAATCGTAGAAAAAGTCCTACACTGTCAGAACAGTACCTACATCTAAGCATCAAATCGTAGAAAAAGTACTACACTGTCAGAACAGTTCCTAAATCTAACCGTCAAATCGTAGAAAAAGTACTCTACTTTCACAACAGTTCCAAAATCTACCCATGAAATCGTAGAAAAAGTACTACACTGTCAGAACAGTTCCTAAATCTAACCATCAAATCGTAGAAAAAGTACTACACTGTCACAACAGTTCCTACATCTAACAATCAAATCGTAGAAAATGTACTACACTGTCACAACAGTTCCTAAATCTAACCATCAAATCATATAAAAAGCTTTACACTGTCAGAACAGTTCCTAAATCTAACCATCAAATTATAGAAAAAGTACTACACTGTCAGAACAGTTCCTAAATCTAACCATCAAATCGTGGTAAAAGTACTACACTGTCAGAACAGTTTTTAAATCTAACCATCAAATCGTAGAAAAAGTACTACACTGTCAGAACAGTTCCTAAATCTAACCATCAAATCATAGAAAAAGTACTGCACTGTCAGATCAGTTCCTAAATCTAACCATCAAATCGTGGTAATAGTACTACACTGTCAGAACAGTTTTTAAATCTAACCATCAAATCGTAGAAAAAGTAGTACACTTTCAGAACAGTTCCTAAATCAAACCATCAAATCGTAGAAAAAGTACTACACTGTCAGAACAGTACCTACATCTAGTCATCAAATCATAGAAAAAGTACTACACTGCCAGAACAGTTCCTAAATCTAACCATGAAATCATAGAAAAAGTACTACACTGTCAGAACAGTTCCTAAATCTAACCATCAAATCGTAGAAAAAGTACTACACTGTCAGAACAGTTCCTAAATCTAACCATCAAATTATAGAAAAAGTACTACACTGTCAGAACAGTTCCTAAATCTAACCATCAAATCGTGGTAAAAGTACTACACTGTCAGAACAGTTTTTAAATCTAACCATCAAATCGTAGAAAAAGTACTACACTGTCAGAACAGTTCCTAAATCTAACCATCAAATCATATAAAAAGTACTGCACTGTCAGATCAGTTCCTAAATCTAACCATCAAATCGTGGTAAAAGTACTACACTGTCAGAACAGTTTTTAAATCTAACCATCAAATCGTAGAAAAAGTAGTACACTTTCAGAACAGTTCCTAAATCAAACCATCAAATCGTAGAAAAAGTACTACACTGTCAGAACATTACCTACATCTAAGCATCAAATCGTAGAAAAAGTACTACACTGTCAGAACAGTTCCTAAATCTAACCGTCAAATCGTAGAAAAAGTACTCTACTTTCACAACAGTTCCAAAATCTACCCATGAAATCGTAGAAAAAGTACTACACTGTCAGAACAGTTCCTAAATCTAACCATCAAATTGTAGTAAAAGTACTACACTGTCACAACAGTTTCTAAATCTAACCATCAAATCGTAGAAAAAGTACTACACTGTGAGAACAGTTCCTAAATCTAACCATCAAATCATAGAAAAAGTACTACACTGTGAGAACAGTTCCTATATCTAACCATCAAATCGTAGAAAAAGTCCTACACTGTGAGAACAGTTCCTAAATCTAACCGATAAATAATATTATATATGGCTAAGCATTCCCTCTTCATTGGTGAAATGATGACGTCATGGAACTTTTTTCATTGCGTGAGTAAAAGAACAACCACCATATATAACTGGTGCACATCGTTTCTGCAATAATCTTCATCAGACATCTTACAATTGACAGACTGGAAAGTAAAATCATTTAAAGTTTACACTTCAATAAATCCTAATTACAAAGGTGTATTCGCATAGCTTTAAAATATGTTTGCAATCAGATTGTTAGGATATTGTTGATCTACACGGTAATGAACAGGGATATGCTCCGTTCATCGTAATTAAAAGAATGTCCTTTCCTCATTGATGGCGAGTGCCACATGTGGAGCAGGAACTGCTTTCCCTTCCGTGGCACCTGGGTTCTCTCATGTTTCTTACTTGTCTTTAGTAGGGTTCGGGTTGTTGATGTTGTCTAATTACATGTCTTCACATTTTTATTTCAGTCTCGTGATGTCCTATACGATTTTCTCGTAAAAAGCTTTGTTCGATTGGTCTAGACTCCCATTTGTTTTGTAGGAGGTTCATGTTTTATTTATGTTATTTGTGTTTATTTAAGCATACTGATGTCCAACACTATTTCCAGATCAGATGATGGTTGGGTCGCTAAACAGTAAAACGGCGGGTGCAACATGTGGGATATGACCTGCTAGCCCTTCCGGAGCACCCTTGGTTTTTAGTGGGGTTCGTACTGCACGATCTTTCGTTTTCAGTGTAAAGTTTTGTAGATCTTTGTTTGTCCTTTTGTCCTTTTTCTTTTGGCCATTGGATTGTCTGTCCTTCGATTTACGGATTCTGATTACCCACTCTAGTATCTTCAAACTTGTCTTAGTGTAAAATCATTATCAAACCAGTTGAATTTCAAGGACGATACTTGACAATCAATATTGCGCTAAGATAACACAGACCAATCATAAATAATTAATAAAGAAAAGAAAATAGCGATTTCTAATCTTATCTCAATAAAACAAAGTGACTTGTGATTTCATTGTCAGATGATATAATTCTACGATGGTGTGCTTTCACAAAATAAGATATATCTATTATTTTTTTTTGATATTATTTGATAATGTTCAGTCCATCTCATATCTATTTGCTTCTAGACAGACATATGGGTACGTGACGCCCCACGAACCGGAATTTCGTGCTGACAGCATAATTAAATGTTTGTTGCACTGTATCAGGCGAGAAAAATGTACATCTGTCTGTTACAATATACTTGGTAACCGCTGCAATGTAAATATATTATATCTTGTGTCGCAAAGTTTGCGGAACAGTGGATTGATATGCTATCTGTTTGAGGGTATGCATATTATGTGTCAATATATATTTGCAACAGCTTTGAATTATTTTTTCATAATCGCAAGATGAAAATAATGTTGAAATTATGATACACAATTCTCCCCTATATCATCAAAGTGAACATTTGAACTCAAAGCAATGAAACCGCATCAGTTGTTTAATTGTGAGCGTGCCCACTTTGAGTGTTGTAGATCGTAGGTTCGAATCCTCGGTAGGGTCAAACCAAAGACTATAACCTTGTTTTTTGCTGCTTCACCACTAGACGCGGTCCAAGTGGAGGGACATGTCAACCTGTGGACTGTTTTGACAGTTAGCAAGCATTATTAAAATTCAATTAAGCTTCATGGTCTAGTACCAGTGGATATCATCATCATTTCATAGAATGTAACTTTTTTGTCACCATGATATAGATAAAATGTCCGTTTGGAGTTAAATCAGTATTTCTTCTTTGCATGAATCACCAAAGGTTATGGTCAATAAAACTAGTTGACCTCCGTCACGTTGAGCAGTGGTGTATTGTTTGTATTATGGTATCAGTTTTGTCTTTTTTCGCCATGTGCTTGCCCATCAATTAATTGAATTATCATATGTGGTTCACTAAGACAACAGTTTCCGGGTAGAAACATGTCGATGTCGTCACGCTCGGAAACATTATACTGATTCCTAGCCAACAAGTCTTTGCCCTTTCTCTTGAATTAATCGACAATCTATCGCACACAATCTTTTAAGCAAAACATTTGTATCAAATATATAGCTATTATTGTTCATTTCTATACTTCTGAATGTGATTTTTTAAATATGACTTAATTCCAAACGGTTAGTAACTTATTAGACAAAACAATCACACGCTTAGTAACAAAGAAACAAGACGGGAGAGATGTGGTTCTATCAACCGGATTATATCCGCCACATTTGTGTGCCCATCAGGACCTAGGACATGGATTTCCAACGCCATACATGTATGTCTTTTCATGTTCTATATGTTGAGATGAGAGTTGTTCGTTCGCTTTTCTGGTATTGATGGAATTGGTGACGATCACCGCTTAAAAGTATCTTTCAATTGCTTATCATATTTGAAGTCAAGATTAATTTTCATCTTAGGGCCTCAGAATCAGATAAATGTAGCCATGTCTAAGGATGTTACAATGAGTTCATTATGGTATCTTCCAATAAGTTATGGTGGTAGCTTTGCTGTTGACGGGAAAGTCTTAAACCACTCACAGGCATACATGTGTGCAACTACTACCTCTGAAGTTAAACCATGGTTATTAATAGATTTGGGAAATACCTATGACATTGATCGAGTAGTTATTTATAACAGACAAGATACATTAGGTAATATCTTGATTATGTAAATACGAAAATACATAGCACAAGTTAAAAAATGTAGATATCAAATTTACAAGCGAAAAACAAAGAACATAAATAAGATAGCCCAAATCGGCCCAATGCACCTATGTCTGAGGGTGACCAACCTTAGTTTTAATAATAATTACATTATTTACGAACTGTAAATTTCAATAAAAATAAACATACACAATATTGACATTTGTCTTAATAAAAACCGAAGGAGCAATCACTAATAGACTATTCAGAGAAACCGGCAAAACTGGGTACACAAGACAAAGACAAATAAAACAAAAAATCCAACATTACACACCACCATACGCAAATACATACAACTAAAGTAAATAAGACATGAGCCCTCCTACAAACAACTGCAGGTACGTCTATCTTTTAAATCTTCGATAGATATGAATCAACAAAAGAGGGACGTATCGTCATCATAATGCAACGTCACGTTTGAATTGGGTCACGTGTGTTCGTGGAATATACAACTGGACAATCGTGGCATGTGTTGCTTTAAAATGGTAACATATCATCGCCTTTTGTCACTTGCAGCCAGAGGAGGTTGATAAGATGTAATATATTGACTTAAGAAAAAGAGTTTGAAGATACCAAAGGGGCAATAAGAATTCGTATATCGAAGAAGAACAGACAACACAATGGCCAAAAGTAAAAGTACAAAAGGACAAACAATGATCTACAAAATAATACACATAAAACTAAAGATCGAGTAACGCGAACCCCACATAAAACCGGGGGTGAACTCAGGTACTCCGGATGGGTAGGCATTTCCTGCTCCACTAGTGGAACCTGTTGTGGTACGAATGGAGAAGAACCAGTGCAGATACAAACAGTAGCTACCTAAAGGATTACAGTACAACCTTTTATTGAGAAAACTATTAGCTTTATTTAATAAGCGTTAAAGTAAACCAAGAATAGACAATCCAGAGTCAATGGCAGTATTGAGTACACAAGCCGAAGACAAACAAAGCACAAAAACACACAACAACACAGACAACTTAAAAAGATGAATAACCGCTGGAGAATCCAGGCGTTCTCGAATGGTAAGCAGTTCCTACTTCTTATAAAACACTCGCCGTGTTACTCATATGTATAGTTAAGTTCGATAGTGGTAGAGGAAAGAGGAAAGAAAAAGGTAAGAATTACGATACACATATGCCCACGCCTTATACTGTTAAATCCTCGTTTGAATAAACATGTATATAGTTTAACTTATTTACAGGAGAAAGGCTGCATGATGTTGTTGTCACAGTTAGTCAGAATGGCTTTACATTTCCGACAATGTGTGGTTTCTTTGGCGGACCTGGAGATACTGGGCAAACGATATATGTCTTTTGCACGGCAGTGAGCCGAGGGCGCTCTGTACGATTACAAATAATTGGACAGAACGGCTCTGAGAACATACTTACCCTTTGTGAGGTGGAAGGTTATATCCTTGGGTGAAATGTCTCTAATTGTTATTAAATTGGATAAAGCTTGAAAATTTGGGTGTGTGTGTGTCAGTTGCATTCCATATTTTATAATATAACTTTAAAATGTACATGCACAGAAATCGGCCATTAGACACATGTTAACTTTTTTAACAATTAAAATTAAAATTAAAAAGTTTTATTTAAAGTCGATATACAGCATACATTTAACACAAGCTCTAATGAGCTTTTAAAATCGACTATATAACAAAACAACACATACAATCATGCATATAAACAGTTTATGCAGTTCAACATACACACAAAGTACAAAAGCAGATAACAACTGAACAAAAGCAAACTAAAAATAAGAGGTTCACGCATTTAAGCAAATAAAAAAAAATAATAATAAAAGAAAGCATGAAAATTTAGATATAAAAGGTCATCTGCATGCAATGCACTGGCATGAGCTTCCGGTCCATATTTTAATTAAACTTTTGAAATGTTCTAATGATGTTTAATGTCTGCTGTGATTAGGAAGCTCATTCCAGATTTGTGCAGCATTATGCCGAAAAGAATTTAAACCATACCTTTTTGTGCGTACCCTGGGTAAAATCTTGATGCCTAAAATTATATTTTTGATCTTTAACTAAAATTAAATCATGAAAATAGCATGGACTTTGTTTATGGATAATTTTGAATGTTTGAACTGCAATAGTTCTGAATCGAATTTTTAAAGACGGCAATTTAGATTTTTTAAGTAAATTTTTATAAGTATTTTCATAGTCTTCATAAATGAAACAGAGAGCTCTTTCCTGGATTGTTTCAATTTTTTTAGTGTCTCTAATTCCTATTAAATTGGACAACGTTTGAAACATTTGTATGTCTGTGTGTGTCAGTTTCATTCCATATTGTACAATATAACTTTTAAATGTACATGTACAGAAATAAGCCATTAAACGCATGTTAACATGTACAGAAATAAGCCATTAAACGCATGTTAACATGTACAGAAATAAGCCATTAAACGCATGTTAACATGTACAGAAATAAGCCATTAAACGCATGTTAACATCTTCTTCTTCTTCTTCCATTAGTGTGCATGATTCCAAAATAAGCCATTAAACGCATGTTAACCTTTTAAACAATTAGCCTTAATGTTTCTAATTAATAAAATATTATTACATTCAAGTTTTATTTATTTGTTTTTTTTAGACCCCCATCGTTGTTGTAATGGTTGGCGTGCTCGCCGCGAGTGGGTGGGCCATGAGTTCTACTCCCTGTCGAGTGAAATTGATATTTGCTGCTTCTCCGCTAAGCCAGGCTTATAATTATTTAAAGAAAAGAAATCATGTATAGCGGAACATGAAATTAAAGGGCTAGGTTGTTTTCGTTTTTCTTAAGAATTCCCAGTATGAAGTCTGTCTCGTACGAATATTAGTAGTGTAAAATAATATTCTGGTCCAGCAATATGTTAAATAAGTGTATACAATTCACATCATCAAAACGCAAAGAAGCCAATCAGATTCAAGATTAGATGTTATGAGTACGACGAGTTTCTTTTCAAATGCACCACTGACAATGAGTGGAGAGTATCGGAGTGTGATCTGCCGTCTGCTACCGCCGATGAGTGGAGAGCATCGGTGTGAGATCTGCCGTGTGCTACAGCAGATTAGTGGAGAGCACCGGTGTGAGGTCTGCCGTGTGTTACCACCGATAAGTGGAGAACATCGGTGTGAGATCTGCCGTGTATTACCGCCGATGAGTGGAGAGCACCGGTGTGAGGTCTGCCGTGTGTTACCACCGATAAGTGGAGAGCATCGGTGTGAGATCTGCCGTGTGCTACCGCCGATGAGTAGAGAGCATCGGTGTGAGATCTGCCGTGTGCTACCGCCGATGAGTGGAGAGCATCGGTGTGAGATCTGCCGTCTGCTACCGCCGATGAGTGGAGAGCATCGGTGTGAGATCTGCCGTGTGTTACCACCGATGAGTGGAGAGCATCGGTGTGAGATCTGCCGTGTGTTACCACCGATGAGTGGAGAACATCGGTGTGAGATCTGCCGTGTGTTACAGCAGATTAGTGGAGAGCACCGGTGTGAGATCTGCCGTGTGTTACCAGCGATAAGTGGAGAACATCGGTGTGAGATCTGCCGTGTGCTACCGTCGATGAGTGGAGAGCATCGGTGTGTGATCTGCTGTTTATTACCGCTGATGAGTGGAGAGCATCGGTGTGAGATCTGCCGTGTGTTACCACCGATGAGTGGAGAACATCGGTGTGAGATCTGCCGTGTGCTACCGCCGATGAGTGGAGAGCATCGGTGTGTGATCTGCTGTTTATTACCGCTGATGAGTGGAGAGCATCGGTGTGGGATCTGCCGTGTGTTACCACCGATGAGTGGAGAACATCGGTGTGAGATCTGCCGTGTGCTACCGCCGATGAGTGGAGAGCATCGGTGTGTGATCTGCTGTTTATTACCGCTGATGAGTGGAGAGCATCGGTGTGAGATCTGCCGTGTGCTACCGCCGATGAGTGGAGAGCACCGGTGTGAGATCTGCCGTGTGCTACCGCCGATGAGTGGAGAGCATCGGTGTGAGATCTGCCGTGTGTTACCACCGATGAGTGGAGAGCACCGGTGTGAGATCTGCCGTGTGCTACCGCCGATGAGTGGAGAGCACCGGTGTGAGATCTGCCGTGTGTTACCACCGATGAGTGGAGAACATCGGTGTGAGATCTGCCGTGTGCTACCGCCGATGAATGGAGAACATCGGTGTGAGATCTGCCGTGTGCTACCGCCGATGAGTGGAGAGCACCGGTGTGAGATCTGCCGTGTGTTACCACCGATGAGTGGAGAACATCGGTGTGAGATCTGCCGTGTGCTACCGCCGATGAGTGGAGAGCACCGGTGTGTGATCTGCTGTTTATTACCGCTGATGAGTGGAGAGCATCGGTGTGAGATCTGCTGTTTATTACCGCTGATGAGTGGAGAGCACCGGTGTGAGATCTGCCGTGTGCTACCGCCGATGAGTGGAGAGCATCGGTGTGAGATCTGCCGTGTGTTACCACCGATGAGTGGAGAGCACCGGTGTGAGATCTGCCGTGTGCTACCGCCGATGAGTGGAGAGCACCGGTGTGAGATCTGCCGTGTGCTACCGCCGATGAGTGGAGAGCACCGGTGTGAGATCTGCCGTGTGTTACCACCGATGAGTGGAGAACATCGGTGTGAGATCTGCCGTGTGTTACCACCGATGAGTGGAGAGCACCGGTGTGAGATCTGCCGTGTGCTACCGCCGATGAGTGGAAAGCACCGGTGTGAGATCTGCCGTCTGCTACCGCCGATGAGTGGAGAGCACCGGTGTGAGATCTGCCGTGTGTTACCACCGATGAGTGGAGAACATCGTGTGATATCTGCCGTGTGCTACCGCCGATGAGTGGAGAGCACCGGTGTGAGATCTGCCGTGTGCTACCGCCGATGAGTGGAGAGCATCGGTGTGAGATCTGCCGTGTGTTACCAACGATGAGTGGAGAACATCGGTGTGAGATCTGCCGTGTGCTACCGCCGATGAGTGGAGAGCACCGGTGTGAGATCTGCCGTGTGTTACCACCGATGAGTGGAGAGCACCGGTGTGAGATCTGCCGTGTGTTACCGCCGATGAGTGGAGAGCATCGGTGTGGGATCTGCCGTGTGCTACCGCCGATGAGTGGAGAGCATCGGTGTGAGATCTGCCGTGTGTTACCACCGATGAGTGGAGAGCACCGGTGTGAGATCTGCCGTGTGTTACCACCGATGAGTGGAGAACATCGGTGTGAGATCTGCCGTCTGCTACCGCCGATGAGTGGAGAGCACCGGTGTGAGATCTGCCGTGTGTTACCAACGATGAGTGGAGAACATCGGTGTGAGGTCTGCCGTGTGTTACCACCGATGAGTGGAGAACATCGGTGTGAGATCTGCCGTCTGCTACCGCCGATGAGTGGAGAGCACCGGTGTGAGATCTGCCGTGTGTTACCAACGATGAGTGGAGAACATCGGTGTGAGATCTGCCGTGTGCTACCGCCGATGAGTGGAGAGCACCGGTGTGAGATCTGCCGTGTGTTACCACCGATAAGTGGAGAACATCGGTGTGTGATCTGCCGTGTGCTACCGCCGATGAGTGGAGAGCATCGGTGTGTGATCTGCCGTGTGTTACAGCAGATTAGTGGAGAGTATCAGAGTGTGATCTGCTGTTTATTACCGCTGATGAGTGGAGAGTATCGGAGTGTGATCTACTGTTTGCTAATGTCGATGATAAAGACAATTTGGTATTGAAATTGTTAACATTTAGTAAAAAAAAAAATAATAATAACGATTCTAGCAGATAGGAAAAATACCATCAGATACGGACTTTTGCATCAGTTATGAATGCCATCTATAGATAAGATGATGATATCTCCTTTCTTTTTTCTTTCTTTTTGTGTGTATTTTTGTTGTTGTTACTTTATCATTTGATAAAACATCTCATTTTAAATATTTCATAGAATCCGGAATTGTTTGTTCCACATCTCTTCCCAGAGACAATTTAAAATTATGTCGTTAAGCGGAGAGTATCGGAGTGTGGTCTGCTGTTTGCTACCGTCGAAGAGTGGAGAGTATCGGAGTGTGGTCTGCTGTTTGCTACCGTCGATGAGTGGAGAGTATCGGGGTGGGATCTGCTATTTGCTACCGTCGATGAGTGGTCAGATCGGAGTGTGGTCTGCTGTTAGTTACCGCCGATGAGTGGAGAGTATCGGAGTGTGGTCTGTTGTTTGCTACCGTCGAAGAGTGGAGAGTATCGGAGTGTGGTCTGCTGTTTGCTACCGCCGAAGAGTGGAGAGTATCGGGGTCGGATCTGCTGTTTGCTACCGTTGAAGAGTGGAGAGTATTGGAGTATGATCTGCTGTTTGCTACCGTTAAAGAGTGGAGAGTATTGGAGTGTGATCTGCTGTTTGCTACCGTTGATGAGTGGAGAGTATTGGAGTGTGATCTGCTGTTTGCTACCGTTGATGAGTGGAGAGTATTGGAGTGTGATCTGCTGTTTGCTACCGTTGAAGAGTGGAGAGTATTGGAGTGTGATCTGCTGTTTGCTACCGTTGAAGAGTGGAGAGTATCAGAGTGTGATCTGCTGTTTGCCACCGTCGATCAGTGGAGAGTATCGAAGTGTGGTCTGCTGTTTGCTACCGTCGATGAGTGGAGAGTATCGAAGTGTGATCTGCTGTCTGCTACCGTCGATGAGTGGAGAGTATCGGAGTGTGGTCTGCTGTTTGCTACTGTCAAAGAGTGGAGAGTATCGGAGTGTGGTCTGCTGTTTGCTACCGTCGATGTGTGGAGAGTATAGGAGTGTGGTCTGCTGTTTGCTACTGTCAAAGAGTGGAGAGTATCGGAGTGTGGTCTGCTGTTTGCTACCGTCGATGAGTGGAGAGTATCGTGGTGGGATCTGCTGTCTGCTACTGTTGAAGAATGGAGAGTATTGGAGTGTGATCTGCTGTTTGCTACCGTTAATAAATAAATAAATAAGTTTTATTTAAAGCCGAAGCATGTACAACAAGCATAACACAAGCTCTAACGAGCTTTTAAATTCGACCGTTGGAGAGTGGAGAGTATTGGAGTGTGATCTGCTGTTTGCTACCATCGATGAGTGGAGAGTATCGTGGTGGGATCTGCTGTTTGCTACCGTTGAAGAGTGGAGAGTATTGGAGTGTGAGCTGCTGTTTGCTACCGCCGAATAGTGGAGAGTATTGGAGTGTGATTTGCTGTTTGCTACCGCTGATGAGTGGAGAGTATCGGGGTGTGGTCTGCTGTTTCCTACCGCCGAATAGTGGAGAGTATTGGAGTGTGATCTGCTGTTTGCTACCGCCGAAGAGTGAAAAGTATCGGAGTGTGGTCTGCTGTTTGCTACCGCCGAATAGTGGAGAGTATTGGAGTGTGATCTGCTGTTTGCTACCGCCGAATAGTGGAGAGTATTGGAGTGTGATCTGCTGTTTGCTACCGCCGAGGAGTGGAGAGTATCGGAGTGTGGTCTGCTGTTTGCTACCGCCGAATAGTGGAGAGTATTGGAGTGTGATCTGCTGTTTGCTACCGCCGAATAGTGGAGAGTATTGGAGTGGGATCTGCTGTTTGCTACCGCCGAAGAGTGGAGAGTATCGGAGTGTGATCTGCTGTTTGCTACCGTCGATGAGTGGACAGATCGGAGTGTGATCTGCTGTTTGTTACCGTCGAAGAGTGGAGAGTATCGGAGTGTGGTCTGCTGTTTGCTACCGTCGATGAGTGGACAGATCGGAGTATGATCTGCTGTTTGCTACCGCCGAAGAGTGGGGAGTATCGGAGTGTGGTCTGCTGTTTGCTACCGTCGATGAGTGGACAGATCGGAGTGTGGTCTGCTGTTTGCTACCGCCGAAGAGTGGGGAGTATCGGAGTGTGGTCTGCTGTTTGCTACCGCCGAAGAGTGGGGAGTATCGGAGTGTGGTCTGCTGTTTGCTACCGTCGATGAGTGGAGAGTATTGGAGTATGATCTGCCATGTGCTACCACCGATGAGAGGAGAGTATCGGAATGTGATCTGCTGTTTGCTACCGCCGAAGAGTGGTGAAATTTGGAGTATGATCTGCGTGTGCTACCACCGATGCGTGGCGAGTATCGGAATGTGATCTGCTGTTTGCTACCGCCGAAGAGTGCAGAGAATCGGAGCATGGTCTGCCGTGTACTACCGCCGATGAGTGGAGAGTATCGGAGCATGGTCTGCCGTGTACTACCGCCGATGAGTGGAGAGTATCGGAGTGTGATCTGCCGTGTGCTACCGCCGATGAGTGGAGAGTATCGGAGTGTGCTCTGCTGTTTGCTTCAACCAAAGAGTGGAGAGAATCGGAGTGTGATCAGCCCTGTGTTACCACCGATGCGCATCGTTTCTGTAATAATCTTAATCAGACAATCTTGCAATCAACAGACTGGAAAGTATAATCATTTAAAGTTTACATTTCAATCTATCAATTTAATTTTGCTACGTGTATTCGTAAAACTGCAAAAATATGTTTGCAATCATATTGTTAGGATATTGTTGATCTACACAGTAATGTTAAATGGAGTATCTGTGTCACAAATACCACGGATATGTTCCGTTCGTCCTATTCACAATTCTGTCCGCATTTGTGAAAGGAGTAGCACGATGGGTGCCACATGTGGAACAGGAACTGCTTTCCCGTCCGGAGCAGCTGATTTCGTCCCTGTTATTACTTGTCTTAGTGGTGTTCGTGTTGTTCATGCTGTCAAATTACATGTCTTCACGTTTATATTTCCCCTTGGTGATGTTGTATGCGATTTCCGAGTAAACACTCACATTTGTTTTGTAGAGGTTTAATGTTTTATTTATGTTCTATCAGATGATATTCGTGTCATTTAGCAGTACCACGACGTGTGCCACGTGTAGAAAAGGAACAGCTAACGTTTCCGGAGCACCTGAATCCACCTGTTTTTAGTGCAATTCGTGTTGTTCGATCTTTAATTTCCTATGCAGTGTTTTGTAGATCGTTGTTTGTCATTTTGACCTTTTTCCTTTGGACATTGTATTGCATGTCCTTCTTGGATTTGCGGACTCTGATTACCCTTTTGGTATCTTCCACGTCTTCTTTCGACAAATGGAAATTATCGGTTGTCCTTGTGGCATAGATATTCCGTTACGCTCCGGTTAACCATATGATGATGACTTCAACTTACCCACTAGGAAAACTTGGTTCAGTAGCTTCCTTGTAAGCAGCAACCTTCTATGCAGAAAATCATGAATGGGATTACAAGTTCTGGCATATCGCGAGTGCTCATCGGCCAATTACGTTTTCAAATTCTAATTTGGATCAATGACGTCACAGTACTAATCCATTCGGAAAAAGTATCAATGTCTTCTTTTTTTATGCTTTACCCATGGTCTGGTACAATTCCAGATGGAATTCATAATATTGTCAAGCTTTGGTTTTAATTTATGGATTAAAGTTCACGATACTTCGGTTCTTGGACTAACAAATATCATAGAGAAGTGTTGTTAATCAAATTAAGGTCACCAGTTATAACGTGGCCAGCCAGACGATATATGAATAGAGAATTAAAACTGGTGCAATCAGGAGGATTAGACTTGAAATGGTCAATATCTAGATTATAAAACACATTCTTGTAGTTAAACATTTGGTTGATTGATTGAATTTTGGTGTTTAGTGCCACTTTCAGCAATATTTCAGCTATATCATGGCGACCAGTTTTACCGGTCGAAGAAGCCGGAGTACCCGGTGAGAACCACCGACCATGGGCAAGCAACTGCTAAACTTTATCACTTGCGGCTGCGAGTCGAATGCACCCTTTCTGTAATTTACAAAACCGGGTGTGAACCCACGCCGTATTGGTGATAGGCTTGTATGAGTTGTTAGGTAATCCAACTATCTAGCTCATTGAGCCACCTAAACATTTGGTAGCAATAGGTGTAGTATAGACATACTAGATTATAGGAACGGACTGATCCTTACGATGAGTTTGAGGATACCAAAGGGGTAATCAGAATCCGTATATCAAAGAAAAACAGAAAACACAATGTCCAAAAAAAAGTACAAAAGGACAAACAATCATCTACAAAGCATACAAATAAAACTAAAGATCGAGTAACAGGAAGCCCACTAAAAACTGGAGGTGAACCCAGGTGCTCCGGAAGGGTAGGTAGTCCCTGCTCCACTAGTGGCATCCGTCGTGTTAATCTAGTTACAAGCCCGGAGGAATTTTAGATTTCTGCCATTAAAAGATGTGTCAACAATTTGCTGAAATATTAATGTTATAGTATATTCATGGTCATGATCAGGCTTGTTGGATACAATATAGGAACGATACTTGACGATCAATAAAGCGCTAGAAAGACACAGACTAATCATAAATAGCAATCTCTTATCGTATCCCAATAAAAGGTGACTTGTGACTTTTTGTTGTCGCCATTTTGAACGAAGTTAGAACGTCAAAGAACCGACTGACTCGTCAGTTGTACGCGCATTTTAGTGAATTCAATGAAGTCTGCTGTCATCATTTCCGACAAAAACAATGACTGGCGACTGGCCAAATGCTTAAGCTACATATTCGGATATAAAAGACATATTACGCGAAGGTTGGTAAAAAAAATCTAACCATGTTTTGCGAAATGTCTTGGAACAAGGGATTTATGCATGATGTATTTCATTTATTAACAAGAAAAAAGCAATTACTGGAAAATGAAGGCTCTCTTTTTTTTTGCACTTTGGGGGTGACTCAGAACATAAATTATTTACTAAGCAAAGACTATTAAGATATTGTTGATCTGCATGGTATAAAGATTCAGCACAGTCATGATCGGTTTAAATTCAAATGCAATAAACTGCACATTCTTGGCAATCAAGAAAGCCCAAACATAGAAACTACAGTCAAACTTGTATAAAAGGGACATTCAAGGGAACCAGAAAATGTGGCTTTCATGAACAGTTGTCCTTTATATACAGGTTAAAATGATATGCACTATTCATTAATGGGACAAATGCGACTGCCCTTTATAGACAGTGGTTTGTTATTTAAAGGTGTCCTTTAAGGCAGGGTTGACTGTAATCCTGAATAGTTAATCTAGAAAACATTAGAAATTTATTATCTTATCTCAATAAAACAAGGTGACGTGATTCTTTTTTTTATCAGATGATAGAAATCTACGATGATGTGCTTTAACAAAATAAGATATATATCTGTTTTTCGTTTTAGATATTATTTGAGCATGTTCTGACAATTCTGTGAGAAAAGAATATGAATATGTGACGCCTCTTGAAACCACATTTCGTGTTGACAGCATAATTGAATGCTTGTTGCACTGCATAAGCCAGGAAAATGTACGCTGTCTGTTACACTATCCATGGCAACGGCTGCAATGTAAATATATTATATCTTGTGTCGCAAAGTTCTAACAACTATGATCGAATATGTTACCTGTTTGATGGTATGTCACTGTCACCTGGGGATGTCGTATGGTAGTTGGATTTACAACTACCTATGCAATCAGTTCCTATCACCACTCATGTTGTGAGTTCGAATCTCGATTAGGGCGAGGTGTACAAAATTATATAATCAAGCTTGTCAGTGACATGCTACAGGTCGGTAGTTTCCTCCGGGTACTCCGGTTTCCTCCAACAATAAAACTGACCGCCACGATATAACTGAAATATTGTTGAAAGTGGTGTTAAATACCATAAACCAAACCTATTCTGATTTTCTAAGTATGAATCGAGTGCAACATCCACGATAATTTTTGTCAGTTATCAATTAGCCTGATTGGTTATATGTTAAGTGTTCGATGATGACGACAAGAAGCTAAGTGAAGAAATGCTCGTGATGGAAGTGACGACAAGAAACCAAGTGATGATCAGTCTTGATAAATCATCAGAATTCCCATGGTTAAATAAACTAAATCATATATAATAAATGTTTTAATTTGGCAGAATATTTTCACAATCCAATAACAATTTATTAATTATTTTTTAAAGTCCAACAATAAAAAACATAATCAATGATTAAGCACCAAACCAACGGTCAAGAAGTGAATAAACAATTATCAAAAATTAACATTGGTTATATACAAATTTAAAGTAAAAAACAATATATTATAGGGAAAAAGCCATGATTCATTCGGATCAGATCAATATTATAAATATACCATCTAACACAGAATGGAATTAAACTACATAAAAGTAGCATTAGAAATCCTTGAATTACTGGCATAAATGGCCAGCAAAGTCACAATGCAAGCATAAATGGCCAACAAAGTCAAAAAGTAAGCATGAATGGCCAACAAAGTCAAAAAGTAAGCATGAATGGCTTACCATACATTAATAACAAGAATTATATACTATAAATATAAACATGGTAACAGTTCACACAAAAATATATGTACAAAATATTCAACCTTGAACAAACAAAAATTGTCAACTTGATATTACTGGAATGGTTCAAAAGGAGAATAAAGTTTACAAACTGGAACCCCAAACTTTAAAAATGGTTTATAAGTAGCAACAAATTTAACAGCCCGTTTTTGACAAATAGATTGCAACTGAAAATTTACAGATTTGACAAAGTTTCCATAATTATCTCAAGGCCTAGGAATAATGGTAGATAAAATTATAACGGCATTTAAATTTGCCAACCTTTTTACTGTAGTAATAAGGACATTATATGCATAATTAAAATCTGCTAATTTATGGTTGCAGACATTATTAGTTCCAATATGAATTATGATTATATCATAAATACCTTAACAATTCCTGCATCTATATATAGTAGGGTAGCAGGGTATCGATTTTTGCCGATTTGCCTTAATAGTATGACACACGGATAAATTATATGTTTGGAAAGAGCAGAACGTGACTCATCGAAATATCGATGTCGTCCTTATCTAGTATGAGATAATTTGGGTCAAAGGTCAAACCCGTATTTTTCAAAAAAATGTTATCAGACTTTAACAATATCTTTCTTGCATACATTTTTCGTTATTTTTATACAAAAAACAGCGGAAGTGGTTGAGAAATGATCAAGGTCTATAACCCCATCTCATTTTACGCTTTAATTTGTATTTTACGGGTATCAAGGTACCGTAACCGCGGATAGGTAAACAAATAATTATGTTTCACTACTAAAAGTTAGGAGTGACCTTGACCTTATCCTTTATCGGTTTTTTATTATTTTATGTTAGAATCGTATACAATATATGCTGAAATTATTTTTTAGAGCATAGCATTCCCCTTTCCTGAACTCATTTGTATCGCGAGCTGCAAGTTTATGCCTTATAAAAACAGTTAAAAAAAAGACTACATCAAGTACTGAACAAGCAGTGAACGAAACATTCAGTCTCTAGCGGGAAACTTAATTGATAAATATTGGATGAAAATAATTTAATGGAAAATAATTCCATGGAACCGGAATGTATGATATTAAGGTATTAAAAACAATAAATGTAAAATGGGGGGAGGTGACGTTAGTCCACAATGTTTTGTAAACGACTTCACTTGACAATTTCATTCCTGTACATCTAACTGTAATAAGTCCACATCATCGTTGTCTATGTTTTTATTTCTGGACATTTGTGTGTTCGAATTGCGACATATTTCACCTGCTTGGCACAGACAAATGTCGGTGCAAGACAATCCTTGCTCAAAACAGACACAACCACTTGAACAGACTGCTTTACCTTTACAAGTGCAAATAAGATCTTGCAAAAAGTCAGATGACATTTGACCTTCAAAGTAGACATAAATTTTAGTACTGAGTTGACCACTGTCGTCAAATTCGAGGTATAAGTCCAAAAATGATGCGAACGAAGCTGTATCTGTGGTCTCTTTAACTTCCAGCTCTGGAGGATATATCAATGGAAAAAATTCTGAAAATCTAGAGTTATTGATAGATAAAACGTCATCAATATCCCTGCATGTGAAAATAAAGGCTCTAGCATCATGAATCTTCTTATTTTTTACAAGCTTTTGAAGAAACTCCGACTCATATGAGTATAAAAATAAATCGGCTAGAAGACGGGCACAATTCGTACCCATTGGTATGCCGACGACCTGCTGAAACAGTGTCCCTCCAAAGGAGACAAATATGTTATCGATGAGGAACTCCAGCATACTGATTACTTGTTCCTCGGAGTAGTATGCTTTACCTTTTTGAATTTTGTTTGAAAAATATGTGGAATTGTAGCCTAACACAAAAAATTTTGAGCCATAGTTTCTATGACTGGAAGCTTTGTGAATTGTTTCTTTTAAGTGGGTTTTTAATTTATCATGCGGTAGGGTGGTATATAGAGTTGAAAAATCTAAAGTTTTGATGGAGGATACATGAGAGAAAGATCTTGATTTAAGGTTATCCAAAAGATCTTTAGAGTTTTTCAAAATCCACATGTGATTTATGCCACTATGCGAGTAAACAGTTTCATAAGATATCTACGTTTCTATAACAATCACTGGATCAAAAACTTTGGTAAGTGGACTATTAGTCTCCGAGGTTGTCATCCGTCCCTGACATTGTTTATTACATATCAACGGTTTTATTAGCCTCACTTGGTCGATCACTTTGGTACGTGGACTATTAGTCTCCGAGGGTATCATCTGTCCATTAAGTCAATGTTTCGTCACGGATATGGTTTATTAGATATATTAATATTTTAAAAGTACTCTCAGCCATAGTTAACTTAGCTGATTTTGCTATTTTTACAAGACTTTTGAATTATTTAGCTTTCCAATCTTTTGTCTATGAGTGTGTTTGATGAAGAGTGTCATAGAAACGCACTAAATTATATATCTGCGTCTTTGTCCACAATGCCTATGCTACGATTCGAATTATTTCAACTATGTCATGACAAAATAAAATCACAATTAAGATGTTTCTTTATTTCGGAGGTAGACTAAAATTGATGCTTTCTATGAAAATTTTTGATATTTTTATTCTCCGAGATCGAAAAGGTCATTAAAGAAACGTTATAAAAACCAGAAAGGGCAATCAAGAAACACTGCCAACATTGGGCACACCACAAAACAGGAAAACTAAATAGATGAGCAACACGGACCCCACCAAACACCGGGTGTGAAGAAGAGTTTGAAGATAATCAAAGGGGTAATCAGAATCCGTATATTGAAGAACATATAACACAATGGTCAAAAGAAAAAGTACAAAGGATAAAAAACGATCTACAAAACATACACATAAAACTAAAGATCGCTTAACACATCGAGTGAACTCATGGGCTTCACGAAGAGTAAGCAGTTTTTGTTTTTTTAAGATATAATCGGGTGGTAGAAGGATTGAGATGTGTTCCATCGTCAACCAATCAACAGCCAGGAAATCTGACCAATCAGAAGTCGCAATTTCCGGCCGATTAGCCATTCAGAAGCCAGGAAAAAGAACCAATCAGAAAGCAGGATACAAAAAGAAACAACCAATCGACTGCAGAGACTCACACTTCATTCGACATGTCACGTAAATCAAAATCAAAAGACCAGACCAAAGCATTGAACATTCCGTTTACCCTGACACAAGGGGATCTGCTACAGGAAGCCTTAGCAGTAACGTTCGCCAAAGACCAGACCCAAGAATTGAACATTCCGGTCAAAGTACCCCTAGGAGGTGGAAGATACGCAGAACTCAAAGAATGGAATGACAGTAAGAGAGTGGATCTGAGATTTTGGAACTTGAACTTAAAGTGAACAATAAAATATAAAAACTTGATTTCTGTGTTAGTCATAATTACACCCAAAGAGACCTCCTCCTCCTCCTCCGCCCTCCCTCCCTCCTCCTCCTCCTCCTCCCTCCCTCCTTCTCCTCCTCCTCCACCACCACGATAGCGTTGAAATTCCACCCAAAAACACGTTACAAACAAAAACATTCATTTGACTCTTAAAAATACCACCCTTGGAGTACTACACAACATATCCGAAAACAACAAACTTTATATGTAATTATGAAAATCAAAGGGGCAGATAACCAGGGAAAGGGGTAGACGCGAACGTCGTAGAAAACACCCCAAACCAACATTTTGCACTACTACTAAGCAAAATGCGCGAGAAAATGATGTCACTTCCTGTAGCCAACTTCCGGTGAAAAGGCCCCACTAGGGGGATATTGCACAATTTCCGGTTGGGCATGTGCACGCCCTTCAACCCCTTCGGGTGACCTTCGGTCACAGGTAGCCATGTACTTGTACTACTACTCTTCCGGTTTCGGACATGGCCTCTTCCGGTCACGCGACTTCCGGTGACGTCACTTCTGGTCACGTGACTTCCGGTTGCTCCCCATTGTTCACCCACAAATATGACGTTGTCCGTACCCATATACTACTCATGTATCTTCATTTAAATAATTGGGAATTCTGCAGGGTGAAATCAGAAAATATGACTTTGTTCATGTCGTTTTTAATATTTTAAGAAAATGTACTGTTTTTATGTGTAGCTTTGGACAAAAAATGTATATTAATATTAATCTTTAAATCACTAGGAATAAATGTTTGAATTATTTCATCAATGTTTCACTTAATGAAAATTAATTTTTTTTTGCATAAATGTCAATGAGACCACACTACAGAAGTCCAACTATCAAATTATAAAGCAACAATAGATTAAAATGTGGCCTCCAACAATAAGTGAGAGTCAAACTGAACAGCTTGCAAGCAATAGATGGCCGCAGAATAAAAGTAATGCTATTAAGGAGAAAATTATGCTACGCATGAGAGCATGTCAAGACTGCAAATGCTCAGTTCTTTTTATTTATTCTCTATATAAATAATTTTCCATTTAAATATAATGTACGGGTACTTAGCAATGGTCATATAGAAGTATATTCTTGAGATGCAGTCTTCTCACAGATATATATTAATACTATGTTATCTGTCCATTTTTTGGGGGGGGGGGGGGGGGGCCAAAATAAATATTGTACAATTTGTGTGGGGGTCAATTTTAAATTTGCTAAAACTCTGGGGGGGGGGGGGGGTCTTTTTCTTATACTATCACATCACAGAAAAATTCTCCCCCTCCCGTTAAATAATGACCGTTCTCTTAAACGGGCTACCAAATTGTGACATTTCCCGGATCAAAAACGTGTCCTACGAATTTGTTCTGTAAGCTACAAATTAGTGTTCACGAAAATACAAAAATATCAAAAATAGTGTAATTTAACTACATAGTTGTTCGCTCATTGTATTGCGATAAGTTTATTCTACTAAAAGACACAATCACACGCCAAACAGAAGACACAATGTTAAATATACTCTTCATACAATGACAACCCTCGAGAGACTAAAAGCGATAGGGGGGTCTGAATTATTTTTTTTTCAGAAGGACGCACAATGGTGCATTCTGTTGCAGTGCTTGAAAACAAAAATTTGGGGCCAGTAAAAAATTAGTCACTGGTCTAAATGGCATAATGGTGGCCCAAACATTTTGTGACATTTTTTTTTATGAAAAAAAGACATCAGATATCAATATATAAACAGTTTTCAGATTAAATATATTTTATCAATATCATTAAAATTCATTCTTTCACTAGTCTCACGGGGGTTGGGAGGAGGGGGGAGGGGGCTCTTCAAGGTAATTTTGGTAGGTACAGGTGTGCAGCTGAAATTACGAAAACACCCCAATGCATATATTGCTATCAAATGAAACCTGAATTTACTTGTTATAACCTTTTGACAACCTTGACGCCATTGGCTAGAGTGGTCTTAAGAAACGATGCTAGTCCATCGGATGGGGACAATTAAAAGCTGGTTTGTGTAAGGGGAGATCAATGCCAATTCAACACATTGAAGCTTAGAAGTATCCTGTAGATGTAGATCACATTAAAGACATCCGGAAAAGAGTAGACTAATGCCACTACAAGGACCGCTCTTGCACTCCCCAAAGTGAAGCGTGACATCACTTGTTTCAATTCACTATGCAGAAGTGATTTTAAAGTAAAATAACTTCTCAGTTCGGGGTAATTTCAGTTGGTTATTCATTCCAAACAAGTATCTCACTTTGTTGAAATAAGAAACGGTGCTGTCATTTTCTGTTATATAAACAACTGTTAACTTTTCCTGTTATTTTTTAATTTGTAAACAAAAGTTCTGGTTCCAAAAAAGAAAACCACTCCCAATTGTCATTAAAATGTAGCCGTGTACATGAACTATGAAAAGTTTAAAAGAAGTGACAGGCCAGATCTTTTCCGTAGTTTGATGTCAGCGATTTTCTCTCCGTTGTTGGGGAAAAGTTTTTCAATGATTACCTAAGGATTGACACAGAAAGGTTTCCGATTTCTGTAAAATGAAATTCGTACATGTAGTGTACATTTTGCAGCAGATTGAATGTCCGAACCGTGGAAAATATCAGATCGCAAACATTATAAGTTGACAGCGCTACCGGATGTTTCATCCCATAACCAAAACGGACCAAAACCAAAACGGACCATTACCAAAACGGACCATAACAAAAACGGACTACTGAAATAAAAAATGTAAATTTCTTGAATAAATATGATATTTTATATATTATTTCTATGATTTTATATGTATTTAATTATTTATATTAATTTGTTTAGTGTGTTTTAATTATAAACATATATTCGTTTGCACATAAAGAGGGAGAGGCGTTAATTATCGAAAATAACAAATCAAGGAAAATAAAAGAATTTAAATCGAAGGCTGAAACTGCGCTTTGGTTTGTAGAGTCATATGGCCTTGTACCCCAGTACTTACAATTAGAAAGTACTGATGGGCAGACTGTTAAAAGTCGATTTCAATCCGTCGTCCAGCAAATCTTCATACCAAGATTTGTCTGAAGAAGAAAGACAAAAAATTAAAGATTTGTTATTTATTTTGGAAAAATTTAATGTTAGCGAGAGCGCTAAAAGGGAACCGACAGTATTTTGTGATGGGCTACCACGAACATATCTGGTTTCATCAATGTCAGGAAGATATTAACAGTTTATATCAATTTGAAAGAATTTCGGGAAATATCCCTGGCGCATATGTTACATCACATTTTCATAAATTATATAAAGTTTCCCCTTTTGCGCCCAAATTAAACTTTTAACTTCTATCAGTTCCATTCTCTTAAATCAACCTCCAATGGACAAATGATGGATCAAAAGTTTGTGTATGTAGTGCATTGAAAATGCGTTCTGTCATGTGCATAAGTTATTGTTTGCATGATTGACATACAATATTCATCATATTGTTTTCTAGCTTCTGAACTGTCGATCGAGAAAAAAAAAATATTCTAGACAGGCAGCAAATAGCCAGTCAATGGGGTTTGCAATTAGTATTTCGCATGCACAATAGCGACTCCACACCACAAGGTGTGGAAAATAGAAATATTCTTCTGTGGTTTAAATGCGTATTAACTGCATTACATGTAAACTGTATGATTCTGTTTGATAAAGTCCTTTAACTTAGAACATGAAAAAAATGTACACTTGAGTGAAATAGTGTTGTAATAAAAGATCGTGAACGTGATGTACAAGTAATACAGAATGTCAAGGTATATTTTAAATGAGGTTGAAACAAGACACCATTTGATATTAATTCGGTTGTATTTCAGTTGGACGATTTTAATTACGGAAGATGATCACAACCATATTGTTTTTGATTCGATTAAAATTATAGCTGTATAATAATGTATAATAACCTATTATTAGAATCCTAACATGACTGCGAATTTTGCATAAATAAAATAACAAATGGCTTCCTCTAGGAAAACGCCGACTATATGTGAAAGGGACACCAGACAGCTATGATGAACAATTTTAATACATCCCTTAGCGCGGGATGTAAAGGACACACTCCTTACACGTAACACAACTTACAGCAGATTCTGATAGCAAGAGTTTATTAGGAGTGTTGTTGTTGTTTTATCGACATCTGAGGTGGGGCGGATTTTGGCCCTTATAGCTCCCAGTCCTTTGCAAAAAACAAAAACAAACAAAAAAAAACCATTGCAAGCACATTTTTAGTCAAATCATACAATTAATTGTTACACACTTAATTGCAATTATGATTAATTTGATTTTTATTTGATTAAAAGTTTTTTAATTTTAAAGAATTTGGTTTTAATTTACAAAGATTATTAAACCTCAATGCTTTAATCTTAGTTTCCCCCAAAGAATATGGGCTTGGGTTGATAAAAAGAAAAAAGAGCATGTACATAGTAATTAAGATATAATTAACCGATTGCAGTACATGGAATTTTGATAAATTCCATTACAAAAACGAGTAAATTTCTTTGATCTTTGGTTCATAGACAATAAAAGAACATGGAGTTTGTTTTCATTCATTGTCATTCTCACAATGGGGACAGACCACTGTGCAGATTGCTCCAGAAAAGTAAATTCAAGACAACACACACTTACACAATCACCTGATAATCAAATCATTTAATCTAATTAAAAGTGATTTGGGTGTCATAAACCAATTAAAACACCATTAATTACTTGGTTTCATTACCTGTACTAATTTGATTTATTCATAAATCTAGAAAGTAATTATCACAAATAAGATAAGTTTAAAAAAAAACAATCAACGCACAATAAAAAAAAATAAATAAATAAAGATTCTTGCAATACATATTTTTTTCTGGTAGTCCGTTTTGGTTATGGTTCGTTTTGGTTATGGGATGAAACGTCATGTAGTCGTTGACAGAATTCTCTTTATTGTTCACAACTTTCCACTTCGTCCGTGATTTTTAACAATTTTAATAATTAAATCATAAAGAAACAAAAAAACACGTTTCTTTTCTAATATTTAATGAATACTTGTGTATTACATGAAAACCTATAGGAAACGTGTATTGATTGGGTCGATAAAAATACATAATTGGGGAGAACAGTAAATTACATTAGCTGTGTATGCATTGGCTACAAAAATGTATTTGGACCAATCGCTGTGCTCGTAACAAACCGTTTTCGACTAGAACAGAAGAGTTATCTACCGTTGAAATTACAGTTTATGTCCGGTTTCGGTAAAACAACAATTTTTAACGGTCTTTTAGGCAATCGCCCAAACGTTTTTTGTTGTGCCAGTGACTACCTAATTTGGAGCAGCTTTTGGTCGCCCGAATAAGATATTAGTCGCATTTGGCGGCTGGGCGACCGTCCATTTCAGGCACTGTTTTGCCTTTTGGATAAAATCTGTTCAGTTAAATCTTTAAATATAGTATGAAAAAAACATGAAAGAATCGAAAATGGAAATTAGCATTTTACATATATATATATACGAGTCATAACGTAAACGAGCCTTCTTTTTTTTCTGGCGTCTCGGACATATTCATTCAGACATTGATCTGTTGATGTTTAGGAATCATAAGTTCAAAATGTAGTACTTCAAAACTTTCGCGGGTGTGTTAAGGCTGTTTCACGTCGGTGTGTTTCATACAGTTGCTCCCCTTTGTAATAGTTTACGTAATGACGTTGCATCCATGGAAACGTACTCTTCATGGATGAACTACCCGAAGGAAAAATGTGTTTCTGCAGATCTAATGCACTTATTCCTTGTTCGTTTTGTGACAGCAAGATTAACATATATATTTATTGACTATCCAGATTGTGAATATATCATTATTTTGAATACGTCGATTGTAATATATGATTTTTGGCGCTTGTCAGTCTTGCGAAGCTCCACCCCTTCAATGCCCATATTTGGAAATCGCCATCGCCAAAAAGCTTGTTTGTTGACAAATACGAGAATGATACACACGCACCTGTTTACTATCAATATGATACTTATGTAGCAGAATTTCACAAAAAAAAGGAAAATGTACACATTGTCAGTTGCAGACAAATGATGCTGAGAGGTAAACCTTAGTTTAAATTAATAATGACAATCTCCTGAAGCACATTTATACTGAAAAAAGGGGGTCGTATACTATACCTACCGAACTTGAAGAAAGCACATGGAGAATCAAAATAAGATACATAAGCCTAGAACTCTATCATGTCAATACCAACATTTTCGTGATCTTTTTTTTTAAGATCGAGATGTTTGATTTGCATGCAGTATCTATTTTTGTCACAGGCACAGGTGAATCAGTCACCACCACACCCTTTTTTTGCAAGTTGTGGAACACAATTTATAGAGAAATAATCAATATAAGGACTATAATGATGAAAACCATTAAAAAACGTTTGAATCTTTATACAAAAAATATCTTGATAGGTTGGGGTCCTGTTTATTTTTAGAATTTACATTTGTTTTCTTTACAAGTAACATACAATCTCCATAACACCTTGGCTTGGAAAGGCAAATTGTCCATTCTGACAACTTGTGCAGGACCAATTCTCAATGCATACTAATAATCGAAAACCAAAAAGTATGTATGTATTATCAGAGAATAACATCCCTTTTCAGAGGTTTTTTTTTTCCCTCAAACAAATCTTCTGCCAAGTTACTGGGGAGGATGACTTCAATTTTATAAACATTTAAGCTTCTGAAATTTTTTTTGATCAAAATTAATTTGCACATAACAGATTTGATCAAATAAACAAGGGCGAAAACTGATCTGACACCAGTTAGTTATTCTCTAAATCCAGTTTGTCTTTTTACCAACTAACAGATCATGGTCCATACAGTTATTACATAAAACCAAAACCTGAAGTGAAACTTAATTATGTACATTGTAATTTAAATCCAATTTTTAATTAAAGGTGGGTGATCTGGTTGTGCTACAATATCACATTTTGATCAAAGAAATTTTTATTGAGACATATATTAAGACAGATGCTCAATTCCTTTTAATATACATATTGTAGTTTATTTAGTTATGCCAAAACATGTTCAGTAAAATTAAACCTTTACATAATTAAAAATTGCACTGATCAAATTGTATAAGCATTGATACCGGTATTAAGTTTTTTTCTTAGAAGACATACCTGGTTATGCATACATTGTACAGTGTACTGTTAGTGTTAATTCTAAAAAAAATTGTTTATATAAAACCTGATTGTAGAATGAATTTATCCTGCAATTGTGTGATTTTGAGTACTAATAGACAGGTCAAATAAACTTAAGTGTTATTTAATCATTGTATGTTTTGACAATATATTGTGTAGGCATATACAATGTATACAGCATCTTACATTAATAATAATTTTAGAAGATGGTCAATATTCAGCATTTTCATTGGATTTACAAATGTAGTTCAGTATCTGAGTATCATATTAACTGTCTCTGCACTGAGCTAAGTTCATTGCTATGCATTCAATCATCTTGGTGATATATTAAGGGTATGATAAATGGGCATCAAGGTAAGATGCTGAACATGTTATACATGTACATATTGATCTATTGATGAAACAGATTGATCTTCAGAGCAGCCATCAATTGATTTTCAAACCACTCAAGAAAGACAACACTATTCATCTCCTGGTGATGGTCACCATCCTTTGATTTGGCCAGAAACACTAAATCGCAGCCGTCAATCCTCATTTCGCGTACCTGCATGCAAAACAATCAAACGTTTGCCTTTACCCGAGGGTATTTTTGGTGCATCAGACCTATCATTCGGAAGCCACATATAATCTGTGCAGTGATTTTGGTTAACCCATGTTTCATCCATGTACACGATATCATACCCTGCTTCCCTAAAAGATTTGATCTTTCTTAGATAATTACACCTATAATTAATAATAAACACTTGATCGTACAGAACTCTTCGATTATCACCTATTTTTCATAAGTATATCCAAGATCAATGAGAGTTAGAGTAAGCTTAGACTTTGATATTTTAATAGAATCTTTTATTTCCTTATATATTATTGAGACGGTCGGAGCAATTTTCCGTGAATATAAACCGTGGATTGTTCTTTTAATAACACAATGATCAAAGTCGTCAAAAAATTAAGCTCTTTCTTTGGGTCTATTTGACTTACAAGGCCTCTTACTATTCATAATACGGTGCACTGAAGTGTAAGACACACCCAAAGCTTTAGATGTCTTTTGATATACCCTATCAAATGAGACAATTGGCTTCTTCGTTGCCTTTTCCTTACTATAAAAGGCAAACAACTTTTTTACAAACTTTTGGCATTCCGGAGATAAGTCAGACTTTTTACCCATTTTACAAAAAATGCAAAATATAACAATAATTTATGAGAAAAATGCTTGTCAGGTTCGTCTAAAGTACACGTGGCTGAGAGAAAGATTTTACAGGTAAGATAAAATACATGACGTACTGATGACTCTTCTATAAAGTACATCTACTCCCACCCGAAAAATGACAACAAAATAGGACCAAAATATAAAATTCCATCTGAGTGCAGCCTCAGCCAAAACAATAAGAAGCATTACTGTGACATATTTAGTTAGCACTTCTAATTTTAAATGAAACTCTCGTTTATTTTGCAGTTCAAAAATCTATAGTTCACTTTTAAAAGATATTTGGATTTTTCGTTATTCTAATCAAAAAATTATTACTTTCAATACAATTAGCTTCTTGGTAAGCACATGTGTGTACTTGACAAATTAACATAACAAATAATAAGAGAAGCTTAAAATAGAAACAAGTAATATATTCCTTTTAAACCGTATAGTCGTGTATATAAATAATTGTTCATACAAAAGAAAAGGTATTTTATTTAAACCTAATAAAATAGATCAAGATCAAATACAAAGAACAGGATGTCTGTGTAAATCCTGTGTTCATCTTTCATTGTACATATCCCGGATGCAAGCCATATATGCTGATGTCTTAGATAAAAAGATCAAAACTTTGCAAAGCACATCCTAGTACCATAAATTAAGACCAAATTATGAGGTATAATTCGTAATTGGATAAATATTTCACCGCATGCCAACTTTTTAATCATCTTTCTTTATGATGGTTTCTTTTTAATATTTTAGGTAGAAGAAATAGTTTTTTTATATTCTTGATTGATAGTTAAGTTTTTATAGAACTGAAATGTTTTATAGACATGATTTAAAGTTTTGATTTATTGAAATTTATATATTCTCTCATAATTCTTTATAGAATGGCACTTGTATATTATCTATAAAACTTCTGTTGTAATGTATATATTGTGATGATTGTGTATTATATGTATTACAAGTGGTGAGACTTTAATAAAATATTGAATCTGAATCTTTTAAAACATTAATATTATGAAATTAAAAGACGCTTCTTTTTTAAATAGAATTTATTCTTTTTTGATGAGTAACAATAAAGTACAGAGCCCGTTAACTGACATGATAAATATTTTTATGACGTTATACGAAATAGTATTTCGCATAAACTAAATTAAAAAAAATTCTATAAACAAAATAAAAAAAAAAAATCATGTCAGAAAACGGGCTCCGTAAACTATTTCGTATAAACAAAATTAAAATTCTCATGTCAGTTACTTGGCTCCACAATAAAGCAACATATTAATATGCATTTAGCTTTTCTATTTCTTTTTTTCCTTTCATATGAATTTCAAATATAAATATTTGGTGCGGACAGCAGAATCATGAATGTTCAACGATGGAAACTGGCAGAGCATCAGCATAACAAACCTGGATATTGCCGATGGCATAGTTGCCTGCAAATTCAATAAGCCATGTGAGGTAGAAATCACTAAATTAGGTCTGCGTTCAACAACTACGCAACTGTATAGCGAAATCCGTTCATGAAAATAATAAACCGAATTGTTTTCCTTTTTTCTTGGAAAATTTTACGTTCACGATTTATTGCTTATCATTGACTGTATGGAATTAATATTGATAAAGTGTCTGTGTTCAATATAATATTGCAAGTATGTGTTGCGTCGGTGGAAAAAAAGTCACAATAATTTTTTTCCACATTTACTATACCCCGAAAAGTCAGTGTGTAAAATTATTTTTGCTTTGTTTTTGTTTTTGACGTTTTGTTTTGTTTTTTCTTTATTTGTTTGTGTGTTTTTTGTCTTGATATTTATTCAAGACCTTGATTGAGAACCAAATTCGATTGATGTCTATGTATTCAATCCCAACTCTTTCTAATTATAAAGGAATGATTCTTAATGCGACCTTGATATACGAGAACCAAAATTTGACTCATTGATATTCACCCATCTAAGTCTTTCTAATTAGAAAATAATATAAAAAAAACAATGAATTAGCATTTACATTTAATTAATCACATCAATGATTGGAGCATTTATAAGTCATATAACAAATAACATATGAAATATATCAAATCAACGATATAATGATGAACATACAAACATTGAATATTTCCAGTTTAAAATTGTAAATGTTCATAATGTCAATTGTCTCTTAAGCACTAATATTGGTGATTGAGTCTGATGTTCCACCCAACTCCACACAAGTACTCGGCAATGGTCTTCTGGCCAGTAGTGAGGTCTCTGCATAGGTTCTGTAAACGCTCCTGCAGCTGAATATGTCTCTGTTGAGTACGCTTAGCTGGTGGATTACCGACGGCATCTTGCTGGATAATAGTACGGACAGTAGCTTCTTCCTTTTGACACCACTCGATGACATGCCATATAGACGGATGGGCATGTCCTACCAGGTTGAAGAAATTGTTGTTCCAGCCCTCGCACATGTTGTTGGTTCTGGCATCACCGTTGAATGTGGCATCATGTACGTTCCAAATGGCTGGTGGAAACATAGGTGGGCTACCTGTTAAGACCAGACGGACTGCTTGATTTTGTGCTGGATTCTGCTGTCTAAGTCTACCACTGATGTAAGTTGAATCAAAGTAATCTAGGAGCTCAGCTGCCTCTGGTGGGTCATCAGGGCATAGTGTTCTAAGCAGATGAATACCATTGGTCAAATCAGGTACTGGTAAAAAGGCAAGACCATCCATCATACCACAGAACACTCTGAAGTCGTCGTCGTTCTTGTAAAGAGGCACCAAACCAAGCTGCTGTGTCTGTCGCCATGATGCTTGTGTCAGGTGGTAGACACAGCCCTGGTGGTTGGTGTGGCGACCAAATACAGCTGTAACTGCACGAAGAACTGCATCTTCAAAGTCTGGACATTGAAATGTAGGTTGCTGGCATGGCAGTTTAAACAATAGACTGGAAGAGTTCCCTGTAAGTATCTTGACATTTATTTGGCAGGAACGCATATACTGCAGTTCCTGTTACATCTTTGAATGGAACCCGGATGGTGTATAGCTGTTTAAATGGGTGCGAAGGTACAGAGAAGGTACCGTCCATGAAGATGAAGAAGGTCTGGGCATTGGCTAATCTTTCCAAACTCTCTGGTGAGTAGAAGACTAACATTCTGTTATCTGCATTCTGGCCGTTGTCGTATTGCAGGAACTGTTGGTTGTTGTTGTGTACTCCTCAGGCAATCTGATATCTGCATAGGTGGCTGGGACTGGAGGAGTTGGACGCTGGTATCGAATTGTGCGTTTGGGGTTTTCTTCACGGGGCAGCAAGGCTTGGACATTGTCGTCACACTGGGACACAACCTGGGCAAAGATCTGGCTGGGTTTGTCTCTGATGTTGGTTGCCAGGTCTTTCATGGCATTTCTGGTTTTTGAGTACTTGATGCTTGTATCACTGGGAGCGTGATTGTGTGGCTGCCCAGGAACTGGATTTTCATTCTGAAGTGTAGTGCTAAGGTTTCCTCTGCATCCTATGCTTGACCGTTTAACACACTTACACCACTGATTGGTCTTCCTGGTAGCATGTTTGGTATACATGTACCCCTGGTAACACAGCTTGGAACCACCTCTGTTGCTTGGTATATTCTCCATTTTCGTTAAATGATAGTGAAAGTTAACTGTTTCCTTTTATACAAAAAGTGAAAGAAACCATACATTTTGCTCTGAATTGACTAGGGCATGGAATACACCAGGTATGGTTTCACCATATGTTGATGTTCAACAATTTCTTTCATAATTGTATTCTTAACTATTAAAAATGACCTATGTATGGCTGTGTATAAACATTATGACAGCAGCAATCAAGTGGCTTCTTTTTATAAATAAGGGTAATAACAAAATTACCGAACTCCGAACAATCTTACAAAGGGAAAGTCAAATTACCCCTTTCCATTTAAATCATTATGGTTTGAGTCATTTATGAATTAAATACATGTACTAAATAAACAACTGGGTCTCTATTCAGGAAGAATATATTAATTACAGTATAAACAAATTAAAGATTAAGGCATTGAAATAATTTTTACAAACAACTTTAATTATCTGAAAGATGACATTATATATGCGAGTTTTTTTCCTGTGACTTTTTTCTTGTGACTTCTTTTCCTGTGACTTTTCATCCGTGACTTTTCATCCATGACTTTTTTCCCTACATTCTCTCCATATACATTGTTATTGTCTGTAAGTGTACTAGTATAGTGTAAACGTAAAGGGTCTCCTTTCCAATTCAAATGGACTTACACCCGACGATCACCGCTACAATTTTTTTTCTATTATACTACGCCAAATTGATAAGAAAACGTAAAACGTTTCCCTTTTTATATAAACTTACAAAATAAGGAATAGAACTCTATATTTGAAAAGCCCAATTTTCATACACTTCGGTAAATTAATGACAATACCATTTATGATGAACAAAATCATAAATTCTGTACAAATAATTATCTGTTTGTCTCATAATTAATTTCTACGCTTCATTGTGACATATATGACAATGCAGACTGTAAAGACTCTCGTATATATAATTTTAGGAAGCTTATACATTCCAAATAAATATTAATGTTAGGCATGTTAAACCTTTTAAAAATATGTTCCACGATATAGCGTGGAAATCATCGTGGAAAAGATTAATATGTCGTGTTCACCACACATATATTAATCTCGTCCACGATGATGTCCACGCTATATCGTGTTCAAAACACATATATTAATCTTTTCCACGATGATTTCCACGCTATATCGTGGAAAAAACACACGTATAATAAAAGTTAATCCCTTCCACGATGATACCACCGCGGATGAAAAATTTCAGTTTACCTGTTCCGTCGTGTTTTCCGCGACGGGGCCATCGTATCACCTTTCATTTCTTACATTAACATTAGGGGAAAAGGGTGTATTTAACTCTTATCAAAAAGATTTCGATGCTACATTTTTGTAACTGAAAAAAAATGCACTCTGAAGCAGAATTTTTGTTCCAATCTCGATCTAGACACCTTTTCAAATAACATAGTTGGTACTTCATTTCATTTAAAGGGGAGCTTATTCAAAATAAATCTCAAAACGGCTAATGATATAAAAAAATTAATAGCAATAATAAATTTATGTTTGTAATAAACAATCCAAAGGGAACACATTGATGATTATTTTCCAAAATTTTCCAACAAAATATATTCTTTATCTGTATGATATATCCAGTTTAAGGAAAGAAAATCTTAATTGACCTTCCCTACAATATTTAACTCAGTAGTCCGTTAGGGGCCTTCGTGGACGTGATCGTTTGGTAGCTGGATTTACAACTACTTATGCAGTCAGTACCTATCACCAATAACGTTATGAGTTCGAATCTCGCCCAGGCGATACAACATTATGTTATAAAGTTTGCCAGTGATTTGTGGCAGTTCCGTGTTTTTCTCTGTGCACACCGTTTTCCTCCACCAATAAAACTGACCCCCACGATATAACTGAAATTTGTTGAAAGTGGTGTTAAACACCAAACCCAGTAGTCCGTACGTTTACATTTTATTTATGTTTTTTTTATTGTATAGAACGCTGGGTTTTATGCAAATTCCCGATTTTTTCGTAGCATTTCTGAAATTGTAATTCAAATCGTTTGACTGTTCATTTCAATAACATGCAGCTAACTAAAGTTATAAATAACGTTTATACCTGCATTATAATGGAATAAACCCACAAAAAATAATATGGCATATATACTACAATGAAATAAATTTGATAATTGAGATAGTATAGTGGTGCGTGAATATGTCAACAGATAAGAACAGTTTTTTTGCCAAAAGAGTTATCGGAATGCAATGTAATGGCCAATCGAAAAAGGAAAAAAATGATAAACAGTGGTCTAAAAAAAACTACAAAGAAAACTGAAGATTGAGCAGCACGAATCACACTTTAAACCCTGACAGAACTCTGTCGGTGACAACTTGAGCCTTTAGTTTTACATTGTATGGCAGTTCCAGGTTTTGTACCATGGTCCGCCAGTCTGATTGTACAAAATAGTTGAGTGCTACCAAAATCTGTCGATACAAATTTTCTTTATTTAACTATTTATCATAAGTTATGCCATTCATAATACATCTGCTCAAAATCTTTCCAAAATAAATGCTATGATTAATTCGCTTTTTGTCGAATCTTTAACAGTTAATAACACTACACGAAGAAGGAATATATTATATGTATAATGTTGTACCAGTTAATTTTAAAGAGTGTGATTTAGATTTGAAGATTGTTTAAATATAGATAGACCTAGATATATTTATGATTCAAAATTTTGTATTTGGAGACGGTGTCTTTATCATTCTATTGTGTACACTTAGAGGTAGTATTTCCCAAAATACAGGTACTTTAAAATGTTGAAACGAAGTTCATCAGTGTTGCAGTGTGAGTAACCAAACATCATGTACACCTTGTATAAGCTACACCAAGATACATGCCAATATGGCTTGTAAACGTCCGTTGTATTTCTTAATATGTTCATAATAAAACTCTTTTCTTACGACTTAATACCCATTCTCTGTAAGGACTTCAATAGCTATACAGTGGGCTGGAAATGCATGTCTTCAGATATTGGTGTTATGTTGTCAGATCACTTACCTGACCAAGTTTAACAACTTAAGAAAATAAAATTTCAAAAATTACGATCCGTTGCCATGGCAACCATACCTCCTAAAATTTGGTCCTAGAGAGGGCATTATTCAGGGCAAAATATTCTGTTTTTCCATGTTATAAGAATAAAACTGGCTGTAAATGAAGGAATTTTATCTATACATGTTAGTTAAATATATGTTAAGCTTTCTTTCTACAAAAACCATTTTGTTACACAATATAATTTTCCATTGGTAAATCTGGGCCAAGAATGGGAAATTTTCCGAAATTTGCAAATTGGAAATTTTTGCTTTTTTTGCGTTTTTCAAATTGAGTTTACATTATGTTGCCATAATTTTATTCTAAATGACATTCATGATTTAATGACCTTTATTACCAATAAACAAAATACAAAGCGAATTTGGGTGGGACCTTTCCAATTTAACCTCATAAAATGTTTCTAAAAATAGCACAGGCTAGCCATTGGCTGATTTTTCTCAACATTTAATGAGAGTCTTTTTTCATAAAAAAATGGCAATTTTTAGTTGAATTGTCATAATTTGATGTCATTTTTGATAGAATAAACCAAATTCATAGCAAACATGGATGGGATCTATCCAATTTAGCACCTTAACATGTTTCTAAAAATAGCACAGGCTAGCCATTGGCTGATTTTCCTCAACATTTAATGATAGTATTTATTCATAAAAAATGGCAATTTTTAGTTGAATTGTTATGATTTGATGACGCTTGTGATAGATAAACCAAATTCATAGCAAACTTGGATGGGATCTATCCAATTTAGCACCTTAACATGATTCTAAAAATAGCACAGGCTAGCCATTGGCTGATTTTCCTCAACATTTCATGATAGTCTTTATTCATAAAAAAATGGCAATTCTTAGTTGAATTGTTATGATTCGATGACGTTTGTGATAGATAAACCAAATTCATAGCAAACCTGGATGGGATCTATCTAATTTAGTACCTTAACCTGTTTCTAAAAATAGCACAGGCTAGCCATTTGGCTGATTTTCCTCAACATTTAATGATAGTCTTTTTTCCATTAAAAATGGCAATTTTTAGTTGAACTGTTATGATTTGATGACGCTTGTGGTAGATAAACCAAATTCATAGCAAACCTGGGTGGGATCTATCCAATTTAAAGCCCTAAGGGAACGACCATTCAACTTGAAGGGGGGGGTTATGGTTTTTTTTCTAAAAAAAATATTCTGATTCCCAATGTTGCTGAAAAAAATATTCTGATTTTGATGGAGGGAAACAAAATAATCTGATTCAGAGTTTTTGTCATATAAGCTAATGTGTAATTATGGAAAAAAAATTGCGCTTTGCGCGACAAAAAAAATATATATTCTAACTCTTGTATTGTCCGAAAAAAAAATTATGAACGAAACAAAAAAACCATACCCCCCCCCCCCTTCAAGTTAAATAGTCGGTTCCTAAGGGCTTTAAATTGGATTTAAAAGAGTTCTAACGGGTTTTTGATTGGCTGAAACAGATTGTTCAGCCAATCAAAAAGCCCGTTAGAACTCTCAATTTTCAAGTCTATGGTGTTTGTGAAGGATGCAAAGGGGATTTCTTTCAAAAACAGATTTAAAGGGCATATAAATTGGCGAAAGGTAAGGAATTTTAACGTAATTTGAATGGATGAAAGTATTTAGCTAGTCAAAATGACTCGTTTACGCATGGGAAAGTATGTACACAGATGGGAAGTGGTCAACCCAACAGCTGTACGACTTCGGATTTTCACGCCGTTTAGTTTTGGTTCGTGTATGATACCTCAGCAGTTCGGAGGCCTACACTAACAATTGGGGTCTCTTTGGAACGGAAAATTACTTGACTTTCGACTGGTGAAAACATTTTTTGAAAATATTAAGGCGTTCCGAAGTTACGATCAATTTAACACGACGACTTAAAAAAATGGAAGCAAGTGAGTTCGCCTCCTTGTAATATTATATAGTATTTTTTTTTTCCGGACCCACCTAGCCCCTGTGCTATTTAATGGGGAAAAAAACTTAGTGTAAAGCTACATGTACCGCTGTATTTCATTGCCCCTTTCTTCAAGTTTATTTAACCTAGCATACACACATAACGAAAACAAGATTACATACATAACATTGAACCATATATATGTAGATATACAGATATACTAAAAATGTATCAGTAGACTCAGTGCCATATTAACGCATGGGCACGCTGAGCAGTTGCCCGGGGGCCCCATGAGCATGGGGATCATATGCTATTCTTTGTATGCTGTGTGTGGCATGTTTTTTAATGTTTAAACACTGATTTTTTTGGAAGTACCTATACAATAACTATATATTTAATTTAATCGACATTTACATTTATATTCCTGCGAATGGTTGTATAGGTAGCCGTCTCGGTGTACTGCTATGCCCGGGGTCCTATAATGCTGTTAAGACGGCCCTGAGTAGAGTAGCTTTCCCCAGATTCACAAAACATATACAAAACAATGTAACCCAAGATTCATTTTTATTTAATTAAGATTTAATAAATTTAAATATTCCATCAGTTTCATCCGGTTCAAGTTCTAGATATGAAAATTTACAGGAATAGAAAATAGACTTGAGGGTTACGAGTGTTATCTGGGTTTTTTTTCACTTCATCTGTAGGCCATTATAAAAAAGTAACATTTTATTTTGTAAAAAAGAGATGTGAGGGGAACAAAAGAAACAAATCTATCATTACACCATGCACACTCAGATATTCACTATGTTTGCAAATATATCAATTTTTGCCATTTTTTTTCAAAGTATTTCAACTCAAAATATAATTTAACAACTTATTTTAACAGAGAGTTGTCGAATAATTCAATATGAACATCTACTGATATACCCAATACATGCAGACATAATTGTGTTAAATGTCTCTGATTCATGAATAAGTAATACATGGATATTCAATATTTTGTTTTGTACATGACGCCCAGGACCAGGTACAAGATTGTGTGATACTGATAGTGATAGAAGTTGACATGGATAATTACACCATTTTACAATTTATTAGCAATCACTTCACAGAAAACCTTTTTTTTTATATATGAAATAAACAATTGATTAATCATCGAATCGACGACAAATTTAGTTTACTTTAATTAAATGAAGCAAAAAATTATATTGTTTTCATATTTGCCGCCGATAAGAGTTAACAAATATTGTTACCTCCCTTTATCGGTGCGCCGGATCACTTGAGTGTTTTATTGTTTTCGAAATTGATTAAATATTGAGTACGTACACTTCGACATGAAAGTTCTAGAATATACGCGTCAATAAATTCACAGTTGAAAACATATTAATAAAGAGCCGTTAATAAAGATATATGATTTTGCTACGAGACCAACGAAAAACTTGACAGAAGACGATGATTTACAATTTTACACCATTGGCCAACAGGAATCGTCAATTTTCCGCGTTTTATCTTGTCTTAATCTCCATTGTTGGCTGTATAGTAGCTCTCGTAGCACTTTTCTTAAACAAAAAATCTTTCAGAAAATATCCAGTTTTTAATTCAACTTTCACTCTAAATACTAGAACTTTTCGAAATTAGTTAAGGCACTGATTGTAGTCACGTGACCATCATTTTATCAACAGAAATCCACGTCGACTCGCACAAAGTTGAAACATTTTCACTTTCGAACATGTATAAATAACTGGTTGCAATATGCATCAAATATTGTTATGTTTTACTCATTAATTTGTATTACATACCTGACCCCCCTTTTTTTATTGCTTGCAATCTTAGAAACAGCCTTAACACACCTGTGTTATTTTAAATGTCGTTTCTGATTGATTTAATGATAAAGAATTGACCAATGGAAGTTTCCGGTACAAATTAAGAGGGAAACGATTACGGAAAGGGCCTAAATAATTTGGATTTGTACTCATTTATACGTCGTAGAAATCTACAAGAATAATCAACATATGAACAATTTACGATAATTTTTTTACATTTATTATTTTTTTAAATCGGTAGGAAAACATTTAAAATCGGTAGGCGGTAGAAGACTTAAACATTCGGTAGACTACCGCGTAAATTGGTAGGGTTGGCATGCATGTACTGTTTCAGTACACGTACTGAATAATGACTGGATTGTGTTAACCACAAATCGAATACCGACACGTGGTAATCCGTGTTAGCCACAGGCTAAATTTGATCAGATTTCACATCTCTTTAATTGCTAATTTCTATTGAATGATAACTTTAAAAATATTGATTTTTGGTACACAGGTGTACTAAGTAATGATGTATTTACTTTAGGGATGGCAACGAGTACCCGGTTAACCGGGTACTCGATCAAACATCCGATTATCGAATACCAAAATCGGTATTCGGTTACTCGGAAAACTTTTTTTTATGAAAATAATGATAAAATTTTCCGGACAATAAATAATTAATGTTAGATATAATAGAAATCGTACACATAAACCAGCGCTTGGCATATGTTTACATAACAATTATTGGTTAATTAAATGGCAATTGATCTCTGATCTGTTTATTCCCCCGGCAAAACACTAGCTTGTAGGTTAACCAAACAAAGTGATTAAACTGGTATGAACACAATTCGATGTAATAAAATGGCAATACATACGTGGTGTCCTTGATCTGAAGCGTTGCGTAATATGACGGTAGGCACGGTCTATACTATAGAGAGGACGGAAGTGAACATTAAGATTTTAATTTGATATTTCCAATACCTTTTTTTTTTTAATTTATTTCAGTGACCGGTAACAATCATAGCCTATAGGGCCCAATGCCTGCAATGGCAATGTAAAAATGCATGTACGTGGTTTTTTTTTTTACCTCATTTGGTGTCTAATGACGTAAAATTGCACACGAATTTGTTTTTACTTCATGTGGTCTTGTGTTTTTTTTTATCGTGAAATAAATAAACAATTCTCAGGTTGTGGATATTTTATTTGCGAGTCCAATCATCAACAGTAATAATGAATATTTTTTATCTATATCATATCATATCATGACCCTGCAAATACATAAGTTAAAATAACATCAGCAAATGGCACAAAGAAAGATAACTCTAATTTGAATATGTCTAAAGTGCTTGTGTAAATAAAAATATACCAATTTGAACCAAACGATATAATAGTCTTGTATTTCATTAACAATGAAATACTTACATTGCAAAATAATAAAGTTTGTCAGTTACTGACTATATACATCTATATGTAAATCTTGACATTTACATGACATCTTCAAAATATTATTATATAAATAAGCAAAGCAAATAATAATGTAAGCATAAGCATATTAAAAGCAATAAGCAAAAATACAATTAGTAAAATAATAAAAACAACACAATATCTTACCTCACATGAGGTGTAAAGGTCTTTGCAATAATGTGGCATATAATCATTTGACTCTGTTAAACTCATGAATAGTAGAAAACCTGTATAACAAAATTAATATTATAAGTCATGTGTTTCATGACAAGATAAAGGTTTTATACATTCAATATAATACATCATTACCATTTTATTAAACATACTTTAACAATAATCTAACATTCACATTTAATGAAATGGAAATTGAAATAGTGTCTGAATTTAATTATCTGGGTGTTTTACTTTCAAAATCTGGGAACTTTTCAATGGCAAAAAAAGCTCAAGTAGAGAAAGCCACAAAAGCAATGTTCGAAGTTTTAAAAAGAGGAAAAGTACATAACCTATCAATTCAGTGCCAGTTAGACTTATTTGATAAAATAATAAAACCTATTTTATTGTATGGGTGTGAAGTTTGGGGGTTTTCAAAAAACGAAATTATAGAAAGGGTGCACTTGCGATTTTGTAAACTATTGCTTAATTTTAAAACTTCCACACCAAGTTACATGGTTTATGGGGAACTAGGTAGATATCCCCTAGACATTGATATAAAAGTTAGAACAATATCTTTTTGGGCTAAATTAATCAGTGGAAAGCAAACAAAACTATCTGCTATCATTTATAAATGTATGTATAATATGTTGCGAGTGAGAGATAGAAACTTTATGTGGTTGAAATATGTAAAACATATATTGTGTAATTGTGGTTTTAATTATATTTGGGAGTCACAAACTTTTATTAATGAATTGTGGTTGAAACACTCAATTAAACAAAATCTCACTGATCAATATCTCCAAACGTGGCTTTCTTCAGTAAACGATTCTCCGAAGGCACTGAATTACAGAATATATAAAGATAATTTGGTTTTCGAAAACTACTTATATATTTTAAATGATAAGGATAATTTGACATTAAGTAAATTTAGAACATCAAACCATAAGTTACCAGTCGAAAATGGTAGATGGAAAAACATAGCCAGAGAGAATAGAATATGTCCCTTATGTAATAATGGAGAAATTGGAGATGAATTTCATTATCTATTTAAATGTCAGTATTTCGGCAATCAAAGAAAAATTTATATAAAGAAAAACATTCGTATAAATCCAAATATAATAAAGTTCAAACTATTAATGACATCAACTTCAAAAATAGAACTTCAAAAATTATGTCGTTTTGTCAGAATTATTAATAAAGGTGTGTCGACTCCCGGTTAACCTCTTGTTATGACCTGTCTGTATATATTGTAAATAGTGTACATATTTTCATATCTCTATACCTGTATGTATTATGGTTTAAGAGAAATAAAGAATCTATAAACATTGCAATAAGTTAAAAATAATACTTTTATGTTTTAATTATTTAATCAAACTGGTTTTACCTGTAAACTTTCCAATGACTAATTTATATGTATTTTATATTCATTTTATAACTTTCATTCAAAACTCTTGCATTCTATAGATATTAAATTAATCATGACTGTTAAAAATGGTTAATATAGAAAAGTAAAGAAACTGACCTTCAGATTAGAATAATGACCATCCATATAATCATATAAGAAAATGAGACATGTCCAGCCACTAAACCAGAAAAGAAATATAACAATAGAAATGAAAGAGTTTCCCACCTAAAACTCATCTGACCAAACTGACCAATAAGAAATAAAAAGAGAAAATAGTATGGAGCATTCATTTAACATAAGTATTAAATGAATAAATAACTAAACTATAAATACTAATTAAAATATGTATATGTTCCTGAAACAGAAATAGAAATATATTAAGGATTAAATACAAATGTATTTAATCATGATCAGCTACAAGTAGAAATAAATTAATAATAAAAATAATCATTATATTAAAAAATAATTAATATGTACAATTTCACTCTACCACATACATTTGTTCTCTAATGACATAAAATTGCATACGAGTTTTCAGACTAAATTGAACCAGATTGAAAATTGTACACGTATTTTTTTCAAACTGTATAGGGTCTAACCATGTAAAGGAGTGAGTATGATAAGGGTAGATTTTGGCCCAATCTCAGAAACTGTTTATATAGATACATTCAAGATAATTGTAAAAATTTTGAACATCTGAGTCTGAACAATAAGTTGATTTGGCTTCTTAGTAGTGAAGACACTCTGTTATTAAATAAACTTGCTGTCTTCCTAAACAAAAGTTTTGAAATACGGAAGAACCATACATTGCAAACTTAACCTTACTTAAAGATAAAATAGTATTCGTGATATGAACACCATGCTATATCTACATCATATTATATTTGTATAATATATATTTTTTATGTATATCATAATATTAGCTATAAACTGCCATAGTTTGTTCTGCCTGGGGGTGGTTTCCCCCCTGCAGTGTTGATCATCTATACTTGTTTTTATTCTTTTTATATATGTCATATATGTTACTAATCATCAAAATCATTGTAAGTGTAAAATGCAAATGTCTGTAATTCTGTGCTCTCACGGGCTTCTTGATTGATTTAATAAAACTATTCTATTCTATAGATATAATATTAAACACAATCATTGAAAAGTAAGAAAAATATTTTTTTTGACGATTTCACTTTGTCCTTTGTTGCTTAGCAACGTAAATGAAGGAGGGTCCAATTAATCATTGGAAATTCAAATATGTTGGTTTTATATTACATATCTTGCACAGTCTTTTCGACAAAATGTTATATTCTGTGTATGTACACTCTAAAAATAATATTTCAATTCTCTATGGTAGCATATAGTATTCTAGTGTAGTTTTGTCACCCTAGCAACGGTTTTGTAAACATTAAATTAGCCTATATTATTGCAATTAATGGTTGAATTTTGACATCTACGATCTTTTGACTTGATATTTGATTAAGCGGTACATTTTTGTCAAGCTAATACACACTACAAATGTCATTTCATATTTCAAAAATACATTTTGATATTTTTATTCATAGTTATGCCCCGTCCATAGCAACAGGTTTCCCTATGCACAGTATTTTCCTGTAGATCTCATGGACCTTTTATTTATAATCAAGATAAAAAAATTCTACAAAGCACCTTAGCAGATCTAGAGACATCTGATCATTTACTAACCAGTATATATTATAAGAATTCCTTAAACCTTACAATGTCCCTAGTAACCAAATATTATCCCTAGCAACCGCAGAAACTCGTAATTGCTTTTTTTTTTAAATCTTTTTATAACCGAAGGTTGATCTTTTTATTTTTTAAATCATGAGAAGAAATTATTCTCAGTAATTAGAATGTCAAAGGAACCAAATCAACTGCATAGCATGGTAAAGCAGCGCTACAGCGGCAGGAGAGGGTATAATCCATGTTGAATAATTAAGAAATAAATTATGGGAGCCAGAATGTGTTGGGAGTTTTAACATGGATTGGCGGATATTAAACGTTATTAGTCTCGATATGTTAGCCTCACCTTTTAGCAAAACCACTGCCCTTTATAACATCTAGAGACTGATAACATTTTAATCTGAATGTTCCAACATTAATAAGTATGTCCTAATTATAGGAAAAACATAAATACGTGTATCTTTGGACAAAGATCGCAGAGAGCGATTATTGATTTTCTGTCATCTTGTGAAATGTGTGTCGTCTGCTGTGTACAATGTAAATGGACAGCACATAGGTGAGAGCGATTATTGATTTTCTGTCACCGCACGGCTTCCCTGAAGTTTTAAAAGTACCTTTTTAGCCAATCAAAATTCTACTTGCCACGAGAACATCAGAGAATAGTATTTTATCCCGATCCAGAAGCGAGGGATACAATTTACTAATATCCGCCAATCCATGTTAAAACTCAAAACACATTCTGGCTTCCATGATTTATTACGATTCTGATATGTCTAAGAGTACAAATATGGTAGTATACTTTGATTGGAAGACGGTAATTTATATTTACGGTATCTTCAAACTTTTTTGTTGAGAAAAGTAAAACGTGATAGATTATAGAATGCTCAAGGTATTAATACTGTATAATCGGTCATGACCCATTAAAGTAAAATCATACCACTAAAAATTCCAAGTAATACTACACATTTAGCACTGACTCATAAACGATAGACTATATCAATGACATTCTTAGTAAGGATAACAAAAGGACCATTATAAACAAAACACCGAATATGTAAATCAAACCGGACATCCGTGTACTATGTTAAAACATGCACGTTATATCGTTATATGTACTGTATTAGATGAATTATGAATTATCAAATATATTGTTTGTTTTTCCATACTTTATTGTAATAAGTAAGAATAAAATATTGATCTCACGATGTTGTTATCAGGCAGTCATGTGTGCTAAACCATTACGCCACCGCAACGTTAATATTATGTAAGAAGAGTTTTAAGATCCCCAAGCGCAAGGGCAGGCAATACAATGGCCAACAGAAGAAGGACAATCACTGATCTACAAAACACTACACAGAAAACTAATCATTTCCACCACAACGATATTTTTTTTTCACAGGAAACACAAATAAGATTTTTATTTTTTGGACATGAACAAAATCAGTAATTTCCCTTCAAATTTTTATCATAAATTTCTCGTTGAGAACTGTAGGGCCGGATTAATGATATTTTTGCATCTTTCGTGTCCATTTATTTTGCTTCTTTAAAATTTCACCACATAATTAATATATTTTTTTTTCAGAAAAAAACATCCTAAAAGTTAAATGGTCGTCCCGTTAATGACATGAATGTGTGTCTCGGTCGCGTCCATGCAGCTTCGTATAATACGAACCGCATCGGTGGCGTAATGGTTAGAGTGCTCGCCTCGAGTGCGGTAGATCGTGGGTTCGAGACCCGGTCGGGTCATACCAAAGACTATACAAATTGATAGTTGTTGCTTCTCTGGTAAGCACGCAGCATTAAGGAGAAAGAGCAAAGACTGGTCGGCTCTGAATCAGGATAATGTGTCCAAGTGGGGCGACATGTCTATCCGCGGACTGTTGTTTTAGTGAGCTAGCACTATAAAAATCCAACTCAGTGTGTTGGTCTAGTACAAAGCGGACCTCATCATCATCTCATTGAAAATTAACTTCTTCTCGCCATGATATAGCTGAAAAATTGCCGAATTGGCGTTAAGCAACAACAATCACTCGTATAATACGTGTCCGGATTTCAAGAACCTTATGCAAGAAAGTTCAACAGTTTAATTATTGCTTCTGCTTGGCGGATTTGTCCCGATAAGATTGATTCCTTAAAAAGTAAACCTTCAAAGAGATAAGTTGCATTTTAATGCTTGGTGCTTTAACCATTCATATGATTTTCTTCTATCATCATATGTAGCACTATCATGTAATTTAATCAACACCGCCCAAATATATTTTGTATTTAGCGTAGAGGTTGTTAAATAGCGTGTATTACCGTTGAAATGAAACAGTACACTTCTTGTTTTGTGACGGTCAATTTTATTCGGCCCGTTTTACTGGTGGAGGAAACCGGAGTTCCCTGAAAAAACCACCGACCTGCCGCAAGTCGCTGACAAACATTATCACATAGAAATCACATTACTATTATTACCAATTAATAATAGTCAAGTGACTGTTGATGAAAAATAACATCCCCACATGACTGTTGATGAAAATAAAATGTACACATGACTGTTCATGAAAAAAATCAACATTATCTATAATACGACCCAGGTATTCACGTTTTAATTTTTTTTATCAAAATCTTCAGAATGTTTGATGCCTTTATTTGAATGGCTTAAGATAAAGCTGAAATCGTAAAATTTTTAATTTTGCTTTTTTCAATTTTCGCAACAATTTGACTAAAAAACACAGGCACTTGTTTCTGGAAAAAATATATACCTAGATACTATATATACCACAAGGTACGTAACCGTTCATTTGTAAAAAATCTAGGTCATCGCGATTTTCGCGTTTTTTCAACTCGACGGACGCCAGTATGGACTGAGGAATGGCCTACATCATCTGAAACTACGATAATTTATCTACAAAATGATGTATAAAACACCTACCTTTTGCTGAACCTCAACAATACAACAGACCTTTTTCCACGGGTCAGTTATCAGCTTTCATCATCCAGTTGGTCTTCTGGCATGTTCTTTCAATAAAATATTAGTGAGAAAAGCTCAAATATCAGTAGAAAGCTACTTAGTTTATTAGTGTGTATTTCATAACGCTCAATGATATTGATATGATAATGTATGCAAATTAGAACACAAATTTTTACTGATCAATGGCGGGCGTCTCTAGGAGTTCGCGATAGTGAAAGTTGCTGGTTTACGGAAGAAATAGGTACTTACATGCGTTGTTGGGAAAGCCCGGGTGATCTTCGTGATAGAAATTGTTGTGTCTTTTCGCTCGTTTCGCTGCGCTCCACTCGCGAAAAGACATAACATTTCTATCACTCGTGGAAGATCACCCGGTCTTTCCCAAGAACGTATGTAAGAACCTATTATTCTTCCGTAAATGACCGTTTTCGGGTGAAGACGACCGAGGTAAGACGAGTCCACGTGCACTCGTCTTTACTCGTTGTGACATCCAATCAGAACGCCTTAACAAGAATAAGAAAAATCGTTTAAATATATACCCTAAGCCTGGAATGTCACATTATATACCCTGTATGATAGCTGAATAACAGATATATTACGGATTTAATCATTGGTGTTTTTTTCATATTCAGATTCCAACCGTATTAAATATATATTTGTGTCTTTTATTTTCATTTTTTCGTATTTCTAGATGTCCTTTTCCGTACCTTTGACGTCAAAATATGTGTCACATCATATTTCATGTAGTAAAATACTGTATTTTCAATAAAATATTAGTGAGAAAAGCTCAAATATCAGTAGAAAGCTACTTAGTTTATTAGTCGGTGTCACAAAAGTCAATTTTATGTGATGTGTATTTCATAACGCTCAATGATATTGATTTGATAATGTATGCAAATTAGTTACTGATCAATGGCGGGCGTCTCTAGGAGTTCGCGATAGTGAAAGTTGTTGGTTTACGGAAGAAATAGGTACTTACATGCGTTGTTGGGAAAGCCCGGGTGATCTTCCACTCGTGATAGAAATTGTTGTGTCTTTTAAAAAGTAGTGCGATTTATACGCCTAATGCATAGGAGGTTATTTGCAGGGTAGCGAGAATGGCCGAGTAGTTACGATTGCTGTTTTCGTGTGAAGTAAAAACAAGGCCGATATACGGGATGGAAACGAATATATAATCCGGAAATGGCTGGTTTTAAAATTTCATGGTTCTGGCCATCTACCAAATCATACTACATCTAAATAAAATAACAGAATGTTTGAAAATTACCACTTTCAAAATTGTGTTTACTTTTGATGTTTTTTTAGTGCTGAAACCACAATGCACTGCAAAGTGACATGTATTTTATATAAGAAACGGGCACATTTCAGTCAGCTCTTTTGTTTACAAGTACGATCAGTGACCCCATGACAGTTACATGACAGGAAGAGCCGGTGTCTGAGAGGCAGGTGACATAGTTAAATTTTATATAGCCCTTCTGGATTTTTTTCCAGCTACTTTATAAAGAAGTAAATTTTTAGCATTACAAAAAGTATGGTTCAGTAGGTAGGTTCACTGTTCTTGGTACTTACGTCTTTAAAAGCAAACTTTAACATCTTTTACAGATGTCACGCTGTAGTCTTGTTTTTGTTCCATAAATAGAAACCGGAAGACACGTCAAAAATAATGCGTGCGCTGTGGAAATCAAAATAAAATGGATAAAACGAAAACAGATGACGCACGAAAACACATACCGTGACGATAACAATGCATTGAATAATATATGGGCTATGATTCAAAAGGAATATTGGTGTTTAATCTGAAATATGAACATGCAATCAGCTTCATCAATTTGGTCAAATTTATTATCAAATGTTACGGTCAATATCATCGAAATTGTTCGTAATTGCGTCCGCGGCAGTGAGGCTAACGTGTACGGATCATCGTATTATTGAAATTTTAGGACTTCGTCCTTCAAACAGGTTGCCTGTCTCATATTACTCGGCCGATTTGATTGGCTGACAAAGACAAGGTCACGCGCAGCTGTCTTTATGGCTTGTCTTACATAGAAAACGCATCAAAACGGAAGAATATCCAACGTTACACTTAGATACAAATTAAAGTGAAGTGATAGCTTATAGTAAAAAATGATATGGATGTAAATAAACAGGAGAGACTATCCAACATTACACTTAGATGCAAATTAAAGTGAAGTGATAGCTTATAGTAAAGGACGAAGTCCTTCTAACGGTAAGCTGTCCGATTTTTCCTTCTACACATGTATATTGATAGCCAAAAATCTGCTCACCGGAAGTTTAAAAAATAGATCAATTGATAATTTAGAAACGCAAAAGAAATCTATTTCAATGAAAAATTCCCAATTCTTTGATTATTTACTCTATGCAAAATCGAAATAAACTTTTAATAAAATTATAATTAAAAAATCTCATTCTACGAAACTCCCGACAGGAAGAGCGGCGTAGGTAAAATGAACGCCATAGCAAATCGGCTACACAATTCATTCAAAATAAAAGATAATAGCCTCACCGGACGCAATTATGTAATCTCGTTGAGATTAGGATTCCGAAGAAATTTTCTGTCCGTATTCATAGGATGAAGATACAGACAGAAAATTTCTTCGGAATCCTAATCTCAACGAGATTAGCAATTATGAACGAAATAAAAAGTATGTCCCCTAATTGTTCCTTCAAAACATGAATTAAAAAAATGCTTTTATAAATAGATACCCCGCTAAATTACTCGTGTTTTTGGAGAAAATTATTCATGCGCAGTTGTTGAATGTTACAGACGACGGGTTTTCATATTTGTAATCAGAAAACGATCGACAATTGCACTTAGAATCTATCGCTAAAATTCATTGAGGTACGCATATTTTGTTATCTTATGCCTGTAATTGGAAAGAATATGATCTCCTGGTTCTATGCCTATGTAGAACACATTGAAATTAAAACAAAAACAGTCAATATAATACATTTTCCTTACCTTGATCTATCCCAAAATGTCAAAATCCGTGATGTACCTTATTCATTGAAGAGTCCAAGGAATTCCGAATGCAAACTGGCACACATTTATGGTATGAATAAAGGAAAGGTTTTTATGTCATGTGTATTATATACAAATAGATATGTGAACGTAAATGAATGAATGCTTTCAATTTTAACAGTTGTCATTATATAATTTACACTAGAAAGGTTATTATGATGTCGTTCGAAATTGTGTCCGGTTCTAGGTCACAGAGTGACTAGAACGGGGTCATGAACATCTGTTCTAAGTTAAAACCCGTAACAATGCATTGAATAATATATGGGCTATGATTCAAAAGGAATATTGGTGTTTAATCTGAAATATGAACATGCAATCAGCTTCATCAATTTGGTCAAATTTATAAATTATTATCAAATGCCACGGTCAATATCATCGAAATTGTTCGTAATTGCGTCCGGTGAGGCTAACGTGTACGGATCATCGTATTATTGAAATTTTAGGACTTCGCCCTTCAAACAGGTTGCCTGTCTCATATTAAGATATGATATGGATGTAAATAAACAGGAGAGACTATCCAATATTACACCTAGATACTATGATAATAGGTGTTACCTAACTTGGGACGAAGTCCAATAATTTTTGATAAACAATAATATGAGACAGGTGCTACCTGTAATGTCAGCGAAGCACAATCCACATTATCTAATATTTAAATCATGTAAATCCTTGGGATGATTGAAATAGAAATTTTACTTACTTTGTGTACTTTTTGGAGTGTACTGCAGTACAATGTAAGGATGCTCTTTCCATCTATTGAAACAAGCACGGCTATGAATGCTTGAGAATTTGAAAAATATCTGACAATTTCACGCTCATTCAGTGCATCAAAATAGTGTCGAGATTTTTTGGGCCGAGATATATCGAGGACGACTTTTTTAAAGGGCCGAGATAATCGGGGACGACTTTTAACCACTCGTCGCAACTTCGGCTGATTCCGTACCTTCATCAAACCTCGTCTGTATTATGATAGCTCCCATTGGAACTATTTTCGGAAATCTTCAATGAAGGAGGTATTAACATAATTTCACTTTCGAATATTCGTCCAATAATAATATATTTTCATTCGTCGCAATGTCGGCTGATTCCGTCCCTTCATCAAAGACCAATATTTTTCAAAGCAAACTCTATACACTCATCTATTGTCGCCATTTTAGAACATTTTCGCGGTGCACAATGTTTGATTGAAGTGATACGGTCTTCCGGCGAAGAAATGTGACGCGTAGACGCATATCAAATACTGTATTACAACCGAGAGATTAAGGAAGCGAAGCAGACTCACCCGAAGTTTGCCGCTTGGACTTTTAACATTAATAACCGGAAGTGATTCCAGATTACTGTGCATCCGATTTTCTGCAGATTTAATTTAACCATTTATTGGTTTCCGGTGTATCATTTCCGGTGCATGCAATTTAAGCCGTTAGTGCCGATATGGTTCTGGAATCAAATTATTGCTATTTCTACCATAGTTGGGACTTCATCCCATGCAAATTAAAGTGAAGTAACAGCTTATTGTAAGAAATGATATGGATGTAAATAAACATGAGAGACTATCCAACATTACACTTAGATACAAATTAAAGTGAAGTACAAGCTTATAGTAAGAAATGATATGGATGTAAATAAACAGGAGAGACTATTCAACATTACACCTAGACTATTCAACATTACACCTAGATACAAATTAAAGTGAAGGAACAGCTTGTAGTAAGAAAGGATATGGATGTAAATAAACAGGAGCTACTATCCAACATTACACTTAGATACAAATTAAAGTAAAGGAACAGTTTATTGTAAGAAATGATATGGATGTAAATAAACATGAGAGACTATCCAACATTACACTTAGATACAAATTAAAGTGAAGTACAACTTGAGCTTATAGTAAGATATGATATGGATGTAAATGAACATGAGAGACTGTCCAACATTACACTTGGACACAAATTAATGTAAAGGAACAACTTGTAGTACGAAAGGATATGGATATAAATGAACATGAGAGACAATCCAACATTACACTTAGATACAAATTAAAGTAAAGGAACAGCTTGTAGTAAGAAAGGATATGGATGTAAATGAACATGAGAGACTATCTAACATTACACTTACACACAAATTAAAGTAAAGGAACAGCTTGTAGTAAGAAAGGATATGAATGTAAATTAACAGGAGCTACTATCCAACATTACACTTAGATACATATTAAAGTGAAGTGATAGCTTGTAATAAGAAAGGATATGGATGTAAATAAACATGAGAGAATATCCAACATTGCACTTAGGCATAAATTAAAGTAAAGGAACAGCTTGTAGTAAGACAGGATATGGATGTAAATGAACATGAGAGACTATCCAACATTATACTTAAACACAAATTAAAATAAATGAACACGAGAGACTATCCAACATTACCCTTAGATAAAAATCAAAGTAAAGGAACGGTACTTTTATTTCCAATGATTGTCGTAAAAATGATTTCTTGGTACAAAGTGTTGCATAGAGAAGAGTTTGAAGACACCGAAGGGAGGTAATCAAAATTTGTAAATCGAAGGACAGAAAAAACAATAGGCAAAAAGAAAAAATAACGATCTGCAAAACATACACATAAAACTAAAAATCGAGTAACACGATACCCACTAAAAACCGGGGGAGAACACATGTGCTCCGGGAGGGTAAGCAGTTCCTGCTCCACTAGTGACGCTCGTCGTATTACTCTAATTGTTTCCTTCCTTCAAGTAATAATAGACTCGCTAAGACTCGTCTTAAATATAACTCTTTTTTCTGTACAACAGTGTACAACAAGAAAGTAAACAAAAATGCTAAAATGTTAAGTGTTAAATTGAAAATAAAAAGAATCCAGGGAATCTTTAAACAATATATTAATCCAAAATGTCAGATAATATTAGAAAACGGTACGGGTGAAATATTGATTGGACACAAATTCATTCCGAAAGTTTTACGGTCGCCACCATTACTTTGGTTACCCTATACGGAACATATGTGTCACAATGATATACCCTCCAGAGCTGGAAGTTAAAGAGACCACCGATACAGCTTCGTCCGCATCATTTTTGGACTTATACCTCGAATTTGACGACAGTGGTCAACTCAGTACTAAAATTTATGATAAGCGGGACGACTTCAATTTTAAAATCATAAATTTTCCAAACATGTGCAGCAATATACCAGCTTCTCCTGCATATGGTGTTTACATCTCGCAATTGATTCGCTATGCAAGGGCCAGTAGCAATTATTCTGATTTCCTGAAACGTCATCTTCATCTGAGAAACAGGCTACTGGACCAGGGCTATAAAAAGATTCGCCTTATTCGATCTCTTAAAAAGTTTATATTCCGATACCAATATTTTGTCGAAGTATATTCCGTCTCTGCAGAAAAAATTATAAGCGATGCATTTTCATATAGTGAAAATGTATAAACATAAAGAAGTCAAAAATGTCAAGAATTTTTTTGTCAATGTGTGACGTAAAAATATTTTTGACATTTACGTCACCGAATATGGTACTGCTTTGACAACTATTTTACCTATTTTGTTCCTGTATTTAAATACTGTTACAGTGACAGCCGGAACCTTTGAACCGTAATGAGAGCGGGAGGTTTGGCGCCTTAAAATCTGATTCAACCCACCATTTCTTTAGAAATGCCTGTACCAAGTCAGGATCATTATGGTTTTCACAGTTTTCCGGTTGTTGACTGATTTTGTCTGTTTATATAATTATGAGTTTTGACTTTCCCTTTGTAAGATTGTTCGGAGTTCGGTAATTTTGTTATTACCTTTATTCACAAATGACTACGGATATGTTCCACTTGTCGTAAACACTTTCCTGTCCTTTCCTCATTCATAACTTATCACGGGTTTGTAACTAGAGTAACGCGACGGGTGCCACTAATGGAGCAGGAACTACCTGCCATTCCGGAACACCTGAATTCACTCCAGGTCTTAGTGGGGTTCGTGTAACTCGATCTTTAGTTTTATGTGTAATGCTTTGTAGATCGTTGTTTATCTTTTTGTCCTTATTCCTTTTAGCCATTGGCAATTGTATTGTCTGTCCTTCGATTTACATATTTTGATTATCCTTCTGGGATCTTCAAGCTCTTCTTACTAATAATGTCAAAGAATTCCAATGGAAATGTCTCCATAATATAAATTGTACAGAATATAGATTGAAAACAAAACAATGTTGTAACGACAGCATGCCCCGCTCCCCCATATTTTTTAAGTTGAGCAGTTTTGATTGTGCGTCTGCCTTTTGTTTAACAGTTTATTAACAATATAACACTCTCTGTAAGAAACGATTATCCAGCCCCAAACTATACCGTAATTACCCGAATATTTCATCAAAATTCTACTGTGTCCAAGGGACACTATGCCCCTCTAAATATTATGGTCGACTACACATCATGACCAATCATCGTATCATATATGATAGCAACAGCCTCAGAGGAGTTGTGTTCACAAAGTATAACCATAGTGCAAATGCATGAAAATGTTATATAAAGTCCCATAACTCCTACAAAAATCGTCGAATCAAACTGGCGGGATAATATGATCAGCTACACAGCACGACCAATTATCAAATAATTATGAAAGCAATAAGACATTAGTGGAGTCGTGTGCGCAAGAAGAGTTTGGAGATACCAAAGGGATATCAGAATCCGTATATCGAAGAAGAACAGACAACACAATGGCCAAAAGAAAGGTGCAAAAGGACAAACAACGATCTACAAAACATACACGTAAAACTAAAGATCGAGTAACACGAACCCCACTAAAAACCGGGGATGAACTCAGGTGTTCCGGAAGAGTCAGCAGTTCCTGCTTCACTAGTGACACCCGTCGTGTTAATATAGTTACAAACCCGGTGATAATACATGAATGAGGAAAGGACCGGAAGTGTTTATGACAAGTTCTTTCCTCTTCACTTTATGAATGCAACTCCTATGATCTTGTTTGTCCGATAGCTTCCATATTTGACATGATAATTGGTCATGATGTGTAGTTGATAATTTTATCCCCCAGTTTGATTCTACTGTTTTTGTAAGAGCTATGAGACTTTAACGTTTTCATGATTCTTCAATATAGTCATACGCATCTATCCCATTAATCTTGAAATAAAGAATACCACAGATACAGATAGGTTTGCTTCATACCTTGACCTACACCTCGGAATTGACAATTAGGGACGGTTAAGAACGAAACCTTATGACAAAACAGATGATTTCAATTTTCCCATTGTGAACATTCCATTTATATGTAGCAGCATGCCAGCGGCACCTGCATATAGAATATATATCTCTCAGTTGATACGATATTCCAGAGCGTGTGGTTCCTATCAGGATTTCCTTGATAGAGTATTGCTGCTAACGAGGAAGCTACTGAACCAAGGGTTCCTCTTAGTTAAGTTGAAGTCATCACTTCGAAAGTTTTGCGGTCGCCACCACGACTTGGTTGACCGTTATGGTATATATGTGTCATAAATGACCACGGATATGTTCCACTTGCCTTAAACACTTCCCGGACCTTTCCTCATTTTAAGACTGAGACTATAACCCAAGACCTATCGCACTCGAGGTGAGCATGTTACCCACTACACCACCGATGTCGTTGATTACTTTGATTATAAAATGTGTGATAATGGGAGTAAAAGAAACACAAAACTTGTGACGTCATTGTAACTTTTGTCTTAAAAAAATTAATAACATTAATGCATACACTGAATTTGCTGATGTGAAAAAAAAAGATCAAGTTATTAATTTGATTGATTGATTGATTATTGCTTAACATCCAAGTCGAGAACAAGTGTTAAGTTATTCATCTTTGATATTTTTTGAATTTTTATTTACCAGCCACGGAGAAGTTACGCTTCCGTTCCCAAGTTGTTGCGTGTACTTTTAAACATGAATAATCATTACTACTTTTGGTTCGTGGAATCTATACCCTCGTTTCATTTCAGTTAACGTTACGCTAATTTTACTGTAATTTTTCATTAAATCAAAGATGACAGCCACTGAGAAATAACATGGACGTATGCTATGGATACGATTTTCCAAATGAGACGAAAACCAGAAGGAAAGGTATGTTAATGCAATGTTTAGTTGATTAAAACATCCAGCCCACGATAGAGGGGAGATAACGTTTGTTTACATATTTTGCAATATTTTTTTTAATTTTATATGATTTATTATTTTATATGTATTCTAACAAATTATAAAAAAAAGTATACACGTTTTAGTCCTTTTGTACGATTGTTTAAAAATATGTGTCAAAATGAGTGATTATTTGCTTGATAGTGTATAAACAAATCAAAGCCCAAAGGGGCGGATCTGTAGACTATAATGTAAAAATGTAGTCGTACAGGACCCACAGGCATTTGTTTCTATCAAGGGAAAGATCGACTATATTATACCTTCCCATTGATAGAAACGAGTTCCTGTACAAAAACCTGCAATATTTTTTATAAAGTTTTGTTTTGTCATAAAATCAGTATCAAATTATGTACCCTTCTGCATTGTCCATTCTAAATAAACATTAAAGAATCAAGGATGGACAATCCAGAGAAACTGCCAACATTGGATACACAAGACGTAGACAAACAAATAAAAAAAACACAACACAATATGAGTTGGTAGTCACTATACGCAAACAAGCACAAATAACGTATACAAGACATGAACCCTCTACAAACAACTGGAGGTAAAGACAAGCTGAACATCATTTTTATGCAGAAATCATAACAGACATCACAACACGGAACTAAGAACATAATAGGACAACACAAAAAATTTAAAGGGGCCCGGGTGGCTCAATGAGTTAGGTAGTTGGATTACCTAACAACTCATGCAAGCCTATCACCAATATGGCGTGGGTTCGCGCCCGGCTTTGTAATTATATAAAAAGGTGCACTTGACTCACAGCCGCAAGTGATACAGTTTAGCAGTTGTTTGCCCGTGGTCGGTGGTTCTCTCAGGGTATTCTGGCTTCCTCCACCACTAAAGCTGGTTGCCATGATATAGCTGAAAGTGGTGTTAAACACTAAATCAAATCAAATAAAAAAAAATAAAAGATGAGCAACCGGTGGTGAACTCTGATGCTCGCGAAAGGTAAGTAGTTCCTGCTTCTTGTAAGACACTGCTGTGTTAATCATATAATACAGTCAAGTACAATGTCTGATCAAAAGCCTTGTAGTGACAGAAAAAAGAAAAATCTTTGTGAATAATAAAAGATCCATTGTCATTTGACATATGGATATTTCATAGCGGTCAATCAGATCGTGATGACGACCATATAATTTTTGTAGCGATGGCTTCAACCTAGGAGCATCGTAGTCTTGTTTGAATAGCTTTTGCTTCGGCAGCTAAGCTCTGTACTGGGCACAAGCTCTAGAATAACGTACGAGTTGTGAAATGTAAATGCCATATGCTGGTGTTGCTACTGATAAAAGGGAAGTTGACTATTGCCAGTATTGGAAAAGAAAAGTCATCACGTTTGTTGTAGAGTTTTGCTTTTAACCTTCCTCTGTTGAGAAAAAAAAATGGTTTGGGTTCATTTTCATTGTCCTTTGTCTCAGAATTTCTTTTAGAGTCTGTCTAATTGAGTCCAAAAATAAATTAATGCATGCTTAGCCCCTCCACATAATATGACATTTTTGTGCCTGTCCCAAGCCAGAACCTGGATTTCAAATGTCAGACGTTGTGGTCTTTTTTGTGTTCAGAGTCTGCCTATTTGAGCCCAAAATAACCATGTGTTTCTGCTCACCCTATCGGTCCTAATTTTAGTGCATACCCTAAAGTTTTTATTGCTATTTTTGGACGACCACTTTTTCAATCAGATCCCTGTTTTTTAATACCTACATTGTATGTACAAATATATAAGAATTAAAAGGTTTGCCCTGCATACATTTGTACATGTATCCAATTTTTGTTAATAGTTAGTGGAAACACAGATTTTTTTTTTGGCCTAATGTAGATTTCAGAAAAAAATATGAATGTTTGCTTGTATTTTTTTCCTGTTGTCATATTTACTAGAAGTATTAATATGTTTTAAACATATATACAATATTGTGGTTATATTGATATCAGTTTTTAATGTCATCTTAAATGATTTGGTCTGGTTTTTCACCTGTAACAGGTAATGTAAAAGGTAAATTTCTATGTTAATTGTCAAAATTTAATTCTTTAGGGATGTTTATTTATACTTGTCAAAAAGGAAACATATATAATTTAAGACGATGTAATTAAGAAGTGGTGGATGTAATTAAGAAGTGGTGGTTACTTTTCGGTGAAAATTGATATTTTTACCTATGAGACATATATTTTGTGTATCGATTTATATTACATTGTACAAGGACATGAGAAGGTTCTTATGTACATGTATATATTAGGTAATTGAAATTAACATATATAATTACAGGTTTGAATTTAAGAATAAATTTTAATTCTGTTCTATATTAAACATGTTTGAATTTAAGAATAAATTTTAATTCTGTTCTATATATAGACATATTTGAATTTATGAAATTTTATGTTTTCACTGAAGTCAGAATTTTTTACCTGTTTTCATTGAAGAGTTGAACTTTTTTTAGAAATCGTTCAAAATTAGAGAGCATTTACTGATTAGCGACAGTAGCCAATTATTTCTACACGTTATTCAATTTTCTTTTCCATGTGACACACAGGTTAGGTACATTTAGGTGTTATGGTGTTTAACACCACATTCAACAATATTTCAGTTATATAGTGACGGTTGTGACATATGTGTACATATAATACTGTAATGTTATATATCCATATATCTATTTTTTTTAAGGATTGATTGATTGATTTGTTGATGTTTAATGCCAACTTTTAAGGACATGTTTTAAGAAAAGTAGTGCATTTTTTTCTATTTTTGCAACCCATAATGTTAAACTTATCTGGTAGAATATCACTTTCAAATCTTAATTTAAACAATTTCTTATTTGTTGTGTACGTATTCACCAACATTCAGTGAACACTGACAACACTGCGAAAAATCTTCAGCTGGAGTGATTTTCAAAAGTAACATCTTGTTAGTACTGTATGTGCAATTCATTTTTATCTACAATGTACATGTATATAAGAAAATGATCTGTTTCTAAAATTAGCCAAACTTTATGAATATTCTGTTTTTTATTGTCTGAAATTGAAATCTTATTGATTTTTTACTTACACAAAGTTATTTACAAATTTACGAATACCAATTACTTTACTTACAAAGACTACCAATGATACCGTCCAGTAGTTATATTTATGAATACCAATTACTTTTCTTTCAGAGACAACCAATGATACCGTCCAGTTGTTATATTTACGAATACCAATTACTTTTCTTTCAGAGACGACCAGTGTCCAGGAGTTCTATAGGGGCTGATCTTGACTTTTTGGATGCTGAACGATCTATTAAAAGTCATCCAAATGACAATGTTAAAAGACGGACATTATTGATGAAAAAAATCGACAACTCAGGTTGGGGTTTTACCCTACAGGTAATTTGAACCCTCATTTTCCCCCTCAAATGTGGGGGAGGGTTAGGGTGAGTTATGGTGTGCAAGGAGACTTAACAATATTTCAGTTTTATAGTGGTGGTCAGTTTTATTGGTGAAGGAAACCGGAGTACCCGGGGAAGACCACCAACCTGCTGCAAGTCACTGACAAACTCTATCACATAATGTTGTATCGAGTACTCCTTGCCTGAGCGGGATTTGAACTCACAATGTTAGTTTTCCCTCAAATGGGGCAAATAAGTGATGAATCATTTATAACATTATTTTTGTTTCTTTTCAGATAAATTACAAATTTTGGGTGTTATTTAATCTTACTTCATGGTATTTTTGGCAGGGTGAAATTATAATTTGCCACTAGTCTTATAAGAGAGTGACCATTTAACTTGTAAGTGAGGGAGGGGAAATATTTTTTTTCCTGCGACATAAAAATTCAGAAATTTGTCTTCAAATTTTACCCAAATTTCTTCCTGAAAACTGCAGGGTCAGATCAATTTTAGGGGTAAAGATATTTTTTGATAAAATTCAGCAAAACTGATTAAAAAATTACTGATATTTAATGGTGAGAACATGTACAATTAAGATAAATCATTCCTTTTATGCATATAATAAGATCAAATTTTATTGTGATATTTGCTAAATAGAGTAAATGTTAATAACTAATTATACATGTATGTATAAATAACATGATTAAACATGTTTAGTTACATTGATTATATCATGATTAAAAATGTTATCGTTAATGGTGAATTGATTACACCTGAACACAATTTTGCCACCTTTCACAGGTAATTAATCCACTAGCTCATTAAAAAAGTATTAAAATTACTGTCAAATTGTTAAAAAAAATATATAGTTATTAACAAACTTTTCGAATAATTAAATTTACTGTCATTGTGCAAGAAATTGTTACCCTCTAGATTAGGAATTAGCTATATTTTCTTTTACCAAACTGCATTTATTTTTATTCCTACATGTATATGAAACTGGTCAGTTGGTTAAGTACCAGAGGAAGGTTGAATTGTTACTAAAAATAGAGTGCAGTCTAAAAAAAATATACTGTCAAACCTGTATTAAAAGGTCACCTTTGGGACAAAGAAAATGTGGTCTTCTAAGACAGGTGACCTCATAATAAATATGAAATAGGTTTAATTCATATGAAATTTTCTATGACAGGACAAGAAAAGAGTCACCTCTTAATGTATGTAACTGCTTAATAGAGGTGACCACATGGGCAGGTTTGACTTAATAGAGGTGACCACATGGGCAGATTTGACTTAAGGCAAAAAAAAAATATGTGTGTTTACTGTCACATGTCAAAAAAATCTAGGGTCGGTCGGTCGGTCGGCATTAAATTTTTTTATTTTTTTTTAACTATCGGCAAAACCGGAAATAGTCGTTCCGGAATACGATTCCGGTATTTCATTTTCGAAATTTCCGGTAAGCCGTCATTTGTTTTATGACGAGTTACAGGTGTATTACCACTAAACATGGGTACCAGTCGAAAAGAACGTATGGGAAAGTAGTACATAAACAGAAAATGGATTCCTACATTGTTGGATAAAAAATAAACCCTATTAGATACTGCAAAATACTGAATGTCAGCAGAAACCTACATATTTTAGGATAATTTTAAGCCCATATTTGATGTTCTTGTGGTTTTAAATGAAAAATTGATTGCATTGGAAAGAAACCACCTGAATTTGTGTTAAATCGAAAGTGAAAGTAGGATTTTTGACGGTAGACATCTTCAGACTGTCTGTTTTTTCTTATATGCCATTAAATGTATGTTGATTTTCAGAGTTAAGCTTCCTATTAGGTACCCCTTCCATGAGATATGAGTGTCACTTAGATTAAACTTAAGATGAATCCTGTATGAAAGCTTAATTTTTTTTTATTTAACATAGAAGGCTATGGAGAATTCTTTAGTGGTATTACACCTACACAGTTTTTTTACCTTCTTTGCTCTCAATTTCGACAAAAAGCTAGCGGTTGAATAAATAAAACATTGCTGCTGATTAAACAACAAAAATGGTTATCCGAATTCTGTGTAAAAATTGATAGGGTCGTTAGCAAAAATTAGGGTGGAATAATTGCCGATAAAAAAGTCAACCGGCTGAAAAATAGGGTGGGTCGGGTGACCGTAAACACACATATTTTTTTTTGGGCCTAATAGAGGTGACCACATGGGCAGGTTTGACTTAATAGAGGTGACCACATGGGCAGGTTTGACTTAATAGAGGTGACCACATGGGCAGGTTTGACTTAATAGAGGTGACCACATCGGCAGGTTTGACTTAATAGAGGTGACCACATGGGCAGGTTTAACTGTACTCTCAGTCATACAGAATGTTACTCTACTATTTGTAATACTGTTCTGAATCATTCTACTAGGGTTATTGTGTTTAAGGCCACTTCCAACAATATTTCAGTTATATCGTGGCAGTCAGTTCTATTGGTTGAAATTAGAGTACCCGGAGAAAACCACCGACCTGTCACAAATCACTGACAAATTATGTCTCCCCCCACCTTTGTGGGGAGACATATGCATATTGTTTTTGTCCTGTCCGTCTGTCCATCACACAGTTTGTCAGTGCAACTCCTCTGAAACTACAGAACAGATTTTCATGAAAATTGGTTGATAGTAAGGACACCATATGTAGTTGTGCATATTACCAGGAAATTTTGATCGTCTGAATTTTGTGGGAGTTATGCCCCTTTGAACTTAGAAATTTTCCGAAATTTACTACTGAAGCAGCTTGTCAGCGCAACTCCTCTGAAACTACTGAACAGAATTTCATGAAACTTGGTAGGTAGTAAGGACACCATATGTAGTTGTGCATATTACCAGGAAATGTTGATCCACTAAATTTTGCGGGAGTTATTTGCAAACACTCTAGTGTAATCTGTGTTAGCGGTAGACATTTTTTTTTATTAGCCACTGTGGCTAATGGGTAATAATTTCTTTTAGCCACACTCAATTTCAGTTAGCCACACTAAATATAAACAAAGAGCATAAAACAGCTGAAAGTTCAAAACTTTATTATTTAATTAACTAATAATAATAATTCATATATTATCATGATAAACAACAAACTTTGAACATTAGATAAACAGAACATTCAATATTCGTATGATTTTGTTGTTTAATGCTGTGTGGGGGCATTGCCAAAAAAGGATAAAATAGATCCTTGGTGCTTGGCCATGCTTGGTATCGGGTCCGTTCGCCCTGGGTTCATTCGCCCTAAAAGTGGGTCCGTTTGCCCTGATAATTAAAAAGTATCTTAATGAACATAATAAATATTGTAATTGAAATTAAAGAAGTAATGATATAGAAAAGATTTAATTAAAAATATAAGCTTTTGTTAAAGAAATTAAGCAGCTATTAGATATTGTTTGAAATGAATGATTGTTGATTTCATCATTACAATTAATTGATGTAAAGCTTGGTTTGAGTAAAACAAATTTAAGCATAAAAGAATTATTTACTTTACAGCTTGTGTTCTTTGATCTCGTGTGTGTTTTGATAAACTTTTTTATTATCGAAATACACTTTTTAGTTTTTAGCATGTCAACACCATATTTAAAATTTCTAAATTTTTAAACCATCAAATATCATTAATACTTCATTTATTTTCAATAACTTTCATATATATAATTATCAGGGCGAATGGACCCAGGGCGAATGTGTATTAATTAGGGCGAACGTGAATTAGTCATGCTTGACCTTCTCGTTGTCAAATAATTTACTGGTTTTAGATGCAAGCGTAGACAGAAGGACAGACAGAATAAAGCGTAATTTAGGAAACCAGTCAGTCGGTGACTAAATTCGAAACTATTTCCGGAATGGGACCCGGATAATGTTATGGTGTCAAACCACTAATTAATTTCTTTAAGGTTTTCTACTAAATTTGTGTTTTTTCGAGCCTACCTGGTCATTTTATCTTAAGTTTAACCTTTCCAAGACCATATATTTTCTGAAGCGTACATGATTCCTCTACGTTCTGTCAAAATATCAGGGCATGTTTAAAATCTTGCAGTGAAATGCCATGCTACGGAAAACACCTACTCTAAAAATAGCTCGGTCATCCCCAAGAAATTCAGTATTTATAGGTCATGCATCAAATCCTCCATAGAGGTATTAAAATACAACTAAATCCATCAAATTTGGGCTCAAAATAATCCCTATTTATTTAACTTCAATTATCAATTTTAATTAGTCCATTCCATTCAGTAGTTTTCACAATACTACAAAGTGAAGGGAACTTTTTTCTTGAAAAGGGACTACTTTCGTATATGTTCCAAGCTCTGATTGGTGAATTAGTGGTTTGACACCTTATTTCAACTGAAAAAACTACCGGAAATAATCAATTTGACCCGCTTTAAAATCATTTTGGATATTATACATCGATCAAATCATTGTCTATAACGCGTTTTATTCGAAGTTGACTTCTACATAATAAAAGATCGTTGTCAGATGCACGCTCTAACAGTTTTTCGTTCGCCAGTATGGCTACTACTACACAAATTATCCTCGCCTCTACCGCTAATATCCCTTACTGAAACTTGTATATATATATATATGTACAAAAGTCTATCATAATATCACTATTTCCTTGAAAAAGTTTTCATCACCAATCCATTGATTTTAGAAGAACAAAACTCCTTTAAAATCATTGGAACATAGGCTGAGCAATTTTCTGGAATGGGGATCTTTGCCATGACAATATGGAATAGTACCTGTAACCCTTGCTTTAGCACTTTTGATCAAATTTTTTTTGTGTTTCATGGATTAAAAACAGTTTTTTTTTGTTATTCATTGAAGCTTAATTTTATTTGTTACCCAAATAGATTTTTTACCTATGACTACAGTTTGTGGAACGGGGGGAGACATACGTATTTGCCCGAACAAATTTTTATTTATCGTATAATGTTGTATCGAGTACATCTCGCCTGAGTGGGATTAAAACTCACAATTTTAGTGGTCATATGCCCTGATTGCTTACATACAGGTTGTTGTAAATCCAACTACCATATGATCACGACCATTACGGCCCTTGAGATAAATATAAAAGACTGGACTGTGAAAACTGCAAATATATTATCCTGCCAGATTTAAGATGCACTGAGATTATATAATACTACTCAATTGTCCTGCTCAATAGAGTCCACCCCTCTCGTAAGGCCTTTTTTTCATTTCGGAAGGGATTGTCTTATAAGTTATAAGAGGAAAGGAATAGGGCTTCGTATAAGAGGGAAAAGGCATAAAATTGGGAAGTCAGTTCAAGAAAGCATGTGAACCAGTGCATATAAAATTTATGTGATTTGGATAAGTCATTGTAATTAATTGTACCTATATTTTATTGCAGACCTACGGTATAAAGCACAAGAAGACGAACGAAATAGAGATTATGACATATGTAGACTACGTTGAGAATACAGGCCCAGCTTTTATGGCAGGAATGAGAAAAGGTAATTAATGTTTGGGAGAATTTGATTATGAATGACATTTTAAGTTGGGAGAATTTGATTATGAATAAACATTTCAAGTTGGGAGAATTTGATTATGAATGACATTTCAAGTTGGGAGAATTTGATTATGAATGACATTTCAAGTTGGGAGAATTTGATTATGAATGACATTTCAAGTTGGAAGAATTTGATTGTGAATGACGTTTTAAGTTGGGAGAATTTGATTCTATATCAGAGCTCCAGATAAGCTGCGTATTTGCGTTTTTTACGCTATGAAAACGAGTAAAAACGCATGTATTATCAGATCAGAGTGTACATTTACGCATGCATATTGCTGTGTAAGCAAACTTTCCAAATTCGGAGCGTACTTGTACACTGTTGACGATAATACATCGTGTACATAAACAATACATTTTTGACTTTGAGAAATTCCCCGTAATTACTTCTCTTTATACTTTTCGAAAGAGAAAGTGTATACACCCGAGGGGTACCAAATGTTTGCCTTTCTAAGCATCGATGTCAAAAGAGATCTGATTGGATGTTTAGGATAAATCATCCAATCGCGGTCAATATTACAAATAAATGCGGTTTAGTTAAGAACTAAAACGAAAGTGAATTTGGGAACACGTTGTTCGTTGAAAATGAGCAAGAACATGAATAAGCGCACTATGGAAAATTATATACTTTTTAAAAAGTTCCTGACAGTTTCATATGTGTCTAGTGACAGTATAGTTAAAGGAATCATTGATGACATTATCAACACGGCTGTGAAAACTGCCGAAGTCGATGAGCAAAAAACAAAATATTTACAACATTTTATTAATAAACATGACACAATTGTGTCAAATTAAACAGAGATATACATTTCACTTGCATCCTGTGTTTATTGAATAACACTTGTGTCCAACATAATTTTAAAAGTGTACATGTAAGCAATCTTTTCTGAAGTAGAGAGTACAACAGTGCAAAAGAAATATGCAAATACGCATCATTTTCAAAAGTAGGGGGTAATTACCCTTTGGACTTGAAAATGATCTGGAGCTCTGTATATGATATTTAAGTAGGAAGAATTTGATTCCTATGATATTTGTAGTGGGAAAATTTATGATAGATAATTATTGGCAGGGTAAACTGCTTTTGCAAATATTGTCAAAAGAGTCAAATTGGAGACGAATATCATTACATATTTGACGGTACTCATTTAAGAATTAACAAATTGTTCAAATATAACAAATTAAAAAAATTAATGACTATCAAATGAAAACCAATCCTACAAAAACTATGTAATTTATTTGTTATATTAATAAGGTAGTCTTGTCCTTCCAGTTAAATCCATCAGTTAATCTTGTGTATATACATTAATATATGTTTAGTCTGGTTTTTTTGTTATTGTAATTTCTCTGTGTAGGTGCTATGCACTGTCTGTTGAGAATAAAAATACATGTATATAAAAACAGGGGGCTGCCATGGTTGTAATCGTATGGTAGTTGGATTTACAACTACTTATGCAATCAGTGCCTATCACCACTAAAGTTGTGAGTTCGAATTCTGCTCGGACGAGGCGTACTCAATACAACATTATGTGATAAAGTTTGTCAGTGACTTGCGACAGTTCGGTGGTTTTCTCCGGGTCCTCCGGCTTTCTCTACCAAAAAAACTGACGCCACGATATAACTGAAATATTGTTGAAAGTGGCGTTAATCAACATAACCCTAACCCCTGTTTATAAAAGCATAATAGCTGAGAAATAAAATAAATTACACTACACAAATATATTTATACCATGTGTAAAAAGAAATTCAAATTCAAAATTGTAGCTTACTGATATTTTGACAACTTAACTGGTTTAAAATTGTTTGTTTCTTTAATAATTCCCTAAGAATGTGTATTTTCCTGATGTACGAAAACATGTAGAAATGTTATTTTATTTAACTTGATTTGCCTGTCATGTCTTGTATACGTTGTTAAATATTTAGTTTGTTTATTTTAAAGTAATATGAAATGCCAAAATCATTATTTTCAGTTTTCTAAAAATTTCTGATATATGTAAACATTAAATATATAAAGAACGTAAACCATTCACTTTTTGAGAGCTACAATGTATAATTCAGGAGAAAATGTCATCTTATTCTGTCTTCGATAATTCTTGCTACCCAGACAATAATGGAAATCATATGCTATTGACCTCAGATTTGAACTCATTCGGTAGAGATTGTGCGCATGCTCCGTTATAGTCTTAACAGGTAACATCATTTTCGTTTCGATTTACATTCCATTATTTTCCATTCAATCCACGATTAAAAATAATTTTCCTCTAGCGAAATGTTAAACAAGGATCTCTTTACCTGGAAAATAAATATATATCACCATCTATGATCTAAACTACCGTAAATGTCTTTTAGCGACATTATGTGTAGAATCAAGGACGTATATAGAATCTTATATAGGTCCTTGGTATAATTCAGCAAATTTCGTGGGGCCCAGTAAGGGGACACTGCATACGCAACTTGTAATTATGTTATAACATTAGGTTTTTTTTATATTAAAAATGAATACTACTTTGTTTCAAATCTATTTAAAATTTATTTGGCCTAAGAGACAAGAATGTGAAAGAAAGCACACATTCTTTATCTCATAATAATATATAGGCAAATAATTTGATTCTGGCCTGGTAAGATTAATCAGGTTAGAATATTTGACAGAAAATTCATTCGACACATAGTGCAGGACAGGTTATAACATTGTTTACTCTGTTCAGGCTAGATTATTTTCTTTTATTTTCTATGAAGCAAAGACCAGAATTTTTTTTCAACTTTGGGTGGCCAGATTATTTATTTTATTTACAAAAACTGCCATTTTCGTCCTCAAACATGCATGAATGGTTTAGTTTTTAGGGAATGTAAACATATCAAGAATATTTTTGAAGATGTTTATTTCACCAAAAACTCGTTTCATATTACTTTAAAGGAGATGCTATTTTGTTTATTTTTAAAGGAGATGCTATTTTGTTTATTTTAAAGGAGATGCTATTTTGTTTATTTTTAAAGGAGATGCTATTTTGTTTATTTTTAAAGGAGATGTTATTTTGTTTATTTTTAAAGGAGATGTTATTTTGTTTATTTTTAAAGGAGATGCTATTTTGTTTATTTTTAAAGGAGATGCTATTTTGTTTATTTTTAAAGGAGATGTTATTTTGTTTATTTTTAAAGGAGATGCTATTTTGTTTATTTTAAAAAAGATGCTATTTTGTTTATTTTAAAGGAGATGCTATTTTGTTTATTTTTAAAGGAGATGCTATTTTGTTTATTTTTAAAGGAGATGCTATTTTGTTTATTTTAAAGGAGATGCTATTTTGTTTATTTTTAAAGGAGATGTTATTTTGTTTATTTTTAAAGGAGATGCTAGTTTGTTTATTTTAAAGGAGATGCTATTTTGTTTATTTTTAAAGGAGATGTTATTTTTTCTCTCATGTCTTGTACCCATTGTTAAACATTTAATTAAAGTGTCATTTCATAAGATTTCATTTTTTTTATTTTAAAGATTTATGGTTTGTTTATGGTGTTTAACGCCACTTTCAACGATATTTCATTTTGTTTATTTTTAAAGGAGATATTATTTTGTCTGTCATGTCTTGTACACACTGTTAATATAAGGTTTTTATTTGTTTATATTTAAAGGAGATGTTATTTTGTCTGTCGATGGACAAACTGTAGACATGAAAACTCACAAGGAATTGGTTGAGGTAGTCAGAGGCTGTGGAGATTCAACAAGGTATTTACAATACAATCATATTAATCAGAAATCTCTTCTACTCCCCTTTCTGATATGTCATGGTGTGGGAGATATGAGGAAATCCTATTATGGGTCACATCCGAGTGACCCTATATACCATCCAATGAAAATGGTGATTGTGAACTATGAAAATGTTACTGAGTAATCTATTTTTTATACTACGAGCAATCTGATTCGCTGAAAAAAATTGTAATTGTATTTATCATATCATTATACACAGGTATATTCATGATTTAAGGTCACTCACATGACGTGATTAATATAAGGTTGCCTAACAACTCATACAAGCCTACATGTATCACCAATATGGCGTGGGTTCGTGCCCGGCTTTGTAAATTACAATAAAGGGTGCACTCGACTTGCAGCCGCAAGTGATAAAATTTACCAATTGCTTGTCCATGGTCGATGGTTCTCTCCGGGTACTCCGGCTTCTTCCACCACTAAAACTGGTCGCCATGATATAGCTGAAATATTTCTGAAAGTGGCATTAAACACAATAAATCAAATCAAATCAACCAATATTAGGGGCTGTTGAGATCTCCCATGCTCATTGCTGTAACATATCAGTAAAGGGGAGCAAGTGAGATATCTGATTTTAATTTATTGAAAAAAAATAATGCTACACGACTGGTCCCCTGTCTAGATATATTTCCATAACATTCCAGTATATCATGACAGTTATTATGTAATGCCTTGCAGGGATAAAACTTAAGAGGGGCCCCCAGTAGTCCAAGACCACTAAAAGTTGGCCTGGCCCTCTGAAAGAATTTAGACAGTAGCCCAGCTGGCTTCTGAAATTTTGAATATTTCGTATGCAAAGTCAGTTGCTGGTCCCCAAAAATTGTTGCTTAGTCACTAAAATTGTTAAATTACAGAGCATAGCTGGCAAATGCAGCAGAAATGCAAATTTTTGTACCTGTCATGTTGACAATTTGAAATCAAGGCCATCTATTTTAAACAACTGATGTCATATCACCATTCCGAAAATGAGGTAATTCTATCATTGGCTAGAAAAACGTTTATATACCAACATGCAAAGCAACTACAGTTAACCAATCAATATTGTTGACCAAGAATAACTGATTATAAAGCTAGAAAATGTCCTCAGACATATCATATGCATAGAGGAACTGCAGGAGAGTTATGAATGTCCAAATTAGTTATTGAGTCTTCTGCTTACTAAATAAATGATTATCATCACATCTGGAACTCATGCAGCTACTTGAATCACAGTCTGTCATGGAAAAATTATCATCAGTCAATACCTGCCTTTGTGCACAAGGATATGCAGAATACAAAGGAGAGAACCAGCTAATAGTGTCATCTGTCTGAATCCAACCACTAACAACTGAAAAAAAATGTGTGTAAAGTTTTAAATTTTATGTATTTTTAGAATGGTTGTTATGTTTGAAGACTGTTGTAAGAAAGTAGAACTTCATGACAGAATATTTAGACTAAAGGTAAATGTTAATTTAGTATAAAGATTAGGATTAGCATCAGATTTAAGTAAATATCATAGAAATTCTGACTTAATTTGCAATATGAAACAGGAAAAAACACTTATACATAATTTTTTAATTTCACAGTCACAACGAGTTAGTCACTGCTCAACATTCAAGCTTGTTTCGGCTTGTCCATTCCAGATTAAAATGAACTCGGTCAAGCAAACAATGAAACTGCTTGTACGAAAGACAAGTAAAAAATAAAATAAGGTGAATTGTTTTTTTTGACTGAACCAGCATTCTTTGTATTCAAACAAGTAAAAATATATACAATTTGTACGATTGGCAAGTCAACAAAAAGTCGTTGTAGAGGACTGTGGGTAATAGTTGTTAAATGCCAAGTGAGTAACTTTTCAGCGATATCATGGCAAGACACGTTCATTTTGAGGAAATGATGAAGTTTTGTTTTGTACCATTCCAACATTTTAATAGTGCTAGCTCACTGAAATAACAGTCCGCTGACAGACATGTTGCTCCACTCGGACACATTATCCTGATTCCAAGCCAACCTCTCTTTTTTTTATTTTTTATTCTCACTTTCATTGTTTCTTTTTTTCTCTCTTGTGCACTTCTATTTCACCACTTAGTTCTCCCATCTATTTGAAAAATATCACATTTATATCTATTCAGAATAACATTGTTTTTTATAATTTAAAATTGGATATTGTATAAACTTCGAGACCAGTTTTATTATTGTAAAGAGATATACCAGGGAAGCGAATTAATAAAAAGTTTTTTTAAACTTGTTTTCGAATCCCTTGAATTATTTGTATTGTATCATATAGAAATTTATCATATTGTACTATATTTAATAATTAATCAAATATGTTTAAACTAACCTCTCTTTGCTCTGCATGCTTAGTGGAAAAATAACAAATACCAATTTTGTAGTAATTTGTTTGACCCGACAGGCTCTCGAACCCACGATTTATCACACTCAAGGTGAACACGATAATCATTGTACCACCAATGAGGTTATAGCCTGGTTATATAAAAAATGATTCATTAAAATTTTGTGGTTTGCAATGCAATATTCAACCAGTCATTGCATTTAATTTATAATTTATGCTTAGATATCAAAGCAGAAGATATCAATTTTATAGTCTTTGGTTTGAGCCAACAAGACATTCTAGTGGAGCAGGAACTGCTTACCCTTCCGGAGCACCTGAGTTCACCCCCGGTTGTTAGTGGGGTGCATGTTTCTTTTGGCCATTGTGTTGTCTGTTCTTCTTCGATATACGGATTCTGATTACCCCTTTGGTATCTTCAAACTCTTCTAATGGAACCACTTATCCAGTTAAAACCAGTTGTTACCGAGCTAGTACATTTTGTACATACTCTTGGGAGACCGATCTTTTGTCATATACACAAATGGTATTGTACATTGTAATGTACATTGTATTTATATTAAACTTGACCTCAGGGATAACACTTAACAAGGGCCCATGTAGCCCAAGACCACTAAAATTTGTCATGGGTCCCTGAAATTTTCAGACAGTAGCACAGCTGTCTGCTGAAATTTTGAAAATTTCATGTGCAAAATCAGTTCCTGGGCCCAGTGAATTTGAGCTTAGCAACTAAAATTGTTATTTTAATGGAACACTGCTGGCAAATGTGGCAAAAATACTAAGTTTTGTCCCTGGACCTTTAAGAATCAGATGTTCACAGATTAATTTTTCTCCTGTAGTATAAAAATATTTGTCTTTTATTTACAGGAAATGTTAGCTTATAAGAAAAATGAATTGAAAGAACTCGAAAAACGAGAAAGAGAAGTCATTGATGGTAAATTATATATGCAATTTATTATTTTCTTTGTATTTTATTATAAGTTTAATTTAAGCAATATTTATTTTATGAGGGGCTGCTGTGGTCTTGATCATATGGTAGTTAGATTTATAATTACCTATCCAATCAGTGCCTGTCACCACTAACGTTGTAAGTTCTGATCCCGCTCATTGACGTGGTGTACTCGATACAACATTTTGTTATAAAGTTTGTCAGTGACTTGCGGCAGGGCGACGGTTTTCTCCGGGTACTCCAGTTTCTTCCACCAATAAAACTGACCGCCCGGGTATAACTGAAATATTGTTGTAAGTGGCGTTAAACACCATAACTCTGATCATATTTATTTTATGAAATTTCAGCATACAATTATTCAAATATATATATTTCAATTTTCAAGGGGATTCAAAAGATGTTATAGTGGGTTGCTGGTGACAAGGAAGCTACTGAACCAAGTGTTCCAAGTGGTTAAATTGAAGTCATCACTTTGAAAGTTTTGTGGTTGTCACCATGATTGGTTAGCCGTTACGGAATATCTGTGTCACAAATGACCACGGATATGTTCCATTTGTCACAATCACAATCCGGTTCTTTCCTCATTCATGACTTGTCACAGGATTTGTAACAATTGTGACACGACAGGTGCCAAATTTGGAGCAGAAACGACTTACCCTTTTCGGAGTACCTGAGTTCACCTTTTGTTTTTAGTGGGGTTCGTGTTTCTCAAACTTTAGTTTTCTGTGTAGTGTTTTGTAGATTATTGTTTGTTCTTTAGTCCTTTCTCTTTTGGCCATTGTATGTTCTTTTCATATAAAATTTTTCTAAATCTGTATCCTTAGAATTTTTTCATTAGCTATTGCTTGTTTAAATCTTTAGCAAACTTATAACTTCCATGAATTATTGCTTAATTTAGAGAAAATTTGTTTCTTCTATATTATTAATGAAATAAAAAAACGTAGATATCTAATTTTGTGTGACATGTTTCTGGAATAACCTTTATCATGTGCGCTCAAAATCAAAAATTGAAAGGCCAAGTAATTTAAAATTTTGGGAGCAAAAAAAAAAACGAAGGGCCAAATCAGAATGTCAAAATCGGCTAAGGTCACTTAATGAATCTTAATTCTGCTGTTGAATCAATACATATTTGACACCAGATCTTCTCTTGATGGAGTTATGGCCCTTTTTTCCCTCTAGTAGTTCATCAAAATGTATTTTTGTGCAATAACTCCTACATTTTAAATGACAATTCCTCAAATCTTATTACCATATGAAGATTCAAATACTGTTACAACAGTTTGTTGGGACAATGTTTGAAGGAGTTATTGGCCTTTTTTACTTAGAATTTTTTAAAAATGTTTGTAATGCAACTACTCTTATATTTTATAAGGAAATTCCTCAAATCTGTTCATGCTTAGTTATTACCATATGAAGATTCAAATACTGTTTCAGCAGTTTGATGGGACAAATTTTGAAGGAGTTATTGCCCTTTTTTACTGAGAGAATTTCATGTAAAAGTTTGTCCAATCAACTCCTCCTACATTTTAAATGTATTATACCTCAAAGCTTTCCCATATTCACTTACTGTTACAGTGGTTTGATCATGAATTTGATTGGAATTGCAAGGTTTTTGCTAATAAAATGTAAGATAATTGTTGGTCATTTACTTGCATCAAAAATAAGCTTTAATTTTATTATAGAGAATGGAATAGTTAAGTTTCAGATTGCTATGTACTTTTATACAGAATTAAACAATTTTTCTATTGTTTTCAGAATACTGTCAGTCGAAAGGTTTGCCAAGATTTGATCGCTTTCGTCAAAGTATGATCAGTACTGTTTCAACCAATAGCTGGGATCGTTACAGTATTATCCAATCACCTCATATATTAGAATTACCTGTACCAAAGGTATCTCCACTAGCAAAGAACTCAATTGAGGGAGACCACTCTTCTAGTACTGGTGGGGAGGATTTAGATGACAGTTTTATGTCTTATGTAGATTCCGATGCTGATAGTGGTATGTGTATCTGTTGTCCGAACGTGGATGACACAATCGCCATGAAGACACTTAAAGATCCAGAAAGGAAAAAAAGCATCAAAAACATGGTCCAGAATGGAAACATTCCTACGAAAAATTGGAATCATGGGAAATGTGATGAGGATTCAAGAAGTCATAGATACAGTGTTCCGTTCATATACACCGATTTTGTTTATATAAATGAAGAAGATGAATCTACCGAATTATGACTAATGTTGTGATGTTTGTTTGTAGTCAGTTCTATGTATTATAATCCATGCACAAATTCAACTTGGCCAAATTTTGGATTATATACTGTGTATTCATTTTTGTTCGTTAAATATTAATTTTTTTATGCAATCGGTGCCTATCACCACTCAGGGAGAGGTGTACAACATTATGTGATAAAGTTTGTCAGTGACTTTGGGCAGGTCAGTGGTTTTCTCCGGGTCCTCCGGTTTCCTCCACCAATAAAATTGACTGCCACGATATAACTGAAATATTGTTGAAAGTGGCGTTAAACACTATAAAACCAATCAATTTTCATGGTTGCGTTGGTTTCTTCTGATATGAAGAGGACATTCGTACTGCAAAATATTTTGGGTGTAGCTTTGGTGCTATTTTCCCCCTAAATCCAGAGTTCTGATTGGATTATTTTGGAACACATTGGAATTACAAAACTTGTATACAAAAGTTTAATGACAGTACTTTTTGTGATTTTTCAGGGTAAATTAGATATTTCACACAATAATGCATTCCAAGCATTAAGTGCACCAAAAAAAAAATATAGTCAAAACAACAATATTTTTTCGTAATGTAAAGGCATTCCTTTTTATTTATTTATTTTGACATTCCATTTAATGGTTTTTACTGGTTGTTGATTGTTGTTCTGTCTTATACTGGCGATATTGTTTATTAGATTGCAGCAAAACAAAAATTTATATAACTGTGACCTTGAAGACAACTTTGGTGACCTTTAAACCTTTTTTTTTCAAAGGAAGTGAAAGGAAGGGAGGTAACTTGTATTAATCGATTGATTTACATATTTAATTAGGATATGCTAATTTACATATCTGAAAATATCTTGCATTTTTATTGTGTGAGAAAAGATGAAGTGCTTGTTTTCAAAGTCGCCCACATTCAGGATCAGTGTATAATTTGCTCATCAGGTGCTATGTGATTGAAAATGAGATAAAAAATGGCTCCATTGTTTAAAAAAAAATCCATGTACATGTTTATGCCATGTTAACAAATAGGGTGCCATTATTTTTTTGATGTGATTATATACATTGTAATATAACTTTTTATGTTGAATATATTTATTTTGATTTATTTTGATATATACCTGTACTTATTATTTATTAGTTCAATCAAATTGAATAGTTGTATGATTTGTTGTGTATTTTTATTGTATCCACATTTATAGAAATATTTTCCTCTACTTGAAACATTAGTGGGTTTTCTCCCTTTACACATTGGTAAATTATCTCCCTTTATAAAGTTAGATAACTGTGTTGTGGTTCAGTAGCCAGTGGTAAATTCTCTCCATTTACAAAGTTAGATAACTGGGTTCTGGTTGAGTGGTCAGTTGTAGATTCTCTCCATTTACAAAGTTAGATAACTGGGTTCTGGTTGGGTGGTCAGTGGTAAATTCTCTCCGTTTACAAAGTTAGATAACTGGGTTCTGGTTCAGTGGTCAGTGGTAAATTATCTCCTTGTACAAAGTTAGATAACTGGGTTCTGGTTGAGTGGTCAGAGACAGTCTGTATGACCTGAAGACAAATTTCATCTGATTCACATCACATAATGTCTGCATTTTCAATATTTACTGGATATTCATTTCCATCTTTGTCTTTACGTTTCATAGATTTTTTTTCAGAAATTATGTTTTTGACAAAATATATGAAATCAATCAATATGGTCCTTAAATAAAGAATTTCTTTGTATTAAAATCAGATAAAATTATGATGTAGTTATGAAAAGTTTTGTTAGCATCCCACCGAAAATCTCATTTTTTTTTTTCAATTTTCATTGAACAATGGTCACTGTCTAAGAACATTGTATAATTTAGCAGGTGATTAGCATTAAGCAAAGGGAAATAACTCACCAGTGTTTCTCATTATTTCAATCAAAACATGTATTTTATAATTAAGTGCTCAAGTTTCTGTTTTGTAATCACATTTGACTGTACATTTTTGTACTAAATTGTGAAATCTTGTGTCAAATGAATTTACAGTAGAACTTCGCTGGCTCGAACACGAAGGGACTGTCAACATCTGTTTGAGCTATCGGTAGTTCGAGTCACCGAGATCCCGTAATTTTAGAGAAAAAAAAAATCTGGTTCTACCCTGGGGCAGTTTCATTACGATATGATAACTGATGCAGAATAAAGTGGGCCTTTCTCGTAAATTTTTTTTAATCCTTTAGACAGTTCTCAAAGACTACGGCTTCTGAATACCTCTTTGGTATCTTCAAACGTTCCTTAGAAACATTTTTTCACTTGGTTCGTGATCTATTTTATAAACAGGAAATATGAAGTCGGGTATTAACACTTGGATCGATATCGGTATAATACTGATAATTCGGATATATATTTTTAATGGCCAATTTTAAAATTTAGCCATTTTCTTTTTTTTTAATTTGAATTTGAAGAATATTTGTTTCTTTTGGTATTATATACACATAAAAACTCAGGTTAATTGGAATTTCAGAACGAGTACATTTCTTTTGTTTTCGGTATTTAGATGAACCTTGAGACCACACAGTTTGATATTAATCGATCCCAGCAACTATAAAAATTAAAAAAAATTTAAAATAACACTCTCAATAATAATAATTCATGTAATAACAATTTTAAATATTGTTTTAATCAACTTTATTACAATTGTAAACATTTGATTGTTTTAATTATTGTCGAGTGTAGGCTCGGCTTGGTAAATCAGTGACACAAGTCTCGGATTCAATAATTGTTCTTTAGTAATCGTAATTAATGTTCAATAATCAAGCCACAGCTGAATTTAATTACTAATTAACACAAATGATGACTAGTTTATCCCTCTACCTGTAATTGTTTAGTAAACAATTATCTGTTGGTAATCTGACATTTATCACACCTTGCACATTCAACCGTAGCATACATCTGTCAATTAAATTGCCATGTTCGAGTTTGGCATGGTAAAATTCGTGATTTTATTATTGACGGGACCATTTATTGAGTTCGACTGTTCAAGGTATCAGTGTTCGAGCGAAAGGAGTTTTTTTTACTTAGAAATATAGGGAAAATTGACCGGACTTTCAAATCAGTTCAAGCCATCCATTGTATTCGACCGGGAAAATTGACCGGACTTTCAAATCAGTTCGAGCCATCCATGGTATTCGACCTATCCGAGTTCGAGGCACCGAGGTTACTGCACATTAATTTGATTGATTTAAGCATGTTACGTTTTTTTCTGATATGTTCATATATACAAAATAGTTCATTATTCGGTGCTTTGTGAAAAATTGTGTCAAATGGTTTTTTTTCTTTAATTTTATCAAAGCAAATATGCTACATTTATTTTCTGAATTCATTCAAACTTTTTCTGAATTTATTCAAACAATTTTTTCTGAATTTATTCAAACATTTTTGTCTGAATTTATTCAAATTAACAAAATAGTCCATAATTTGGTGCTTTGAAAAATTGTGTCAATTTTTTCTTCTTCAATTTCATAAAATTACATATGTTATATTTTTTTTCTTAATTTATTCAAACATTTTTGTCTGAATTTATTCAAAATAACAAAATAGTTCGTAATTTGGTGCTTTATTGCAATGTACAGTTCTAACTAGATGCTTCTGTGCAATGTACAGTTCTAACTAGATGCTTCTGTGCAATGTACAGTTCTAACTAGATGCTTCTGTTGAAAATCCTTCAGCCTGGTGATTTTGCACAGTCTTGTGCCACAGTACACCACTGTGAATGTGGGTGAAATAATGGCAGATTTCTGTAAATCTTGTAAATTATATAGAGCTGAAATATTGTTGAAAGTGGCGTTAAACACAATAGATCAAATCAAATCAATCAATCAATCGTTTTTCAAACTAGTTTCAATAGTGATACTTTATACAATATCATCATTAATCTTAATGGACATAAACCCATACTAACAACCTGTTTTATTTGATCAATCATATTAAATTTTAGTGCCATGATATGGCTGAAATACTGCTAAAGTTGGTGTTAAACACCAATCAATCAATCAAATATTATTTGTTTGGTGCTTTGAGATTATATCAATTCCATGTAATAGACAATTTAAATTTTGTCGTTTAATTTTTTTTTTATTCCAACTACACTGGGAAATCTCAGCATTTAACTTGGGATCTGTGTAATAATAAAAATTAATTCACTTTAAATGGATTTTATGTATGTATGTACTACAAAAAAAATCAATTAGGAGATAACAGTATTGTATTTTAAGCTTTGCGGACGTAAATATTTGGTACTGTGGTCACAAATTGAGTTTGTCTAGCGACACGTAGCGGAGCTAGGTAAACAGATATTTGTGACTGTAAAACCAAGGTTTACGTCTGCAAAGCTTAAAATACAGTACAGTTATCTCCATTCTAATGCAATACTGAGCATAAAACAGTATTCTTTCATATCCATGGGTCTTAAAATCACACAATTTAATTAAAATTCTGCAAAATGCTGTTGACGACTTTGGGACATAAACAGCATGATGTCATATGAAGACCAGACGTTTTTTTGGTTTTGTGTACGCTTCAATTTTGATTAAATTTAATTAAGATTAGTTTGCAAGGTAAGCATTTTAATCATTTTTGTGTATTGTTGTAAATATGACATGTAGGATTTCACGTTTTTAAAATGGCGGATCCTTCCAGCTGAACCGCTTAATTATGACTTGTAGATTGAGAATTTTACTTAGAATAGTAACCAATCAAATCCGGTGATACAAACAAATTGCATTAGAAATATGACATGAAAATTTATTAGTCATTTGTGAAAATTGTTTGTTCCTATCAAATTAAATATATTATTTTAACTGTAGGGACTAAAAATTCATGAAATTGCTGTTCGTTATAACCAATTTTTACTGTACACTTCCATGTTGTTGGTTTTTTTTGTTTTTGTTTATTTTGAAATATTTTCAGTTTATACTGTCTTTCATCACACCATATTATACTCTTTTTCCATAATCATAATAGAAAGAGATTTTGTAGGAATTTTTTAATGTTCAAACGGTATCAGTTTTTTGTTGAAGTTTTATTATTTAACTGCAAACTAGAAGTCCATTGAAATGCTTTTTGTATGAAGTTTTATGAAGTTAAATAGTTATGGTTTTTTTCAATACATTTTTTTGTGTAATAAGGCAAATCTCTGACCATTGGATAACATTTTTTGAAACCTTTTGAGCTTGCAGATCTCCAACAGTTGAATAACATTTTGTGAAAGTTTTTGAGCTTGGAGATCTCCAGCCATTGAATAACATTTTCTTGAAAATGTTTGAATTTGGAGATCTCCAGCCATTGGATAACATTTTGTGAAAGCTTTTGAGTTTGGAGATCTCCAGCCATTTGATAGCATTTTGTGAAAGCTTTTGAGTTTGGAGATCTCCAGCCATTGGATAACATTTTGTGAAAGCTTTTGCACTTGGAGATCTCCAGCCATTGGATAACATTTTGTGAAAGCTTTTGAGTTTGGAGATCTCCAGCCATTGGATAACATTTTGTGAAAGCTTTTGAGTTTGGAGATCTCCAGCCATTGGATAACATTTTGTGAAAGCTTTTGCACTTGGAGATCTCCAGCCATTGGATAACATTTTGTGAAAGCTTTTGAATTTGGAGATCTCCAGCCATTGGATAGCATTTTTTTTAAAGCTTTTGAGATTTGAGGTCACCATCCTTTAGAGAACAGACTTTTTGAAGGTTTATAAATGGCTGGATCGTTACACCATAGTTGTGCATAATCAACATATCATTATCAGGTTTATTTAGTTATAAATATGTCTTTCATGTTTAATGCCATTTATACTTCTTATTTTTGTCCAGAGTTATGTAGAGCTTACATATTATTGAAGGTTTATATTTAGCTGTTTCTGCTCTATATATATATATATATATATATATATCTATATATATATTATACTATAACTTCATGAGTTATCTCCCTTCAACTAGTAGAACTTGATTATCCCCCTTTATATGTAGAAGTAAAATGATGAGTACTTGCAACGATTGATATCAAGTCATTTCTTGTAGAAAAATAAAACTTTAAGAAAGTTGAAAGTATGATTTCTGTGTGAATGAATAAAATTAGATGCAGATAAGCTTTGTCTAAATTCGCCAACTTGTGTATAATGATAAATTGAAAAGGGTAAAAGATGGTTGATTAAAAAATAAGTACATGTACTTTGCTCTTATGTGAATGAAACACATTAGATGCAGATAGCTTTGTCAAATTATTTGATTAAATCGACCAATCAATAAATCGAGAAGGCTATAATATAATTTTGCTTACAAAACAAAATTAGTGCTTCTTACAAATGAATGCATATCATGTCTTGTAGAAAAAAATAGTTAGGACTGAATTTACTCACCAATTTGTCCATTAAGCTGGTTACATTCTTATGTAGAAGCATAGTTTCTGCCAACTTGTGTATATAGTGATAAACAGAGATGGTTGAGTTTGTTTAGAATTTTTTTTTATTTGTTATGGTTGAATATGCTTCATGTCTTGTAGAAAAGAAACTTTAAAAAGTTGAAATTAGGATTAATTAGGACATTTCTGTGTCACTGGAACGCATTATATGCAAATTGCTTTGTTAAATTATTTGACTAAATTTGTATGATAAATCGAGAAAGCTATGATATAATTTTTCTTTACAAAAAAAATTAATGCTTCTTACAATTGAATACATTTCATGTCTTGTAGAAAAAAATAATTAGGACTGAATTTACTTGCCAATTTGTTCATTAAGTTGGTTACATACATGTACATATATAGAAGCATAGTGTCTGGTAACGTGTTTATAGTGATAAACTGAAAAGGTTACATGTGCTTACAAACAAATATATTTGCTGTGGTTGAATACGCTTCATGGTCTTGTAGAAAAAAAACTTTAAAAAAGTTGAAAGTAGGATTAATTAGGACATTTCTGTGTGAATAGAACACGTTATATGCAGATAGCTTTATTAAATTATTTGACTAAATTTGCCAACTTGTGTATTATGGTAAATCGAGAAAGCTATGCTATAATTTTGCTTATAACAGAAAAGTTGAATTTTCTCATAAAAAGAATTATATTTTCTATGATTCTATTATTTTGCTTACAACAAAATTTGTATAATGATATACCGTATTGAGAAAGCTATAATATAATTTTGCTTACAAAGAAAAAATGAGTGCTTCTTACAATTGAATGCATTTCATGTCTTGTAGAAAAAAAATAGTTAGGTTATTTCAGTGTGAAAATGAAACACATTAGATGCAAATAGCTTTGTAGAATTACTTAGCAAAATTTGCCAACTTGTGTATAATGATAAATTGAAAAAAAATGCTTAAAGAAATGTATTACTTCTTATAATTGAGTGCATGTTGTGTCTGTGTCATGTAGAAAAAAAATAGTTAGGACCTATCTGTGTGAAAATGAAACACATTAGATACAAATTAGGTTTGTAGAATTATTTGACTGAATTTGAGCTGGCTCAATTTCTATATATGGTAATATAAGTAGTATACGTGTGCAGGTCACAAGATAAAGTACATATGATTATTAAACGCCTTGTTATTTTTTAGCAGTATAAATATATATGTATATATATGTAAATGTATATATATATATATATATATATATATATATATATATATATATATATATATATATATATATATATATATACACGGTATATGTGAAATTATATACATGTTAGAGATTACAATCAAATAATAAACTGTGATATTTTTTTCATTGGAAAAAAAATTGATGTTATTGTTGCCATAAATATTTTCAATCTTCAATTAGTTGAAGTCAGCCTTGTGGTCGTGATCGTACCGTAGTTGAATTGACAACGGGAACATGATAGTTTTTTTTTTTTTTTTTTAATAAAAGTTTATATATGTATTTATAGTAATCAGTCAATAATCGGTTGTATAATTTAATTCCATGAAATACTCTTCATTTTAATTTTGTTATGATAAAATAACTGAAAAATGTTAGAATACATGCTATGCATATTGTTACATTGACAAAATCAAGCAAATTGTATGTGATTTGCAAGGGACCATCTCAAAAGTGTGAATTTTTAAATTATTTTTTCCAGAATTTTTAGCTACCTGATGAAGAAGGTTAGTTCAGAAACATGGCATGAGTACTTAATTAAATACTTAATTTTTATTGTTAATGACGAAATATTTTGACTTATGGCACACATTCATGGTATGAATAAAAATATATTTAGAATTAATTTCTAACTTTTGAGATGTTCCCTAAGAGCGAGAGTTATCTGAACTGAATCTACAATTAATTTCTAACTTTTGAGATGTTCCCTGAGAAAAGAATATTGAGATTTATCTGAACTGGATCTACAATTCATTTCTAACTTTTGAGATGTTCCCTAAGAAAAGCACAATGAGAGTTATCTGGACTGGATCTACAATTCATTTCTAACTTTTGAGATGTTCCCTGAGAAATGCACATTGAGATTTAACTGAACTGGATCTAAATATTCATTTCTATATTTTGAGATGTTCCCTAAGAAAAACACAGTGAGAGTTATCTGAACTGAGTCTAAAAACTCATTTCTAACTTTTGAGATGTTCCCTGAGAAAATCACAATGAGATTTATCTGAACTGGATCTAAAATTCATTTGTAACCTTTGATGTACCCTAAGAAAAGCACAGTGAGAGTTTATATCTGAACTGGATCTAAATTTCATTTCTAACTTTTTTATCTGAAAAGGATCATTCTAATATTAGATTTTAATATGTATTATTGATAAATAAAAATTATTTATTTCAAATTGCAAATGTATTTTTTTTGTGAATGCTTTTGATCATAATAAACAGCTACATACATATAGCAAGAAACAGAAATAAACAAAATTCCCAATGAAAACTTCGTTGTTATATTTCCTTTCGAATCCTGATATCTTTTTTCCCAAACCATTCTTGTGTAATGGTTAGCGTGCTCGCCCTAAGCGTGGTAGGTCGTGGGTTCGAGTCCTGATAGGGTCAAACCAAAGACTTTAAAATTGGTATTTGTTGCTTCTCAGCTATGTAGGCAGCATTAAGAAGACAGAGCAAAGACTGGATGGCTTGGAATCAGGATAATGTGTGGGGTGACATGTCTATCCTTGGATTGTTGTTTCACTGAACTTAGTACTATAAAAAATCCAACTGTTGGTCTAGTACAAAGCAGACATCATCATCTCATTAACAATTAACTTACTCCCGCCATGATATAGCTGAAAAATTGCTGAATTGAATTGGCATCAAACAGCAATCACTCACTCCAAGCAACTATTCATGTTACTAGTCATATTATGTTATCATATTTTTATGATACGACCACAAACATTTTCCGGTCATAGTATATTATTTGCCTGTCTGTGGGGTGTTGCCTGTCTGTGAGGATGTTGCCTGTCTGTGGGGGTGTTGCCTGTCTGAGGATGTTGCCTGTCTGGGGGTGTTGCCTGTCTGTGAGGATGTTGCCTGTCTGTGGGGGTGTTGCCTGTCTGTAAGGATGTTGCCTGTCTGGGGATGTGGCCTGTGAGGATGTTGCCTGTCTGTGGGGGTGTTGCCTGTCTGTGAGGATGTTGCCTGTCTGAGGATCTTGCCTGTCTGATGATGTTGCCTGTCTGGGGGTGTTTACCTGTCTGAGGATGTTGCCTGTCTGTGAGGATATGGCCTGTCTGGGGGTGTTTGCCTGTCTGTGGGGTGTTTGCCTGTCTGAGGATATTGCCTGTCTGAGGATGTTGCCTGTCTGTGGGGGTGTTTGCCTGTCTGTGAGGATGTTGTCTGTCTGAGGATGTTGCGTGTCTGTGGGGGTGTTTGCCTGTTTGTGAGGATGTTGCCTGCCTGTGGGGGTGTTTGCCTGTCTGTGAGGATGTTGCCTGTCTGAGAATGTTGCCTGTCTGTGGGGGTGTTTACCTGTCTGTGAGGATGTTGCCTGTCTGTGGGGGTGTTGCCTGTCTGTGGGGGTGTTTGCCTGTCTGTGAGGGTGTTGCCTGTCTGTGGGGGTGTTCCATGTCTGTGAGGGTGTTGCCTGTCTGAGGATGTTGCCTGTCTGTGGGGGTGTTGCCTGTCTGAGGATGTTGCCTGTCTGTGGGGGTGTTGCCTGTCTGTGAGGATGTTGCCTGTCTGAGGATTTTGCCCGTCTGTGGGGGTGTTGCCTGTCTGGGGGTGTTGCCTGTCTGTGAGGATGTTTCCTGTCTGTGGGGGTGTTGCCTGATTGTGAGGATGTTGCCTGTCTGTGGGGGTGTTGCCTGTCTGAGGATGTTGCCTGTCTGTGAGGATGTTGCCTGTCTGAGGATGTCGTCTGTCTGTTGGGGTGTTTGCCTGTCTGAGGATGTTGCCTGTCTGGGGGTGTTTGCCTGTCTGTGAGGATGTTGCCTGTCTGGGGATGTTGCCTTCTGTGAGGATGTTGCCTGTCTGTGAGGATGTTGCCTCACTGAGGATGTTGCCTGTCTGTGAGGATGTTGCCTGTCTGGGGGTGTTGCCTGTCTGTGAGGATGTTGCCTGTCTGGGGGTGTTGCCTGTTTGTGAGGATGTTGTCTGTCTGTGGGGGTATTGCCTGTCTGAGGATGTTGCCTGTCTGAGAATGTTGCCTGTCTGAGGATGTTGCCTGTCTGTGAGGATGTTGCCTGTCTGTGGGGGTGTTTGCCTGTCTGAGGATGTTACCTGTCTGGGGGTGTTTGCCTGTCTGTGAGGATGTTGCCTGTCTGTGGGGTGTTTGCCTGTCTGAGGATATTGCCTGTCTGTGAAGATGTTGCCTGTCTGTGGGGGTGTTTGTCTGTCTGTGAGGATGTTGTCTGTCTGTGAGGATGTTGCCTGCCTGTGGGGGTGTTTGCCTGTCTGTGAGGATGTTGCCTGTCTGAGGATGTTGCCTGCCTGTGCGGGTGTTTGCCTGTCTGTGAGGATGTTGCCTGTCTGAGAATGTTGCCTGTCTGTGGGGGTGTTTGCCTGTCTGAGGATGTTGCCTGTCTGTGAGGATGTTACCTCTCTGTGGGGGTCTTGCCTGTCTGTGGGGGTGTTTGCCTGTCTGTGATGGTGTTGCCTGTCTGTGGGGGTGTTGCATGTCTGTGAGGGTGTTGCCTGTCTGTGAGGATGTTGTCTGTCTGTGCGGGTGTTGCCTGTCTGAGGATGTTGCCTGTCTGTGAGGATGTTACCTGTCTGTGGGGGTGTTGCCTGTCTGTGGGGGTGTTGCCTGTCTGTGGGGGTGTTTGCCTGTCTGTGATGGTGTTGCCTGTCTGTGGGGGTGTTGCATGTCTGTGAGGGTGTTGCCTGTCTGTGAGGATGTTGTCTGTCTGGGGGTGTTGCCTGTCTGTGAGGATGTTGCCTCTCTGAGGATGTTGCCTGTCTGGGGGTGTTGCCGGTCTGTGAGGATGTTGCCTGTCTGTGGGGGTGTTGCATGTCTGTGGGAGTGTTTGCCTGTCTGTGAGGATGTTGCCTGTCTGAGGGAGTGTTGCATGTCTGTGGGAGTGTTTGGCTATCTGGGGTTGTTGCCTGTCTGTGCGGATGTTGCCTGTTTGTGAGAATGTTGCCTGTCTGTGAGGGTGTTGCCTGTCTCTGGGGGTGTTGTCTGTCTGTGAGGGTGTTGCCTGTCTGTGAGGGTGTTTGCCTGTCTGTGGGGATGTTGTCTGTCTGTGGGGTGTTGCCTGTCTCTCAGGATGTTGCCTGTCTGTGGGGGTGTTGCCTGTCTGTGAGGATGTTGCCTGTATGTGGGGGTGTTTTTCTGTCTGTGGGGATGTTGCCTGTCTGTGGGGGTGTTGCCTGTCTGTGAGGATGTTGCCTGTCTGAGGGTGTTTGCCTGTCTTAGAGGATATTGCCTCTCTGTGGGGTGTTGCCTGTCTGTGAGGATGTTGCCTGTCTGTGAGGGTGTTGCCTGTCTGCGAGGATGTTGCCTGTCTGTGAGGATGTTGCCTGTCTGTGGGGTTGTTTGCCTGTCTGTGAGGATGTTGCCTGACTGTGAGGATGTTGCCTGTCTGTGAGGATGTTGCCTGTCTGTGGGGTTGTTTGCCTGTCTGTGAGGATGTTGCCTGACTGTGAGGATGTTGCCTGTCTGTGAGGATGTTGCCTGTCTGTGGGGGTATTTGCCTGTGTGTGAGGATGTTGCGTGTCTGAGGATGTTGCCTGTCTGCGAGGATGTTGCCTGTCTGAAGATATTGCCTCTCTGTGGGGTGTTGCCTGTCTGAGGATGTTGCCTGTCTGTGGGGGTGTTGCCTGTCTGTGAGGATGTTGCCTGTATGTGGGGGTGTTTTTCTGTCTGTGGGGATGTTGCCTGTCTGTGGGGGTGTTGCCTGTCTGTGATGATGTTGCCTGTCTGAGGGTGTTTGCCTGTCTGTGAGGATGTTGCCTGACTGTGAGGATGTTGCCTGTCTGTGAGGATGTTGCCTGTCTGTGGGGTTGTTTGCCTGTCTGTGAGGATGTTGCCTGACTGTGAGGATGTTGCCTGTCTGTGAGGATGTTTCCTGTCTGTGGGGGTGTTACCTGTCTGTGGGGGTGTTTGCCTGTCTGTGGGGTGTTTCCTGTCTGTGAGGGTGTTTTCCTGTCTGTGGGGATGTTTTCTGTCTGTGGGGGTGTTGCCTGTCTGTGAGGATGTTGCCTGTCTGTGGGGGTGTTGCCTGTCTGTGAGGATGTTGCCTGACTGTGGGGGTGTTTTTCTGTCTGTGGGGATGTTGCCTGTCTGTGGGGGTGTTGCCTGTCTGTGAGGATGTTGCCTGTCTGTGAGGGTGTTGCCTGTCTGTGGGAGTGTTGTCTCTCTGTGAGGGTGTTGCCTGTCTGAGGGTGTTGCCTGTCTGTGAGGGTGTTTGCCTGTCTGTGGGGATGTTTTCTGTCTGTGGGGGTGTTGCCTGTCTGTGAGGATGTTGCCTGTCTGTGGGGGTGTTGCCTGTCTGTGAGGATGTTGCCTGACTGTGGGGGTGTTTTTCTGTCTGTGGGGATGTTGCCTGTCTGTGGGGGTGTTGCCTGTCTGTGAGGATGTTGCCTGTCTGTGAGGATGTTGCCTGTCTGTGAGGATGTTGCCTGTCTGTGTGGGTGTTGCCTGTCTGTGCGGATGTTGCCTGTCTGTGAGAATGTTGCCTGTCTGTGAGGGTGTTGCCTGTCTCTGGCGGTGTTGTCTGTCTCTGAGGATGTTGCCTGTCTGTGGGGTGTTGCCTGTCTGTGGGGGTGTTGCCTGTCTGTGGGGGTGTTTGCCTGTCTGTGAGGGTTTTGCCTGTCTGTGGGGGTTTTGCATGTCTGTGAGGGTGTTGCTTGTCTGTGAGGGTGTTGCCTGTCTGTGGGGGTGTTGCCTGTCTGTAGGGGTGTTGCCTGTCTGTGAGGATGTTGCCTGTCTGTGAGGATGTTGCCTGTCTGTGGGTGTTGCCTTTCTGTGAGGATGTTGCCTCTCTGTGAGGATGTTGCCTGTCTGAGGATGTTTCCTGTCTGCGGGGTGTTGCCTGTCTGTGAAGATGTTGCTTGTCTGTGGGGGTGTTGCCTGTCTGTGGGGGTGCTTGCCTGTCTGTGAGGATGTTGCCTGTCTGTGAGGGTGTTGCCTGTCTGTGAGGATGGTGCCTATCTGTGATGATGTTGACTCTCTGTGGGGGTGTTTACCTGTCTGAGGATGTTGCCTGTCTGTGAGGATGCTGCCTGTCTGAGGATGTTGCCTGTCTGGGGGTGTTTGCCTGTCTGTGAGGATGTTGCATGTCTGGGGATGTTGCCTGTCTGTGAGGATGTTGCCTGTCTGTGGGGGTGTTTGCCTGTGTGTGAGGATGTTGCGTGTCTGAGGATGTTGCCTGTCTGCGAGGATGTTGCCTGTCTGAGGATGTTGCCTCTGTGGGGGTTTTTGCCTGTCTGCGAGGACGTTGCCTGTCTGTGATGATGTTGCCTGTCTGTGGGGGTGTTTGCCTGTCTGTGGGGGTATTGCCTGTCTGTGGGGTGTTGCCTGTCTGTGGGGGTGTTTGCCTGTCTGTGAGGGTGTTACCTGTCTGTGGGGGTGTTGCATGTCTGTGAGGATGTTGTCTGTCTGTGAGGATGTTGCCTGTCTGAGGATGTTGCCTGTCTGGGGGTGTTGCCTGTCTGTGAGGATGTTGCCTGTCTGTGGAGGTGTTGCCTGTCTGTGGGAGTGTTTGGCTATCTGGGGTTGTTGCCTGTCTGTGCGGATGTTGCCTGTCTGTGAGAATGTTGCCTGTCTGTGAGGGTGTTGCCTGTCTCTGGGGGTGTTGTCTCTCTGTGAGAATGTTGCCTTTCTGTGGGGTGTTGCCTGTCTGTGGGGGTGTTGCCTGTCTGTGGGGGTGTTTGCCTGTCTGTGAGGGTGTTGCCTGTCTGTGGGGGTGTTGCATGTCTGTGAGGGTGTTGCCTGTCTGTGAGGGTGTTGCCTGTCTGTGGGGGTGTTGCCTGTCTGTAGGGGTGTTGCCTGTCTGTGAGGATGTTGCCTGTCTGTGAGGATGTTGCCTGTCTGTGGGTGTTGCCTTTCTGTGAGGATGTTGCCTCTCTGTGAGGATGTTGCCTGTCTGAGGATGTTTCCTGTCTGCGGGGTGTTGCCTGTCTGTGAAGATGTTGCTTGTCTGTGGGGGTGTTACCTGTCTGTGGGGGTGCTTGCCTGTCTGTGAGGATGTTGCCTGTCTGTGAGGGTGTTGCCTGTCTGTGAGGATGTTGCCTGTCTGAGGATGTTGCCTCTCTGGGGGTGTTTGCCTGTCTGTGAGGATGTTGCATGTCTGGGGATGTTGCCTGTCTGTGAGGATGTTGCCTGTCTGTGGGGGTGTTTGCCTGTGTGTGAGGATGTTGCGTGTCTGAGGATGTTGCCTGTCTGCGAGGATGTTGCCTGTCTGAGGATGTTGCCTCTCTGTGGGGGTTTTTGCCTGTCTGTGAGGATGTTGCCTGTCTGTGAGGATGTTGCCTGTCTGTGGGGGTGTTTGCCTGTCTGTGGGGGTATTGCCTGTCTGTGGAGGTGTTGCCTGTCTGTGGGGGTGTTTGCCTGTCTGTGAGAATGTTGCCTGTCTGTGAGGTGTTGCCTGTCTGTGGGGGTGTTTGCCTGTTTGTGAGGATGTTGCCTGTCTGTGAGGATGTTGCCTGTCTGTGAGGATGTTGCCTGTCTGTTAGGGTGTTTGCCTGTCTGTGAGGATATTGCCTGTCTGTGAGGGTGTTTTTCTGTCTGTGAGGATGTTGCCTCTCTGTCAGGTGTTGCCTGTCTGTGGGGTGTTGCCTGTCTGTAGGGGTGTTGCCTGTCTGTGAGGATGTTGCCTGTCTGTGTGGGTGTTGCCTGTCTGTGAGGATGTTGTCTGTCTGTGAGGATGTTGCCTGTCTGGGGGTGTTGCCTGTCTGTGAGGATGTTGCCTGTCTGTGAGGGTGTTGCCTGTCTGTGAGGATGTTGCCTGTCTGTGAGGATGTTGCCTGTCTGTGAGGATGTTGCCTGTCTGTGTGGGTGTTGCCTGTCTGTGAGGATGTTGTCTGTCTGTGAGGATGTTGCCTGTCTGAGGATGTTGCCTGTCTGGGGGTGTTGCCTGTCTGTGAGGAGTTTGCCTGTCTGTGGGGGTGTTTGCCTGTCTGCGAGGATGTTGCCTGTCTGAGGATGTTGCCTGTCTGTGGGGGTGTTGCCTGTCTGCGCGGATTTTGCCTGTCTGCGAGGATGTTGCCTGTCTGAGGATGTTGCCTGTCTGTGGGGGTGTTGCCTGTCTGCGCGGATTTTGCCTGTCTGTGAGGATGTTGCCTGTCTGTGAGGATGTTTCCTGTCTGTGGGGTTGTTTGCCTGTCTGTGAGGATGTTGCCTGATTGTGAGGATGTTGCCTGTCTGTGAGGATGTTGCCTGTCTGTGGGGGTGTTTGCCTGTCTGTGAGGATGTTGCGTGTCTGAGGATGTTTCCTGTCTGCGAGCATGTTGCCTGTGTGAGGATGTTGCCTCTCTGTGGGGGGTTTTTGCCTGTCTATGAGGATATTACCTGTCTGTGAGGATGTTGCCTGTCTGTGGGGGTGTTTGCCTGTCTGTGGGGTTGTTGCCTGTCTGTGGGAGTGTTGCCTGTCTGTGGGTGGTGTTTGCCTGTCTGTGAGAATGTTGCCTGTCTGTGAGGGTGTTGCCTGCCTGTTGGGGTGTTTGCCTGTTTGTGAGGATGTTGCCTGTCTGTGAGGATTTTGTCTGTCTATGAGGATGTTGCCTGTCTGTGGGGGTGTTTGCCTCTCTGTGAGGATGTTGCCTGTCTGTGGGGGGTTGCCTGTCTGTGAGGATGTTTCCTGTCTGTGGGGGTGTTTGCCTGTCTGTGAGGATGTTGCCTGTCTCTGAGGATGTTTCCTGTCTGTGGGGGTGTTACCTGTCTGTGGGGGTGTTTGCCTGTCTGTGGGGTGTTTCCTGTCTGTGAGGGTGTTTGCCTGTCTGTGGGGATGTTTTCTGTCTGTGGGGGTGTTGCCTGTCTGTGAGGATGTTGCCTGTCTGTGGGGGTGTTGCCTGTCTGTGAGGATGTTGCCTGTCTGTGAGGGTGTTGCCTGTCTGTGGGAGTGTTGTCTCTCTGTGAGGGTGTTGCCTGTCTGAGGGTGTTGCCTGTCTGTGAGGGTGTTTGCCTGTCTGTGAGGATGTTTTCTGTCTGTGGGGGTGTTGCCTGTCTGTGAGGATGTTGCCTGTCTGTGGGGGTGTTGCCTGTCTGTGAGGATGTTGCCTGACTGTGGGGGTGTTTTTCTGTCTGTGGGGATGTTGCCTGTCTGTGGGGGTGTTGCCTGTCTGTGAGGATGTTGCCTGTCTGTGAGGGTGTTGCCTGTCTGCGAGGATGTTGCCTGTCTGTGAGGGTGTTTGCCTGTCTGTGAGGATGTTGTCTCTCTGTGGGGGTGTTGCCTCTCTGTAGGGGTGTTGCCTGTCTGTGAGGATGTTGCCTGTCTGTGAGGATGTTGCCTGTCTGTGTGGGTGTTGCCTGTCTGTGCGGATGTTGCCTGTCTGTGAGAATGTTGCCTGTCTGTGAGGGTGTTGCCTGTCTCTGGGGGTGTTGTCTGTCTCTGAGGATGTTGCCTGTCTGTGGGGTGTTGCCTGTCTGTGGGGGTGTTGCCTGTCTGTGGGGGTGTTTGCCTGTCTGTGAGGGTGTTGCCTGTCTGTGGGGGTGTTGCCTGTCTGTAGGGGTGTTGCCTGTCTGTGAGGATGTTGCCTGTCTGTGAGGATGTTGCCTGTCTGTGGGTGTTGCCTTTCTGTGAGGATGTTGCCTCTCTGTGAGGATGTTGCCTGTCTGAGGATGTTTCCTGTCTGCGGGGTGTTGCCTGTCTGTGAAGATGTTGCTTGTCTGTGGGGGTGTTGCCTGTCTGTGGGGGTGCTTGCCTGTCTGTGAGGATGTTGCCTGTCTGTGAGGGTGTTGCCTGTCTGTGAGGATGTTGCCTATCTGTGATGATGTTGACTCTCTGTGGGGGTGTTTACCTGTCTGAGGATGTTGCCTGTCTGTGAGGATGCTGCCTGTCTGAGGATGTTGCCTGTCTGGGGGTGTTTGCCTGTCTGTGAGGATGTTGCATGTCTGGGGATGTTGCCTGTCTGTGAGGATGTTGCCTGTCTGTGGGGGTGTTTGCCTGTGTGTGAGGATGTTGCGTGTCTGAGGATGTTGCCTGTCTGCGAGGATGTTGCCTGTCTGAGGATGTTGCCTCTGTGGGGGTTTTTGCCTGTCTGTGAGGACGTTGCCTGTCTGTGATGATGTTGCCTGTCTGTGGGGGTGTTTGCCTGTCTGTAGGGGTATTGCCTGTCTGTGGGGTGTTGCCTGTCTGTGGGGGTGTTTGCCTGTCTGTGAGGGTGTTACCTGTCTGTGGGGGTGTTGCATGTCTGTGAGGATGTTGCCTGTCTGTGAGGATGTTGCCTGTCTGAGGATGTTGCCTGTCTGGGGGTGTTGCCTGTCTGTGAGGATGTTGCCTGTCTGTGGAGGTGTTGCATGTCTGTGGGAGTGTTTGCCTGTCTGTGAGGATGTTGCCTGTCTGAGGGGGTGTTGCATGTCTGTGGGAGTGTTTGGCTATCTGGGGTTGTTGCCTGTCTGTGCGGATGTTGCCTGTCTGTGAGAATGTTGCCTGTCTGTGAGGGTGTTGCCTGTCTCTGGGGGTGTTGTCTGTCTGTGAGAATGTTGCCTGTCTGTGGGGTGTTGCCTGTCTGTGGGGGTGTTGCCTGTCTGTGGGGGTGTTTGCCTGTCTGTGAGGGTGTTGCCTGTCTGTGGGGGTGTTGCATGTCTGTGAGGGTGTTGCCTGTCTGTGAGGGTGTTGCCTGTCTGTGGGGGTGTTGCCTGTCTGTAGGGGTGTTGCCTGTCTGTGAGGATGTTGCCTGTCTGTGAGGATGTTGCCTGTCTGTGGGTGTTGCCTTTCTGTGAGGATGTTGCCTCTCTGTGAGGATGTTGCCTGTCTGAGGATGGTTTCCTGTCTGCGGGGTGTTGCCTGTCTGTGAAGATGTTGCTTGTCTGTGGGGGTGTTACTTGTCTGTGGGGGTGCTTGCCTGTCTGTGAGGATGTTGCCTGTCTGTGAGGGTGTTGCCTGTCTGTGAGGATGTTGCCTGTCTGAGGATGTTGCCTCTCTGGGGGTGTTTGTCTGTCTGTGAGGATGTTGCATGTCTGGGGATGTTGCCTGTCTGTGAGGATGTTGCCTGTCTGTGGGGGTGTTTGCCTGTGTGTGAGGATGTTGCGTGTCTGAGGATGTTGCCTGTCTGCGAGGATGTTGCCTGTCTGAGGATGTTGCCTCTCTGTGGGGGTTTTTGCCTGTCTGTGAGGATGTTGCCTGTCTGTGAGGATGTTGCCTGTCTGTGGGGGTGTTTGCCTGTCTGTGGGGGTATTGCCTGTCTGTGGAGGTGTTGCCTGTCTGTGGGGGTGTTTGCCTGTCTGTGAGAATGTTGCCTGTCTGTGAGGTGTTGCCTGTCTGTGAGGATGTTGCCTGTCTGTTAGGGTGTTTGCCTGTCTGTGAGGATATTGCCTCTCTGTGGGGTGTTGCCTGTCTGAGGATGTTGCCTGTCTGTGAGGGTGTTGCCTGTCTGTGAGGATGTTGCCTCTCTGTGAGGGTGTTTTTCTGTCTGTGAGGATGTTGCCTCTCTGTCAGGTGTTGCCTGTCTGTGGGGTGTTGCCTGTCTGTAGGGGTGTTGCCTGTCTGTGAGGATGTTGCCAGTCTGTGTGGGTGTTGCCTGTCTGTGAGGATGTTGTCTGTCTGTGAGGATGTTGCCTGTCTGGGGGTGTTGCCTGTCTGTGAGGATGTTGCCTGTCTGTGAGGGTGTTGCCTGTCTGTGAGGATGTTGCCTGTCTGTGAGGATGTTGCCTGTCTGTGAGGATGTTGCCTGTCTGTGTGGGTGTTGCCTGTCTGTGAGGATGTTGTCTGTCTGTGAGGATGTTGCCTGTCTGAGGATGTTGCCTGTCTGGGGGTGTTGCCTGTCTGTGAGGATTTTGCCTGTCTGTGGGGGTGTTTGCCTGTCTGCGAGGATGTTGCCTGTCTAAGGATGTTGCCTGTCTGTGGGGGTGTTGCCTGTCTGCGCGGATTTTGCCTGTCTGCGAGGATGTTGCCTGTCTGAGGATGTTGCCTGTCTGTGGGGGTGTTGCCTGTCTGCGCGGATTTTGCCTGTCTGTGAGGATGTTGCCTGTCTGTGAGGATGTTTCCTGTCTGTGGGGTTGTTTGCCTGTCTGTGAGGATGTTGCCTGATTGTGAGGATGTTGCCTGTCTGTGAGGATGTTGCCTGTCTGTGGGGGTGTTTGCCTGTCTGTGAGGATGTTGCCTGTCTGAGGATGTTTCCTGTCTGCGAGCATGTTGCCTGTGTGAGGATGTTGCCTCTCTGTGGGGGGTTTTTGCCTGTCTGTGAGGATATTACCTGTCTGTGAGGATGTTGCCTGTCTGTGGGGGTGTTTGCCTGTCTGTGGGGTTGTTGCCTGTCTGTGGGAGTGTTGCCTGTCTGTGGGTGGTGTTTGCCTGTCTGTGAGAATGTTGCCTGTCTGTGAGGGTGTTGCCTGCCTGTTGGGGTGTTTGCCTGTTTGTGAGGATGTTGCCTGTCTGTGAGGATTTTGTCTGTCTATGAGGATGTTGCCTGTCTGTGGGGGTGTTTGCCTCTCTGTGAGGATGTTGCCTGTCTGTGGGGGGTTGTCTGTCTGTGAGGATGTTGCCTGTCTGTGGGGGTGTTTGCCTGTCTGTGAGGATGTTGCCTGTCTCTGAGGATGTTTCCTGTCTGTGGGGGTGTTACCTGTCTGTGGGGATGTTTTCTGTCTGTGGGGGTGTTGCCTGTCTGTGAGGATGTTGCCTGTCTGTGGGGGTGTTGCCTGTCTGTGAGGATGTTGCCTGACTGTGGGGGTGTTTTTCTGTCTGTGGGGATGTTTCCTGTCTGTGGGGGTGTTGCCTGTCTGTGAGGATGTTGCCTGTCTGTGAGGGTGTTGCCTGTCTGTGGGAGTGTTGTCTCTCTGTGAGGGTGTTGCCTCTCTGAGGGTGTTGCCTGTCTGTGAGGGTGTTTGCCTGTCTGTGGGGATGTTTTCTGTCTGTGGGGGTGTTGCCTGTCTGTGAGGATGTTGCCTGTCTGTGGGGGTGTTGCCTGTCTGTGAGGATGTTGCCTGACTGTGGGGGTGTTTTTCTGTCTGTGGGGATGTTGCCTGTCAGTGGGGGTGTTGCCTGTCTGTGAGGATGTTGCCTGTCTGTGAGGGTGTTGCCTGTCTGTGAGGATGTTGCCTGTCTGTGAGGGTGTTTGCCTGTCTGTGAGGATGTTGCCTCTCTGTGGGGGTGTTGCCTCTCTGTAGGGGTGTTGCCTGTCTGAGGATGTTTCCTGTCTGCGAGCATGTTGCCTGTGTGAGGATGTTGCCTCTCTGTGGGGGGTTTTTGCCTGTCTGTGAGGATATTACCTGTCTGTGAGGATGTTGCCTGTCTGTGGGGGTGTTTGCCTGTCTGTGGGGTTGTTGCCTGTCTGTGGGAGTGTTGCCTGTCTGTGGGTGGTGTTTGCCTGTCTGTGAGAATGTTGCCTGTCTGTGAGGGTGTTGCCTGCCTGTTGGGGTGTTTGCCTGTTTGTGAGGATGTTGCCTGTCTGTGAGGATTTTGTCTGTCTATGAGGATGTTGCCTGTCTGTGGGGGTGTTTGCCTCTCTGTGAGGATGTTGCCTGTTTGTGGGGGGTTGTCTGTCTGTGAGGATGTTGCCTGTCTGTGGGGGTGTTTGCCTGTCTGTGAGGATGTTGCCTGTCTCTGAGGATGTTTCCTGTCTGTGGGGGTGTTACCTGTCTGTGGGGATGTTTTCTGTCTGTGGGGGTGTTGCCTGTCTGTGAGGATGTTGCCTGTCTGTGGGGGTGTTGCCTGTCTGTGAGGATGTTGCCTGACTGTGGGGGTGTTTTTCTGTCTGTGGGGATGTTTCCTGTCTGTGGGGGTGTTGCCTGTCTGTGAGGATGTTGCCTGTCTGTGAGGGTGTTGCCTGTCTGTGGGAGTGTTGTCTCTCTGTGAGGGTGTTGCCTCTCTGAGGGTGTTGCCTGTCTGTGAGGGTGTTTGCCTGTCTGTGGGGATGTTTTCTGTCTGTGGGGGTGTTGCCTGTCTGTGAGGATGTTGCCTGTCTGTGGGGGTGTTGCCTGTCTGTGAGGATGTTGCCTGACTGTGGGGGTGTTTTTCTGTCTGTGGGGATGTTGCCTGTCTGTGGGGGTGTTGCCTGTCTGTGAGGATGTTGCCTGTCTGTGAGGGTGTTGCCTGTCTGTGAGGATGTTGCCTGTCTGTGAGGGTGTTTGCCTGTCTGTGAGGATGTTGCCTCTCTGTGGGGGTGTTGCCTCTCTGTAGGGGTGTTGCCTGTCTGTGAGGATGTTGCCTGTCTGTGAGGATGTTGCCTGTCTGTGTGGGTGTTGCCTGTCTGTGAGGATGTTGCCTATCTGTGAGGATGTTGCCTGTCTGAGGATGTTGCCTGTCTGGGGTGTTGCCTGTCTGTGAGGATGTTGCCTGTCTGTGTGGGTGTTGCCTGTCTGTGAGGATGTTGTCTCTCTGTGAGGATGTTGCCTGTCTGAGGATGTTGCCTGTCTGGGGGTGTTGCCTGTCTGTGAGGATGTTGGCTGTCTGTGGGGGCGTTGCCTTTCTGTAGAGGTGTTTGCCTGTCTGCGAGGATGTTGCCTGTCTGAGGATGTTGCACGTCTGTGGGGGTGTTGCCTGTCTGCGGATCTTACCTTTCTGTGAGGATGTTGCCTGTCTGTGAGGATGTTGTGTGTGTGGGGGTGTTTGCCTGTCTGTGAGGATGTTGCCTGTCTGTGAGGATGTTGTCTGTCTGTGAGGATGTTGCCTGTCTGTGGGGGTGTTTGCCTGTCTGTGAGGATGTTGCCTGTCTGAGGATGTTGCCTGTCTGTGAGGATGTTGCCTGTCTGGGGATGTTGCCTGTCTGAGGATGTTGCCTCTCTGTGGGGGTGTTTGCCTGTTTGTGAGGATGTTGCCTGTCTGTGGGGGTGTTGCCTGTCTGTGGGGGTGTTTGCCTGCTTGTGAGAATGTTGCCTGTCTGTGAGGGTGTTGCCTGTCTGAGGGGGTGTTTTCTGTCTGTGAGGGTGTTGCCTGTCTGTGAGGGTGTTTGTCTGTCTGTGGGGATGTTGCCTGTCTGTGTGGGTGTTGCCTGTCTGTGGGGTGTTGCCTGTCTGAGGATGTTGCCTGTCTGTGGGGATGTTGCCTGTCTGTGAGGATGTTGCCTGTCTGTGGGGGTGTTTTTCTGTCTGTGGGGATGTTGCTTGTCTGTGGGGGTGTTGCCTGTCTCTGAGGATGTTGCATGTCTGTGAGGGTGTTTGCCTGTCTGTGAGGATATTGCCTCTCTGTGGGGTGTTGCCTGTCTGTGAAGATTTTGCCTGTCTGTGAGGGTGTTTGCATATCTGTGAGGATGTTGCCTGTCTGTGAGGGTGTTTGCCTGTCTCTGAGGATGTTGCCTGTCTGTGGGAGTGTTGTCTGTCTGTGGGGGTGTTGCCTGTCTGTGAGGATGTTGCCTGTCTATAAGGGTGTTTGCCTGTCTGTGATAATGTTGCCTGTCTGTGGGGGTGTTGCCTGTCTGTGAGGATGTTACCTGTCTGTGAGGGTGTTTGCCTGTCTGTGAGGATGTTGCCTGTCTGTGGGGGTGTTTGCCTGTCTGTGAGCATGATGCCTGTCTGTGAGGATGTTGCCTGTCTGTGAGGGTGTTTGCCTGTCTGTGAGGATGTTGCCTTTTTGTGAGGATGTTGCCTGTCTGTGGGGTTGTTTGCCTGTCTGTGGGGGTGTTGCCTGTCTGTGAGGATGCTGCCTGTCTGTGGGGGTGTTTGCCTGTCTGTGGGGTGTTGCTTGTCTGTGAGGATGTTGGCTGTCTGTGGGTGTGTTTGCCTGTCAGTGGGGGTGTTGCCTGTCTGTGAGGATGTTGCCTGTCTGTGGGGGTGTTTGCCTGTCTGTGAGGGTGAGTTAGGTAGTTGTAGGGCCCGGGTGGCTCAATGAGTTAGGTAGTTGTAGGGCCCGAGTGACTCAATGAGTTAGGTAGTTGTAGGGCCCGGGTGGCTCAATGAGTTAGGTAGTTGTAGGGCCCGGGTGACTCAATGAGTTAGGTAGTTGTAGGGCCCGGGTGACTCAATGAGTTAGGTAGTTGTAGGGCCCGGGTGACTCAATGAGTGAGGTAGTTGTACGGCCCGGGTGGCTCAATGAGTGAGGTAGTTATAGGGCCCGTGTGACTCAATGAGTTAGGTAGTTGTAGGGCCCGGGTGGCTCAATGAGTGAGGGAGTTATAGGGCCCGGGTTACTCAATGAGTTAGGTAGTTGTATGGCCCGGGTGGCTCAATGAGTGAGGTAGTTATAGGGCACGGGTGACTCAATGAGTTAGGTAGTTGTAGGACCCGGGTGGCTCAATGAGTGAGGTAGTTATAGGGCCCGGGTGACTCAATGAGTTAGGTAGTTGTAGGACCCGGGTGGTTCAATGAGTGAGGTAGTTATAGGGCCCGGGTGGCTCAATGAGTGAGGTAGTTGTAGGGCTCGGGTGGCTCAATAAGTTAGGTAGTTGGATTACCTAACAACTCATACAAGCCTATCACCAATACGGCGTGGGTTCGCGTCCGGCTTTGTAATTTACAAAAAGGGTGCACTCGACTCGCAGCCGCAAGTGATAAAGTTTACCAGTTTCCTGCCCATGGACGGTGGTTCTCTCCGGGTACTCCGGCTTCTTCCACCACTAAAACTGACAGCCATGATATAACTGAAATATTGCTGAAAGTGACGTTAAACACAATAAATGAAATAAAATCATATATTAATAGATAGACGCGGTTGTGGTCATGATTGTATAGTAGTTGGATTTATAACTACCTGTGCAATCAGTGCCTATCACAACTAAAGTCGTAAATTCAAACCCCGTTCATGGCGAGGTGTACTCGATACAACATAATGTGATAAAGTTTGTCAGTGACTTGCGGCAGGTCGGTGGTTTTCTCTGGGCACTCCAGTTTCCTCCACCATTAAAATTGACCACCACGATATAACTGAAATATTGTTGAAAGTGGCGTTAGACACCATAAATCTTAAATTATTTAATTAAATTTGTTGAACTACAAGAGTCTCATAGAGGCAAACATTTGATTTTTTAATTCAGATATTTATCTACACGTCTTGCAGCATTCGTTCCTAAAACTTGAACACTTCCCATTACTTAACGCATCGAGACATTCTAAGCTTTTATCTCCATACTCACAGTCTGAAAAAAATAATTAACTATGATAAATTAAATAAAGGGCTACGATCGGCATGATGCGACCTCAGCACGTCGACAAGGGAAAACTGCATTGAAATTGGATAATAAAAAGTTTCAATTTTGAGTTTTACCCAATTTATGAGATAAAATTTGTCGGCGACTTGCGACTGATCGGGGATTTTCTTCCTCCACCAATAAAATTGACCGCCACGATATAACCGAAATATTGTTGAAAATGGCGTTAAAAACCATAAACTTAACCTAATAACTCAAACTACCCATTTATGCCAAAAATCGATAACATTTACTAAATAGCACTATGCATTATTGTGGAAAAGATTTTTATAAGTTATTCACTGAAAAAAGTGTCAAAATTAGATGAACAATAAACTATCCTTGAACATAATACAGAAACACACATTTTTGCACCTTGAGGTCTTTTGTTTGGAAACGGATACTGCTATAAAACCCCAAGGCAATACCAACCGTCATTCAGTGGCAAGGAGCATTGTGATTACAATTCAACAGAAGGATCGGTGTAGAGTTAATGCGCTGAAACAGTTTTGTGTGCAGAGGTTCAACGACGACGATACCGACGGCGACAGAGCCATAACATAATGCGACCACACAAAAAAAGATACCACAACGTCAGTTCTAAATTCCAATATGACAATGGTAGAAACGGTGCAATGTATTATAAACCAGACATCATCACGTGATATTGTAAGAAGTAGTACTGATACATGGTGAAGCAACACTTAAGAGGGGTACAATACACTACAGGGAGATAACTCTTTAAAATCAGTTGAACGTTTTTATCATATGATGTTTGTATGCAGATTTCAAGCGTCTCGGTGATCAAAATCACAGAGAGAAAAGCTACTATGTGGCTAATTCGAATAATTCAAGCCCTTTCCGTCTCCGATTCTCTTCGCCTTCTGTGGGCTTGAAGACAGCCAATGATAAAAATGCGTCAGCTGTTCCCTGTCACAGGGAACCAATCGCAATGTAGTATTTTTATGAGTATGAGCAATAGGTATATCCGGTACATTAGCAGCTAATTGAAATTAAAAAATCATTATAAGAGTGAATTCAATTCAAGCTTTTATTTACTTTTCAACTTTGAAATAAAAATCAATATGTTTTAGTATTTGAAAAATAGTAATTATTTATTTAAGCTTTATTTCATGTTTGGTTGTATTTATCCGGATATGTGTCTTGCATACTACATTACATCATCTGATCACTCCATTGGACATTATTTACAAACATTTTAGCTCCTCCTATTTTATGTCGTAATACCCATAAGTCATAGCGATTTACTATTTCCGGGTTGACGGATTTTTTCAATGAATGCATCCAGGCGTCAATGTAGCGACCAGTTGGGACGTAATATAACTACTGGATTATTCGGGTTACTATGTGGCTAGTGAATTTATAGCTCTGAGTCTGTTGGTTGGAATTTGTTAAAATTTTGATATTTATTACAGTGGATATATTCAAACACACTGCCAAAAATATAAGAACATTAAACGAGCAGATCAAATTTTACCTGAAGTGTATGGTACCACCTTAAGAAATAAATTTACAATCGCCCGAATCCGCCTTTCTAATGCCTAGACATGATGTGGGTTTCCATTTACCAACAACAGTGTTCGTTTGCATTGTCAGTGCTTGCATTTACAACATTAATAATCAACTATCATATAGACATCAGAATACAAAAATAAAATGTACTCTCAAACGGTAACCATGGTAATCATTGTGACTTTCGTGTCAATCAACAAATGGTTCCTGAAATTTATAACTTATGAACTTTCTTTTAAATTTAAGCTACATTTAGTATTTGATGATCTTTAACAGTTACACAACGGGTGTCACTAGTGGAGCAGGAATTGTTTCCCCTCTACAGCACATGAGTTCCTCCCCTGTTTTAGTGGGGTTCATGTTGCTCAATCTCTTGTTTTCGATGTAGTGTTTAATCAATAATTGTTTGCTTTTCTGTGATTTTTCTTTTTGCCATTGCATCGTCCGTCCATGTATATTCTGCACACAATCTTTATTCTCATAAACCATCGTAATACATTGGTATAGAGATACAATATATACAGAAAATAAATAAAAACAATAAATACAATAATAACAATAGTAATTACCCAGGAGGTAGTAAACTAGAATTAATGTTTCTGATCAACTGACAGAGTTTCCTTTATTTTGATTGTATTTTACTACTTATTATTTCTTTAAATTTCAAAACATCGATCGACGGCTTCTGATTACCTCTTTGTCATCTTCAAACTTATCTTAGTATGATTGTTTAGATTAGTGTTTGTTTCAATACCATCAGCATTTACGTAGTAACAATGGTATATTTGTTCAAAATGGACAAACATAATTATTGACAAAAACAATCTATGAAGATGTCCCCTATGCAGGGGTGGATCCAGAGGGGGGGGGGGGGGGCGCACCCGGCGCACGCCCCCTGAAATTGGAAAAAATATGATTTTTTGGCGTAAAATCGTAATTTTTCACACGAAATACCCCAAAAATTGGCGCAATTTTTTAAGTGCTCCCCTCCCCCCTAACTTGAAATTCTGGATCTGTCCCTGCAATGCATTCTGTACAATACAATTATTTCATTTTCATTTCTTCTCAGCAGTATAATCAGGAATTATTGTGTGGATTTATTTTACCAATGAAAATTCCATGAAAGACATAAATTTGACATGAAAGAGTGATTGTTTATTTCAATAGGAAATAAGAAAAACGTAGATATCAAATTTAGTGCGGACGACCGTCTTCTGGAATAACCTTCATCAGGTATACTCAATATTTACAAGCCAAATGATTTATGAATTCTGATTACCCCTTTGGTATCTTCAAACTCTTATTAAAAATCTTTGTAAGCATATAATTTGTCAGTTTCAATTCTCAGCTGATGCTATATTGCGAGATTAACCTCTCTTGATTTAAATAAATAATTAAGAAGTCAATATCAGGTATGAAAACATATTGATTTTACCTGCAATTAATCTGAAATATACCATTATAATTAGGAGATATTCTCATTTTACCTATATTGTGAAATATAACGATCAATAAATGACAATATGATAACTATTCTGTTAGCATGGCAACGATTTTTCCGAGAAAGCGTATCACTGACAAGATCAGAATCAGTTGTATGTTTTTTTCTCTCTCTAATGAAATGTACAATAACTCAGAAATTTTGAATTATTCTATATAATTTGTATTAAACCAGATTAGATATGGACGGGTGTTTGGATTTGACCCCCGTGCGGATCCCGAGGCCCCATATTTATACCGTGGTAGACCTGGCAATCATGAATTCTAAAAAGGAGGTAAAACATTTTTTATTATTTTTTTAGATTATTTTTTCGATATGCTAACGTAGTCATTGAAATGCACATTTTAACTAATGATTTATTTTGGTTTTCAAATCTTTTTAGTATATGAGCGTATCTGATGAAGGTTATTCCAAAAACTCGTCGTAAGCAGTACTCTATGATATATCTTCGTTTTTAATATAAAAAAAACATTCTGCTAACCAACATCTCTTTCAATATTTTGGGAATTGGAAGGTAAAAAAGTACAAAAAACTCATATTACATGTAACTTAATAACTAGATTAATACGACGGGTGTCACTAGTGTAGCAGGAACTGCCTACCTTTCCGGAGCACCCGAGTTCACCCCCGATTTTTAGTGGGGTTCGTGTTACTCGATCTTTAGTTTTATATGTATGTTTTGTTGATCTTTGTTTGTCATTTTGTACTTTTTCATTTGGGCATTATGTTTTCTGGTCTTCTTCGATATACGGATTCTGATTACCTCCCTTTGGTATCTTCAAACTCGTCTTACTCACACTTTCAATATTTGGGGAATTGGAAGGTAAAACAAGTACACAACAACTCATATTACATGTAACTTAATTGAAATATATTTAGATAAAACTATTTTTTTTTTATTAAATTTGAATGTAAATTAAAACTTAATGGAAACTTATATTTACGGTTAAGGATTAATTGAGACTTAAATTTAATTTAGGTTCGTGCAATCCAGTTCTGGACTATCTGTACCATTTCCTTGTCTTGTCTAAGCAATTTCACAATGAATATTAAAATGATAATAGCATTTATGAGATAATGTGACTAGTTAGCATGCAGAATTATTACATTTAGCATTGGTGACCGAGTGATAAAACAAACGCCACAATGAGCTCTGATACCTATCTCAATCGATAGGTATTTTAGACACACACTCATGGCAGTGATGTCTCTTGTACAAAACAAAATGTAGGTTTGTTTTTTGCTGTTAGTGGTTATTCCCCATTATGCCGCGGGTAAAATGTTGAAACTGACGATTAACACCAATGATCCTTACTCTGACAGAATACGGGCATTTCTGACTAAATTGGTAAGAATTGAATATCATCCATTTGCAGCTATAAAAATAGGAAACTAAGTAATATAAAATAACGTGTTTGTAATAGGATTGGTTTTTCCAGGTTTCTAAGCTTATTGTTATACAAGCTTTTTATTGATTTATTTGTGTGTAAGCTTGTATTCGTGATGTATATATCTGAAACTCTGATCACTTGACGTTATAGAACAATCTGAATCTTAACAGAATAGTAAATTACCAACTAGATGGAAAAATACACAAAAAGGAATAAAAAAAAAAAAGAAAACGAAAAAAAGAAATATGCAAATTAGATGTCAGGTGGAAAAGTACAAAGTAAAATAATAATGGGCTATGGTGTTTAATGCCACTTTCAACAATATTTCAGCTATATCATGGCTATCAGTTTTATTGATGGAGGAAACCTGAGTACCCGGAGAAAACCACACATCTGTCGCAAGTCACCGACAAACTTTATCACATAATGTTGTATTGAGTACACCTCGCCATGAAAGGGGTTCGAACTCATAACTTTAGTGGTGATAGACACTGATTGAAAGATAGTTGCAAATCCAACTACCATGGTATGTACGATGACGACGGCCACTCAAAAAAAAAAAAAAAAAAAAAAAAGAATATAAAACAACCCCAAGAAATTACAACCCGGACATTCAAAACAACATAAGCCCAACAAAAAGTTAAAACGAAATAACATTATTAAAAAAAACTTGGACAAAAGCAGAAAGTGAGATCACGTGCTTTGGAAGAGTTTTACCATTTGTCTTACGTATCTACAGATAATTTACCAAACAAAATAGTTGATGATCAAGAATTGTCCAAAACACTTATAATACTTTTCTTGTAGCATTTCCGATGCAATGATTTTCTACATTAGTCTAAAGGTAGTCACCAGCACTTTACTCCGTTCTACACCCAACATAATTTTAATCATAAGAGTGAAAATAAATTTGATAATTTCACTTCTGACATAATCATTTCTATTTAAGCTACACTTTTCCGTATTTCAAGGGCAAACATATTGTAAAAGTTAAGGTTAGAGGGCTTACCACCACTTTAAACAATATTTCAGCTATATGTGGCTGTCAGTTGTATATATAATTCTAACATGACGTCCTTCTTTCGCTTTGTAAACAAACGAGCGATTTATCGATTGAGTATAATTTCATTAGCATATGCGCTGGTGCATGTGACTGAATTTCCCGTCGTAAATGTACATGTTGATGAATTATCGTCTGCTCAAATTTGGCATCATAAATTGTGTGCGACATATTCCGCAAACGTGAATATAAATAACCGTCTTCCAATCAAAGTAACCTACCGTATTTGTACTCTTAGACATATCAGAATCGAAATAATTCATGGAAGCCAGAACGTGTTTTGAGTTTTAACATGGGTTGGTGGATATTAATAAATTTTATCCATCGCCTCTGGCTCGGGATAAAATACTAATATCCGCCAACCTCGCCTCTGGCTCGGGATAAAATACTAATATCCGCCAACCCATGTTAAACTCAAAACACATTCTGGCTTCCATGATTTATTTCTTAACTACATATATTGTAATATTCCTAATTTTTGACGGTAACTTTTAAAAATGCATTTGATTTTCTTGTATTTTCAGAGAGAATTAAAACTTCAAGATTTAAAGAAAAAGTACGTTTCTATTCCGATTGAAATCGTAACTATATATAGAACAAAACCGACCTTTGGAGTAGCCATACAAGGAGGGTCAGACACGTGTCAAAAAAGTATTACAGTTATAAATATTCAGGTATCTACATCAATTATGTAATTGCACAACACAAAACAAAAATCAAGCAAAGATGGTTGACAATTCCATCAGGTGAAAATAAATGTGAACTCAGTAGGCTTACATTTACAGTTTGAAGATCTCAAATATAGACTTCTTCCGTGTAAAGGGTTAGGGGTTAGCAGGGGCGGATCCAGGATTTCAAGTTAGGGGGAGGCGCGAATATTTTTGGGGTATTTCGTGTGAAAAATCACGATTTTACGCCAAAAAATCATATTTTTTCCAATTTTCGTCAAATACAAGAAACGTGACACCAACAGGTCTACTGATATCTCCGAAAGACAATAGTAATACCTTGGCTAAAAAGCTGTCTTTTACTTATCTGCACTGGATAAAACCAGTGGCAAATCTAGGTATTTGTATGAAACAAGCATGTACTTAATCGCATAAATTTTTTTTATCAAACGTTTACCATTGCTCAAGAAAAATCTTGACGCGAGATTCAGCCATTTTGTTTTTGTTTTTAAAATTAAAACTTAGAAAATGCAGAATGTGGAGACATATGTAATAAACATTGTATTGAACTAATTGTGAACAGATATATCATGTTTGGGAGGCGAATTTGTGAGGAAAAAAAAAGAGGACAAAAAAAGTTAAATCCTCATGCAAGGCAGCGGTAAAAATGAACGAAATTAATCCTAAATATGAAAATACACGAAAAATTCACCGGCTATTAACCAATCAAAATCCTGGATTCTTATATAAGATGTAATTATGATATTTATTTTCTCCCAACAGCCTGGAGGATCTGCGTTTGCTTCTGGGATGCTTAAATGTGGCCATGAGATTCTTGAAATAAATGAAGTATCAACAAGTGGATTAACTCACGAACAAACAGCAAATCTCATTGCGAAGGAATTTAAATCAGCCAGTGATATTCATCCAATGGAGTTGGTTGTGACGAACTCTAGTTAAAGATATGATATATTATATACTATTTACATTGAAACCATATTTATTAAATTAGGTTTTGGGGGCAGGGCCGAATTATGACCTTTTGGGGTCCCAATGCTAATGAAATTATGGGCCACACTCAGACAGAGCCACCCTCTACCTCGCCCGCATCAGTCTGGAATATTATTTACTCGTGATATATTTTAACGACATTTATATAGCTTAAGAATTTATATTTGTACATCTTTTAGTAAACTCGGGAGGCTCTAGGCTGCAGCCTATACTAGCCTTTAGAATAATCCGACCCTGTCTCATATAATATAACAAAATATTTATTTATAATACGGTTGAAGATACCAAAAGGATAATAAGAGCCAAACACTAACCCCACTAAAAACTGGGGGTGAAGTCCAATGCTCCGATATGGTAAGTGTCTGTTTCAATTGTGGCACTTGTGTTACTCTTGTTAAAAATCTGATGTTAGAGGAAGGAAATGATTTTATGTCCTAATACTGCCGAAAAAAATACAATTGGGTGAATAAATAAAACGTGTTTTCTTCCATCCAATGAAGTATATGTTCATATCCATGTCATTCCTAAAATAGTTCCTAATACATGTATTACAGTAAGTGCCTTTTGTAGAAGTCGGGTGGCCATGGTCCGATCATTTTACTTCGAAATTGCAGACTATAAGACTTGTATGCTACATTTTTCTATACAATAAAACTATACTAAAAATGTTTGCTTTATTCGTTTAGCATACACATAATATTTTATATTTTCCGCTAATGTACCTATATATCGGGGATTCATTAATCTTATAAGTAACAACATATGGTCAATCTATTTACTTCCGGTTAACCAAAGAAACAAACTTATCTGAGTTCGATATAACCAGTTTCGACTGAATAATGACAAACTGCCGAAAGTAATCAACCAATAACAATTACAAAACCACAATAAAAAATCAAGAGAAACCACGAAATTACCCATTTTTGTTTTTGCAAAGGCAGGTTAAAACTATCGCAATGAATAATGGAACATACATGTATATACAAGTACAGTCAAACCTGCCCATGTGGTCACCTCTATTAAGCAGTCACCTGTATTAAAAGATCACTTTTTTGTGTCCTGTCATATAGAAAATGTGAGATGAATTGAACCTCTTTTAAGAGGTCAACTGTCTTAAAAGAACATTTTTTCTTTGTCCTAAATGTGACCTCTTAATACAGGTTCGACTGTATTTTTACACCAGTCATTTTTTTGTTGTAGTTTTTTTAAAGAAATATATCTGGTTTAACACATGTATATGATATAAATTGTATATAGTATTTCATGAAAGTATGTTCTAACGGAATGAGTTGACATTTTATATAAGAAATATACCTGCCTTAATACATGTATATGTTGTAACATCAATGTATTATTTTCCTTTGATCTTTTTATGGTTTATTTACCAGAATGTAAGCAACAGCTATGAACTATTAAATAATGCACGAAGATACGAGATGTTGCACACTTTATATATGGGCTGTAGTTTTATTACTCTCAGAGAACCGTGCAATAATCAGCGACCTAGATGTAATATTGCATGGCTTCATGTTACAAATCATCTATACCACGTTTTTCCGAGTCAGACTGTTAAACAATCGCACGCTTCGCACACTCGGAAAACCGTGGTATAAATATTACTTAATACATGTATGTTAGAATTTCATATAGTATTTCTTAAAAGTCAGCTTTAATGTAGTGAATTGACACTTTTTATATGTGGATTTTATATTTGATATAATTACCTATATCCATCAAGGTAGAGTTGTTTAACAAGTAACTTTAAACTACTTGTCAACTAAATTTGGTCGAGGGTTGATACGGCCGGATGTGATACGGAAAAAGCCATATCATATTATGTTTATCATATACTTAAACACGAGAAAGTCTTGTTCTATATTTTGAACCTTTAGTCACGTGATCAATATCATTTTAAGGGGTATGATAAAGGGGTGATGATATCGATATCAGTCACGGCAGACAAATACAGTCGTAATGTTCTTTCAGTATTATATATGCAAATTTCCTTTATTTAGTATTAAGTATACGATAAAAGGATGTATCAACCACAAAGTAAACATTCACGAGGAGAATATAATCTTACTTGGGTTGATATCATACAATTAATGATCTTTAAAGGCATACAGGCTGTCAGAATTGAATTTTTTTGTTTGTATTAAAAGTTGCCAATAATCGATGTTTTATACTAATAAAATGTTCTGAACAAGAAGCCAGGTTTAAACTAGTATTACTGTGAGCACAGCTCACTAAGATATACCCTCCGCTCCCCACATCTGTCCAACCTATTTCCATAACCAAAACATTACTGATTGTTCCGACCGTCTTCAACGGTAAGCTGCTGATAAAATTTCAAAACATTCTGAGAAACACTACTCAAGTTATCATACGATATAGGGTAACAATCCTATTTTCCGTCATACCAAGTCCAATAACTCTGGAACGGCAAAAGTGAAAATCGTCCAAAGTGAAAGAGATCCTCCTCTCTTCCCCGGTAAGCTGCCGATAAAATTTCAAAACATTCTGAGAAACACTACTCAAGTTATCATACGACATACGGTAAAAATCCCTTTTTCCGTGATATCAAGTCCAATAACTCTGGAACGGCAAAAGTGAAAATCGTCCAAAATGAAAGGGATCCTCATCTCTTCACTGATAAGCTGCTGATAAAATTTCAAAACATTCTGAGGAACACTACTCAAGTCATCATACAACATAGCCTAAAAATCCTATTTTCCGTCATATCAAGTCCAATAATTCTGGAACGGCAAAAGTGAAAATCGTCAAAAAAGAAAGAGATCCTCCTCTCTTCACCAGTAAACAGCTGATAAAATTTTAAAAGATTCTAAGAAACACAACTCAAGTTATCGTACGACATAGGATTTGTCTACAGACGAACGGACGGACGGACGGACGACGGACGGACATGGTGAAACCAGTATACCCCCCTACAACTTCGTTGCGGGGGGTATAAAAATATGCTATAATATCGCAATTAGTGAAAATAATTCGAATGTCTGTTGGTGGAATCGCCATTAACACACCTAATTATAAGTCGGCTTCTTATTTCCGAAGTTTGCCGAATACTGATAACTGCTATTAATAACCAGGTAGCATTTTGCATGTAAATTCGCTAGAATTAATATAATTTAAGAAATGTATCTATGAAATTGGATCCCGGGGTAATCAGTTAATATTATATAATGGTAATTAGTAAGAATGACACTTAAAATCGGAAATCGTGATGAAATCAATAAAAACAAACCCAAATTCTGCAAAGGGCCCCCATAAAGGGAAAATTGCAAACAAATTGTATTGCATATTATTGACAACACTTGAGTTGCCTTGATTATATTTAAAAAAAAAAACCAGACATGAAGTTCATTATTTCAGTCTCTAATTTAAAAGAAAAAGAATATATAAAAAACTACGATGCAATTCTACTGTCAAAATACGATTCGGTCGAAAAAAGATACTAAATTATGCTTACGTGTTGAAAAATGGAGTAGGTCGGTATAACATCTTTTTTAATTTTCACACGAAGCTTGCTGAATCCTCCTTTTTGTGTCGTTCTCGTGTAGAATCCGTCAATGTTTTGGTTTGTGCCATGTGCTTTTTTTTTCAACAAACAATTCCGCACATGCGCAAATGCTTTACCGAATGAAATCAGTGTAGGCCGCATGAATGTATGAATATTGTGCGGATAAACATTGGATTCTTTACTGAATTCAAGAAAATAAAACACTGACGTATTTCCTTCGTTCTAGGCTATTTACGTATGATATTATGAACAATTTCAACTGCAATAATATAAAACATCGAATATTAGCAAATTTTAATATAATTCTGACAGCCTGTATGCCTTTAATGGGGTGGATACAACGATTTATTGACCCACGAACAGAGCTACAGATAATTTTTAAGTCCAAAGGGTAATTACCCCCTACTTTTGAAAATGATGGGTATTTGCATATTTCCTTTGCACTGTTGTACTCTCTACTTCAGAAAAGATTGCTTACATGTACACTTTTAAAATTATGCTTGACACAAGTGTTATTCAATAAACGCAGGATGCAAGTGAAAAGTATATCTCTGTTTAATTTGACACGATTGTGTCATGTTTATTAATAAAATGTTGTAAATATTTCGTTTTTTGCTCGTCGACTTCGGCAGTTTTCACAGCCGTGTTGATAATGTTTTCAATGATTCCTTTAACTATTCTGTCACTAGACACAGATGAAACTGTCAGGAACTTAAGTATAGAATTTTTGGTAGCGCTCTTGCGCTTAGTAGCGCGCTTATTCATGTTCTTGCTCATTTTCAACGAACAACATGTTCCCAAATTTACTTTCGTTTTAGTTCTTACTTATTACGTAAACCACATTTATTTGTAATAAATATTGACCGCGATTGGATGATTTATCATAAGCATCCAATCAGATCTCTTTTGACATCGATGCTTAGAAAGGCAAACATTCGGTACCCCTGGGATATATACGCTCTCTCCTTTGAAAAGTATAAAGGGAAGTAATTACGGGGAATTTCTCAAAGACAAAAATGTATTGTTATGTACACGACTGTGCAAGTACGCTCCGAATTTGGAAAGTTTGCTTACACAGCAATATGTATGCGTAATGTGTACACTCTGATCTGATAATACACGCGTTTTTACTCGTTTTCATAGCGTAAAAAACGTAAATACGCAGCTTATCTGGAGCTTTTATCGAATATTATGTTTACCGAGGCCAGAAAAGTAAATGGGTTGACAACGGAAGACGGACACCAAATGATGCTAAATGCTCCACTTGGCAGTTTCTCTTGTTAACAAACAGCTATATAATTAAAGTACCACATGAGGTGGTCGTGGTCATGATTATATGGTAGTTATATTTACAACTACCTATGCAATCAGTGCTTATCGCCACTAACGGAGAGTTTGAATCCCGCTAATAGCGAAGTGTACTCGATACAACATTATATGAAAAAGTTTTGTCAGTGACTTGCGGCATGTCGGTAGTATTCTCTTGGCACCCCGGTTGCCTCCACCAATAAGACGGACAGCCACAATATAACTGAGATATTGTTGAAAGCGGCGTTAAACACCACAACCCTTACCATAAAATACCATAGTAACAGAAATTGTACTGTAATCTTACCTGGATCATTCGATTTGATTTTATTGCATGATTCACAGCAGTTTTTCCTGATAGATGTACTATAACACTGGTATGGCTCTAGGGTGATCATATCAGAACAATCTAGTCCTTTCAGTATTATACCAGGATAATCACCAAATATACAACCGTCTGAAACAAACTTACATGATTAACAAGGAGGACACAATAGCGCGTCAATTATCAATGAATAAGTCATATACTTATCATATTGCTTTCAAACACGGTTCATAAACCGGTAGCAGGTCAAATCGGCCCCAAACATAATCGGCCCCAAGTCAAATTGGCCCTAGGTCAAATCGTCCCAAGTCAAATCGGCCCCAGTCAAATCGGTCCCAAGTCAAATCGACCCCATGTCAAATCGGCCCCATGTTATGCATAAACCTGGGCCGGTGTTATGTCGTATTCTTGTTATTTATTTTGTCCAATTACATGTATTTTTAGTTACGTGTTCTACTGTCCAGTATGATTCCTGTGTCTACTGTCTGGTATGATTCCTGTGTCTACTGTCCAGTATGATTCCTGTGTCTACTGTCCGGTATGATTCCTGTGTCTACTGTCCAGTATGATTTCTGTGTCTACTGTCCAGTATGATTCCTGTGTCTACTGTCCAGTATGATTCCTGTGTCTACTGTCCAGTATGATTCCTGTGTCTACTGTCCAGTATGATTCCTGTGTCTACTGTCCACTATGATTCCTGTGTCTACTGCCCAATATGATTCCTGTGTCTACTGTCCAGTATGATTCCTGTGTCTACTGTCCAGTATGATTCCTGTGTCTACTGTCCAGTATGATTCCTGTGTCTACTGTCCAGTATGATTCCTGTGTCTACTGTCCAGTATGATTCCTGTGTCTACTGTCCATTATGATTTCTGTGTCTACTGTCCAGTATGATTCATGTGTCTACTGTCCAGTATGATTCCTGTGTCTACTGTCCACTATGATTCCTGTGTCTACTGTCCACTATGATTCCTGTGTCTACTGTCCAGTATGATTCCTGTGTCTACTGTCCAGTATGATTCCTGTGTCTACTGTCCAGTATGATTCCTGTGTCTACTGTCCAGTATGATTCCTGTGTCTACTGTCCAGTATGATTTCTGTGTCTACTGTCCAGTATGATTCCTGTATCTACTGTCCAGTATGATTCCTGTGTCTACTGTCCACTATGATTCCTGTGTCTACTGTCCACTATGATTCCTGTGTCTACTGTCCAGTATGATTCCTGTGTCTACTGTCCAGTATGATTCCTGTGTCTACTGTCCAGTATGATTCCTGTGTCTACTGTCCAGTATGATTCCTGTGTCTACTGTCCAATATGATTCCTGTGTCTACTGTCCAGTATGATTCCTGTGTCTACTGTCCGGTATGATTCCTGTGTCTACTGTCCAGTATGATTCCTGTGTCTACTGTCCAGTATGATTCCTGTGTCTACTGTCCAATATGATTCCTGTGTCTACTGTCCAGTATGATTCCTGTGTCTACTGTCCGGTATGATTCCTGTGTCTACTGTCCAGTATGATTCCTGTGTCTACTGTCCAGTATGATTCCTGTGTCTACTGTCCAATATGATTCCTGTGTCTACTGTCCAGTATGATTCCTGTGTCTACTGTCCGGTATGATTCCTGTGTCTACTGTCCAGTATGATTCCTGTGTCTACTGTCCAGTATGATTCCTGTGTCTACTGTCCAGTATGATTCCTGTGTCTACTGTCCAGTATGATTCCTGTGTCTACTGTCCATTATGATTTCTGTGTCTACTGTCCAGTATGATTCATGTGTCTACTGTCCAGTATGATTCCTGTGTCTACTGTCCACTATGATTCCTGTGTCTACTGTCCACTATGATTCCTGTGTCTACTGTCCAGTATGATTCCTGTGTCTACTGTCCAGTATGATTCCTGTGTCTACTGTCCAGTATGATTCCTGTGTCTACTGTCCAGTATGATTCCTGTGTCTACTCTCCAGTATGATTTCTGTGTCTAGTGTCCAGTATGATTCCTGTATCTACTGTCCAGTATGATTCCTGTGTCTACTGTCCACTATGATTCCTGTGTCTACTGTCCACTATGATTCATGTGTCTACTGTCCAGTATGATTCCTGTGTCTACTGTCCAGTATGATTCCTGTGTCTACTGTCCAGTATGATTCCTGTGTCTACTGTCCAGTATGATTCCTGTGTCTACTGTCCAATATGATTCCTGTGTCTACTGTCCAGTATGATTCCTGTGTCTACTGTCCGGTATGATTCCTGTGTCTACTGTCCAGTATGATTCCTGTGTCTACTGTCCAGTATGATTCCTGTGTCTACTGTCCAATATGATTCCTGTGTCTACTGTCCAGTATGATTCCTGTGTCTACTGTCCGGTATGATTCCTGTGTCTACTGTCCAGTATGATTCCTGTGTCTACTGTCCAGTATGATTCCTGTGTCTACTGTCCAGTATGATTTGTAGGTAGGTTATGTTCTATTTATGGTATTTATATTTATTTACGTATAATGGTGTCCAACACGATTTCCACATTAGATGATATTTTTCTCATTTAACCGTGTCAAGATGGATGCGACTAGTGGTGTAGGAACTGTTTACCATTTGAAAGCCGATGAGTTCACCCCGGTTTTTAGGGAAGTTCGTGATGCTCATTATCCAGTTTTCTGTGTAATGTTTTGTAAAATTTTTATTTCTTTTTGGTCATTGCACTGTCTGTCTTTTTAGTTTTACTGCTTTTGATTATCACGTCGGTATCTGCAAACCCCGCGGGAACCCCGGGGTATAGAAATGGAAACGAGAGCTTCTTCGGCTTAAAGGGGCATCCGTCGGTTGTGCGGGATGTATAAATTCACAACCAACCCGTCCTTCGGATGAGACATAAATTAAACCGAGGTCCTGTGTTGAGAGATTGCTATCCTCTTCGCACGTTAAAGAACCCAGTTTATTATATGATTGAACTTTGTCTAGTTTCTAATTGGCTGAAATCAACTTGAAAAGTAATGTGTACGTGCGATGTCAACCTCAAATGAGCTAAAATTAGCTCATTGGTAGTGTGGACTGTAATGTCACCCCAATTTGGGCTAAAAATAGAAATATAGATTCCAGAATTCCACGGTCCAATCAAATTATACGTCTCTCGGCAACATTGGCCAATCAGATGCGTTCTTACTAATTACCTTTGGTACACAATTAAATTAATAATGGCAGAGGTTGGGCAGATAGGGGTGTCTGGAGAACAAAGTTGGCGCTGTTTGGTGTTAATTCAAATTTGATTTAATGTCATATAATAAAACAGTTAATGACTTTCAATTTCGGTGAATACAATGATTGATCAACCCATGGAACATGATATTCACCTCGGATGCCTCGGTGAATATCATGTTCCATGGGTTGATCAATCCTTGTATTCACCTCATCGAAAGTCGTCAATTGTATAGTAACAGCTCATTATGAGCATTATGAGTGGTCCATAAGAGACCTGTTGCATTGGCTAAATTATCCGTCCCTACTCATCACCTTTCCTTGTTTCGAGTCCCGTGGCGTTTAAATATTTAAATGTTCTCGTCCTGAATATAGCTGAAAAATTGATCGCTGGACGTTAAACATCAATCCATCCATCCATCCATCCATCCATCCATCAATCAATCAGTATCTGCAAACCTTTTTTGTTACGATTGTTTTGATTATGGATTGTGTATACGTAAGGGTCACAAGAAATATAAAATCTCTACAAAATGGTGGTTTGATAACGGCCCATCCAATTATCAATTTAATTTGGTTTCAAGATTAAGAAAATCAAATGGACAATATCAGAACAAATGTTAAACGCCGGTTGCCACTACGGGTACAGCAACGGCTTACGTTCCCGGAGCTCACGAGTTAATGAAAAATAAATGGACAATACTAGAACAAAAGATACACGACGGACGTCACTAGTGAAGCAGCAAATACTTGACCTTCGGAGCACTTTAGTTCATAAAAGATAGAAAATACCAGAACAATGGTTAAAGATTGGTCAATTTCAGTTCAGATGACATCAAGTGTTTGAAATGTTAAAATGTGCTTCGAAATATTAGATATATGTATAAATATGACAATAGAGAACTACATCCAGGTTATAATGTATATAAATATGACAATAGAGAACTACATCCAGGTTATAGTGTATATAAACAATGCCGGATAAAACTATTATCACAGGCAGTCTATTACTACGGAGCCTGGAGGCAGTCTATTACTACGGATCCTGCAGGCAGTCTATTACTACGGATCCTGCAGGCAGTCTATTACTACGGAGCCTGCAGGCAGTCTATTACTACGGAGCCTGCAAGCAGTTTATTACTACGGATCCTGCAGGCAGTCTATTACTACGGATCCTGCAGGCAGTCTATTACTACGGATCCTGCAGGCAGTCTATTACTACGGATCCTGCAGGCAGTCTATTACTACGGATCCTGCAGGCAGTCTATTACTACGGAGCCTGCAGGCAGTCTATTACTACGGAGCCTGCAGGCAGTTTATTACTACGGAGCCTGCAGGCAGTTTATTACTACGGATCCTGCAGGCAGTCTATTACTACGGATCCTGCAGGCAGTCTATTACTACGGAATCTGCAGGCAGTCTATTACTACGGATCCTGCAGGCAGTCTATTACTACGGATCCTGCAGGCAGTCTATTACTACGGAGCCTGCAGGCAGTCTATTACTACGGAGCCTGCAGGCAGTTTATTACTACGGATCCTGCAGGCAGTCTATTACTACGGATCCTGCAGGCAGTCTATTACTACGGATCCTGCAGGCAGTCTATTACTACGGATCCTGCAGGCAGTCTATTACCACGGATCCTGCAGGGAGTCTATTACTACCGATCCTGCAGGCAGTCTATTACTACGGATCCTGCAGGCAGTCTATTACTACGGATCCTGCAGGCAGTCTATTACTACGGATCCTGCAGGCAGTCTATTACTACGGATCCTGCAGGCAGTCTATTACTACGGAGCCTGCAGGCAGTTTATTACTACGGAGCCTGCAGGCAGTCTATTACTACGGATCCTGCAGGCAGTCTATTACTACGGAATCTGCAGGCAGTCTATTACTACGGAGCCTGCAGGCAGTCTATTACTACGGATCCTGCAGGCAGTCTATTACTACCGATCCTGCCGGCAGTCTATTACTACGGATCCTGCAGGCAGTTTATTACTACGGAGCCTGCAGGCAGTCTATTACTACGGAGCCTGCAGGCAGTCTATTACTACGGATCCTGCAGGCAGTCTATTACTACGGATCCTGCAGGCAGTTTATTACTACGGAGCCTGCAGGCAGTCTATTACTACGGATCCTGCAGGCAGTCTATTACTACGGATCCTGCAGGCAGTCTATTACTACGGATCCTGCAGGCAGTCTATTACTACGGATCCTGCAGGCAGTTTATTACTACGTAGCCTGCAGGCAGTCTATTACTACGGATCCTGCAGGCAATCTATTACTACGGATCCTGCAGGCAGTTTATTACTACGGAGCCTGCAGGCAGTTTATTACTACGGAGCCTGGAGGCAGTCTATTACTACGGATCATGCATGCAGTCTATTTCTACGGATCCTGCAGGCAGTCTATTACTACGGAGCCTGCAGACAGTCTATTACTACGGAGACTGCAGGCAGTTTATTACTACGGAGCCTGCAGGCAGTCTATTACTACGGAGCCTGCAGGCAGTTTATTACTACGGAGCCTGCAGGCAGTTTATTACTACGGAGCCTGCAGGGAGTCTATTACTACGGAGCCTACAGACAGTCTATTACTACGGATCCTGCAGGCAGTCTATTACTACGGATCCTGCAGGCAGTCTATTACTACGGAGCCTGCAGGCAGTTTATTACTACGGAGCCTGCAGGCAGTCTATTACTACGGATCCTGCAGGCAGTCTATTACTACGGATCCTGCAGGCAGTCTATTACTACGGATCCTGCAGGCAGTCTATTACTACGGATCCTGCAGGCAGTCTATTACTACGGAGCCTGCAGGCAGTTTATTACTACGGAGCCTGCAGGCAGTCTATTACTACGGATCCTGCAGGCAGTCTATTACTACGGATCCTGCAGGCAGTCTATTACTACGGATTATGCAGGCAGTCTATTACTACGGAGCCTGCAGGCTGTCTATTACTACGGATCCTGCAGGCAGTCTATTACTACGGATCCTGCAGGCAATCTATTACTACGGATCCTGCAGGCAGTCTATTACTACGGATCATGCAGGCAGTCTATTACTACGGATCCTGCAGGCAGTCTATTACTACGGATCCTGCAGACAGTCTATTACTACGGAGCCTGCATGCAGTCTATTACTACGGATCCTGCAGGAAATCTATTACTACGGATCCTGCAGGCAGTCTATTACTACGGAATCTGCAGGCAGTCTATTACTACGGATCCTGCCGGCAGTCTATTACTACGGATCCTGCAGGCAGTCTATTACTACGGATCCTGCAGGCAGTCTATTACTACGGATCCTGCAGGGAGTCTATTACTACGGATCCTGCAGGCAGTCTATTACTACGGAGCCTGCAGGCAGTCTATTACTACGGATCCTGCAGGCAGTCTATTTCTACGGATCATGCAGGCAGTCTATTACTACGGATCCTGCAGGCAGTCTATTACTACGGATCCTGCAGGCAGTCTATTACTACGGAGCCTGCAGGCAGTCTATTACTACGGATCCTGCAGGAAATCTATTACTACGGATCCTGCAGGCAGTTTATTACTACGGATCCTGCATGCAGTCTATTACTACCGATCCTGCCGACAGTCTATTACTACGGATCCTGCAGGCAATCTATTACTACGGATCCTGCAGGCAGTCTATTACTACGGATCCTGCAGGGAGTCTATTACTACGGAGCCTGCAGGCAGTTTATTACTATGGATCCTGCAGGCAGTCTATTACTACGGAGCCTGCAGGCAGTCTATTACTACGGATCCTGCAGGCAGTCTATTACTACGGATCCTGCAGGCAGTCTATTACTACGGATCCTGCAGGCAGTCTATTACTACGGAGCCTGCAGCAGTCTATTACTACGGATCCTGCAGGAAATCTATTACTACGGATCCTGCAGGCAGTCTATTACTACGGATCCTGCAGGCAGTCTATTACTACCGATCCTGCCGGCAGTCTATTACTACGGATCCTGCAGGCAGTCTATTACTACGGATCCTGCAGGCAGTCTATTACTACGGATCCTGCAAGCAGTCTATTACTACGGATCCTGCAGGCAGTCTATTACTACGGATCCTGCAGGCAGTCTATTACTACGGATCCTGCAGGGAGTCTATTACTACGGAGCCTGCAGGCAGTCTATTACTACGGATCCTGCAGGCAGTCTATTACTACGGAGCCTGCAGGCAGTCTATTACTACGGATCCTGCAGGCAGTCTATTACTACCGATCCTGCAGGCAGTCTATTACTACCGATCCTGCAGGCAGTCTATTACTACGGATCCTGCATTTTCGAAGGCCTCTTCACTAAATACGTTTGACATTTATATTTGAGGCATACATGTAAGTAATACTATTACTGAAGTATAGGCCATATTTGTTGTGTAATCTGGCTGTATAGTAAATGACAAGTTAAATAATTTGTGATGTAATATCAATGTGCTTTTTTTTTACTTTAAAGCCCCTTTATAACATATGCCAAAGACCCCACAATTGCCTAATCTGACAGTGTATGTAAGTTGGTGTTTTAATATAGCAAATGAAGCATAATTTAAAATAGCAAACATGTATAGAGTGTCAAATACATTTAAAAGAAAACACGAAATACAATTTATTGAATCCAATGTAAGCATGAATTAATATAAAATACAATCGCTATACACTTACCTGATCCACTAGGTGCACTCGAATCAAACTCACAATTGTATCCATTACACAACTGAAATCAAACAAGTTTGTTTTACAGTTTGAAGAGATTTATTTTTTATTTTTATATATATATTTCTGTTTGTTTATTGTATCAGTTATAGTAGGTGGCAGAGTTCGGAGCAATTGTCAACAAGTAAAATGTCAAAATCTAGGAAGGAATATTTAAAAAGTCTTTAAACCTTTCAATAAGAGTGAGTAGGTATTTCCCCACTTCATCCATATCTTGGTAAAAATAAACGAATTACCTTGTTGTCTGCACATGATGTACCCTCCGCTGGTAAAGCTAGCAAGCATTTGGAAGAAAATCTTTCTAGTAGTTTACACCAAAGTCCAGTACAAACGTCCTCAAAATTCCCATTGCCTATAAAAGACTAACAGAAAAGTTTGAAGATACTAAAGAGGTAATCAGCAGCCATAAGTCGAAGAAGGACAGACAATACAATGGCCAAAAGGATAAGGAGTTTTTTATTGAAAGCAAGATGACTGCCATATCTATTTTTTTTATTTTCTAAATTAATATGCTGAAACCTAATAATTAAGCCAACAAAGGCTGGTAATTTGAATGGAATAGAGTTGATATCGAAAATTTTGTGCTCAGTAAAACAGAATCTGCCTTGATAATGCTAATCGTGTTGTGGTTGGAACATACAATGCTTTGAAGTTGGATTTCCAATTATATATACAATCAGGGCATATCACCACTAACGTTGTGAGGTCGAATCCCGCTCATGGCGAGGTGTACTCGATACAACATTATGTGATAAAGTTTGTCATTAACTTGCGACAGGGAGGGTGATTTTCTCCCAGTAGCCTGGTTTCCTCACCTAATATCACTGTCTGCCACGATATACTGCTATATTGTGGAATGTGGCGTTCAGCACTATAATCCTAAGACTACAATGCTTTGAAAACATTCCAATATGTTAAATAAGAAGAAATGTCACAAAATATCATGATTTAAAAGAAAATCAGAAAAAATGTCGCTAAAATGATTCAATCTTAGTAATAAATATACAATATACGTATTTGATTTCTACGAGCTTTAGAAACAGGCAGAGTACTGAGGTTTAGAAACAGGCAGAGTACTGAGCTTGTGGTGAACTTTAGAAACAGACAGAGTACTGAGTTTGTGGTGAACTTTAGACACAGACAGAGTACTGAGCTTGTGGTGAACTTTAGAAACAGACAGAGTACTGAGTTTGTGGTGAACTTTAGACACAGGCAGAGTACTGAGGTTTAGAAACAGGCAGAGTACTGAGGTTTAGAAACAGGCAGAGTACTGAGCTTGTGGTGAACTTTAGACACAGACAGAGTACTAAGCTTGTGGTGAACTTTAGAAACAGGCAGAGTACTAAGCTTGTGGTGAACTTTAGACACAGACAGAGTACTAAGCTTGTGGTGAACTTTAGAAACAGGCAGAGTACTGAGGTTGTGGTGAACTTTAGACACAGGCAGAGTACTGAGGTTTAGAAACAGGCAGAGTACTGAGGTTTAGAAACAGGCAGAGTACTGAGCTTGTGATGAACTTTAGAAACAGACAGAGTACTGGGTTTGTGGTGAACTTTAGACACAGGCAGAGTACTGAGCTTGTGGTGAACTTTAGACACAGGCAGAGTACTGAGGCTTAGAAACAGGCAGAGTACTGAGGTTTAGAAACAGGCAGAGTACTGAGGTTTAGAAACAGGCAGAGTACTGAGCTTGTGGTGAACTTTAGACACAGACAGAGTACTAAGCTTGTGGTGAACTTTAGACACAGACAGAGTACTAAGCTTGTGGTGAACTTTAGAAACAGGCAGAGTACTAAGCTTGTGGTGAACTTTAGACACAGACAGAGTACTAAGCTTGTGGTGAACTTTAGAAACAGGCAGAGTACTGAGCTTGTGGTGAACTTTAGACACAGACAGAGTACTGAGCTTGTGGTGAACTTTAGACACAGACAGAGTACTAAGCTTGTGGTGAACTTTAGAAACAGGCAGAGTACTGAGCTTGTGGTGAACTTTAGACACAGACAGAGTACTGAGCTTGTGGTGAACTTTAGACACAGACAGAGTACTGAGGTTTAGAAACAGGCAGAGTACTAAGCTTGTGGTGAACTTTAGAAACAGGCAGAGTACTAAGCTTGTGGTGAACTTTAGACACAGACAGAGTACTGAGGTTTAGAAACAGGCAGAGTACTGAGCTTGTGGTGAACTTTAGACACAGACAGAGTACTGAGGTTTAGAAACAGGCAGAGTACTGAGGTTTAGAAACAGGCAGAGTACTGAGTTTGTGGGGAACTTTAGAAACAGGCAGAGTACTGAGCTTGTGGTGAACTTTAGAAACAGGCAGAGTATTGAGGTTTAGAAACAGGCAGAGTACTGAGCTTGTGGTGAACTTTAGAAACAGGCAGAGTATTGAGGTTTAGAAACAGGCAGAGTACTGAGCTTGTGGTGAACTTTAGAAACAGGCAGAGTACTGAGTTTGTGGGGAACTTTAGAAACAGGCAGAGTACTGAGCCTGTGGTGAACTTTAGAAACAGGCAGAGTACTGAGCCTGGGGTGAACTTTAGAAACAGGCAGAGTACTGAGCTTGTGGTGAACTTTAGAAACAGGCAGAGTACTGAGCCTGGGGTGAACTTTAGAAACAGGCAGAGTACTGAGCCTGTGGTGAACTTTAGAAACAGGCAGAGTACTGAGCTTGTGGTGAACTTTAGAAACAGGCAGAGTATTGAGGTTTAGAAACAGGCAGAGTACTGAGCTTGTGGTGAACTTTAGAAACAGGCAGAGTACTGAGTTTGTGGGGAACTTTAGAAACAGGCAGAGTACTGAGCCTGTGGTGAACTTTAGAAACAGGCAGAGTACTGAGCCTGGGGTGAACTTTAGAAACAGGCAGAGTACTGAGCTTGTGGTGAACTTTAGAAACAGGCAGAGTACTGAGCCTGGGGTGAACTTTAGAAACAGGCAGAGTACTGAGCCTGTGGTGAACTTTAGAAACAGGCAGAGTACTGAGCTTGTGGTGAACTTTAGAAACAGGCAGAGTATTGAGGTTTAGAAACAGGCAGAGTACTGAGCTTGTGGTGAACTTTAGACACAGGCAGAGTACTGAGCTTGTGGTGAACTTTAGAAACAGGCAGAGTATTGAGGTTTAGAAACAGGCAGAGTACTGAGCTTGTGGTGAACTTTAGACACAGGCAGAGTACTGAGCCTGTGGTGAACTTTAGAAACAGGCAGAGTACTGAGCTTGTGGTGAACTTTAGAAACAGGCAGAATACTGAGGTTTAGAAACAGGCAGAGTACTGAGGTTTAGAAACAGGCAGAGTACTGAGGTTTAGACACAGACAGAGTACTGAGGTTTAGAAACAGGCAGAGTACTGAGGTTTAGAAACAGGCAGAGTACTGAGCTTGTGGTGAACTTTAGACACAGACAGAGTACTGAGCTTGTGGTGAACTTTAGACACAGGCAGAGTACTGAGCTTGTGGTGAACTTTAGAAACAGGCAGAGTATTGAGGTTTAGAAACAGGCAGAGTACTGAGCTTGTGGTGAACTTTAGACACAGGCAGAGTACTGAGCCTGTGGTGAACTTTAGAAACAGGCAGAGTACTGAGCTTGTGGTGAACTTTAGAAACAGGCAGAGTATTGAGGTTTAGAAACAGGCGGAGTACTGAGCTTGTGGTGAACTTTAGACACAGACAGAGTACTGAGGTTTAGAAACAGACAGAGTACTGAGTTTGTGGTGAACTTTAGAAACAGGCAGAGTACTGAGCTTGTGGTGAACTTTAAACACAGACAGAGTACTGAGTTTGTGGTGAACTTTAGAAACAGACAGAGTACTAAGCTTGTGGTGAACTTTAGACACAGACAGAGTACTAAGCTTGTGGTGAACTTTAGACACAGGCAGAGTACTGAGTTTGTGGTGAACTTAAGACACAGGCAGAGTACTGAGGTTGTGGTGAACTTTAGACACAGACAGAGTACTAAGCTTGTGGTGAACTTTAGACACAGACAGAGTACTAAGCTTGTGGTGAACTTTAGACACAGACAGAGTACTGAGCTTGTGGTGAACTTTAGAAACAGACAGAGTACTGAGTTTGTGGTGATCTTTAGACACAGACAGAGTACTGAGCTTGTGGTGAACTTTAGACACAGGCAGAGTACTGAGCTTGTGGTGAACTTTAGAAACAGGCAGAGTATTGAGGTTTAGAAACAGGCAGAGTACTGAGCTTGTGGTGAACTTTAGACACAGGCAGAGTACTGAGCCTGTGGTGAACTTTAGAAACAGGCAGAGTACTGAGCTTGTGGTGAACTTTAGAAACAGGCAGAGTATTGAGGTTTAGAAACAGGTGGAGTACTGAGCTTGTGGTGAACTTTAGACACAGGCAGAGTACTGAGGTTTAGAAACAGGCAGAGTACTGAGGTTTAGAAACAGACAGAGTACTGAGTTTGTGGTGAACTTTAGAAACAGGCAGAGTACTGAGCTTGTGGTGAACTTTAGACACAGACAGAGTACTAAGCTTGTGGTGAACTTTAGACACAGACAGAGTACTGAGCTTGTGGTGAACTTTAGACACAGGCAGAGTACTGAGCTTGTGGTGAACTTTAGACACAGGCAGAGTACTGAGCTTGTGGTGAACTTTAGACACAGACAGAGTACTGAGCTTGTGGTGAACTTTAGACACAGGCAGAGTACTGAGCTTGTGGTGAACTTTAGATACAGACATAGTACTGAGGTTTAGAAACAGACAGAGTACTAAGCTTGTGGGGAACTTTAGACACAGACAGAGTACTGAGCTTGTGGTGAACTTTAGACACAGGCAGAGTACTGAGCTTGTGGTGAACTTTAGACACAGACATAGTACTGAGGTTTAGAAACAGGCAGAGTACTGAGCTTGTGGTGAACATTAGAAACAGGCAGAGTACTGAGGTTTAGAAACAGACAGAGTACTGAGCTTGTGGTGAACTTTAGACACAGACAGAGTACTGAGTTTGTGGTGAACTTTAGACACAGGCAGAGTACTGAGCTTGTGGTGAACTTTAGAAACAGGCAGAGTACTGAGTTTGTGGTGAACTTTAGAAACAGGCAGAGTACTGAGTTTGTGGTGAACTTTAGACACAGGCAGAGTACTAAGCTCGTGGTGAACTTTAGACACAGACAGAGTACTAAGCTTGTGGTGAACTTTAGACACAGACAGAGTACTAAGCTTGTGGTGAACTTTAGACACAGAGTACTGAGTTTGTGGTGAACTTTAGACACAGGCAGAGTACTGAGGTTGTGGTGAACTTTAGACACAGACAGAGTACTAAGCTTGTGGTGAACTTTAGACACAGACAGAGTACTGAGCTTGTGGTGAACTTTAGACACAGACAGAGTACTGAGTTTGTGGTGAACTTTAGACACAGACAGAGTACTGAGCTTGTGGTGAACTTTAGAAACAGACAGAGTACTGAGCTTGTGGTGAACTTTAGACACAGGCAGAGTACTGAGCTTGTGGTGAACTTTAGACACAGACAGAGTACTGAGCTTGTGGTGAACATTAGACACAGACAGAGTACTGAGCTTGTGGTGAACTTTAGAAACAGACAGAGTACTGAGCTTGTGGTGAACTTTAGAAACAGGCAGAGTACTGAGGTTGTGGTGAACTTTAGACACAGGCAGAGTACTGAGCTTGTGGTGAGCTTTTCCGTCTCATTGAGCAAGAAGGGCAAATGAACTGAATGGGCACAATATGAGTAATGGCAGATATGCTCTACATCCAGGTAAATGGGCACAATATGAGTAATGTCAGATATGCTCTACATCCAGGTTAATGGGCACAATATGAGTAATGTATGATATGCTCTACATCCAGGTTAATGGGCACAATATGAGTAATGTCAGATATGCTCTGCATCCAGGTTAATGGGCACAATATGAGTAATGTAAGATATGCTCTACATCCAGGTTAATGGGCACAATATGAGTAATGTCAGATATGCTCTACATCCAGGTTAATGGGCACAATATGAGTAATGTCAGATATGCTCTACATCCAGGCTAATGGGCACAATATGAGTAATGTCAGATATGCTCTACATCCAGGTTAATGGGCACAATATGAGTAATGTCAGATATGCTCTACGTAAGTATCTGTCATACAAATCACTGATTTTTAAAACATTAAAGAACTTACTCTACAGGCGTACGACCCTTTTCCAACAATGAATTCACACTGCTTATCGATATGAAAGGTCTGTCCCAACTTTGTCTGGAGCATAGAATCATAATTTTGTGCATTTGGATCCCTTGTCTGCATACAATGTGGTTTTTTACCTCTGTGATTAAAATATTGAAGATAAATGTAATTAAGGTTTATGCTAACTACTAATCAGTGCCGGATCTAGGACAAATGAGACCCTGTGCTAATTATTTTATGAGACCCTTACTTGGGCCCTGAAGGAGGTAGACTCGGTAGGCCTACACATGCAGTCAGGCATACATGCTCAGGAAATTTAGGAATAGTTAAAACATTACGTTGCACCACATAAGCAAAAATCCATCGTAAAAAAAATTTGGCAGGAAGATGGGCTCCCTGGTTAACGCGGCCCTGTGCTTAAGCACATCTAAGCACAATGGTAAATCCGGCACTGCTACTAGTAGTATATATCCTAGCGGGGGTCGTTGTGGTCGTGATCTTATGGTAGTTGGATTTATAACTTGCTATACAATTAGTGTCTATCACCACTAACGATGTGAGTTTGAATCACACACATAACTGTAATATTGTTGAAAGTATCTTTAAGCTCCCTACAATAACCCCATATATCTTTAGCATTGAAACTTACCTCATTAATATGATGACAAATCATGTCCATTAAAAAAAATCAAATACATGTATACAAGTAATTCTTCGAAAAGTAGCACCGCCAAACAATGGGGTATATAGATAGAGTTTTGTTTCTCTGTTGTTCCGAAAGGGACATCCGTTCTCGGTTGAATGTGCGGGACCAATCAAGAGCTTTCCTGGCTAACTTGAAGTTTAATTTATCTGTTGATCAATGTTTTCTTAGATGATTAAGACATGAAAAGTTAACGACAACAAGAGGCCGCCGGTAGCCCACGCTACTAATACTTCACATTACTTGTGTGGAGGTAAAGGTGAAATCAAAATGTTTGTGCATTTGTGAGAATAGTGCAGAAGTTCTCATTTGTCATAGTTTTACAAGTATACGAACGCAATCATCTTGACTATTAATACCTAAAGATTTTGCAGGCTGATCGGTGATTGGTCTGTCTCTTGCAATATGCTAGCTGACATAATCCCATACAAGTCTTCCTAGATGATAGTGTATTGACATTAAGACCCAACACATATCAAAATTTAACTAAATTTTAATACAAGTAGGACTGACTTTTGTTTTAAATGGTCCTACTTAAGGTGCCCCTTATGATAACCTTCTATAGCATGGTAAGTAGCTTCAAACACACCCCGTAAAGAGAGGAAACAATAAATCAGTGGACTTTCTGGAACATAATTCACCTAATACACAATGGATGCTGTCAAAGCCATAATAACCTTAAAGCCGATATTCACATCAACAACGTATCTATACAGATATAAAACCTAACGAAATATTTAATACTGAAATGTAAGATGTGTTCATACTTGTTAAGTTTATCTAAATACAATCCAATTTCCTTGACTGTACATTTAGAAAATTTCCATGGGTTTCTATGGTACGGCTTGGTCATTGCTGAACTAATAGATACCATTATGTAACGTAGTGTTTTAGAACAGGCGTTGTTGTCACCATCATGCACCGCTCCTAACCTAAAGTAAAATAGTATAGTTACTATAACGTAGTGTTTTAGAACAGGCGTTGTTGTCACCAGCATGCACCGCTCCTAACCTAAAGTTAAATAGTATAGTTACTATAACGTAGTGTTTTAGAACAGGCGTTGTTGTCACCAGCATGCACCGCTCCTAACCTAAAGTAAAATAGTATAGTTACTATAACGTAGTGTTTTAGAACAGGCGTTGTTGTCACCAGCATGCACCGCTCCTAACCTAAAGTAAAATAGTATAGTTACTATAACGCAGTGTTTTAGAACAGGCGTTGTTGTCACCAGCATGCACCGCTCCTAACCTAAAGTTAAATAGTATAGTTACTATAACGTAGTGTTTTGGAACAGGCGTTGTTGTCACCAGCATGCACCGCTCCTAACCTAAAGTAAAATAGTATAGTTACTATAACGTAGTGTTTTAGAACAGGCGTTGTTGTCACCAGCATGCACCGCTCCTAACCTAAAGTAAAATAGTATAGTTACTATAACGCAGTGTTTTAGAACAGGCGTTGTTGTCACCAGCATGCACCGCTCCTAACCTAAAGTTAAATAGTATAGTTACTATAACGTAGTGTTTTAGAACAGGCGTTGTTGTCACCAGCATGCACCGCTCCTAGCCTAAAGTTAAATAGTATAGTTACTATAACGTAGTGTTTTGGAACAGGCGTTGTTGTCACCAGCATGCACCGCTCCTAGCCTAAAGTAAAATAGTATAGTTACTATAACGTAGTGTTTTAGAACAGGCGTTGTTGTCACCATCATGCACCGCTCCTAACCTAAAGTTAAATAGTATAGTTACTATAACGTAGTGTTTTAGAACAGGCGTTGTTGTCACCATCATGCACCGCTCCTAACCTAAAGTAAAATAGTATAGTTACTATTCTCTTGCACAAAGACTGTTCCTTGCCGAAATACTGTTTCCTACACACAGAATGTCCCCTGCCCAAAGACTGTGACTTTCCTAAAACTTGCGTTCAGGAATGCCATTTTGAACATATTGCTATAAGTGGCATTAAATACATTTAATCCTACACAGTATCTAGCTTAACCCCGCCAATTTGTATTGAATAAGCCAGGAAAGTGATCCGTCATGTATTTGTGTATTAGGAGTATCGATTTTGCCTCTTTCTACGATTTTGTTATTGGATTTTGGAAATGTTCAACGAGTGTCAGGGGCGGATGCAGGATTTCAAGTTGGGGGGGTTGGGGGGGGGGGCGCACTTAAAAAAATTGCGCCGAGCGGAGGGAGGCGCGAAAATTGTTGGGGTATTTCGTGTGAAAAATCACGATTTTACGCCAAAAAATCATATTTTTTCCAATTTTAGGGGGGGGGGGGGGGCCCCCCCCCCTGGATCCACCCCTGCGTGTGGTATTTTTTGTTTCTCATTTGATTGGTAGTAGATTTGCATTCAATCTTGAGGTTAACTCTTCACTGCATGATGAACTACATGTACTTATAGTAAAAAAAAATTATGAATTGACATTACACAACTGTGTGATGCATTGCTTCGTGGCTTAAAGATACATCCTAAAAATATGTGAATTGACATTGCGCGACTGCGTGATGCACTTTTTATCGTGGCGTAAAGATGCACCCTAAAAATATATGAATTGACATTACCCACGACTGCGTAATGCAATACATATCGTGGCGTAAGTATACACCCTAAATATGTGAATTGACATTACACGACTGCGTAATGCATTGCTTATCGTGACGCAAAGATACACCCTAAAATATATGAATTGATATTACACAAATTAATCTAAAATACATACGCATGTCCTATTTCGTGAGCTGCTACAGTTGCAGCGATGAAGTCAAACCTATCCTCCACAACTGAATGAGATCTAGATGTACATATTGAATTGAGAAACGCAGTACCTATTAACATAAGTAATTTTAATACAGTTATACTAGAATAACACGACGTGTGCCACTAATGGAGCAGGAACTACCTACCCTTCAAGAGTAGCCGAGTTCCGCTCAGTTTTTTAGTGGGGATCTTGTTGCTCGGTCTTTAGCTTTCTAAAAATAAATAATTAAATAATGGTATTTGCTGATTCTACACTAATCACTCAATATTAAAGAGATATTAAAGCTCGTTTTAACATATATTTTTTCAACTTGTGACGAAGGTTGTTTCTTTTCAATTTAATTGTAAAAACAATCCAAAAATACTTTGCAAGCCCATATAATCCCTAATATCGTTAAAATATCACTTAAAGGGATATTGTCTACCATAATCGTAATTTTTTCATACCCAAAATTATTGTCGTTTTCCGTACTGACCTTCATAAAATGAAGATTAAGCACCGAATTATTGGCGAATACGCTACGAAACGTTGTTTTTTTCGATATAAAAAAGCTGACCATCGTTACTGGAAGCTAATTAATTATTCACTGATCTGAGCGAGGCCAAATTTATTTTTATCTATTTTTATGCCAGTAGCCCGGATGCTGCAGCATGGATGTTAACATTCGCGTTTGTTTACCTCGCAAATACAGCCGTTTTATGCTATTCATTGACAATAATTTGCTGTTGCCAGGTACAAGATTACATATATTGAATAATATCTACCAAAAATGATCATAGGCATCATCATAAATTCATAAAATATGAAAAACGATTGAGAAAAGAAGGAAAAAACATGTTCGGCTTACCTATCAAACAAAATATTTGCAAATTCAGTGCGAGTTTGGACGCGTAGCTCTTCCTTGAGTTCGTTCCAACGGTCCAACTGATCCCCTACATATATCCTGCATTTGTTCCATTTGGAAGATACTTCACTTCTATTCATCTTTCTCTCTGAATCCGTCAAAGTCCGCTTTATTCCACGAGTTGTCACTTTCTCTTTTGCCCAAGAACCACATGTTGTTTATTGTTTCTAAACAGTGCGCATGCTCAAAATGTGTTCACATAGAAGGCCATATGAATAGATTTGAATATTGTCATCCGACAATAATTCTGATAACGATAGTTTTGGGTCTTTTTTTGTCAAAAAATCGTATCTTTTGCAGCATAACTCGGTGTTAATCTTCATATTATGAAGGTCAGTACGGAAAACGACAATAATTTTGGTTATGAAAAAATTACGATTTTAGTAGACAATATCCCTTTAAAAGGGTCGAAATGAATTTTTGTCCAGGAAGCAAAAATTCAATTATTGGAAAAAACCCGAGAAAACCGAAAGATATGACAGAATTATTAACGAATTATGCCACTTTTACAAAGTTTCATTGATAAAAACCGGGTTAATGTTTCATAAATATTATTTATTGAACCAATTGCAAGTTTTCATGAGATACAACAAATTACCAAAATGAGCTTCAATATCCCTTTAAGTAGTAAGAACACAGACTGATTAGCTCTAAAATAGAGACAATGTGTCCAATTGGAGCGACAATGTCGACTCGTGGATTGTTGTTTCAGTGAAATAGCACAGTGTTACTCCAACAAATCGAATATCCTCATTATCTCGTTGGAATATAAATTGTTTTGGTCATGAAATAGCCGAAAAAAATCTCACTTGGCGTTAAGCAACAATCAGAAAATTTTAAGCCCCAATTTTAAATACAGATTAATATTTTTAATTTGTAATTGACTTGTCAACAAACAGGAACACTGTGTAACATAGTCTAAGTCATATTCCTACTCTACAAAAATGAATCTCTGGATGAGCACGAAACACAAACATCATATGTAAAATTAAAAAAAATATATATATTTACTCATAAGCAATTTCATTTAAGAATTGACTGCATTCTTTTGAAGTTTCATTGGGGTATGAAAGCGTTGACCGAAGTACATTTTCAATGAAGCGTCACCTTACATGTTGAAAATGTAGTTCGATCAACGCTTTCATACCCCAATGAAGCTTCAAAAGAATGCATTAAATTCTTATAATTATATCTAAATCACACCAAAATTTAATACAGTTGAATTTTTCGTTGTGAATTTTATTTGTGTTAGATTATTTGCTGTTGGAAATTACTACGTCATTGGTTGTTTACATCTAACGTCGTCATGGAGGCACGTGCAAGTTCGGATTTGAGTTTCATTGGGATGTGAAACATCTCTTTTATAATCATGTGACCACTTCATAACCAATCATATTGTAACATTTCAATGAAAAACGGAAGTAATGTAATTACTTAAAGATAATATTTCGAACTTTTTGTATATTCAACAATTCTAATATGACGTTCTTCATTGGCTATATAGATACTACCGTGATATAACTCCCGATATATATTAATTCGCACATGCGTATTGACAAACAAATGTATAAACATAATTCCTAAGTGAATTCATAGAGGACCATGGTGCATGCAAACATAAAATGTTCGTATTTTGTCTCGACATATATTTTTGTGTTGCGTGTTTGTGTTTTCGGGTATTGATTTTGTCTTTCTTTCTACGAAATCTGTTCCAACAGTGTTGTATTTTTCATTTTATTGACACACTCATTATTTCATGTTAAACATTCGATTCATGAAACTTTCAGGTCAAGATAAAACAACACAATAATTACTGATTATACTAATGAGAAGAAAAACAAAGTACTTTTACAAACCTGCTGTATCAAATTTACCGGCAATCATGTCATGTCTACAAAATACATTTTTAGAAATTGAATAATTTCCCGAAATTTTCCCCATTTCATCAGGTGTTCTAAGTTTTAACATAAATGTGTGCTTTCTTTTAGCTCATTCACAGCATTAACCCTAATGTCATCTACTTATAGTCATACTGGTATTAATCGGGACAAAGTAAATGTGGTCTGAGAGAACATGTGATATCTTAAAAGAGGTTCAATTCATATGAAATGTCCTATGACAGGACAAGAAAAAGGTGATCTATTCATACAGATAACTGCTTAATATGAGTGATCACTCGGGCAGTTTTGACTGTATGCATTTTGTTCTTGCTCAGTTACAGCATTAACACTAATGTCATATTATACTTATAATGCCTAATACATCTAATAAATATACATTCTTTACACGAAATCACTATGAAAATTAAAAAAACAGCTAAAACAGCTATATTCCAAAAGGAGCATCTCTTCATGGTGTCGATAATATATTGTTGGAACACATACATTATGTCCGTTACCATACCGGGGGTGAACGTAAGTGCGTCGGAGAGGAAGCAGTTCCTGCTCCACTAGTGGCACCGGTCTTATCACTGCTACACAGTTCCTGCTCCACTAGTGGCACCGGTCTTATCACTGTTACACAGTTCCTGCTCCACTAGTGGCACCGGTCTTATCACTGTTACACAGTTTCTGCTCCACTAGTGGCACCGGTCTTATCACTGTTACACAGTTTCTGCTCCACTAGTGGCACCGGTCTTATCACTGTTACACAGTTCCTGCTCCACTAGTGGCACCGGTCTTATCACTGTTACACAGTTTCTGCTCCACTAGTGGCACCGGTCTTATCACTGTTACACAGTTCCTGCTCCACTAGTGGCACCGGTCTTATCACTGTTACACAGTTCCTGCTCCACTAGTGGCACCGGTCTTATCACTGTTACACAGTTCCTGCTCCACTAGTGGCACCGGTCTTATCACTGTTACACAGTTCCTGCTCCACTAGTGGCACCGGTATTATCACTGTTACTACAAACCCAATGATAAAGTATGAATGAAGACGGGATATAGTTGTAATTACGACAAATGGATTACTCAAATCAAATCAAATCATTGCCATACAGTTCCGTGGTGTAATGTCTGTGCTACCGTACAATACCTGGTAAACGTCATGATATGGTCGTATTGTGGAATCTTTTTGTCCTTAACCCACTTTCGTACACCGGCCACAGCCTTGTTAGCATTCAATTTACATGGAGGATTACCTTTACATACTAGATTGTCTTGTACATATGTCAGATCACGTCTTGTCTACAAAAATAAAATAAAATAATTCAAATCAGAATCATAGTATTAATTCATAACAACGCTGTTCGAAGGGCCGTCTTAGCATCATTATAGGCCCCCTCGCAAAGAAGGGAATTGGGTACATAGCTATACAACCACTCACAGGAATAAAACTGTAAATGGTCAATAAAATTAAACATATATATGTATTGTATTGGTACTTCCAACAAAACCAGTTATTAAACATTAACAAACTTGCCACACACAACATACATAGACATCGTGCCAATGTGTTAAGACGGCAATGGCTGTTCGCCCTCTTATATGAGATGACCCCTTAATATTTGGTATTTCCATGTGGTAAGTGTCGAGCCTAACTAAGAAGTTAAATACAAATATAAACATCTCGTGTATTGATTCAATAAAGGTATTTTAGTTGTTTATTAACCACATTCTCAACAATTAAGAAAACAAAGAAAAAAGCAAAGGAATATCGAAGATGCAGAGGCAACATTGATACACTTATCACACATATACAATCTACACTCTCCTGGTTTAACATAGGTACTTCAATAAATAGTGGTGGGATTAAACTAGCTATGTGTCCAAGCATTCCCTCTTAAATAATGCGGTCATACAAGTGTTTTCCACATGTGAATAAATTACCGACCCTCACATATAACTCGGCAAGTAGTATTAATGTAAAAACGTCCGAATTCTAATCATGATCTTTATGCATAATATATTTATTTTTCGTAACTTAGAAGTTGTAATATAAATGCGTAATAAAGATCAAACAGAAAATAAAAAACGTAAACACATATCTTAGCAACGTATATACCAATCAGTGTTACTTCGATCTGGTAGTTAGCTGTAATGTCACAGTATTAAACTTACCTTAGCAACGTATATACCAATCAGTGTTACTTCGATCTGGTAGTTAGCTGTAATGTCACAGTATTAAACTTACCTTAGGAACGTATATACCAATCAGTGTTACTTCGATCTGGTAGTTAGCTGTAATGTCACAGTATTAAACTTACCTTAGCAACGTATATACCAATCAGTGTTACTTCGATCTGGTAGTTAGCTGTAATGTCACAGTATTAAACTTACCTTAGCAACGTATATACCAATCAGTGTTACTTCGATCTGGTAGTTAGCTGTAATGTCACAGTATTAAACTTACCTTAGGAACGTATATACCAATCAGTGTTACTTCGATCTGGTAGTTAGCTGTAATGTCACAGTATTAAACTTACCTTAGCAACGTATATACCAATCAGTGTTACTTCGATCTGGTAGTTAGCTGTAATGTCACAGTATTAAACTTACCTTAGCAACGTATATACCAATCAGTGTTACTTCGATCTGGTAGTTAGCTGTAATGTCACAGTATTAAACTTACCTTAGGAACGTATATACCAATCAGTGTTACTTCGATCTGGTAGTTAGCTGTAATGTCACAGTATTAAACTTACCTTAGCAACGTATATACCAATCAGTGTTACTTCGATCTTGTAGTCAGCTGTAATGTCACAGTATTAAACTTACCTTAGCAACGTATATACCAATCAGTGTTACTTCGATCTGGTAGTTAGCTGTAATGTCACAGTATTAAACTTACCTTAGCAACGTATATACCAATCAGTGTTACTTCGATCTGGTAGTTAGCTGTAATGTCACAGTATTAAACTTACCTTAGCAACGTATATACCAATCAGTGTTACTTCGATCTGGTAGTTAGCTGTAATGTCACAGTATTAAACTTACCTTAGCAACGTATATACCAATCAGTGTTACTTCGATCTTGTAGTTAGCTGTAATGTCACAGTATTAAACTTACCTTAGCAACGTATATACCAATCAGTGTTACTTCGATCTTGTAGTCAGCTGTTATGTCACAGTATTAAACTTACCTTAGCAACGTATATACCAATCAGTGTTACTTCGATCTTGTAGTTAGCTGTAATGTCACAGTATTAAACTTACCTTAGCAACGTATATACCAATCAGTGTTACTTCGATCTTGTAGTCAGCTGTCATGTCACAGTATTAAACTTACCTTAGCAACGTATATACCAATCAGTGTTACTTCGATCTGGTAGTTAGCTGTAATGTCACAGTATTAAGCTTACCTTAGCAACGTATATACCAATCAGTGTTACTTCGATCTTGTAGTCAGCTGTTATGTCACAGTATTAAACTTACCTTAGCAACGTATATACCAATCAGTGTTACTTCGATCTTGTAGTTAGCTGTAATGTCACAGTATTAAACTTACCTTAGCAACGTATATACCAATCAGTGTTACTTCGATCTGGTAGTTAGCTGTAATGTCACAGTATTAAACTTACCTTAGCAACGTATATACCAATCAGTGTTACTTCGATCTGGTAGTTAGCTGTAATGTCACAGTATTAAACTTACTTTAGCAACGTATATACCAATCAGTGTTACTTCGATCTGGTAGTTAGCTGTAATGTCACAGTATTAAACTTACCTTAGCAACGTATATACCAATCAGTGTTACTTCGATCTGGTAGTTAGCTGTAATGTCACAGTATTAAACTTACCTTAGCAACGTATATACCAATCAGTGTTACTTCGATCTTGTAGTCAGCTGTAATGTCACAGTATTAAACTTACCTTAGCAACGTATATACCAATCAGTGTTACTTCGATCTGGTAGTTAGCTGTAATGTCACAGTATTAAACTTACCTTAGCAACGTATATACCAATCAGTGTTACTTCGATCTGGTAGTTAGCTGTAATGTCACAGTATTAAACTTACCTTAGCAACGTATATACCAATCAGTGTTACTTCGATCTGGTAGTTAGCTGTAATGTCACAGTATTAAACTTACCTTAGCAACGTATATACCAATCAGTGTTACTTCGATCTTGTAGTTAGCTGTAATGTCACAGTATTAAACTTACCTTAGCAACGTATATACCAATCAGTGTTACTTCGATCTTGTAGTCAGCTGTTATGTCACAGTATTAAACTTACCTTAGCAACGTATATACCAATCAGTGTTACTTCGATCTTGTAGTTAGCTGTAATGTCACAGTATTAAACTTACCTTAGCAACGTATATACCAATCAGTGTTACTTCGATCTTGTAGTCAGCTGTCATTTCACAGTATTAAACTTACCTTAGCAACGTATATACCAATCAGTGTTACTTCGATCTGGTAGTTAGCTGTAATGTCACAGTATTAAGCTTACCTTAGCAACGTATATACCAATCAGTGTTACTTCGATCTTGTAGTCAGCTGTTATGTCACAGTATTAAACTTACCTTAGCAACGTATATACCAATCAGTGTTACTTCGATCTTGTAGTTAGCTGTAATGTCACAGTATTAAACTTACCTTAGCAACGTATATACCAATCAGTGTTACTTCGATCTGGTAGTTAGCTGTAATGTCACAGTATTAAACTTACCTTAGCAACGTATATACCAATCAGTGTTACTTCGATCTTGTAGTCAGCTGTAATGTCACAGTATTAAACTTACCTTAGCAACGTATATACCAATCAGTGTTACTTCGATCTGGTAGTTAGCTGTAATGTCACAGTATTAAACTTACCTTAGCAACGTATATACCAATCAGTGTTACTTCGATCTTGTAGTCAGCTGTAATGTCACAGTATTAAACTTACCTTAGCAACGTATATACCAATCAGTGTTACTTCGATCTGGTAGTTAGCTGTAATGTCACAGTATTAAACTTACCTTAGCAACGTATATACCAATCAGTGTTACTTCGATCTTGTAGTCAGCTGTAATGTCACAGTATTAAACTTACCTTAGCAACGTATATACCAATCAGTGTTACTTCGATCTGGTAGTTAGCTGTAATGTCACAGTATTAAACTTACCTTAGCAACGTATATACCAATCAGTGTTACTTCGATCTGGTAGTTAGCTGTAATGTCACAGTATTAAACTTACCTTAGCAACGTATATACCAATCAGTGTTACTTCGATCTTGTAGTCAGCTGTTATGTCACAGTATTAAACTTACCTTAGCAACGTATATACCAATCAGTGTTACTTCGATCTTGTAGTTAGCTGTAATGTCACAGTATTAAACTTACCTTAGCAACGTATATACCAATCAGTGTTACTTCGATCTTGTAGTTAGCTGTAATGTCACAGTATTAAACTTACCTTAGCAACGTATATACCAATCAGTGTTACTTCGATCTGGTAGTCAGCTGTCATGTCACAGTATTAAACTTACCTTAGCAACGTATATACCAATCAGTGTTACTTCGATCTGGTAGTCAGCTGTCATGTCACAGTATTAAACTTACCTTAGCAACGTATATACCAATCAGTGTTACTTCGATCTGGTAGTTAGCTGTCATGTCACAGTATTAAACTTACCTTAGCAACGTATATACCAATCAGTGTTACTTCGATCTGGTAGTTAGCTGTAATGTCACAGTATTAAACTTACCTTAGCAACGTATATACCAATCAGTGTTACTTCGATCTTGTAGTCAGCTGTAATGTCACAGTATTAAACTTACCTTAGCAACGTATATACCAATCAGTGTTACTTCGATCTTGTAGTCAGCTGTCATGTGACGGTATCTGTTGTCAACCTAGAAACATATAAATATTATATAGGGAAAAGTTTGGTTTATGGTGTTTAGCGCCACTTTCAAGACTATGTCAGTTATATCGTGGCACTGATCGCATAGGTAGTCTTAAATTCAGCTACCACACGATCATGACCACAGCGACCTCACAAAAAGAGGTAATCGCAAAACAAAACAAATCAAACAAACACAATATTAATGAAGAAAAACCACAAAGAAACAATGTTCAAAACAAACAACTACTAATTAAGATTAGTTGTATATGTTTTTCCTTGTGCGATACAATAATATCCTACAGCATCCCGTGTTGAGACATGTCAGGGTTCATATTTTCAACCGTTCAATTAGTGATGAGCCTACCATTTACAAACAGTATACAAGACACCAGTTGTTGTTTGATTGTAAAATGTATTTAACTGTCTTGAATATGATTGGAAGCTCAAAGATGAATTTAAGGTTTCCTGGCATGACCCCAATAGGGATGTTAGATGTTAGTGTATAGGGAAGAAAAAGAAATGAAAGAAATATTAGTTAGATTGCTACACAGAAAACAAAAGATAGAGCTACACGAACCAATCTAACTAAAAAACCAGAGGTGTACTCGTGTGCTGCATAAGAGTTACTGTTCCAATAAGGTACCGTGTCTGTAAATGAAACTTCATAAAATCGAAAATTCACATTGTTTAGAATTTTAATCATGTTTTAGTATCCTTGACAACACAATTGAAAAAATTATACTCAAAGATTAACCGAATTAGGCATGATTTCTTTATGTTGAAACATATTCTTCATAAATAAAACTGTGTAGTTATACATGTATATAGAAAATGAGCTGACCAAACCTTTTGAACATTAAATATTTGTTTATTTTAAGAAATCTTGAACCGTTTCTGTCAATTAACATCATATACCGTTTCAAAATAAATTTTAGAGTTAAAAAGTTCAATTCACGTAATAGTTCCATTATTGCTAAAGACGCAAATCAACCAATTATACTGTCAAGTTTATCGTTTCCATTAAAAAGAAACTTCAATCAAAACCAATCAAAGGTGAGCGATATTAGTTTCAAGGAAGAAACCGTATGAAGATACTAAACGGGTAATTAAGGTGGTACCTAACACTACAGGGAGGTAACTCTATTCTAGCGGACAACAGTACGGGATCAGTGAAATGTTTTAAGAGTAGTAATTCAAAAAAGGACAAACAATACAATGGTCAAATGAAAAGGGACAAACAGACAAACAATGGTCAACACAATACTACACCGAACATTTAAAATTGAGCAACACACAAGTTTGAAGATAACAAAGAGGTAATCAGTAGCCGTAAATCGAAGGACAGACACTACAATGGCCAAGAGAAAAAGGACAAAACTTCAAACAGTGGTCGACATACCACTACACAGAAAATTAAAGATTGAACAAGAAAACAAATGTCTGAAGATACCAAAGGGGCAAACATAAGACGTAAATCGAAGAAGGACAGACAATACAATGGCCAATCGAAAAAGGACAAACAATGATACACAAAACATTGCACAGAAAATTAAAGATCGAGCAACACGATCCCCACTAAAAACTAAGTCAGGAGCTTTGGAAGTATAAGAAGTTCCTACTCTGATGGTATCATTATCCGCTTAAAATAATAATCTGGGAAAAGACGGACTGTAAAATATATTTTTGCGTGTTTAATGTTATGCGAAAACTAAAATATGACTGGATGATTTGTTTCTTTTCTAACTTTGTTATAATCCAAGTCAGGACTTTTAGTATTTTTATACTTTATGGAAGAAGTTTAAATCTAAACAAGCTATTTCTGCCAAACACTGTCCACACTTTGTCGCATGTAGTTGCAAAATAAATGTTACTATGTATTCCACTACTCCCTCCCCACTCCCCCCACCCCAATTAAGTAAACCCTGCAACCTATATAAATGCATCATCCAATGGTTTTTAACGTACATACCCCGTTTATCAAGAACACATAATATTGTCTGATACGTTGCATCGCTTTGTCATCATCAAAATTTTCTTCATTCAGCCAACTAATAAATAAAAATGAACATTGAAATAAAATATTCATTGCATAACAATATTATATGTAAGTGAGGTTCCGAGTTCTCCTTTTGTTTCTATCAATTTGGCTTAAACATATAACGTCATTTATGTAATACAACATGATAGAAACCCTCTATGTTAATAAAGACAGCTGTAGACGTAAGTTATAGTCGATAAACAATGCTTAAGTTGTCTATCAAGAAGAGTTGGAAGATACCAAAGGTGTAATCAGAATCCGTATATCGAAGAAGAACAGACAACAAAATGGCAAAAAGAAAAAAGTACACCCCCCCCTCCCCAAACAACGATCTACAAAACATACACATAAAACTAATGCGAGCATATGTGCGTTTTCACTCACAACTTTGTGGTTGTCAAAAAATAATTAAAACGGGAAAATTAATTTCACAAATACTGTCATCAGTTTGCAAGCACATGAGTTGATAGGTCTGCAGGAACTATTAGTCCTCAGGACCATCGTCCGCTCATTAGTCAACATATCAGTACTTGCAAGGCTGAGACGATATGTATATGTTATCTGGATGTGAATTGATTGATACCGAAAATATCAGCCTGCCCAGCCAGAATATGAAGTTTGGTGGCGAGTGAGCGAAGCGAACGAGTCACAAACTTCATATTCTGTCGAACAGGCTGATATTTTTCAGCATCAATCATATTCACATTCAGATGACATGTTTATCATCCTTAAATCTAACATAGACACGGATACATCTATATTTGTATTTGTATTTTCGCGGGAAAAAACACACGATTCAAAATATTCAAAATACGCTTCCCCAAAACATAGTTCATAAGTAGTTTGCAAATATACCATTAATTTTTACAGGTTTATATAAATGTTAAGATTGTTGAATTTTTCCTTTAATGGTGATATTCATTGTTTTTTTTATTACAAGCATCAAAGTCGGCAATAGGATTCACCGGTTTTGTTTACCAGTGCCGTTCCGTTTTAGAAAACACAAAGGTCACGACCTCGCTTATGACGTAAAAATTATGACGTCTCAGCAGAGGTTATCAAGAATTGTGACAAGTACATTTTTGTAGGACGATGTTTGTTGATATTGCTGATATGACAGTTCCTAAATTGATATATGTTTAAAAAATAAAATGTTAACTAGCTAATGGTGTTGCTGAATTTTATTTACTTTTGTCATCTTCACAGGAATAATCATTCAAATGTTGGGAGAATTTGGTGATAACTCTTGCTCACTGTTGATAAGTCCAGCTCAGCTCACGCGAACTTTGATACGAGTTTTGCTTATGGAGTCAGCAGGTAGATATAGCGGGAGGGAAGGATGATAAAGTTGAAATTTACAGCCCTTAAATAATGTAAATACCATTCAAACTAAATATTCGCAAGCCTTAAGCGAATTTGTCTATTCAGTTTCGGTCATTTTGCTTGTTTGCTCCTAAAGTATTTTTTATATTATATATACTTTCCAATCTTTTAACTGGGAACGTCGTCACTGCTGAAGGTTATTGCAGAAACACGTTGTGGGTAATATATTAGATATACACATTTTTATTCCATACTTACAAGTCATATATTTGGTAATCCACAATAATATATACTTCTATCAAATATGAACTCGACGCTCTTTTCTTTACTGTATGATGTTTTCCTATAACACAAAATAAAATAATAAAATATCATTTTTGAAACTGCAAGGATATTTCACCGTTAATCATATGTATTTAACGTCATTTTCAATAACATTTCCGATATTCCGTTATATCATGTGATGGACGAAAGCAAATGAAAATCACCAGACAATCACATGATAAAAACCAAAACATTCCGAAATTGACACTGTCTATTAAACACTCAATTGACACTGCAGCGATTATTTCTAGAAAGCCATGCGCTTTCCCAACAGTTGCCTCGTTACTGTCTCGCTTTGGAAGTTGGTGTAGTATTATTATTATGAATATTCATACTGTTAGTATGTAAGCATTGTCTAATCCTCTATAGGAGAACAAACTTTAAAAGGCGAGAGTACCTAGCTAAAAAATAATATGATTAAAAGCTTACAAATATAGTTGTCCTTTGTATTGCGATGATGGGATAAAAGACGCTTTTCTAATAATGTTCGTGTGGTTTAGCTTTAACACAGCAGTTGCCAATAATGACAGAGACACTGCTTACCCTTCTGGAGCATCATAGTTCACGCGAGATTTTAATGGGATTCGTGTTGTTGAATTGCTGGATTTCTGTGTAGCGTTTTATCGACCATTCGTTGTCTATTCATCTTTGGTTTCCTTTCGGTCATTGTGTTGTGCGCCCTTTTCCTTTATATCTTCTGATTATCTTTTTGGTATCGTCAAACATTTTTTTTTTTTTTTTTTTTTTTCTTTCTGTACTCTGATTGTTTTATTCGTTATATCCTTATAAAAATAGTTGAAATGTGTGTTTAATCTTAGCAAAATTTACACAAATCATATTTATTTCTTCTTTCTTTTTTTCAATGCACACAATTATGAAAAGAAAGTTTAAGCAGTGATGGTAATAAATTCCACCAATATCAACAAAACGAACAATCACCTCTCACCTTAACTGAACTCACTACACGCAGAAAGACCACGATATATGACGTTGGAAATCCAGATCCTGACTTGGGGACAGATACAAAAATGTGGCGGGGGTAAAGCGGTTAATGGGATCTGAACCCTCCCCTCTTAATAACTGGATCTCCAACGGCTAAACAAAACCACATAATTAATACAATCATAATTTCCTCTTAGGAAGACATATATGTATACGTTAGAGGAAACCAAATGTCCTATCACGAATGAACAACCCAGAGAAACTGGCAACATTGGGTACCCAAGACACAGGACGAAGACACACAAAAAAAACACAACACAGAAAATTAAAAAGATGGACAACACGGACATACCAAAAACCCTGAATTGTATCGTAATAATGTATAATTACCTAGGATGTCTGCTAGAGGGTCAAAATTAACATCTGTGTTAGCAGATGATAACTCATCGCTGCTTACAATTGGGGAATTTAATGTTCCAATGTCTGCAGGCTTTTCTTCATGTTTGAATGGATTATCTCCTCCTGATACGTTTCCTCCACTTCCTATTTCCATATTAGGTGAAAGGTTATCCGTTTCTGTCCCTGGAAATTTTCCAAAATGGTGGACTCCTTTCATTTTAAACGATGGGTAGACAAATCTACTCATTGTTTTGTTTCTCTCGGACAACAGTTTATCTGAATATATGAAATAGAGAGATATATAAATAGTTTGAACTGGTTATGTATAATATCCTGATATATTGATTCTGATTCGAATTACTTCTTTGGTATCTTCAACCTCTCACTTTCGTGACTTAATACAGGCACTTCATTAAAATGTGAGCGGGTTAAACTAGTGTGAGGAAATGAGCTATGTATGGTTTTTAAGAAAACAGTATTTTTATTTTGTGGTTAGTGACCATTTCTGCTTGATCAAACATTTCAAATATGCAATGTTTTACAGTTTCTAGATGGATATGTTGAATGCTACGTCCGTGGATGGTCATTAATAAAGTAATCAATTTTTTTTAATTATCTGAAACGCACTGATGTCATTCTATCCCAACTATGCATACCTATATATTTATTTCACAAATATATATTAAAATAATCCCTCCGAACTAATTGATGGCATATTTTGGAACGTCTAGCAGTAATTCAAAATGCCCATCATTTGCAGTAAGCAAAATCTCTTTAATTTCAGTAGTATTTGTTCAGCTTTAAGGCTGAATTTGTTGGCTCTATATTTGATTTCCTATTTTATTTGTTTAACAATCAACCCCATGACTTCCTATTTCTATTTTTATTAATGTAATGCTTATTTCATACTTAACACCAATCAGTCAACTGTGTTCAAAATAATAATATATACATGCACTCACCCGGAGATTTTTGCGCATCGTCTACAAGACCGTCAGGTGACCCATTTGAATCAGCTTTAAGATCCGGCAAGTCGAAAAATCCAGGAATCGTATGAATTGGAATATCTGATGCCTTTCCTATATTCTGATCTGCAGGCACTGGGATTTTCAACACTTTACTTTTTGGAGCATCATGATGAGGTTTGGATGCTTCTATAAAAAATACGTCATAGGTACATTGATTTCAAGAGGATTATTATCGTTTTGATATAGGTATCTGTTTGAATGTCTTTTAAAATCCAGTCGTGCACAATTAAATTTTTGATCAAACAATAAAGTATTTTGGAACATTTTACCTGGTCGCCAAAGATTACTGCATTGCTCATTAGGGGTTGCTCTAAATTTTGTTTTACGTAGAAAAAGTGTGACATTCTCCGTACACGAGGCACACTTTGATGTCCAGCACCAAGAGTAAGTGGTACATTTGGTTTCGTACAGCACAACTAGATCCTGCTTCTTTCGGTGTAGTTGTACTCCGACGCGCAGAAAATGAATCTGATTTCTATACATGTGGAGTTCCCTCTTGAATTATACATTTTTTGTATATTATTAACCTGTCGAGCACCCATCCGACTTTTTGTGTTTACCCCAAGCCATAAGTTTTTGCAATGTCATTTATTTTAGTTCTGATATTTCAGTTCTGACAATGGTTTTCAATAATCATTTACATATATAATTCATATAATGAGACAATACTGAAATCGCTCTTGTATTCTTAATGTTATTTGGTAAACGTGCGCTCCATAAAGACGTCATAACAAATTTCAAAGGTTTTAATTCACAACATATACTGCCACTCATGTCATTAATCGTGTGTATCTAAGTACAATGTACTCACTTGCTTTTTCCTTGTTCTTCCTGTTAGTTTTACGTGACCTGTGAACTTTACGTCTTCGAGGAATCTTGTGTATTGTTACACGGAATTCTGGAAATAAATACAAGAACTAAATAAGGCTGTTAATTAATAATTTGGGAAATAACAAATACATGTAGTAAGAGGTTTTTATATTTAAGATCTACAAGATTTAAGATTGTACACATATTGCTAAATGTTAAAGACATTGTCGCGTTAGAATGTTAAAAACATTGTCGCGTTAAAATGTTAAAAACATTGTCGCGTTAGAATGTTAAAAACATTGTCGCGCTAAAATGTTAAAAACATTGTCGCGTTAGAATGTTAAAAACATTGTCGCGTTAGAATGTTAAAAACATTGTCGCGTTAGAATGATAAAAACATTGTCGCGTTAGAATGTTAAAAACATTGTCGCGTTAGAATGTTAAAAACATTGTCGCGTTAGAATGTTAAAATAAAGCATAAAATAAACGTTAGAGAAAACCGAAGTGGCAATCAAGAAAAGACAATCGAGATAAACTGACAAACAAAATACAAAAACACGACACAACACAAAAATATAAAAAGATGAGCAACACGAACTTCACAAAAAACCGTGAATGGAGGGTAAGAGGTTTGGGCCCATACAATTAGTGTAATTTACGTGTTTATTTATCACATCAAGAAGAACATACAATATAAGCATATTAATGCTACCTATGTGCTATGTATGCTCCATTGACAAATAATTTCTGGTCAATTCACGATTTTTATCAATGCCAAATTATTTTTTCTTCCATGTTCAATGACATCCACATCGTCCTTGTGTATCAAAACAGACGTGTTATATCTGCTGAATATACAATACCACCCCTCCAAAAATAACTTCGTATAAATTAAACTTACTAGGCCTTTGCTTTTTTCCTTTCCTTTGTCTTTTCCTCTTTGGTAGTCTGTGAACTTTAATATGCAATTCTAGAATATAAAGTAAAATACATATTGTAGTAGATTAAATTAATTCAAAATCAATTGCATTTTAATTTAATGGAAAAGAAATATGTTTAATTTAATGTTTGATCATCATTCTCTGATTGGTTCGTCATGCCTAATTATATACGAATTTTGATGGAAAACATCTGTTCCACCATGTATATTTAAAAAAAAAATCATTTGGTTTATTCTGTATGGAAATGAGCGCTCATACTTCTCATCTCATCAAGAGTGCTTTGGCAAACGGCGAAAATGTAAGATGTCTATTCAGAACCGATACTGCGGAAATATCTGACGTGAAAACCTCCCGATATAGCGTATATTAGTGTAAACTTGACATTAAAGATACCACTGATACTGATAAATCGACTCCCATATTTCGACTTTAGGTTTATATTTCCTTTCTTTCGTGTCTCTTTTGCTTACAAATTTTATCTTTTGGTTTTTTTTATTCTTTCACTATTACTATTGCTGTTTTATTTTGTATTCGAATCGTTTCCACTCGGAAATATCCTCGGTCTTTAATACTCCGTAACTCGCATACACTAACTTACTTGGTATTTGTTTTTTAACATCAGTAACAGGCAGTTCTGTGTCTCCAGGTTTGGGTTGAATTCCTGTAATTATACCAAAGAAAACATGACTGAAGAAGAAGCTCATGGAAATGTTTACGTATCATATTTATAGAAGAATATGGTGTTTACATAGAAAACGACCGAGCGTCGGAAACAGAACTTCACTTCCAGTACACGTCGGATATCAATCGTGGATACATCTATACATTAACGATGATCGTATTAAAATAGTGGCGCAGTTTTACTTATTAATGAGGTACACAAAAGGGGTATTCAGAAGCCATATATTGAATAACATACATTGCAATTGTCAAACATGACAAGGATACAAACACTACATAGAAAACTAAAGACAGACCAACACGAACCCAACTAATATTTTAGAATTTTAGAATTTGACGTTAGAAAATGACCCATGTTGTGCTTGATTAAATTGTTGACTATTTACCTCTTATTTTTTATATTTCTTTTGACTAAAATTAGATGACATTGCAAAATGAAAACGATAATTGTCGACATTATAATCAACCACGCTAACCCAAGGCCTCCACCAGAATCGTCTTGGTCGTGATCTTATGGTAGTTGGATTTACAACTACTTGTGCAATCAGTTCCTATCACCACTGATAGGGTTGCACATGTGAGTTCGAAATCCGGTCATGACGATGTGTACTCGATACAACAATATAAAATTTCCCCACCTTGATAGTAATATACCATCCCCTCCCGCGTATGAAGTTTTTATTTCACAACTCATAAATTATGCTACGTTTGAATTCAGACTTTTTTACTATGTTACAGTATTATAATCTAATAAATTATTAAGTCACAGATTTTTATCGAATCGTCTCATCTTATCTTTCAAAACGTTTTTCGGAAGATATCAATACTTTGTTGAAAAGTATTCGGTGAGTTGCGTACAGATGACGAGAGATGTTATTTCAAAGTTGACTATTGTCTCACTATTATGTCTTACAATGGCCTTGTATACTATCTAATATCTAAATGATGGTTAAAGTTGTCAGCTCTCTTTAATGTACAGTGACATGCCAAAAGTATTCTGTCACTGTGATTGTTTACCATATATTTCATATAAAACCACAATTTTTGAAAACATTATTCCAAAGTCAATTCTTGTTCGATTATGATGAAATTTTACCAACAGGAGCGAGAACGTACGTAGTTTTCTGTGATTATTTAAAAAAAAAATTTGGGAGCACAGATTTTAAATGTTCATGATTTAAACACAAACTTAAATTATTTGTCTTCAAATATACTATCATTGTATTGTATTTTTGACGTTCAAAATTTAGTTTTGTGTTTAAATCGTGAGCTCATAAAAAGTATAGATTATAAATTTATGCTAAAATTACAGTGTAAAACTACATTTAATTCTGTTTTTGTTGGTAAAAAAATCATCAAAATCGAACAAGAGTCGACTTTGGAATAATGTTTTTAAAAAATGTGGTTTTACATGAAATATATAGTAAAAAATCACAGTGACCGAGTACTTTTGGCACGTCTCTGTAACTAATATTATACATATGAATATGACAAATTCTTTGCACAAAGATTAAACATATTATGTATAATGTTCACGATTTTTTGTTTAATACGTTTACGACGAGATTACACAACGGGATAATGGCACAGTGATATTTGATATAGCTCATTTTACAATTGTTATTTTGACCATAATAATACATATACTTGTAGTAAAACTCAGTACCCAAAATGTTTTTTTTATCTAGTAGTTTCAATATATAAGCTCTAATAATTCTACTATTAAAGGTGAAAATTTCATGAAACTCGGCTAAGGAATGACTTCATGAGAATGTTATGAAAATAAGTGGTTTTATATGAAATAAATAGGAAAATATCTTTGTGGGGATATAGTTTTGACCCGTGAGTATACCATGATGCACTTGGATCATAAACGCATTTGTTAATATGGAATAATTTTTACCTGATGTTGCACTGCTGCTTGACTGCGATGATTTCTGGTCAGGGTTTCGCTGTTTTTGTAGTGGTTGGGACGAAGGAGTCTTAGTTGCACTGGCTTGTTGCTTCGCTTTGTCTATAATATTTTGCAATTATATACTTGTCAACATAGAGATGCCTTGAAGTGACAAGCAGTTCCATGCAGAATTGGTGAAATTACATGTGTGGAAAAGTCCAGAATACCGTAAATTTCCCTTTCGAAGAGAAACCGATAAAGTTGTTTAGAATCATAAAAAATGAGATTGTAAGATAATGCTTCCCTTGCAAAATAAATCAAGGATAAGTAAAATCATAAACAATTTATATTTATTCAATACATCTGTCACTTATTATGATTGTATTATGTCTAATATAGGTAAATAAATCTGAGCCAAATCGTATTCCATTTTTTTTCTAGAATGTCTTATAAAATGCTGAATGCAATTTAACACATTCAAATTGTTAATTTAATTATTCCTTCCGTACTTGTTAATTTAATTATACCTTCCGTACTTGTTAATTTAATTATTCCTTCCGTACTTGTTAATTTAATTATTCCTTCCGTACTTGTTAATTTAATTATTCCTTCCGTACTTGTTAATTTAATTATTCCTTGTTAATTTAATTATTCCTTCCGTACTTGTTAATTAGTCAGACAGGAAATGAATGTACATGAACATCAGAGACTAACTAACACTTAGACAAACAAAACTAAAAGAACAAAGTGCTTTTATTGCTGTCCAACATTTTGCAGTAAGAGTAGGGTTTTCAACAATGAACATAATCCGTTCCATAAAACGAGTGTGAAACGGTGCCTATCCAGCAGTTTAGTGGTGTTCTTTACTTAATCATACTATTGCAATCGTCTGTATGACCTCGATTAAGTACATATATATAAGAAGTGATCTGTATGAACTTGATTAAGTACATTTATATATGAGAAGTGGTCTGTATGAACTTGATTAAGTACATATATATAAGAAGTGGTTTGTATGAACTTGATTAAGTACATATATATAAGAAGTGGTCTCTATGAACTTGATTAAGTACATATATATAAGAAGTGATCTGTATGACATCGATTAAGTACATATATATAAGAAGTGGTCTGTATGACATCGATTAAGTACATATATATAAGAAGTGGTCTGTATGAACTTGATTAAGTACATATATATAAGAAGTGGTCTGTATGAACTTGATTAAGTACATATATATAAGAAGTGGTCTGTATGACCTCGATTAAGTACATATATATAAGAAGTGGTCTGTATGACATCGATTAAGTACATATATATAAGAAGTGGTCTGTATGAACTTGATTAAGTACATATATATAAGAAGTGGTCTGTATGACATCGATTAAGTACATATATATAAGAAGTGGTCTGCATGCACTTGATTAAGTACATATATATAAGAAGTGGTCTGTATGAACTTGATTAAGTACATATATAAAAGAAGTGGTCTGTATGAACTTGATTAAGTACATATATATAAGAAGTGGTCTGTATGAACTTGATTAAGTACATATATATAAGAAGTGGTCTGTATGACATCGATTAAGAACATATATATAAGAAGTGGTCTGCATGCACTTGATTAAGTACATATATATAAGAAGTGGTCTGTATGAACTTGATTAAGTACATATATATAAGAAGTGATCTGTATGAACTTGATTAAGTACATATATATAAGAAGTGGTCTGTATGACATCGATTAAGTACATATATATAAGAAGTGGTCTGTATGAACTTGATTAAGTACATATATAAAAGAAGTGGTCTGTATGAACTTGATTAAGTACATATATATAAGAAGTGGTCTGTATGAACTTGATTAAGTACATATATATAAGAAGTGGTCTGTATGACATCGATTAAGTACATATATATAAGAAGTGGTATGTATGACATCAATTAAGTACATATATATATAAGAAGTGGTCTGTATGAACTTGATAAAGTACATATATATAAGAAGTGATCTGTATGACATCGATTAAGTACATATATATAAGAAGTGGTCTGTATGAACTTGATTAAGTACATATATATAAGAAGTGGTCTGTATGAACTTGATTAAGTACATATATATAAGAAATGGTCTGCATGACATCGATTAAGTACATATATATAAGAAGTGGTCTGTATGACATCAATTAAGTACATATATATAAGAAGTGGTCTGTATGAACTTGATTAAGTACATATATATAAGAAGTGGTCTGTATGACATCGATTAAGTACATATATATAAGAAGTGGTCTGTATGAACTTGATTAAGTACATATATATAAGAAGTGATCTGTATGACATCGATTAAGTACATATATATAAGAAGTGGTCTGTATGAACTTGATTAAGTACATATATATAAGAAGTGGTCTGTATGAACTTGATTAAGTACATATATATAAGAAGTGGTCTGCATGCACTTGATTAAGTACATATATATAAGAAGTGGTCTGTATGACATCGATTAAGTACATATATATAAGAAGTGGTCTGTATGAACTTGATTAAGTACATATATATAAGAAGTGGTTTGTATGACATCGATTAAGTACATATATATAAGAAGTGGTCTGTATGACATCGATTAAGTACATATATATAAGAAGTGGTCTGTATGAACTTGATTAAGTACATATATATAAGAAGTGGTCTGTATGACATCGATTAAGTACATATATATAAGAAGTGGTCTGTATGAACTTGATTAAGTACATATATATAAGAAGTGGTTTGTATGACATCGATTAAGTACATATATATAAGAAGTGGTCTGTATGACATCGATTAAGTACATATATATAAGAAGTGGTCTGTATGAACTTGATTAAGTACATATATATAAGAAGTGATCTGTATGACATCGATTAAGTACATATATATAAGAAGTGGTCTGTATGAACTTGATTAGGTACATATATATAAGAAGTGGTCTGTATGAACTTGATTAAGTACATATATATAAGAAGTGATCTGTATGAACTTGATTAAGTACATATATATAAGAAGTGGTTTGTATGACATCGATTAAGTACATATATATAAGAAGTGGTCTGTATGAACTTGATTAAGTACATATATATAAGAAGTGGTCTGTATGAACTTGATTAAGTACATATATATAAGAAGTGGTGTGTATGACATCAATTAAGTACATATATATAAGAAGTGGTCTGTATGACATCAATTAAGTACATATATATAAGAAGTGGTCTGTATGAACTTGATTAAGTTCATATATATAAGAAGTGGTTTGCATGACATCGATTAAGTACATATATATAAGAAGTGGTCTGTATGAACTTGATTAAGTACATATATATAAGAAGTGGTCTGTATGAACTTGATTAAGTACATATATATAAGAAGTGGTTTGTATGACATCGATTAAGTACATATATATAAGAAGTGGTCTGCATGAACTTGATTAAGTACATATATATAAGAAGTGGTCTGTATGAACTTGATTAAGTACATATATATAAGAAGTGGTTTGTATGATATCGATTAAGTACATATATATAAGAAGTGGTCTGTATGAACTTGATTAAGTACATATATATAAGAACTGGTCTGTATGATATCAATTAAGTACATATATATAAGAAGTGGTTTGTATGACATCGATTAAGTACATATATATAAGAAGTGGTCTGTATGACATCGATTAAGTACATATATATAAGAAGTGGTCTGTATGAACTTGATTAAGTACATATATATAAGAAGTGGTCTGTATGAACTTGATTAAGTACATATATATAAGAAGTGGTCTGTATGAACTTGATTAAGTACATATATATAAGAAGTGGTCTGTATGAACTTGATTAAGTACATATATATAAGAAGTGGTTTGTATGACATCGATTAAGGACATATATATAAGAAGTGGTCTGTATGAACTTGATTAAGTACATATATATAAGAAGTGGTCTGTATGAACTTGATTAAGTACATATATATAAGAAGTGGTCTGTATGAACTTGATTAAGTACATATATATAAGAAGTGGTGTGTATGACATCAATTAAGTACAGATATATAAGAAGTGGTCTGTATGACATCAATTAAGTACATATATATAAGAAGTGGTCTGTATGAACTCGATTAAGTACATATATATAAGAAGTGGTTTGTATGACATCGATTAAGTACATATATATAAGAAGTGGTCTGTATGAACTTGATTAAGTACATATATATAAGAAGTGGTTTGTATGACATCGATTAAGTACATATATATAAGAAGTGGTCTGCATGAACTTGATTAAGTACATATATATAAGAAGTGGTCTGTATGAACTTGATTAAGTACATATATATAAGAAGTGGTTTGTATGATATCGATTAAGTACATATATATAAGAAGTGGTCTGTATGAACTTGATTAAGTACATATATATAAGAACTGGTCTGTATGATATCAATTAAGTACATATATATAAGAAGTGGTTTGTATGAAATCGATTAAGTACATATATATAAGAAGTGGTCTGTATGACATCGATTAAGTACATATATATAAGAAGTGGTCTGTATGAACTTGATTAAGTACATATATATAAGAAGTGGTCTGTATGAACTTGATTAAGTACATATATATAAGAAGTGGTCTGTATGAACTTGATTAAGTACATATATATAAGAAGTGGTCTGTATGAACTTGATTAAGTACATATATATAAGAAGTGGTTTGTATGACATCGATTAAGTACATATATATAAAAAGTGGTCTGTATGAACTTGATTAAGTACATATATATAAGAAGTGGTCTGTATGAACTTGATTAAGTACATATATATAAGAAGTGGTCTGTATGAACTCGATTAAGTACATATATATAAGAAGTGGTTTGTATGACATCAATTAAGTACATATATATAAGAAGTGGACTGTATGACATCAATTAAGTACATATATATAAGAAGTGGTCTGTATGAACTTGATTAAGTACATATATATAAGAAGTGGTCTGTATGAACTTGATTAAGTACATATATATAAGAAGTGGTTTGTATGACATCGATTAAGTACATATATATAAGAAGTGGTCTGTATGAACTTGATTAAGTACATATATATAAGAACTGGTCTGTATGATATCAATTAAGTACATATATATGAGAAGTGGTTTGTATGACATCGATTAAGTACATATATATAAGAAGTGATCTTTCTGACATCGATTAAGTACATATATATAAGAAGTGGTCTGTATGAACTTGATTAAGTACATATATATAAGAAGTGGTCTGTATGAACTTGATTAAGTACATATATATAAGAAGTGGTCTGTATGAACTTGATTAAGTACATATATATAAGAAGTGTTCTGTATGAACTTGATTAAGTACATATATATAAGAAGTGGTTTGTATGACATCGATTAAGTACATATATATAAGAAGTGGTCTGTATGAACTTGATTAAGTACATATATATAAGAAGTGGTTTGTATGACATCGATTAAGTACATATATATAAGAAGTGGTCTGTATGACATCGATTAAGTACATATATATAAGAAGTGGTCTGTATGAACTTGATTAAGTACATATATATAAGAATTGATCTGTATGACATCGATTAAGTACATATATATAAGAAGTGGTCTGTATGAACTTGATTAAGTACATATATATAAGAAGTGGTCTGTATGAACTTGATTAAGTACATATATATAAGAAGTGGTCTGTATGAACTTGATTAAGTACATATATATAAGAAGTGGTTTGTATGACATCGATTAAGTACATATATATATAAGAAGTGGTCTGTATGAACTTGATTAAGTACATATATATAAGAAGTGGTCTGTATGAACTTGATTAAGTACATATATATAAGAAGTGGTGTGTATGACATCAATTAAGTACATATATATAAGAAGTGGTCTGTATGACATCAATTAAGTACATATATATAAGAAGTGGTCTGTATGAACTTGATTAAGTACATATATATAAGAAGTGGTTTGCATGACATCGATTAAGTACATATATATAAGAAGTGGTCTGTATGAACTTGATTAAGTACATATATATAAGAAGTGGTCTGTATGAACTTGATTAAGTACATATATATAAGAAGTGGTTTGTATGACATCGATTAAGTACATATATATAAGAAGTGGTCTGCATGAACTTGATTAAGTACATATATAAAAGAAGTGGTCTGTATGAACTTGATTAAGGACATATATATAAGAAGTGGTTTGTATGACATCGATTAAGTACATATATATAAGAAGTGGTCTGTATGAACTTGATTAAGTACATATATATAAGAACTGGTCTGTATGATATCAATTAAGTACATATATATAAGAAGTGGTTTGTATGACATCGATTAAGTACATATATATAAGAAGTGGTCTGTATGACATCGATTAAGTACATATATATAAGAAGTGGTCTATATGAACTTGATTAAGTACATAGATATAAGAAGTGGTCTGTATGAACTTGATTAAGTACATATATATAAGAAGTGGTCTGTATGAACTTGATTAAGTACATATATATAAGAAGTGGTCTGTATGAACTTGATTAAGTACATATATATAAGAAGTGGTTTGTATGACATGGATTAAGTACATATATATAAGAAGTGGTCTGTATGAACTTGATTAAGTACATATATATAAGAAGTGGTCTGTATGAACTTGATTAAGTACATATATATAAGAAGTGGTCTGTATGAACTTGATTAAGTACATATATATAAGAAGTGGTCTGTATGAACTTGATTAAGTACATATATATAAGAAGTGGTTTGTATGACACCAATTAAGTACATATATATAAGAAGTGGTCTGTATGACATCAATTAAGTACATATATATAAGAAGTGGTTTGTATGACATCGATTAAGTACATATATATAAGAAGTGGTCTGTATGAACTTGATTAAGTACATATATATAAGAAGTGGTCTGTATGAACTTGATTAAGTACATATATATAAGAAGTGGTTTGTATGACATCGATTAAGTACATATATATAAGAAGTGGTCTGTATGAACTTGATTAAGTACATATATATAAGAAGTGATCTGTATGAACTTGATTAAGTACATATATATAAGAAGTGGTTTGTATGAACTTGATTAAGTACATATATATAAGAAGTGGTCTGTATGAACTTTATTAAGTACATATATATAAGAAGTGGTCTGTATGAACTTGATTAAGTACATATATATAAGAAGTGGTTTGTATGACATCGATTAAGTACATATATATAAGAAGTGGTCTGTATGAACTTGATTAAGTACATATATATAAGAAGTGGTCTGTATGACATCGATTAAGTACATATATATAAGAAGTGGTCTGTATGAACTTGATTAAGTACATATATATAAGAAGTGGTCTGTATGAACTTGATTAAGTACATATATATAAGAAGTGGTCTGTATGAACTTGATTAAGTACATATATATAAGAAGTGGTCTGTATGACATCGATTAAGTACATATATATAAGAAGTGGTTTGTATGACATCCATTAAGTACATATATATAAGAAGTGGTCTGTATGAACTTGATTAAGTACATATATATAAGAAGTGGTCTGTATGAACTTGATTAAGTACATATATATCAGAAGTGGTCTGTATGAACTTGATTAAGTACATATATATAAGAAGTGGTCTGTATGACATCGATTAAGTACATATATATAAGAAGTGGTCTGTATGAACTTTATTAAGTACATATATATAAGAAGTGGTCTGTATGACATCGATTAAGTACATATATATAAGAAGTGGTCTGTATGAACTTGATTAAGTACATATATATAAGAAGTGGTCTGTATGAACTTGATTAAGTACATATATATAAGAAGTGGTCTGTATGAACTTGATTAAGTACATATATATAAGAAGTGGTTTGTATGACATCGATTAAGTACATATATATAAGAAGTGGTCTGTATGAACTTGATTAAGTACATATATATAAGAAGTGGTTTGTATGACATCAATTAAGTACATATATATAAGAAGTGGTCTGTATGAACTTGATTAAGTACATATATATAAGAAGTGGTCTGTATGAACTTGATTAAGTCCATATATATAAGAAGTGGTCTGTATGAACTTGATTAAGTACATATATATAAGAAGTGGTCTGTATGAACTTGATTAAGTCCATATATATAAGAAGTGGTCTGTATGAACTTGATTAAGTACATATATATAAGAAGTGGTCTGTATGAACTTGATTAAGTACATATATATAAGAAGTGGTCTGTATGAACTTGATTAAGTACATATATATAAGAAGTGGTCTGTATGACATCGATTAAGTACATATATATAAGAAGTGGTCTATATGAACTTGATTAAGTACATATATATAAGAAGTGGTCTGTATGAACTTGATTAAGTACATATATATAAGAAGTGGTCTGTATGAACTTGATTAAGTACATATATATAAGAAGTGGTCTGTATGAACTTGATTAAGTACATATATATAAGAAGTGGTCTGTATGAACTTGATTAAGTACATATATATAAGAAGTGGTCAGTATGAACTTGATTAAGTACATATATATAAGAAGTGGTTTGTATGACATCGATTAAGTACATATATATAAGAAGTGGTTTGTATGACATCGATTAAGTACATATATATAAGAAGTGGTCTGTATGAACTTGATTAAGTACATATATATAAGAAGTGGTCTGTATGAACTTGATTAAGTACATATATATCAGAAGTGGTCTGTATGAACTTGATTAAGTACATATATATAAGAAGTGGTCTGTATGACATCGATTAAGTACATATATATAAGAAGTGGTCTGTATGAACTTTATTAAGTACATATATATAAGAAGTGGTCTGTATGACATCGATTAAGTACATATATATAAGAAGTGGTCTGTATGAACTTGATTAAGTACATATATATAAGAAGTGGTCTGTATGAACTTGATTAAGTACATATATATAAGAAGTGGTCTGTATGAACTTGATTAAGTACATATATATAAGAAGTGGTTTGTATGACATCGATTAAGTACATATATATAAGAAGTGGTCTGTATGAACTTGATTAAGTACATATATATAAGAAGTGGTTTGTATGACATCAATTAAGTACATATATATAAGAAGTGGTCTGTATGAACTTGATTAAGTACATATATATAAGAAGTGGTCTGTATGACATCGATTAAGTACATATATATAAGAAGTGGTCTGTATGAACTTTATTAAGTACATATATATAAGAAGTGGTCTGTATGACATCGATTAAGTACATATATATAAGAAGTGGTCTGTATGAACTTGATTAAGTACATATATATAAGAAGTGGTCTGTATGAACTTGATTAAGTACATATATATAAGAAGTGGTCTGTATGAACTTGATTAAGTACATATATATAAGAAGTGGTTTGTATGACATCGATTAAGTACATATATATAAGAAGTGGTCTGTATGAACTTGATTAAGTACATATATATAAGAAGTGGTCTGTATGAACTTGATTAAGTACATATATATCAGAAGTGGTCTGTATGAACTTGATTAAGTACATATATATAAGAAGGGGTCTGTATGACATCGATTAAGTACATATATATAATAAGTGGTCTGTATGAACTTTATTAAGTACATATATATAAGAAGTGGTCTGTATGACATCGATTAAGTACATATATATAAGAAGTGGTCTGTATGACATCGATTAAGTACATATATATAAGAAGTGGTCTGTATGAACTTGATTAAGTACATATATATAAGAAGTGGTTTGTATGACATCGATTAAGTACATATATATAAGAAGTGGTCTGTATGAACTTGATTAAGTACATATATATAAGAAGTGGTCTGTATGAACTTGATTAAGTCCATATATATAAGAAGTGGTCTGTATGAACTTGATTAAGTACATATATATAAGAAGTGGTCTGTATGAACTTGATTAAGTACATAGATATAAGAAGTGGTCTGTATGAACTTGATTAAGTACATATATATAAGAAGTGGTCTGTATGAACTTGATTAAGTACATATATATAAGAAGTGGTCTGTATGAACTTGATTAAGTACATATATATAAGAAGTGGTCTGTATGAACTTGATTAAGTACATATATATAAGAAGTGGTTTGTATGACATCGATTAAGTACATATATATAAGAAGTGGTCTGTATGACATCGATTAAGTACATATATATAAGAAGTGGTCTGTATGAACTTGATTAAGTACATATATATAAGAAGTGGTTTGTATGAACTTGATTAAGTACATATATATAAGAAGTGGTTTGTATGACATCAATTAAGTACATATATATAAGAAGTGGTCTGTATGAACTTGATTAAGTACCTATATATAAGAAGTGGTTTGTATGAACTTGATTAAGTACATATATATAAGAAGTGGTTTGTATGACATCAATTAAGTACATATATATAAGAAGTGGTTTGTATGAACTTGATTAAGTACATATATATAAGAAGTGGTTTGTATGACATCAATTAAGTACATATATATAAGAAGTGGTTTGTATGACATCGATTAAGTACATATATATAAGAAGTGGTTTGTATGAACTTGATTAAGTACATATATATAAGAAGTGGTTTGTATGACATCGATTAAGTACATATATATAAGAAGTGGTCTGTATGAACTTGATTAAGTACATATATATAAGAAGTGGTTTGTATGAACTTGATTAAGTACATATATATAAGAAGTGGTCTGTATGAACTTGATTAAGTACATATATATAAGAAGTGGTCTGTATGAACTTGATTAAGTACATATATATAAGAAGTGGTCTGTATGAACTTGATTAAGTACATAGATATAAGAAGTGGTCTGTATGAACTTGATTAAGTACATATATATAAGAAGTGGTCTGTATGACATCGATTAAGTACATATATATAAGAAGTGGTCTGTATGAACTTGATTAAGTACATATATATAAGAAGTGGTTTGTATGAACTTGATTAAGTACATATATATAAGAAGTGGTTTGTATGACATCAATTAAGTACATATATATAAGAAGTGGTCTGTATGAACTTGATTAAGTACATATATATAAGAAGTGGTTTGTATGAACTTGATTAAGTACATATATATAAGAAGTGGTCTGTATGAACTTGATTAAGTACATATATATAAGAAGTGGTCTGTATGAACTTGATTAAGTACATATATATAAGAAGTGGTCTGTATGAGCTTGATTAAGCACATATATATAAGAAGTGGTTTGTATGACATCAATTAAGTACATATATATAAGAAGTGGTCTGTATGAACTTGATTAAGTACATATATATAAGAAGTGGTCTGTATGAACTTGATTAAGCACATATATATAAGAAGTGGTCTGTATGAACTTGATTAAGTACATATATATAAGAAGTGGTCTGTATGAACTTGATTAAGTACATATATATAAGAAGTGGTCTGTATGAACTTTATTAAGTACATATATATAAGAAGTGGTCTGTATGAACTTGATTAAGTACATATATATAAGAAGTGGTCTGTATGAACTTTATTAAGTACATATATATAAGAAGTGGTCTGTATGAACTTGATTAAGTACATATATATAAGAAGTGGTCTGTATGAACTTTATTAAGTACATATATATAAGAAGTGGTCTGTATGAACTTTATTAAGTACATATATATAAGAAGTGGTCTGTATGAACTTGATTAAGTAGATATATATAAGAAGTGGTCTGTATGAACTTGATTAAGTACATATATATAAGAAGTGGTCTGTATGAACTTGATTAAGTACATATATATAAGAAGTGGTCTGTATGAACTTGATTAAGTACATATATATAAGAAGTGGTTTGTATGACATCGATTAAGTACATATATATAAGAAGTGGTTTGTATGACATCGATTAAGTACATATATATAAGAAGTGGTCTGTATGAACTTGATTAAGTACATATATATAAGAAGTGGTCTGTATGAACTTGATTAAGTACATATATATAAGAAGTGGTTTGTATGAACTTGATTAAGTACATATATATAAGAAGTGGTCTGTATGAACTTTATTAAGTACATATATATAAGAAGTGGTCTGTATGAACTTGATTAAGTACATATATATAAGAAGTGGTTTGTATGACATCGATTAAGTACATATATATAAGAAGTGGTCTGTATGACATCGATTAAGTACATATATATAAGAAGTGGTCTGTATGAACTTTATTAAGTACATATATATAAGAAGTGGTTTGTATGACATCGATTAAGTACATATATATAAGAAGTGGTCTGTATGAACTTGATTAAGTACATATATATAAGAAGTGGTCTGTATGACATCGATTAAGTACATATATATAAGAAGTGGTCTGTATGAACTTGATTAAGTACATATATATAAGAAGTGGTCTGTATGAACTTGATTAAGTACATATATATAAGAAGTGGTCTGTATGAACTTGATTAAGTACATATATATAAGAAGTGGTCTGTATGACATCGATTAAGTACATATATATAAGAAGTGGTTTGTATGACATCGATTAAGTACATATATATAAGAAGTGGTCTGTATGAACTTGATTAAGTACATATATATAAGAAGTGGTCTGTATGAACTTGATTAAGTACATATATATCAGAAGTGGTCTGTATGAACTTGATTAAGTACATATATATAAGAAGTGGTCTGTATGACATCGATTAAGTACATATATATAAGAAGTGGTCTGTATGAACTTTATTAAGTACATATATATAAGAAGTGGTCTGTATGACATCGATTAAGTACATATATATAAGAAGTGGTCTGTATGAACTTGATTAAGTACATATATATAAGAAGTGGTCTGTATGAACTTGATTAAGTACATATATATAAGAAGTGGTCTGTATGAACTTGATTAAGTACATATATATAAGAAGTGGTTTGTATGACATCGATTAAGTACATATATATAAGAAGTGGTCTGTATGAACTTGATTAAGTACATATATATAAGAAGTGGTTTGTATGACATCAATTAAGTACATATATATAAGAAGTGGTCTGTATGAACTTGATTAAGTACATATATATAAGAAGTGGTCTGTATGAACTTGATTAAGTACATATATATAAGAAGTGGTCTGTATGAACTTGATTAAGTACATATATATAAGAAGTGGTTTGTATGACATCAATTAAGTACATATATATAAGAAGTGGTTTGTATGAACTTGATTAAGTACATATATATAAGAAGTGGTTTGTATGACATCAATTAAGTACATATATATAAGAAGTGGTTTGTATGACATCGATTAAGTACATATATATAAGAAGTGGTTTGTATGAACTTGATTAAGTACATATATATAAGAAGTGGTTTGTATGACATCGATTAAGTACATATATATAAGAAGTGGTCTGTATGAACTGTATTAAGTACATATATATAAGAAGTGGTTTGTATGAACTTGATTAAGTACATATATATAAGAAGTGGTCTGTATGAACTTGATTAAGTACATATATATAAGAAGTGGTCTGTATGAACTTGATTAAGTACATATATATAAGAAGTGGTCTGTATGAACTTGATTAAGTACATATATATAAGAAGTGGTCTGTATGAACTTGATTAAGTACATATATATAAGAAGTGGTCTGTATGACATCGATTAAGTACATATATATAAGAAGTGGTCTGTATGAACTTGATTAAGTACATATATATAAGAAGTGGTTTGTATGAACTTGATTAAGTACATATATATAAGAAGTGGTCTGTATGAACTTGATTAAGTACATATATATAAGAAGTGGTCTGTATGAACTTGATTAAGTACATATATATAAGAAGTGGTCTGTATGAGCTTGATTAAGTACATATATATAAGAAGTGGTTTGTATGACATCAATTAAGTACATATATATAAGAAGTGGTCTGTATGAACTTGATTAAGTACATATATATAAGAAGTGGTGTGTATGAACTTGATTAAGCACATATATATAAGAAGTGGTCTGTATGAACTTGATTAAGTACATATATATAAGAAGTGGTCTGTATGAACTTGATTAAGTACATATATATAAGAAGTGGTCTGTATGAACTTTATTAAGTACATATATATAAGAAGTGGTCTGTATGAACTTGATTAAGTACATATATATAAGAAGTGGTCTGTATGAACTTTATTAAGTACATATATATAAGAAGTGGTCTGTATGAACTTGATTAAGTACATATATATAAGAAGTGGTCTGTATGAACTTTATTAAGTACATATATATAAGAAGTGGTCTGTATGAACTTTATTAAGTACATATATATAAGAAGTGGTCTGTATGAACTTGATTAAGTACATATATATAAGAAGTGGTCTGTATGAACTTGATTAAGTACATATATATAAGAAGTGGTCTGTATGAACTTGATTAAGTACATATATATAAGAAGTGGTCTGTATGAACTTGATTAAGTACATATATATAAGAAGTGGTTTGTATGACATCGATTAAGTACATATATATAAGAAGTGGTTTGTATGACATCGATTAAGTACATATATATAAGAAGTGGTCTGTATGAACTTGATTAAGTACATATATATAAGAAGTGGTCTGTATGAACTTGATTAAGTACATATATATAAGAAGTGGTTTGTATGAACTTGATTAAGTACATATATATAAGAAGTGGTCTGTATGAACTTTATTAAGTACATATATATAAGAAGTGGTCTGTATGAACTTGATTAAGTACATATATATAAGAAGTGGTTTGTATGACATCGATTAAGTACATATATATAAGAAGTGGTCTGTATGACATCGATTAAGTACATATATATAAGAAGTGGTCTGTATGAACTTTATTAAGTACATATATATAAGAAGTGGTTTGTATGACATCGATTAAGTACATATATATAAGAAGTGGTCTGTATGAACTTGATTAAGTACATATATATAAGAAGTGGTCTGTATGAACTTGATTAAGTACATATATATAAGAAGTGGTCTGTATGACATCGATTAAGTACATATATATAAGAAGTGGTCTGTATGAACTTGATTAAGTACATATATATAAGAAGTGGTCTGTATGAACTTGATTAAGTACATATATATAAGAAGTGGTCTGTATGAACTTGATTAAGTACATATATATAAGAAGTGGTCTGTATGACATCGATTAAGTACATATATATAAGAAGTGGTCTGTATGAACTTGATTAAGTACATATATATAAGAAGTGGTCTGTATGAACTTGATTAAGTACATATATATCAGAAGTGGTCTGTATGAACTTGATTAAGTACATATATATAAGAAGTGGTCTGTATGACATCGATTAAGTACATATATATAAGAAGTGGTCTGTATGAACTTTATTAAGTACATATATATAAGAAGTGGTCTGTATGACATCGATTAAGTACATATATATAAGAAGTGGTCTGTATGAACTTGATTAAGTACATATATATAAGAAGTGGTCTGTATGAACTTGATTAAGTACATATATATAAGAAGTGGTCTGTATGAACTTGATTAAGTACATATATATAAGAAGTGGTCTGTATGAACTTGATTAAGTACATATATATAAGAAGTGGTTTGTATGACATCGATTAAGTACATATATATAAGAAGTGGTCTGTATGAACTTGATTAAGTACATATATATAAGAAGTGGTTTGTATGACATCAATTAAGTACATATATATAAGAAGTGGTCTGTATGAACTTGATTAAGTACATATATATAAGAAGTGGTCTGTATGAACTTGATTAAGTCCATATATATAAGAAGTGGTCTGTATGAACTTGATTAAGTACATATATATAAGAAGTGGTCTGTATGAACTTGATTAAGTCCATATATATAAGAAGTGGTCTGTATGAACTTGATTAAGTACATATATATAAGAAGTGGTCTGTATGAACTTGATTAAGTACATATATATAAGAAGTGGTCTGTATGAACTTGATTAAGTACATATATATAAGAAGTGGTCTGTATGACATCGATTAAGTACATATATATAAGAAGTGGTCTATATGAACTTGATTAAGTACATATATATAAGAAGTGGTCTGTATGAACTTTATTAAGTACATATATATAAGAAGTGGTCTGTATGAACTTGATTAAGTACATATATATAAGAAGTGGTCTGTATGAACTTGATTAAGTACATATATATAAGAAGTGGTCTGTATGAACTTGATTAAGTACATATATATAAGAAGTGGTCTGTATGAACTTGATTAAGTACATATATATAAGAAGTGGTTTGTATGACATCGATTAAGTACATATATATAAGAAGTGGTTTGTATGACATCGATTAAGTACATATATATAAGAAGTGGTCTGTATGAACTTGATTAAGTACATATATATAAGAAGTGGTCTGTATGAACTTGATTAAGTACATATATATCAGAAGTGGTCTGTATGAACTTGATTAAGTACATATATATAAGAAGTGGTCTGTATGACATCGATTAAGTACATATATATAAGAAGTGGTCTGTATGAACTTTATTAAGTACATATATATAAGAAGTGGTCTGTATGAACTTGATTAAGTACATATATATAAGAAGTGGTCTGTATGAACTTGATTAAGTACATATATATAAGAAGTGGTTTGTATGACATCGATTAAGTACATATATATAAGAAGTGGTCTGTATGAACTTGATTAAGTACATATATATAAGAAGTGGTTTGTATGACATCAATTAAGTACATATATATAAGAAGTGGTCTGTATGAACTTGATTAAGTACATATATATAAGAAGTGGTCTGTATGAACTTGATTAAGTACATATATATAAGAAGTGGTCTGTATGAACTTGATTAAGTACATATATATAAGAAGTGGTCTGTATGAACTTGATTAAGTCCATATATATAAGAAGTGGTCTGTATGAACTTGATTAAGTACATATATATAAGAAGTGGTCTGTATGAACTTGATTAAGTACATATATATAAGAAGTGGTCTGTATGAACTTGATTAAGTACATATATATAAGAAGTGGTCTGTATGACATCGATTAAGTACATATATATAAGAAGTGGTCTATATGAACTTGATTAAGTACATATATATAAGAAGTGGTCTGTATGAACTTTATTAAGTACATATATATAAGAAGTGGTCTGTATGAACTTGATTAAGTACATATATATAAGAAGTGGTCTGTATGAACTTGATTAAGTACATATATATAAGAAGTGGTCTGTATGAACTTGATTAAGTACATATATATAAGAAGTGGTCTGTATGAACTTGATTAAGTACATATATATAAGAAGTGGTTTGTATGACATCGATTAAGTACATATATATAAGAAGTGGTTTGTATGACATCGATTAAGTACATATATATAAGAAGTGGTCTGTATGAACTTGATTAAGTACATATATATAAGAAGTGGTCTGTATGAACTTGATTAAGTACATATATATCAGAAGTGGTCTGTATGAACTTGATTAAGTACATATATATAAGAAGTGGTCTGTATGACATCGATTAAGTACATATATATAAGAAGTGGTCTGTATGAACTTTATTAAGTACATATATATAAGAAGTGGTCTGTATGAACTTGATTAAGTACATATATATAAGAAGTGGTCTGTATGAACTTGATTAAGTACATATATATAAGAAGTGGTTTGTATGACATCGATTAAGTACATATATATAAGAAGTGGTCTGTATGAACTTGATTAAGTACATATATATAAGAAGTGGTTTGTATGACATCAATTAAGTACATATATATAAGAAGTGGTCTGTATGAACTTGATTAAGTACATATATATAAGAAGTGGTCTGTATGAACTTGATTAAGTACATATATATAAGAAGTGGTCTGTATGAACTTGATTAAGTACATATATATAAGAAGTGGTTTGTATGACATCAATTAAGTACATATATATAAGAAGTGGTTTGTATGAACTTGATTAAGTACATATATATAAGAAGTGGTTTGTATGACATCAATTAAGTACATATATATAAGAAGTGGTTTGTATGACATCGATTAAGTACATATATATAAGAAGTGGTTTGTATGAACTTGATTAAGTACATATATATAAGAAGTGGTTTGTATGACATCGATTAAGTACATATATATAAGAAGTGGTCTGTATGAACTTGATTAAGTACATATATATAAGAAGTGGTTTGTATGAACTTGATTAAGTACATATATATAAGAAGTGGTCTGTATGAACTTGATTAAGTACATATATATAAGAAGTGGTCTGTATGAACTTGATTAAGTACATATATATAAGAAGTGGTCTGTATGAACTTGATTAAGTACATATATATAAGAAGTGGTCTGTATGAACTTGATTAAGTACATATATATAAGAAGTGGTCTGTATGACATCGATTAAGTACATATATATAAGAAGTGGTCTGTATGACATCGATTAAGTACATATATATAAGAAGTGGTCTGTATGAACTTGATTAAGTACATATATATAAGAAGTGGTTTGTATGACATCGATTAAGTACATATATATAAGAAGTGGTCTGTATGAACTTGATTAAGTACATATATATAAGAAGTGGTCTGTATGAACTTGATTAAGTCCATATATATAAGAAGTGGTCTGTATGAACTTGATTAAGTACATATATATAAGAAGTGGTCTGTATGAACTTGATTAAGTACATAGATATAAGAAGTGGTCTGTATGAACTTGATTAAGTACATATATATAAGAAGTGGTCTGTATGAACTTGATTAAGTACATATATATAAGAAGTGGTCTGTATGAACTTGATTAAGTACATATATATAAGAAGTGGTCTGTATGAACTTGATTAAGTACATATATATAAGAAGTGGTTTGTATGACATCGATTAAGTACATATATATAAGAAGTGGTCTGTATGAACTTGATTAAGTACATATATATAAGAAGTGGTTTGTATGAACTTGATTAAGTACATATATATAAGAAGTGGTTTGTATGACATCAATTAAGTACATATATATAAGAAGTGGTCTGTATGAACTTGATTAAGTACATATATATAAGAAGTGGTTTGTATGAACTTGATTAAGTACATATATATAAGAAGTGGTTTGTATGACATCAATTAAGTACATATATATAAGAAGTGGTTTGTATGAACTTGATTAAGTACATATATATAAGAAGTGGTTTGTATGACATCAATTAAGTACATATATATAAGAAATGGTTTGTATGAACTTGATTAAGTACATATATATAAGAAGTGGTTTGTATGAACTTGATTAAGTACATATATATAAGAAGTGGTCTGTATGAACTTGATTAAGTACATATATATAAGAAGTGGTCTGTATGAACTTGATTAAGTACATATATATAAGAAGTGGTCTGTATGAACTTGATTAAGTACATATATATAAGAAGTGGTCTGTATGAACTTGATTAAGTACATATATATAAGAAGTGGTCTGTATGACATCGATTAAGTACATATATATAAGAAGTGGTCTGTATGAACTTGATTAAGTACATATATATAAGAAGTGGTTTGTATGAACTTGATTAAGTACATATATATAAGAAGTGGTTTGTATGACATCAATTAAGTACATATATATAAGAAGTGGTCTGTATGAACTTGATTAAGTACATATATATAAGAAGTGGTTTGTATGAACTTGATTAAGTACATATATATAAGAAGTGGTCTGTATGAACTTGATTAAGTACATATATATAAGAAGTGGTCTGTATGAACTTGATTAAGTACATATATATAAGAAGTGGTCTGTATGAGCTTGATTAAGTACATATATATAAGAAGTGGTTTGTATGACATCAATTAAGTACATATATATAAGAAGTGGTCTGTATGAACTTGATTAAGTACATATATATAAGAAGTGGTCTGTATGAACTTGATTAAGCACATATATATAAGAAGTGGTCTGTATGAACTTGATTAAGTACATATATATAAGAAGTGGTCTGTATGAACTTGATTAAGCACATATATATAAGAAGTGGTCTGTATGAACTTGATTAAGTACATATATATAAGAAGTGGTCTGTATGAACTTGATTAAGTACATATATATAAGAAGTGGTCTGTATGAACTTTATTAAGTACATATATATAAGAAGTGGTCTGTATGAACTTGATTAAGTACATATATATAAGAAGTGGTCTGTATGAACTTTATTAAGTACATATATATAAGAAGTGGTCTGTATGAACTTGATTAAGTACATATATATAAGAAGTGGTCTGTATGAACTTTATTAAGTACATATATATAAGAAGTGGTCTGTATGAACTTTATTAAGTACATATATATAAGAAGTGGTCTGTATGAACTTGATTAAGTACATATATATAAGAAGTGGTCTGTATGAACTTGATTAAGTACATATATATAAGAAGTGGTCTGTATGAACTTGATTAAGTACATATATATAAGAAGTGGTCTGTATGAACTTGATTAAGTACATATATATAAGAAGTGGTTTGTATGACATCGATTAAGTACATATATATAAGAAGTGGTTTGTATGACATCGATTAAGTACATATATATAAGAAGTGGTCTGTATGAACTTGATTAAGTACATATATATAAGAAGTGGTCTGTATGAACTTTATTAAGTACATATATATAAGAAGTGGTCTGTATGAACTTGATTAAGTACATATATATAAGAAGTGGTTTCTATGACATCGATTAAGTACATATATATAAGAAGTGGTCTGTATGACATCGATTAAGTACATATATATAAGAAGTGGTCTGTATGAACTTTATTAAGTACATATATATAAGAAGTGGTCTGTATGAACTTGATTAAGTACATATATATAAGAAGTGGTTTGTATGACATCGATTAAGTACATATATATAAGAAGTGGTCTGTATGACATCGATTAAGTACATATATATAAGAAGTGGTCTGTATGAACTTTATTAAGTACATATATATAAGAAGTGGTTTGTATGACATCGATTAAGTACATATATATAAGAAGTGGTCTGTATGAACTTGATTAAGTACATATATATAAGAAGTGGTCTGTATGAACTTGATTAAGTACATATATATAAGAAGTGGTCTGTATGACATCGATTAAGTACATATATATAAGAAGTGGTCTGTATGAACTTGATTAAGTACATATATATAAGAAGTGGTCTGTATGAACTTGATTAAGTACATATATATAAGAAGTGGTCTGTATGAACTTGATTAAGTACATATATATAAGAAGTGGTCTGTATGACATCGATTAAGTACATATATATAAGAAGTGGTCTGTATGAACTTGATTAAGTACATATATATAAGAAGTGGTCTGTATGAACTTGATTAAGTACATATATATCAGAAGTGGTCTGTATGAACTTGATTAAGTACATATATATAAGAAGTGGTCTGTATGACATCGATTAAGTACATATATATAAGAAGTGGTCTGTATGAACTTTATTAAGTACATATATATAAGAAGTGGTCTGTATGACATCGATTAAGTACATATATATAAGAAGTGGTCTGTATGAACTTGATTAAGTACATATATATAAGAAGTGGTCTGTATGAACTTGATTAAGTACATATATATAAGAAGTGGTCTGTATGAACTTGATTAGTACATATATATAAGAAGTGATCTGTATGACATCGATTAAGTACATATATATAAGAAGTGGTTTGTATGACATCGATTAAGTACATATATATAAGAAGTGGTTTGTATGAACTTGATTAAGTACATATATATAAGAAGTGGTTTGTATGAACTTGATTAAGTACATATATATAAGAAGTGGTCTGTATGAACTTGATTAAGTACATATATATAAGAAGTGGTCTGTATGAACTTGATTAAGTACATATATATAAGAAGTGGTCTGTATGAACTTGATTAAGTACATATATATAAGAAGTGGTTTGTATGACATCGATTAAGTACATATATATATAAGAAGTGGTCTGTATGAACTTGATTAAGTACATATATATAAGAAGTGGTCTGTATGAACTTGATTAAGTACATATATATAAGAAGTGGTGTGTATGACATCAATTAAGTACATATATATAAGAAGTGGTCTGTATGACATCAATTAAGTACATATATATAAGAAGTGGTCTGTATGAACTTGATTAAGTACATATATATAAGAAGTGGTTTGCATGACATCGATTAAGTACATATATATAAGAAGTGGTCTGTATGAACTTGATTAAGTACATATATATAAGAAGTGGTCTGTATGAACTTGATTAAGTACATATATATAAGAAGTGGTCTGTATGAACTTGATTAAGTACATATATATAAGAAGTGGTTTGTATGACATCGATTAAGTACATGTATATAAGAAGTGGTCTGTATGAACTTGATTAAGTACATATATATAAGAACTGGTCTGTATGATATCAATTAAGTACATATATATATAAGAAGTGGTTTGTATGACATCGATTAAGTACATATATATAAGAAGTGGTCTGTATGACATCGATTAAGTACATATATATAAGAAGTGGTCTATATGAACTTGATTAAGTACATATATATAAGAAGTGGTCTGTATGAACTTGATTAAGTACATATATATAAGAAGTGGTCTGTATGAACTTGATTAAGTACATATATATAAGAAGTGGTCTGTATGAACTTGATTAAGTACATATATATAAGAAGTGGTTTGTATGACATCGATTAAGTACATATATATAAGAAGTGGTCTGTATGAACTTGATTAAGTACATATATATAAGAAGTGGTCTGTATGAACTTGATTAAGTACATATATATAAGAAGTGGTCTGTATGAACTTGATTAAGTACATATATATAAGAAGTGGTCTGTATGAACTTGATTAAGTACATATATATAAGAAGTGGTTTGTATGACATCAATTAAGTACATATATATAAGAAGTGGTCTGTATGACATCAATTAAGTACATATATATAAGAAGTGGTTTGTATGACATCGATTAAGTACATATATATAAGAAGTGGTCTGTATGAACTTGATTAAGTTCATGTATATAAGAAGTGGTCTGTATGAACTTGATTAAGTACATATATATAAGAAGTGGTTTGTATGACATCGATTAAGTACATATATATAAGAAGTGGTCTGTATGAACTTGATTAAGTACATATATATAAGAAGTGGTTTGTATGACATCAATTAAGTACATATATATAAGAAGTGGTCTGTATGAACTTGATTAAGTACATATATATAAGAAGTGGTCTGTATGAACTTGATTAAGTCCATATATATAAGAAGTGGTCTGTATGAACTTGATTAAGTACATATATATAAGAAGTGGTCTGTATGAACTTGATTAAGTACATATATATAAGAAGTGGTCTGTATGAACTTGATTAAGTACATATATATAAGAAGTGGTCTGTATGACATCGATTAAGTACATATATATAAGAAGTGATCTGTATGAACTTGATTAAGTACATAAATATAAGAAGTGGTTTGTATGACATCGATTAAGTACATATATATAAGAAGTGGTCTGTATGAACTTGATTAAGTACATATATATAAGAAGTGGTCTGTATGAACTTGATTAAGTACATATATATAAGAAGTGGTCTGTATGACATCGATTAAGTACATATATATAAGAAGTGGTCTGTATGAACTTTATTAAGTACATATATATAAGAAGTGGTCTGTATGACATCGATTAAGTACATATATATAAGAAGTGGTCTGTATGAACTTGATTAAGTACATATATATAAGAAGTGGTCTGAATGAACTTGATTAAGTACATATATATAAGAAGTGGTCTGTATGACATCAATTAAGTACATATATATAAGAAGTGGTCTGTATGAACTTGATTAAGTACATATATATAAGAAGTGGTCTGTATGAACTTGATTAAGTACATATATATAAGAAGTGGTCTGTATGACATCGATTAAGTACATATATATAAGATGTGGTCTGTATGAACTTGATTAAGTACATATATATAAGAAGTGGTCTGTATGAACTTGATTAAGTACATATATATAAGAAGTGGTTTGTATGAACTTGATTAAGTACATATATATAAGAAGTGGTCTGTATGACCTTGATTAAGTACATATATATAAGAAGTGGTCTGTATGAACTTGATTAAGTACATATATATAAGAAGGGGTCTGTATGACATCGATTAAGTACATATATATAAGAAGTGGTCTGTATGAACTTGATTAAGTACATATATATAAGAAGTGGTCTGTATGAAGTTGATTAAGTGCATATATATAAGAACTGGTCTGTATGACATCAATTAAGTACATATATATAAGAAGTGGTCTGTATGAACTTGATTAAGTACATATATATAAGAAGTGGTCTGTATGAACTTGATTAAGTACATATATATAAGAGGTGGTCTGTATGATATCGATTAAGTACATATATATAAGAAGTGGTCTGTATGACATCGATTAAGTACATATATATAAGAAGTGGTCTGTATGACCTCGATTAAGTACATATATATAAGAAGTGGTCTGTATGAACTTGATTAAGTACATATATATAAGAAGTGGTCTGTATGACATCGATTAAGTACATATATATAAGAAGTGGTCTGTATGACATCGATTAAGTACATATATATAAGAAGTGGTCTATATGAACTTGATTAAGTACATATATATAAGAAGTGGTCTGTATGAACTTGATTAAGTACATATATATAAGAAGTGGTCTGTATGAACTTGATTAAGTACATATATATAAGAAGTGGTCTGTATGAACTTGATTAAGTACATATATATAAGAAGTGGTCTGCATGACATCGATGAAGTACATATATATAAGAAATGATCTGTATGACATCAATTAAGTACATATATATAAGAAGTGGTCTGTATGACATCAATTATGTACATATATATAAGAAGTGGTCTGTATGAACGTGATTAAGTACATATATATAAGAAGTGGTCTGTATGACATCAATTAAGTACATATATATAAGAAGTGGTCTGTATGAACTTGATTAAGTACATATATATAAGAAGTGGTCTGTATGAACTTGATTAAGTACATATATATAAGAAGTGGTCTGTATGACATCGATTAAGTACATATATATAAGAAGTGGTCTGTATGAACTTGATTAAGTACATATATATAAGAAGTGGTCTGTATGAACTTGATTAAGTACATATATATTAGAAGTGGTCTGTATGAACTTGATTAAGTACATATATATAAGAAGTGGTCTGTATGACATCAATTAAGTACATATATATAAGAAGTGGTCTGTATGACATCGATTAAGTACATATATATAAGAAATGGTCTGTATGACATCGATTAAGTACATATATATAAGAAGTGGTCTGTATGACATCGATTAAGTACATATATATAAGAAGTGGTCATTTTTGGAACTATCCTTCTATACACAATGCAACATAGAATCAATTAGAAAAGCAAGAAGTTACCAAAGGGGTAATCGGAAGCCGTAAATAGAAGAAGTGAAGACAATGACAAGAAGGACAAATACTAATCGAGCAACACCAACCCGAATAAAACCGGGGGATAAACTCAGAATGGTAAGCTGTTCCTGATCCACTAATGACACACATCGTGCTATTCTTACTACAGACAAGGTGATACGTCATTAATGATGAAAAGGATCGGATTGCTATTATAACAAACGGAACATAATAATGACCGTTAGTGACACAGATATTCCATAGCGGTTAATTAGGTCATGGGGGCGACCATAAAACTTTCAAAGTGATGTCTTTAACTTAACCACTAATAATCTTACTGTTCAGCAAATTGAGGTGATCGAACATGAATCCTTGGATTGGCATGGTCTTTACAATTCGGTGTATGTCACATTCTCTACCAAGATCGATTGGTTGGATTGTTGGCTCAATAATGTGAAGATCTGAATTATGTTCGAATGTTCCAAACTTGCCAGGGAGAAAATAGAAAATAAAAATATATGGAATTCAACAGTATTTATATTTAGCGTATTAAATTTTATTAACATAGAAGTTACGAATTTTGGATTCCCTGTCACTGTTCTCTGAACCATGTATAACCGTCCATTGCTTTGTGAAATGGCAAAATGACGCTGTCTTAGTACGAAACAGCGAGTTCATAATTATGATTTACTTTTAAGTTGGAAGTTCTTGGTGATTAATGTCTCTAACTTCTAACAACAAACCTAACGTCACTCGGACGCACTATCCTGATTCTGAAGCAAGAAGAATTTGAAGATACCAAAGGGAGGTAATCAGAATCCGTAAATCGAAGAAAGACAGACAACACAATGGCCAAAGGAAAAAGAACAAAGGTGCTTTCGTGAAGTGGAACATATCCATTTGAGACATATATTCCATAGCGGTCAACCAGTCCTTGCCCTTACTCCATTATTCGAGAGGCACCAAATACCAACCAATAATATTGCCTATGGATTGACTCCTAAATATATTGTTTGTATTTTTGTATTGTTTTATATTGATATACTTAGTACATACCAATAGCGCACATAGTCTAGCATTTATTGTGTTCCAACGAATAAAATAAACATATACATTAAAATCTTTATTGACATCACATTATGAAAATGAAACATCCCTTGTAAAACGTGAATATGACACATTTCTGGAATAAATTTCACCTGTTATACCCGTTGGCTCAATGAGATAGTTGTTGGATTACCTAACAACTCATACAAGCCTATCACCAATACGGTGTGGGTTCGCACCCAGCTTTGTAAATTACAACAAATTGTGCATTCGACTCGCAGCCGCAAGTGCTAAAGCTTACCAGTTGCTTGCTGCCCATGGTCGGTGGTTCTCTCCGGGTACTCCAGCTTCTTCCACCACTAAAACCGGTCGCCATGATATAGCTGAAATATTGCTGAAAGTGGCGCTAAACACCAAAAATCAATCATCATCATCTATTACACTCATTGTCAAAAATGTGCGAGGCTAGAAAAATCAAGTGTTTAGAAACTAGAACACCAGATATATTCTTATGTACCCTTGTATGCTTCTAATGTCAAACTTTCTAGTCATATAATCTGACCATATCGGTGGTATAATGGTTGTCGTGATGGCCTCGAGTGTGGTAGATCATGGGCTTGAGCCTCGACCGGACTGTCTAATCATATAGTCTGACCATATCGGTGGTGTAATGGTTGTCGTGCTGGCCTCCAGTGTGGTAGATCATGGGCTTGAGCCTCGACCAGACTGTCTAATCATATAATCTGACCATATCGGTGGTGTAATGGTTGTCGTGATGGCCTCGAGTGTGGTAGATCATGGGCTTGAACCTCGACCGGACTGTCTAATCATATAGTCTGACCATATCGGTGGTGTAATGGTTGTCGTGCTGGCCTCGAGTGTGGTAGATCATGGGCTTAAGCCTCGACCAGACTGTCTAATCATATAGTCTGACCATATCGGTGGTGTAATGGTTGTCGTGATGGCCTCCAGTGTGGTAGATCATGGGCTTGAACCTCGACCGGACTGTCTAATCATGTAATCTGACCATATCGGTGGTGTAATGGTTGTCGTGATGGCCTCGAGTGTGGTAGATCATGGGCTTGGGCCTCTACCGGACTGTCTAATCATATAGTCTGACCATATCGGTGGTGTAATAGTTGTCGTGCTAGCCTCGAGTGTGGTAGATCATGGGCTTGAACCTCGACCAGACTGTCTAATCATATAGTCTGACCATATCGGTGGTGTAATGGTTGTCGTGATGGCCTCGAGTGTGGTAGATCATGGGCTTGAACCTCGACCGGACTGTCTAATCATATAGTCTGACCATATCGGTGGTGTAATGGTTGTCGTGCTGGCCTCGAGTGTAGGAGATCATGGGCTTGAACCACGAACAGACTGTCTAATCATATATTCTGACCATATCGGTGGTGTAATGGTTGTCGTGCTGGCCCCGAGTGTGGTAGATCATGGGCTTGGGCCTCGACCGGACTGTCTAATCATATAGTCTGACCATATCGGTGGTGTAATGGTTGTCGTGCTGGCCTCGAGTGTGGTAGATCATGGGGTTGAACCTCGACCGGGTTGTCTAATCATATAGTCTGACCATATCTGTGGTGTAATGGTTGTCGTGATGGCCTCGAGTGTGGTAGATCATGGGCTTGAACCTCGACCGGACTGTCTAATCATATAGTCTGACCATATCGGTGGTGTAATGGTTGTCGTGATGGCCTCGAGTGTGGTAGATCATGGGCTTGAACCTCGACCGGACTGTCTAATCATATAGTCTGACCATATCGGTGGTGTAATGGTTGTCGTGCTGGCCTCGAGTGTGGTAGACCATGGGCTTGAACCTCGACCGGACTGTCTAATCATATAGTCTGACCATATCGGTGGTGTAATGGTTGTCGTGCTGGCCTCGAATGTGGTAGATCATGGGCTTGAGCCTCGACCGGACTGTCTAATCATATAGTCTGACCATATCGGTGGTGTAATGGTTGTCGTGCTGGCCTCGAGTGTGGTAGATCATGGGCTTGAACCTCGACCGGACTGTCTAATCATATAGTCTGACCATATCGGTGGTGTAATGGTTGTCGTGCTGGCCTCGAGTGTAGTAGATCATGGGCTTGAACCACGAACAGACTGTCTAATCACATAGGCTGACCATATCGGTGGTGTAATGGTTGTCGTGATGGCCTCCAGTGTGGTAGATCATGGGCTTGAACCTCGACCGGACTGTTTAATCATATAGTCTGACCATATCGGTGGTGTAATGGTTGTCGTGCTGGCCTCGAGTGTGGTAGACCATGGGCTTGAACCACGAACAGACTGTCTAATCACATAGTCTGACCATATCGGTGGTGTAATGGTTGTCGTGCTGGCCTCGAGTGTGGTAGATCATGGGCTTGAGCCTCGACCGGGTCAAACCAAAGACTATGAAATTGATATGTGTTGCATCTCCTCTAAGCACGCATCATTAAGGAGAAAGAGCAAAGACGTGGTTGGCTCGGAATCAGGATATGTGTCCTAGCTGGGCGACATGTCTATCCGCGGACTGTTGTTTCAGTGAGCTAGCACTATGCAAATCCAACTAACCGTGTTGGTCTAGTACAAATCAGATATTAGCATCATCTCATTGAATATTGACTTGTTCTCGCCATGATATAGCTGAAAAATTGCTGAATTGCCGTTACACAAAAATAACTCACACACTCCCAATCCTATATTCTCGGAATAAATTGTCATGGAATTACAAATTAAATGATAATACTACCCATGATGTGTTGCAGAAACCTCTCTGTCGTAAATTAATGCTAGGCTTACCACTTTATAATGTGTACACGTACTACTCATATTTGATGTACACTCTAAATGTATGTTTATAATTGTACTTACCACTTTATAATGTGTACTCGTACTACTCGTATTTGATATGAACTCTAAATGTATGTTTATAATTGCACTTACCACTTTATAATGTGTACACGTACTACTCGTATTTGACGTACACTCTAAATGTATGTTTATAATTGTACTTACCACTTTATAATGTGTACACGTACTACTCGTATTTGACGTACATTCTAAATGTATGTTTATAATTGTACTTACCACTTTATAATGTGTACACGTACTACTGGTATTTGACGTACATTCTAAATGTATGTTTATAATTGTACTTACCACTTTATAATGTGTACACGTACGCGTACTACTCGAATTTGATGTACACTCTAAATTTATGTTTATAATTGTACTTACCACTTTATAATGTGTACACGTACTACTCGTATTTGATGTACACTCTAAATTTATGTTTATAATTGTACTTACCACTTTATAATGTGTACACGTACTACTCGTATTTGATGTACACTCTAAATATATGTTTATAATTGTACTTACCACTTTATAATGTGTACACGTACTACTCGTATTTGATGTACACTCTAAATGAATGTTGACCATTTTGTCTTTACTTTGATAGTAAGAACCAACATACTGAAAATAGAACACATCTTTATTTTTCACAGTGAAATTACCGTTTTTATTTTTATTCTCGTTATTTTTCGCATCATTTCCCTGTTGGAGCTACATTTTGTAGGTTTTACAGTTACGTCCCTTTGGTCGTTTCGAATGCAAAAAAACTAAAATAATTTCGGTATATTTTTGAAGCGATACATATTATAGTATATCCCTACGCTACAAACGTAATATAGTGCAATTAAACTCATTTTATATTTATCTCGAATCTAAACATTTTTTATCTATGTATTTAATACTTTTTGACGAATTTCGTTATCCAAAATATGTCACTCATGACTAAATAACGTTTTAGCTCATCATGTGCTATGCACATTCGTAAGTATCTTCGCTAGCCAAGGGTTACGATCCGCTCTACTCATCTTCACCCTTGGCATCGCTAGACGGATTTTCGAGGTCACACGGTAATGCAGCTAGTGGTAGCTGCAACCAATCAGAACACGCTTTACAAAAAGCACATATTCTGTAAGAAAAATGTCAACAAAATAAAAATGCATGTACATATAAAATAATGTTGTAAGTTTGAAATAAAAGCACTAGCTTACCATTGAATAACAGTATGAGCCCCGTCAAATCGTCGCTTGAAAATCAGCCATTTTATAATCTCGAGTCAATTTTCAGGGCATTCAAACGAAAGGAAATGAAAGCCTCGCGTCGATTGGCTGAAAATGACATCATTACAAGGGGCGTAACTGTCAGAATCCAGCAGGTGGCAGTGCGCGGGAATTACGAAAATCCGACTAACGATGCCAAGGGTGAAGATGAGTAGAGCGAATCGCAACCCTTGGCTAACGAAGACGATTCGTAAGTTACTGCGTTATTTGGTCATTTGTCACGAATGACCAAATAACGCAGTAACTTACGAATCGTATAGCTTGATAATGAAACCCGTCAATTAGTTATAGCATAAACATGTTGGTAATAGGATTTCCCGAGATTATGTATAAGTAGACTGATTCGTTGCTTGTTATATCTATTTGTGGGGATTCCGACACAATCTCTAGCTATGCACACCAAGACCAGGAAAAGTGGAACAGGAAGTAGAAATTAATATGCTTAGCTGACGACAATTACCAGGTGAACAAATATACCTGTTCTGTATTTACACCGAACACCTTAATTCGAAGAATAAAACAGATAAAACAAAGATTTCCTGATTTTTAGTGACGTTCGTGTTGCTGAATCCTGTTTTTTTTAAGTGTTAGCTTAGCTTTTTGTCTTATTCTTTTGGCCATTATATTGTCCGTCCTTCTTCGATTTAAAGCTTGTGATTACACCTTTGTTATCGTCAAGCTTTTCTTGTTTCCTAGTAATATGGAAATGTCGTAGCCTGGTAGGTAATAGATTATCATAAGGAAACACAAATAAATTGCCTAGTGTTTTTCTGTCTCGACCTCGGTGTATGTATGTAGATTTGATCGTCTATTATTTTCTTTCCTCTATCACTGAGAATACTTTAATTGGATTTGACTATACATTTGAATGACATGACAGGTGTCTTATATGAAATATGAACTGTTTACCATTCGCAATCACATGGGTTCACCCCGGGCTTTGGTAAGGTCCATGTTGCTCATATGTATTCTGTTGTGTTTTTGGCTTGTTTTTTATTTTATTTGGGGCTGTTTGTCTTCGTCCTATGTGTGCCTAATTTCGCCAGTTCCTATGAATTGTCCATTATTGATTGCCCCTTCGGTTTTATCTAACGTTTATTTAATATAATTGATAAACCTCAGTAAACCAGTCTATTCACATTGCATGGTATAATCCTTACATCATAATAAGTGGGAACTACTTGGGATATCAAGATGTAACAACTTGACATATATCAGCCCTCTCTGACTTCATACACACATCTACATACAGTGTAACAACTTGACATATATCAGCCCTCTCTGACTTCATACACACATCTACATACAGTGTAACAACTTGACATATATCAGCCCTCTCTGACTTCATACACACATCTACATACAGTGTAACAACTTGACATATATCAACCCTCTCTGACATACTTCATACATACATCTACATACAGTGTAACAACTTGACATATACCAACCCTCTCTGACATACTTCATACATACATCTACAGACAGTGTAACAACTTGACATATATCAACCCTCTCTGACATACTTCATACATACATCTACAGACAGTGTAACAACTTGACATATATCAACCCTCTCTGACATACTTCATACATACATCTACACACAGTGTAACAACTTGACATATATCAACCCTCTCTGACTTCATACATAATCTACATACAGTGTAACAACTTGACATATATCAGCCCTCTCTGACTTCATACACACATCTACATACAGTGTAACAACTTGACATATATCAACCCTCTCTGACATACTTCATACATACATCTACATACAGTGTAACAACTTGACATATATCAACCCTCTCTGACATACTTCATACATACATCTACAGACAGTGTAACAACTTGACATATATCAACCCTCTCTGACATACTTCATACATACATCTACAGACAGTGTAACAACTTGACATATATCAACCCTCTCTGACATACTTCATACATACATCTACATAAAGTGTAACAACTTGACATATATCAACCCTCTCTGACATACTTCATACATACATCTACACACAGTGTAACAACTTGACATATATCAACCCTCTCTGACTTCATACATAATCTACATACAGTGTAACAACTTGACATATATCAACCCTCTCTGACATACTTCATACATACATCTACATACAGTGTAACAACTTGACATATATCAACCCTCTCTGACATACTTCATACATACATCTACATACAGTGTAACAACTTGACATATATCAACCCTCTCTGACATACTTCATACATACATCTACATACAGTGTAACAACTTGACATATATCAACCCTCTCTGACATACTTCATACATACATCTACATACAGTGTAACAACTTGACATATATCAACCCTCTCTGACTTCATACATACATCTACATACAGTGTAACAACTTGACATATATCAACCCTCTCTGACATACTTCATACATACATCTACATACAGTGTAACAACTTGACATATATCAACCCTCTCTGACATACTTCATACATACATCTACATACAGTGTAACAACTTGACATATATCAACCCTCTCTGACATACTTCATACATACATCTACATACAGTGTAACAACTTGACAAATATCAACCCTCTCTGACATACTTCATACATACATCTACATACAGTGTAACAACTTGACATATATCAACCCTCTCTGACATACTTCATACATACATCTACATACAGTGTAACAACTTGACATATATCAACCCTCTCTGACATACTTCATACATACATCTACATACAGAGTTCGTAAGGTGATATAACAAAATATAAGCGCTTTTGCTTAATAATATTAATAATTTCATCGTGCATTACATACGTATTTGTCCCTCCTCAATTGAGGAGGTTGGGTGTTCCTCTTCAAAGCAAAATATCCATGGCCCTTGGGATTTATAGCTTCCTTAACTTCCATTTTAAGCGTACATGATGAAGGCTATTTTGAGCGTACATGATGAAGGTTATTTTGAGCGTACATGATGAAGGTTATTTTGAGCGTACCTGATGAAGGTTATTTTGAGCGTACCTGATGAAGGTTATTTTGAGCGTACCTGATGAAGGTTATTTTGAGCGTACATGATGAAGGTTATTTTGAGCGTACATGATGAAGGTTATTTTGAGCGTACATGATGAAGGTTATTTTGAGCGTACATGATGAAGGTTATTTTGAGCGTACATGATGAAGGTTATTCCAGAAACGGGTCTTATGCACTAAATGTGATATCTATGTTTTTATTCTATTTATTTACCTTTATTGATGAAAGTCTGTGTGATCGTACTGAGTTATCAGAGAATGTCGTTTGAATTGGAACCGGAGCATTATCTAACTTTCTATTCTTTTTTAAATCTAGATGAATATAATCTCCTCCAAGTACAAAACTAATACTTAGTTCATGAGGTAGCAGGTTAGATCCTACTGGTATCGTCCCTGAGTTTCGCTTAGTGCGAGATTTCGCTGTGGTGGGAGTCGTTATTTTAATTTTCACAAATTCTGAAATAGTACAGAAAAACATTAATATGACAAATCACTGTGATAATAGAGCTGCCACTAGTGGAACAGGAACTGCTTATCCTTCCGGAGCACCTGAGTTCACCCCTGCTCTTTAGTGGGGTTTGTGTTGCTTTAGTCTTCTGGGGAGTGTTTTGTAGGTCGGTCCTTTTGCTGTTGGCCATTGTGTTGTATTTCCATCTTCGATTTACAGCCTCTGATTAACACTTCGGTATCTTCAAATTCTTCTTATATGTTAATATATTTGGATGACCATAACATTTTGTTCATGTTTTTAGAATTGTGACCAACTCATGGTTAAAGCCATGATGTGCATGTTTGCCATATAAACGATATATCTCATCGAGATTTAACATGATCTCGCCATGATAAAAGGTGCCCTCCTAGTGTTCAACAACAATGGCTAACTCACTCAAATTGTGGTTACAATGCCCCTTAAAATTCTACAAAATAGATCTTTAACTTTCTTATAGCTAACAATCTGCATCGAGAGAGCATACACTATCTGCCACAGCCCTATCGGTTGACCTCTGTGACCCAACACCATTACCTAATAGCTCCATATAAATTAGCATGATTACACTGGTCATTTGCAAATAGAAACAATTCGGGTCAAATTTACTTGTATTCGTTAACAGTGTGGTATTTTATCGTTTCATTAGTTTGATAAACTGACTCATACACCTTTAGAGTAGGTTTGACTTATGTCAAATTAATATACTAGGTTGGTCACTATCGGTATAGCTGTGATAAACTACATGGATACAGGACCGGCCTTATGAGCTGCGGGTCCAATGCTGATTTCAGTAAAGCCTGCAGTGTGTTGTTGTGTGTACCTGAACAGTCAGGAGTAGATAACTCCTTCGTGGGTTCCCATAAGCACAGGGACCAATTGGCTGAAGGCTGCCTCTGCCTGAAGATATACTGCAAGTGTTGTGATCATTTTGTTCTTTGATAGAGACAACTACATCGTTACAATTCCGTAAGTATCGAATGCACCTCCAAAATCTTACAACCGATTTTTAGCTACACTGCTAATTTTCTTTGGCAGGAGCCGTCGTGGTCGTGATCGTATTATAGTTGGATGTACAATTACTTATGTAATCAGTGCCTATCAACACTCCTGTTGTGAGATCGAATCTCTCTCATGTTGAGGTTTACTCGATACATCATTACGTGATAAAGTTTGTTAGTGACGTGTGGCAGGTTGGTGGTCTTCTCCGTGTACTCCGATTTCCTCCACTAATAAAACTGACTACCACAATATAACTGAAATATTGTCGAAAGTGGAGATAATACCATAACTATAACCAGAAACCCGTACTTAATGCAAACGACTTTTATATTTTTGGCTTTCCAATATTTTGACTTTGAGAGGAAATATATAACGTATCTACGTTTTTATTACTAAAGACATGTACACAAGGGTAATGACAAAATTACCGAACACCGAGCAATCTTCCAAAGGGAAAGGCAAAACTCATAAGTCAACAAACAGACAAAATCAGTCAACAACCAGAAAACTGGGAAAACTGTAATGGCCCCGACTTGGTACAGGCATTTCCAAAGAAATGGTGGGTTGAATCAGATTTTATGGCGCCAAACCTCCCGCTTCCATTACGGTTAAAAGGTTCCGGTTGTCACTATAACAGCATTTTTTACAATACTGGGACAAATTAGGTATAATAGTAGTCAACGCAGTACTTTATGAACATCCATCGTTTATTATTGTCTCTGCAGAACGGTTTAACTAAACTTTCATCTTCTTACACAATTTGATTTCAAATGAGATGTTGAATGACGTCATGTCTAAACCACGATTACTTAATCCTTATCTTTATACATTTTCCATATTTAATTTATGAAAATCCATCGTTTACTATCGTCTCTGCACAGACAGAATATTTTTCGACAAGATCTTGATATCGGAATATATACTTTTTAAGAGATCAAATAAGGCGAATCTTTTTATATCCCTGGCCCAGTAGCCTGTTTCTCATCTCGGTGATATTTCCTTACCTTTTACAGCATATATCCGACAAAATAATCCAAAATCTACTTTAAGCTGACCGCCATTTTTCTGAACTCATGAACTACACGACGTCATCAAAATCTTCACGAATTTTGCTACAGCATGTTTCTAAATGAAAGGTCGATGTCAATTATTTATTGTGTATATGCAAGCATATCTTTTATGGGCTGTTGATTGATTTTAATAAAATATTTATAACATAGTTACAAAATTTCAAGCCGTGTATATGGGATTTTTAAATTATAATATAATATTTGACATCGACATCCCGAACTACGAAACAGACTATATCAAAATACGTCACGATTTTTGATCACGTGGTGTAGTTCTAGAGTTCAGTAAAATGGCGGTCAGCTTAAAGTAGATTTTGGAATATTTTGTCGGATATACGCTGTAAAAGGTAAGGAAATATCAATATTTTTGCAGATTTGAACTAGAAAATATGTCTTTTTATGAAATCTTACCTGCACTTGATCTGACACAATCCGTCCATGCCAAAATATCCATCAGAATGCACCGGGGGGTCAAATTTAAAATTTCCCTTGATAGGGCTTGAAACGAGATTAGGATGAAGAACAGACAGAAAATTTCTTCGGAATCCTAATCTCAACGAGATTAGGTTAAACCCACACCTCCTCAATTATCAAACTTATACAGCTGCAAGTAATTTGCATGTGTGAGTAAAATTGCGATCACCATATAACTTGTTGAGCAGTGTTGTTGTATAGAATATCGAGTCCTTATTTGGTATTGTATGCATGTTATATTTATTGCTCGTTTTTCGTGAAGCAGAAGTTAAAGAGAGAACCGATAGCGGATGTGTTACGTTTTGGTGTCGCCCATTTATCTTTATTAGCTTATTAATTATAGAAAAGACTGACAATTACTTACCTTCTCGTAAAATTGGCACCGACGAATGAATTCTCAATGTTGCATTAATTGAAGTCCAAGTATAAACATGTAAAATTATGAAAAATAAACCTGAGAAAAAATTCGAAGTATAAATAAACTTCTCCATATATAAACATTTCCCTTAATACTATTCTATGTAGACTGCACAGTCAGTTCCAGAGATCGTCTATTTATTGTAAGCTGGCCTAGAATTAATTGCCGAGAAACCCGTCTCTTCAAAAAATGTGCAAGCAAAAGAAAAACAATCTTGGTCTTGAACCAACACAATACAAAATCAATGTAATCCGCATAATAAATTCATATTTCATTTAAATTATGTTAACATGTGTTATATATGTATGATAAATAAATACGTTCACCCCAAAAAGGATAATCCTTATTTGCATAATGAAGAAAAATACGTAATTGAAAGATATAGAAACAAATCAACCAGCAGTAAGCATGTCTTTGTGCAAATCCCATATAATTAAAAGGACACAGACATCAAGCAAGTGAAAACATAGATATCTAATTTAGTGCGCACGACACATTTCTTAACCTTTGTCAGATGCACTCAAAATCGAAAGATTAGAAAGCCAAATAATTTAAAGTTTTAAATCCAAAGAGCCTCAACAGGATCGCCAAAATCGGCTTAGGTCACATTTGCCTGATGGAGGAGATCTTTAGTTACCAACATAATTAAAATGAAACAGAAACCAATCAAATGAAAACGTAGATATCTAATTTAATGTGTACGACGCGTTTCTGCAAAAACATTTATCAGGTACACTCATGACAATCAGATATCCTCACATGCTCCTCTCCCTTTTCTTTGTCGGATAAAGGATGACGTTCATGTCATCTTTATACGTCGAATCATATTGCCGCTTCACAAAACTTGGAAATAGAACGAAGAGTTTGAAGATACCAAAGGGGGAATCAGAATCCGTAATTAGAAGGACAGACAACACAATGGCCAAAAGAAAAAAACTGTTTATTGATGAATATAATTTACCTTGATCGATTTCCCACTACATTCAGCGTAACATGCATTTAGTGGAAATAGATAGCGGCATTGAACTAGAAAAAAACCTGCTAAAATTAGGTACTTTCTTAGTACAGATCAAGTCAAAGAATGACTTTGAGGAAATCTTTTATTTGATCAAGAATAGACCTAAACTCGTGCTCTATGACACTCCAAGGCAACACATTACATATAACCACGATGCCACATCAAATGTATTGTTAATCCAAGATTGCACGTGATACACATACACAACTAACAGCTTAATATTAGTCATCAAATTAGAAAAAAAGGAATAACAAGTTAATAAACTGAAAACAAAACATGATGATTTTGATGTAATTCGCAAGACAATGTCATTTCAATGTCAAAGTGAGGTCATTAACGTTCAAAATCTTAGCGATCGTCTTAAGTGTAATTTTCCACAGAATTTAAGATCGGTCGGTTTGATAGATATATGTGTTATTGAAATTTGTTCTGTAAACGAACAGTTAATAATTTCTGCATTTGGTACTAATGTTTTAGCTTTTAATAAGAAAAGTAGATACTCTAACATTATGAGTCATTATATAATCCATGTGTATACAACAATATCTGTTACACGATGTTACTAATGTTTACAATAAACTTGTGACCTTGTAAGTATGATCAGATGAGTGAAAGATGGCTGTTTAACGACAAGAGTGAATTGTTGCAGATATATCATGATGTTGAACAAATTATGTTCAACTGGTTTCCCCGAACGTTTATTTGATAATCATATATCCTGCTTTGAACTGGGCTAAGATAGATGTTAAGCTGAATTTTTAAAGTGATAACCTTGCGATACAATAGAACACAAATAGACGTGTTGCTCAATTCGGACACATAATCTCGTCCCATAACATTCAATATTTGCCCTTTCACCCCAACACCGATTTTATAATCTTTGGATTTACCATATCCGTGTTCAAACCCATAATATTCTGTGGTCAATAATGATTTGGAAACAGCCAAAACAGAGTTAACATTCTGAACTCGTATTCTCTGTTTCTTCATTTGTGGAACAGGTTGTTAACTTTTAATATTTCAGCTAAATAATTCCGGACAGTTTTATAGGGGAGAAGACTCTGTGACGTCCATGCACTTGTCGCAGTAATTGAAAACCTTCATCACATAGTGTTGTATAGTGTACACCTTGTAACGGACACTGATAGCACAGGTATGTAGTAACCACACGAAGTCCCCTAGATAATTTGGTATAAGGCATTTAATTGAAATGAAAAGGTTGTATGGCATATTATGTAATTTATCACACTGACTGTATATCTACTATCAGAAGAGTTTGAAGATACCAAAGGGAGGTAATCACAATCTATATATCGAAGAACAGACAACACAATGGCCAAAAGATACCAAAGGGGTAATCACAATCCGTATATCGAAGAAGAACAGACAACACAATGGCCAAAAGAAAAAGTACAAAAGAACAAATAAAGATCTACAAAACATACACATAAAACTAAAGATCGAGTAACACAAACCCCACTAAAAATCGAGGGTGAAGTCACATTCTCCGGAATGGTAGGCAGTTTCTGCTCTACTAGTATCACCCGTCGTGTTACTATAGTTACAAACCCGGTGAGTGAGGAAAGGACCGGGAAGTGTTTACAACAAGTGGAACACATGCACAGTCATGATCAGCTATTGTTCTCTAGTCATGATGAGTTATCGTTCTTTACCATATGTATTGCCATGGAACAAATGCATAGTCATGATCAGCTATTATTCTCTAGTCATGATGAGTTATCGTTCTTTACAATCTTTATCGCCATGGAACACATGCATAGTCATGATCAGCTATTATTCTCTAGTCATGATGAGTTATCGTTCTTTACCATCTTTATCGCCAATTCATTAGGACAATAATCTTTTTAGGTAGCAATACATGTAACACATATGTTTTAACAAACCGTAACTTTTCTGTACCTAATCGAACATAATGTATTTTGCTATTATTGGTGTCGTTAACCCTGGTATGTTTGTCTGATAAAAGTCTTTGTCAAACATTAATATATACACATATGTCTAACATTTAGTAAATAGATTTATCGCTTGAATTCTTTTTCTTAACGCTTCATAAACTAAACACGGAGATCGCTTCATGCGTTTATTTCACAATATGTGTTTTCATTGCTCAGAGCAATTGACTGACATATATATTGATACATTTAGCCACTGTCCATAAATTAGTGCTTATTTTCTAGACGACTTTGATGACATCACATATTAATATAGGTTACTAACCTAACATTATACTACTAGAAAGTCGAAAAGTGGGCATTCCATTAAACGGCTTAACGTCGCGATACTTTACATCTGTCCCACGTAAGGACCTTGTTTTCCATCAGTCTATTTCATGAGTATTTAACAAACAAGGCCATCACTTCCAAAATGTTACGGTCTCCACCATGACTTTATTAAATGTTACAGAATATCCTTGGCATAATTGACCAAGGATATAAGGACGGGTGGCTCAATGAGTTAGGCAGTTGGATTACATAACAACTCATACAAGCCTATCACCAATGGGGCGTGGGTTCGCGCCCGGCTTTGTAAATTACAAAAAGGGTGCACTCGACTCGCAGTCGCAAGTGATAAAGTTTACCAGTTGCTTGCCCATTGTCGGTGGTTCTCTTCGGATACTCCAGCTTCTTCTGCCACTAAAATTGGTCGCCATGATATAGTTGAAATATTGCTGAAAGTGGCGTTAAACACAATTAATCAAAATCCAAGGATACAATCCGTTTGTCATAATCACAATACCGTACGTTTCCCATTCATGACTTATAGAGTTAATAGCAATAGTAAAACGAAGGTTATAACTAGTTCAGCAGAAACTGCTTACCCTTCCAAAACACCTGAGAACATCCCTGGTTCTTAGTGGGGATCGTGTTGTTCGCGTCGTCCAATTACAACCGCATTGTGGCGTCCACTACCATTTCCACGTTAAATGATGTTGGGTTCGTAAATGTACTCACCATTGTTTTGTAAGGAGTTCATGTTTTATTTTTATTATTTGTTCTTATTTACTAGTGTCCACCATGATATATAGTGTTGTTTGTGCGTTGTTTGTCACAAGATGCCCGTAGAGACGAACGTAAATGAGCGGCTACTAATGAGAAGCATTGTGTTATGAGTGATCGATAGTGGATCATTGTAAGACCACCCGACCTTAAACATAAATCTTATAATCCACTCGTTATATTCCGCCTCCCCGGGTCTCTTTGTGGAAGGTTATAGATCGCTGTGAATTGTGGGTTTGTCCAAGTAAATGTCTACATTCAGACCATCTTAAGGCTCTACATCAACAGTAGAGGTAGGGAATTATTCGCGTTACCATTACCGATATATTCACCCTCGTTTTTCTATGTATATATAGCAATCTAAACTTCCGCCGTAGGCTAATCCCATTTATCTGATGTTCTTGTGGCAAGTATAGTTTTGATTGGCTAAAAAATTACTTCTAACACTTCATGGAAGCCGTGCTGTGTATTTCATACGGCACAGAAAATCAATAATCGCTCTCGCCTATTGCCTGTGCTGTGTATTGCATACGGCACAGCAAATCAATAATCGATCTCTGTGACCTTTTTCCAAAGATACACGTATTTATGTTTTTCCTATAATAAGGACATACTTATTAATGTTAGAACTCAGATAAAAATGTTATCAGTCTCGAGATGTTGACGCCTCACCACTTAACAAAACCACTGTCCTTTAAAACGGGATATATAGCATCTCGAGACTGATAACGTATATTATTGTTTGAACATTAATTTTTGTTTGTCACTAATATAGGCTCAAATCCATAAATTTAGGAATAATCAAACAGTTATTTCGATTTAAAATTATCAAAAACAAAAGACAAAGAAAAAAAAATAAAAAATAAAAAAATAAAAGCTTGCATTTTTGTTCAATATTTTACCGTGTGTTTTTTTGTATTCTAAGTACTTAACATTATACAACATAACAAAGCACTTGTAGACATATGTTTCTAATTTGTATCTAAAATTACATTTCAGAACGACACGGTAAAAACGGCTTACAAAATTAACTTAGATTTAATATAGAGTTGAGAATAAAATCTCATCTGTGCATAAATATTTCTAAATAATATTCACATTTATTGGTGAAGAAATGAGTATTATATGTTCAGAGTGAAAACTGTGACGTACATTGGTCTTGATTTCTATTAGGAAAAAAAAAGAATATGTGGTTATTATATACTGCTAGTCACTGACACATATTATTTGACCTTTCTGTACGGAATTGCATTATATGAGAAATATTTATAATAATCGCTGAACACATTACGGCACTTTAAGTGTCTGCACTTTGGTTTGGGCTTGTGGTGTTTAACTTCACTTTCAACAATATTTCAGTTATATCGTGATGGTAAGTTTTTTTGGTGGAGGAAACTGGAGGACCTGGAGAAAACGAGATTCGAACTCATAACATTGGTGGTGATAGGCACTGATTGCATAGATTGTTGTAAATCCAACTAGCATACGATCACGACCAAGACGACCCCTTCTACACTTCGTATTGTAGTGCCTGCACTAAATCAGGAAAGGTATCGATTATGCGTTATAGGTATCGATTATGTGCTATAGGTATCGATTGTGTGCTATATGTATCGATTATGTGTTATAGGTATCGATTATGTGTTATAGGTATCGATTATGTGTTATAGCTATCGATTATGTGTTATAGATATCGATTATGTGTTATAGGTATCGATTATGTGCTATAGGTATCGATTATGTGTTATAGGTATCGATTATGTGTTATAGGTAACGATTGTGTGTTATAGGTATCGATTATATGTTATAGGTAACGATTGTGTGTTATAGGTATCGATTATGTGCTATATGTATCGATTATGTGTTATAGGTATCGACTATGTGTTATAGGTATCGATTATGTGTTATAGGTATCGATTATGTGTTATAGGTATCGATTCTATCTCTATTTCTACGATTTTCCGAATAGAGAAGTTTGAAGATACCAAGGTCGTAAATCGATAAAAGACAGAAAATACAAAACGAAGAAAAGACAGAACAATACACAGAAAACGAAAGATTGAACAACAAAGCCCATAAAAAACTGGAGTTGAACACAGGTGCTCCGAAAGGGTAAACAGTTTCTGCTCATCTAGTGGCAGCCATCGTATTACTCTTTAATTACCTAGTGATAAGTCATGAATAAGAAAAAGATCGGATTATGAATGCGATAAACGAAACATATACGTGGTCATTTGTGACGGTGGCGACAATAACGAAATGATGACTTTAAGTAATCCGCAAGACGACATTCGATCCAATCTGACTGTGAGGTATTTTTTGTTGTTTTTTTCGTTTTATTATGTAATTTACAAGTACACTCCTAAACTTTATTTCAATCTCCTGATATCGCAATAAGGCAAAGGAAAATAAAGTGAAATAAACCCCGCCATATTGGTGTACCTGTCTCAAGTTAGGAAATGTATTTTACATCGGAAAATGTTGTGGTCTCATTTGTGTGCAATAATTTGAGGTATACAATGTGGCTGTTTGCTTTGTCTGATAATGTTTGAATTATTGACCATCACTGATTAAACTTCCTTTATGTAATGTATGCTGTGATAGAACGAAATTAACAACAACGGTCATCAATATAAACCACAACAGGAATCACCAATAAAAGTATAAAATAAAAAATAAATCTACAGAGGTCGATAAAAATAGTTCTCCTTGTGTGAGTTCCAATCCCACTCAAGTGAGATATACTCGATATAGCATTATGTAATAAAGTTTGTAAGTTGGATTTACAACTACCTGTGCAATAAGTGCCTATCACCTCTAAAGTTGTGATTTCAAATCCCGTTCATGACGAGGTTTACCAGATACAACATTATGTGATAAAGTTTGTAAATGACATGCGGCATGTCGGTGGTTTTCTCCCGAGTACTCATGTTTCCTCCACCAATAAAACTGACTGCTACGATATGTAAAATATTGTTGAAATTGACGTTAAAAACGATAACCCTGACCCCATCTTAAATAACTGATTATTAGACATATACTTTACAACTATAACATGCATATTTTTGCTGAAAATAAAACAATCTAGATAAACCTTTTGGGTATTACATTAGCGTCTATATAAATACAGCACAACTGAACCATTTTGGAAAAGACGTGATGGTCAACAATTCCACCAAGATCGACTATATGGACAAGTGACTCTCATATCAAGACATTGAAAACAAGAAAGACCACGACATAAGTCAATGGAAATCCAGGACAAGCACAAACATGTGGCCGTGTTAAACCGAGTGTATACCAGAAACAAGTCACTATATACTGGTAGATAATTGACTAAAAACCTACACTCTACTTGTATGTCAAAACTACAGATGTGTAGCAAATATCACGGAAATAACATAACAAAGGAGCAGACAACTCTAACTTCAAATAAAACCGGAAGCTAGTCTGTATGCCTTGAAAAATTAATCTGCCTCTGTTCTATGCATGGTACCAGTCGTGAATTTCACACGAAGATTAAATAGTACTTCAACATGTTTTACAATGAAATTAAAATATTAAAGTAATAAAGTAGGTGGGGGGAGGGAAATAGAAATGTATGAAGAAAAGATGCGTGCAGAATATGATTGAAAAGAAACTAGAAATACTAGATGGTTTGGTTTGGTTTATGGTGTTTAACGCCACTTTCTTAAATATTCAAGTTATATCGTGTCTGTCAGTTTCATTGATGGAGGAGACATAAGTAACCGGAGAAAACCACAGACCTACCGCAAGTCAGTGACAAACTTTATCACATAATGTTGTATCAAGCTCACCTCGCCTTAGCCGCATTCGAACTCACAAATTTAGTGGTGGTAGGTTTGGTTTGGTTTATGGCGTTTAACGCCACTTTCAACAGTATCTCAGATATATCGTGAAGGTCAGTTTTATTGATGGAGGAAACAAGAGTACTCGGAGAAAACCACAGACCTGCCGCAAATCACTGACAATCTTTATCACATAATGTTGTATCAAGTACACCTAGTCTGAGCGGGATCAAACTAGTTAAAGAAATAATCGAAGATGTAAGGAATAAAACCCCCCAAAAAATCAGTAGATGTTTTAATGATGGATATGACACGATTCTGTTATATATTTATTATTGGAAATATAATTTTTTTCTGGCAGACTCTGGATTTGAAAACTACATTTTCAGTTCACGTAAAGTCACGATTGCAACATATCAAATGTTTCTTGATAAATGCAATGTGAATATAAATGCTATTACATATTATGGTATTATATCTGTTATTAAAAAACACTACAGTACTGATGACTTGGAAATTAAACCACCTTTGATAACTAATATGATGCAGAGGAAAGATATTTCAAAATATATATACAAAAATTTCATAGAAAAAGATGAAAAAGAAAATTTTGTAAAAGGCATTGTGAAATGGGAACAAAAACTTGATACTGAACTAGATGGTAGTATGTTGTTTAATGATATTTATAGAATCACAAATGATACAAAATTAAGAAATTTTCAGTTCAAACTTCTGCATCATATACTTCCAAATAACAAGTTATTACACAAAAGGGGAATAAAAAACAGTGCATTATATAATTTCTGTAACCAAGAAGAAGACTCCATCTTACACTATCTGTGGGACTGCCCTGTGGCAAAGAGATTTTGGACTTCATTTAATATCTGGCTTTCATCAGCTTTAGATTTAGAAGTTTTTGAATTAACCCCAAAAGAAACAGTTTTAGGTATTTTTTCAGATGAAAGCTCCTTGCAAAAAATTGTTCCATTTTTATTCCTTGTGGCAAGAAATTATATTCACTGTTGTAAATGGACTGACACAAAACCAGTCCTTAACATTTTCAAAATTAAAGTTAAACAAAAAGATAAAATCGAAAAGATTAATGCACTTGTTGAAAATAAAATGTACAAACATGATAATAAATGGTGTTACATACATGAACTTAATTTATAGTGGTCTACTTTTGTCAACATGCAAGAAAATAATGTATACATAAGAAACTTATATTAGAAACTCATGTATATATAATTATATATAGGAGATAAATCAAAATCTCATGACATATATCCTTAAATAAACTATGTATTTGGTTTATTGCATGGAGACAAGGGGACACAACATTTCATATGTTTGTATTGAAAATGTATGTACAAATAATGTCTTTGTCTGTGCTGTTGTGTAATGTCTGTGTTTGTTATGTATATATTTTGAAAATGTCTAAAAAAAATAAAAGAAAAAAAAATCAAAAAGAAAAAAAAACATATTTAGGCCACATGCATGTGAAAATCGAATTAAGATTAAATAGAAAGATACAATGATATATTTTTCATAGTGAGTGCCTCCTAGATAACTACTTAAATGACTTGCAAGCTTTTCGGTAATTGTGCTTTCCTTTTCCCATGAACATGCACATTATATATGTATTGATTCAAGCAAAAATAAAAGAATCCGGTCCAGTAATCTTGTATGCTAACTTTCTGCACTTAACAATGTCCTTGGCCCACACAGCAAAGTGATGATCCCAAATTTGTTTCAGAACAGGTGGAATGGGGTCAAAATTTCCTGCTATAGAAGAAAGTTCATCGTGCCACGCCCACTGTGTGTCGGCATTAACTGGTCGATATTGTACATCCTGAGCAATGATTGTTCTCATTTCCTCTTTGACCGGAAGCACAACAGAACCATCCAAAATGGCGCGTATGAATAACGCCTGATGATCACAATGACGAAAGAAAGCAATTAATCTGGGAACAGCCATAAACATAAGACTGCTGTAGTCTACAGGAACAATCTCTTTGTATAGACTGGTTACCATTTTATTATCATCTGTCGTTTGTATTATACTATCCGGTAGAAAGGGGAAATAGTACTGGTACCCTGTACAATATATGATAGAATCTACTTCTAACTCTTCTCCATTTTCTAAGATTACGGACGACGGTTTGATTCTATTAAACGTTGGAGCCTTTTCAACTATGTTTCCTGGGGGTCGTGTATCCATGACAGGCTTCCCATGACATAGGTAAATCTACAATATAATACATACTCTACAATATGCATAAAACAAGTTTAACCCCGACATGTTTTATTGACATGTTTGCACCAAGCCAGGAAAATTAGCGGTCATGTATTTGTGTGTTAGAGGTCATGTATTTGTGTGTTAGAGGTCATGTATTTGTGTGTTAGCGGTCATGCATTTGTGTGTTAGAGGTCATGTATTTGTGTGTTAGAGGTCATGTATTTGTGTGTTAGAGGTCATGTATTTGTGTGTTAGCGGTCATGTATTTGTGTGTTAGCGGTCATGCATTTGTGTGTTAGAGGTCATGTATTTGTGTGTTAGAGGTCATGTATTTGTGTGTTAGAGGTCATGTATTTGTGTGTTAGAGGTCATGTATTTGTGTGTTAGAGGTCATGTATTTGTGTGTTAGAGGTCATGTATTTGTGTGTTAGCGGTCATGTATTTGTGTGTTAGCGGTCATGCATTTGTGTGTTAGAGGTCATGTATTTGTGTGTTAGAGGTCATGTATTTGTGTGTTAGGGGTCATGTATTTGTGTGTTAGCGGTCATGTATTTGTGTGTTAGCGGTCATGCATTTGTGTGTTAGAGGTCATGTATTTGTGTGTTAGAGGTCATGTATTTGTGTGTTAGCGGTCATGCATTTGTGTGTTAGAGGTCATGTATTTGTGTGTTAGAGGTCATGTATTTGTGTGTTAGCGGTCATGTATTTGTGTGTTAGTGGTCATGTATTTGTGTGTTAGAGGTCATGTATTTGTGTGTTAGAGGTCATGCATTTGTGTGTTAGAGGTCATGTATTTGTGTGTTAGAGGTCATGTATTTGTGTGTTAGAGGTCATGTATTTGTGTGTGAGGTCATGTATTTGTGTGTTAGAGGTCATGTATTTGTGTGTTAGAGGTCATGTATTTGTGTGTTAGCGGTCATGTATTTGTGTGTTAGAGGTCATGTATTTGTGTGTTAGAGGTCATGTATTTGTGTGTTAGAGGTCATGTATTTGTGTGTTAGGATATCGATTTGACCTCTTTCTACGATGTTGGTATTGGATTTTGGAGCTGCTTCGACTGTGTGATATTTTTTGCTTTTCATTTTATTAAATAAATTATCAATATAATACTAACAATTGTCATCTTAGATGTTGGGCAAGGTCACATGATACAAGTTTGGAAGAGGTCAGAAACATTGAGTGATAGAATAATATGAACAAAACACATTAATATGGAGGTTAGAGTTCAACTCACATCATTCCACTGTAGGAGAGGATTATCCCATAAAACCAACTTAACCACGTCAGTTTTTATGGAAGCGCCTGTGAAATGCCAGAAAAGGAAGGTTGCTGTCAGGTATTTGTGTGCTACGGTATCGATTATTCATCTTTCTATGATTTTTCTATTGAAGTTTGGAAAAGTTCCGAAAGGGTGGCCTTTTCGTTTCTCATTTTCTAATAAAATTTAATATGCACACAACGTATTGAATAGATAACAAAAGAAGTAACTGTGAGGAACTAAACTTCGTGATTACGGACGCGTATATCGTAATAGGTACCACATAATCTGACAAACATAGATTATTTTTGTGTCTTATTTTCTTTTTTAGAGAAATCAATCCTTCTCAATTGTCATCGGTGGTGTAATTGTTAGTGTGTTCGTCTCTAGTATGGTATCTCGTGGTTTCGAGCCCTGGTCAGGTCAAACCAAAGACTATGGTACAAGGCCTTTCGAACTCGAAGTGATACTAACGATAATGTCATAATGTCTTTCCCGATCTTCGTAACTGCCAATATTCTATATTGATCATCACCTTCTTAGCATGATTGGACAAATGAAGAGCAATATCCATTCCAGAATAGTTTGCTCCTAGTAAAGCGACTGTCTGACCAGCAAACAATTCAGGGTGTCTATATTTCATGCTGTGTATAACGATCCCGTCGAATTCATTTTCCCCTGGTATATCGGGAATTCTAGGTCGTGTACAGTTGCTACAAGAGAAACATATTGAAACATTTTAACAATAACTAGGTCCTATCCTCATTCACGACATATTACCGGGTTTGCAACTAGATTAACACGACGGGTGCCACTAGTGGAGCAGGAACTGCTTACCCTTCCGGGAGCACATGAGTTCACCCCCGGTTTTTAGTGGGGTTCATGTTATTCGATCTCTAGTTCTTTTGGCCATTGCGTTGTCTGTTCTTCTTCGATATACGGATTCTGATTACTCCCCTTTGGTATCTGCAAACTCTTCTAACAAATAGACAGTTAATTCTAGATGCTCGCGAAGGTAAATATATATCTTATATGACTTCAACCTGTGAGCAACGTAACCGTGGTTGAGTAGCTTTTGTGTCAACTGTTGAGTTCTGTCCAAAAAATCACTGAATTGTGCACAAGGTCTAGAATAATATATGCAACAAGTTGAGAAATATAAATCCCACACGCTGGTGCTGCTGGAATGTTGCAACTGATGAATGGGAAGTTGACTAATGGAAAACTGGAGTCATTACATTAGTTGATTAGTTTTATCTGTAATATTTGCTCCGTTTTCGATTACAAGTTTAATGTCAAGGCAGGAAGCAAACATTTCGATCATCGTATAATACTCTATTTACTCAGAAATTGTAAAAGTATTAATTTTTGCTGCATCCAATTTTTCGCGGTTTCTCCCAACTGGACAAATTCGCGGGTACCTTTCTTCGCGCATTTCTTATTGCGCAAAAGCAAAAAAAATTACTTTTCGGTCAACCATTTTATTAGCAGACGACGTTTTATACTGACAAGATAAAATCGTATTACGTATTACATTTGTCATGTCAAATCTGCCCACTCTGTTTTATCTTAACAGTAAGTTAATTTATGTTCACTCATTATAAAATTACTAGTAAAACTGTCAAATACTAGTAGTGACACGATGTTAAAACGTTGGCTGCTACGCCCATCAGAGACACTCCCTCCTTCTCCGATACTACTGGATCCGCGGAATGCAGAAACGCCTGAACAAATAAACTATGGGCGTCAGTAAAAATGTCAATATAATGTAAATATCATTAATTTATTAATAATAGAACGATTATAATATTGGCTTCAAATTAATGCTTACCCACTGCATACAATAACAGCGTCAAACTCATCAGTACATATGTCGTTTTTCTTCCTTACGTCACTATAAGTCACACTCCATTTGGTGTCTCGTTTTCCAGGATTGACTGGCTTAATTTTCTCCACTTTTGTGTTAAACTTTTAAAATGTAAAACAATAAAATCAAACTAAAGCACAATTATTTCAGATACATACTTATGCATTATGGGTAATTTTGTTTTTACTTTTGATCTTAAATGCCGTTTAAACTAAAATATTAATATATATTTTTTAATTATGTAAGTCTAAAAATGTAAATGAATTCAACAAACAGTTCCAATATTAAATAGAAAATCTTAGAAGGAGATAAAATTGATTCCCGTTAATACATAAATACATCTATCTATCCTCATGGGATTTACGGCATCTGATTATCCCCTTTGGTATCTTCAAGCTTTTTGTATACATCGATAGTCATCACTTGCAACAATAACAACCACCTCTCCCCTCAAACAACTGAATAAAAACGGCCACGACATATGACGTTTGAAATCCAGATGCTGGGGTGGGATAGCCAAAAATAGGCAATGGTGTTAAACTGGTTCCTGGGGTCCCATCCACCCCCTGGTAATTGGATTTTCAACGACAATACATGTCTAACAGTCATATGAGCCTGCACAGATTCGCTTTCACTAAAAATCCCACAAACTATCGCAAAAGATATGACAACATAAACATAGACAGTGCAATAACAGTCTCAGTTGAGCAATCCATCTTAATGACAGAGTTGATACGTTAAGATAGTATGATGATAAAATACTCCCTAAAGTAAATGTTACATTTAGTACAATGAAATTAGTATTATATTGCCTTATAACTCCCGTGTGTCAATTATATGAGGGCCCGGGTGGCTCAATGAGTTGGGTAGTTGGATTACCTAACAACTCATACAAGCCTATCACCAATACGGCGTGGGTTCGCGCCCCAGCTTTGCAAATTACAAAAAGGGTGCACTCGACTCGCAGCCGCAAGTGATAAAGCTTACCAGTTGCTTGTCCATGGTCGGTGGTTCTCTCCAGGTACTCCGGCTTCTTCCACCACTTAAACTGATATAGCGTATGCATTTGTTTTATTTGCTATTGCTAATCTTTTGTACCAGTTTTAAATGTTCACCAGAGTTTATTTTTATTGTGTCTCTTTTTACCGATTTATCATATATGAGGATCTTCATATTTTTAACTTCGCTTTCCGGTTTTTCTGTCTCTTCTGCCATTTCCGGTATACGTAACCAGTAATCTCAAAGAAATCAAATGAAAAGAGTATTTTCTACAAATATGCGAATTAAGAGGTAGAATCAACCATTACAACCGGTCAAGTATACCTTTATGTACTTGCGAATGTTAAAACAATCTGCAAATCGATTCAAATACTGCAGCATTTCTGGTTGGCCAGGAAACGATGCGATGTCATCAGGTAGTGGAAAGCCATCAATTTCCATCAATTGCTTTGGTATATTAGTTCTATGTTAAAAATAATTAAGTTCTAGTGAATGCATTTAGAGAGAAAAACATACACATGTTTACAAATTGTAAATTAACATTTCCTTTTTTTTTAACCGTTTACATGATATTTACCAATTATTACGTGATGATTTCCGTATTGGCCTAGTTATTAGTCCGAGGGTAGCTGTATTGGCCTGAGGCGAATTAATAATTACCTATTATCACATATTCTATTGAACTAACGCCGAATTTGCATGTGTAATAAAAGCATAATTTGCGGCGTGTTATTTGCCTCCGGGGCAATAACATTTTACGAGGGCAATAATATACAATTACTACACTTCGCCTCGTTCAATATTGTTGTACTCTGCTCCATAAAACCTCATATTGATCAAGTTCAAGCGTAGTAATTGCTTTATTACATAAGGCTTCATTTGACTATAATATTGAAATTTTTGAAAATTTTATCATTTTAAAAAGTTTTGAAAATTTTTAAATTTTATGAAAATTTGCCTTTTTTTTTAAATTTTTTAAATTTTAAATTCTTTTATCATTTTAAAATTTTTTGAAAATTTTGAACTTTAAATTTTTTTTTTTAATTTTTATAATTTAGAAATTTTATGAAATTTTCTAACATATTGATTAGCAAAAAACTATTTCTGTGCAATAAAAAACCATATTGCACTCTCGTGCCACGTAATTTCATTCATTGATTTTGCACGAGAGTGCAATATGCTTTTTTATTGCACAGAAATTGTTTTCTGCTAATCAATATGTTAGCGAATGGAATGTCACGTGTATTGCTTCTGGCCAATAGAAAAACAGTAAAATAGAGCCTTATGTAATAACATGTTTTATTACATAATGACTGTAAATATCCGTACTTTAGCTAAGTAAAGTCTAGAAGTCAATAAATAATGGTATTCACCTGCTAAAAGTGATATCCACCGGGTGACGTCATAAGCCTTATAGTATGTGTAATAAAACAATTACAGACTTTTGTAGAAGTGAATATGAATTTTTATTGACCTGCAAAACCAACATTGACCTCAGCCTTCGGCTTCGGTCAATATTAATTTACAAGTCAATAAAAACTTATATTCACTTCTACAAAAGTCTGTAATTGTATAATCTGCCCTCTTGTGAAGGGCAATAACATGTTATCTGCCCTGGCAAAATATGTGATAAATAGATTAATACATGGCCTTTTTCATATTGCCTTTGTCATCAGCCCTCGGCTGATATCGTCCCTCAGGGCCGATATCAAGGTCTCGTGCTGATAACAAGGGCAATATGAAAAAGGTCATGTATTAATTTATAATTATAAAATCATAAACTCGGCCAATATAAAAAAACTAAGCCAATATCGGAAAAACTAAACCAATATCGATATTGGCTCAGTTTTTTATATTGGCCGAGTTTATGATTTTATATTGTAAAGACAGTTTAGGTTGTATTGACAACAATAACATAGAGTTAATTAATAATGCATATTATTGGCTTACCACACACGTTTGTTTGATTTATTGATTGATTTAACGCGAAGTGGTGAGTAGTATTTCAAATGCAAGTGTTTTTTTTCTTTTTCTAAATATCTTTCAAAACTAAATAAATGTTTAAACAGTAATGTTTCCATTAATATCAAGAAAACGAAGCATCACATCTCATATTAACTGAACTCAATGAACACAAAAAATTTCACGACAGAAGAAGTTGGTAATCCATTTCATGGCTTGGGACAAACAGAAAAATATGGCAGGGTTAAAGCGATTAATTGGATTCTAATTCTCCCCTCTTGTTAACTGGATCACCAACAGCAATACATAAATAAACAAACGATACAAAAGTATAAATAAATACATGTACATATATTACGGATTTAGTTTGTTACACAAATGTGCATTGGTTCTTCAACCCTGAATGTCAGCATATATTCGGAAAACAAACGGGGTATATATTTCAGTGTCCCAAAAACGATAACATGGCCGACAAAATAGAAACGCTTCAGTGAATCAATAGCATAATACGGAATGATAAATGTATTTTAACAAAATTAAATCCTGTTTTTATACTCACAACGGCTTTATGAACCAAAAAATATTACAACAGATAATTCCACCCCAAACACCAGATCGTTTCAGCAAACTCTTAGATAATTAATTAATGAAATATCACATTCTATATTTAGCTAAAATCTAATGAAAATGAAGTAAAATATATTGATTTATGAAGAAAGATAATGTTCAGAATCTGTTCAGAATTTTCAGCAATGTTCAGAATCTGTTCAGAATCTTTTCAGAATTTTCAGTAATATTCAGAATCTGTTCAGAATTTTCAGCAATTTTCAGAATTTTCAGAATCTGTTCAGAATTTTCAGCAATGTTCAGAATCTGTTCAGAATTTTCAGCAATGTTCAGAATCTGTTCAGAATCTGTTCAGAATTTTCAGCAATTTTCAGAATTTTCAGAATCTGTTCAGAATCTGCTCAGAATTTTCAGCAATGTTCAGAATCTGCTTAGAATCTTTTCAGAATTTTCAGACACTTTTCAGAATTTCTAGCACAAAAACTGGTCTATTCAGAATCTCTTGACTTTGTAGTGCAGGTTGTAACCATGTTGATATTATCTATCAATTTAGTTCTGGCTTGTAAGTATATTGGACAATCCAAAAAGAAATGTTTTAAATCTTCAAAGGCAGCTCTACATCGAAAAGATGGGTCAGATACAATTCATACTCGAAATAAATCATAATTTAAAAACTTCTTAGCTGGGTTAAAATAATATTCAATTTCCGAGGACCATAGAAATAATGTTTAGGAACAACATGATTTTCAGCTTCATCAATTTTCTTTAATTCTGATTTAAATTTAAATTTTGATAAGGTATCAACGTGTCAAATAGTGTTATTTAAACTATTCCACATTTTTATTGTGGAGGGGATAAAATAATCTCTAGTCGAAGACAGTCTACAGAAAGGTAAAATAATATCATTCCAATTTCAATACAAAGGGTATATCTGTTATATTATTAATTTGACTGGTTAACCAATATTATTTTACTAAATGAATACAGAGGGCTCTGAATGTGTATTTCTTTCCACAGATCCAAATCGCATGTACATGTATATATGTGTACATCCTTGGTGACACCATTACGACCATTTAAATTTTTTTTGGCAGAGTCCGAGTTACTCGTTTATTATCCTTGGCTACTTAAAGAAATTATTCAGAAAACTAAATATACAATGGGTTCTCATAACAAAAAATTATCAACATTTTTTTTTAAATAACAACAAAAATATTAACAAGTTCCAATTAACATCAAAATAAAAGAACTCACTTTCTTCAGTAACTTTGTTAAAGTAATGTTTTCATTTATATGATAATATGTAATTAGTTTCAAGAAATCAGAAAATGGAAGGATTCACTGTCTTTGGAAAATGTTGTAGTTTATAGTAATATTTTGGCAGTTATTAGTGTATAGCTTTGAAATATAAACGTAATGTTTGGAAAAACGTAAAAAAAGGGGGCTAAAGGTGAGGTTAACTGAACCTCTTTCCAGTTTTGCACCCTAGACAGAATAACTTTATATTTACACACACGGCATATGTATTGTGCTTATACTGCATAACAACTTGGTTCCTAAATCAAATGATTTCTTGTTGACAGAAAATATCGATAATCATGGGTTAATTATATATTTTCATTATTTAGTTCAAAATATGGATGATTTAGATTTTTCTTCATTATAAACACATGATATTGCAGTAAAAATAAAATATGCGTACATAGACGAGAAATATAAAATGTATCTGTACTCGCTTTGAAACAGGAAAGGAAAGCTCGCTAGCGGTTCGCTTTTCACCCAGCTTCTAAAGCTCTTACAAATAAAAGGAGCCGTCGAGGTCGTGATCATATAAGTGTTGTATTTACATCATTATGTGATAAAATTGTCAGTGACATACCCTAGATCAGTGGTTTTCTCCGGGCATTCCCGTTTCCTCCGCTTATAAAACTGACCGCCACGATATAACGGAACTATTGTTAAAAGTGGCGTTAAACACCATAACCATAACCCGCGTACAGACATATTTAATATATGCCGACAATCTACATGTACGTATATCATTTATGTACATAGTGTACGTTGTACTTACGATACAGCTTAATGAGTTAGTGACTGTACTTTGACAACCCTGTACATAAATTATCACTATTATCCCGAAAGCGAAGAAAACTATGCATGAAGTAGCAGTACATATATTTCGTGCGTTTCTAATAACATAAATTTTATTTCATCGGTAAGACACACACTTATTATGTAATATTAAAATAAATTTTCGTAAGCAACTTTTTATGGAAATTACTTTAATTCATTACTTTCATATTACGTAATTATAATCGTTGGCCTGTAGCCAGAAAATGTTAAAAAAGTGGTGTCAATACTGCTCAGTTAGATACAAGCAACATACATGTAAAAAAATAAAATTTGACTATAAGGGTTAGGATTATGGTGTTTAACGCCACTTTCAACAAAATTTCAGGTGTGTCGTGGCAGTTGATTTTATGTCATCTGTGGTTCTTTCCTTATCCAAAGAACTGCATTCGTGGTGTAATGGCTAGCGGACTCGCCTCGAGTGGGGTAGATCTTATATTCGAGACCCGGTTGAGTCAAACAAAAGACTATATAAATGATATATATACTCCTCCACTAAGCATACGACAGTAAGTAGAAAGAACAAATACTGGTTGGCTTGAAATCAGGATAATGTGTCCAGGTGGAACCACATGTCTACAATCGGACTGCTGCTTCATTGAGATGTCAGTATTAAAATCCAACTAAGTAAGTTGGTCTAGTACAAAGCCGACCTCATCATCATCTCATCCAATGTAACTTGTTCTCACCATGACATTGCAAAAAAAAAAAACCTGCTCATTTGGCGTTAAACAACAATCACTCGCCAAATCACTCTCATCAAAGCGATTTCCATAATTTAGAGGAATAATTGTTTATTGTTAGTAACGATAGACGATATCCATTACCATTCGCTAGATTTGCTCGTGTTTCATAGATACATCTACTATCGTCATCCCTTTGTATGTATTGATTGATTCATAAATTCATTGACCATGGATTGGTGTAATAAAAGATTTGAAGATACCAGTGGGGTAATCAGAAACCGTAAATGAAAGATTTGAAGATACCAATGGGTGTAATCAGAAACCATAAATAAAAGATTTGACGATACCAATGAGGTAATCAGAAACCGTAAATAAAAGGTTTGAAGATACCAATGGGGTAATCAGAAACGGTAAATAAAAGACTTTTAAGATACCAGTGAGGTAATCAGAAACCGTAAATAAAAGATTTGAAGATACCAATGGGCAATCAGAAACCGTAAATAACAGATTTGAAGATACCAATGGGGTAATCAGAAACCGTAAATAACAGATTTGAAAATACCAATGGGGTAATCAGAAACCGTAAATAAAAGACTTGAAAATACCAATGGAGTAATCAGAAACCGTAAATAAAAGACTTGAAGATACCAGTGAGGTAATCAGAAAGCGTAAATAAAAGATTTGAAGATACCAATGGGGTAATCAGAAACCGTAAATAACAGATTTGAAAATACCAATGGAGTAATCAGAAACCGTAAATAAAAGATTTGAAGATACCAATGGGGTAATCAGAAACCGTAAATAAAAGGTTTGAAGATATCAATGGGGTAATCAGAAACCGTAAATAAAAGATTTAATGATACCAATGGGGTAATCAGAAACCGTAAATAAAAGATTTAAAGATACCAATGGGGTAATCAGAAACCGTAAATAAAAGATTTGAAGATACCAATGGGGTAATCAGAAACCGTAAATAAAAGATTTGGAGATACCAATGGAGTAATCAGAAACCGTAAATAAAAGATTTGAAGATACCAGTGGGGTAATCAGAAACCGTAAATAAAAGGTTTGAAGATACCAATGGGGTAATCAAAAACGGTAAATAAAAGACTTGAAGATACCAGTGAGGTAATCAGAAACCGTAAATAAAAGATTTGAAGATACCAATGGGGTAATCAGAAACCGTAAATAATAGATTTGAAAACACCAATGGGGTAATCAGAAACCGTAAATAAAAGATTTGAAGATACCAATGGGGTAATCAGAAACGTAAATAAAAGATTTGAAGATACCAATGGAGTAATCAGAAACGTAAATAAAAGATTTGAAGATATCAATGGGGTAATCAGAAACCGTAAATAAAAGACTTGAAGATACCAATGGAGTAATCAGAAACCGTAAATAAAAGGTTTGAAGATACCAATGGAGTAATTAGAAACCGTAAATAAAAGATTTGAAGATACCAGTGGGGTAATCAGAAACCATAAATAAAAGATTTGATGATACCAGTGGGGTAATCAGAAACCATAAATAAAAGATTTGATGATACCAATGGGGTAATCAGAAACCGTAAATAAAAGATTTGAAGATACCAATGGGGTAATCAGAAACCGTAAATAAAAGACTTGAAGATACCAGTGAGGTAATCAGAAACCGTAAATAAAAGATTTGAAGATACCAATGGGTAATCAGAAACCGTAAATAAAAGATTTGAAGATACCAATGGGGTAATCAGAAACCGTAAATAAAAGGTTTGAAGATACCAGTGGCGTAATCAGAAACAGTAAATAAAAGGTTTGAAGATACCAGTGGCGTAATCAGAAACAGTAAATAAAAGGTTTGAAGATATCAAATATAAAAAGGTAAATTGAAGAAAGGCAGACAATGCCATGGCCAAAACAAAAAGACTAATAGAACAAATAATGATCTATAAATCATTACACAGAAAGCTAAAGACAGAGCAACACGAACCAACGAAGGAAGACTATTGATTGATGTAAATGTGGTATGATCATAAATTGTCCCAAGTTTTTGTGCACTCAATGGGGTAATTAATCTTATCATTCCCACTCAGACAGTTATATGTATCATGTGTACTGTAAATTTAAACCATTTGTTGTTATTCATCCAATTACGTGTTAAATGTATGTGTCAAATCATGTCTGATTATTTTAAATATTATTTTGAATTACATGTACAATATTTTATTGCAACTTAATATACTTATTGATAAAATACTGGGTTTTATTATTTACGATTTGCATAATTTTACATTCAACTTTATTTATTTGAATAGAGGATACAATTGGTAATATATAATTCATACCTTTAAGGAGTTGATTTAAATGCATTTATGATAGCTATGTTAGTTATTCTAACATTTATTTATCAATAATTAAAAGACAATTGTATTGCTCTCAATGTCAAAATCTAGATTTAGGTGAAGGTATGAAGCACACCTATCTGTGGTATCATTTATTACAATTTCAACAGAAAAAAGTGCGATCAACTTAGTCACCAAAACGTGTAATTACTTAATGATAGGACATCATCGGAACATAGGGTAGGTTGCCTTAATTGTAGAAGCCACTGCATGCAGTCTGTTTCATGCGAATACAGGAACAAGCCGACGAGAAGAAGAGTACAGTTTGGCAAGAAGATTTTGAAGATACCAAAGAAGTAATCAGAAGCCGTAAATCTAAGATACCAAAGAGGTAATCAGAAGCCGTAAATCTAAGATACCAAAGAGGTAATCAGAAGCCGTAAATCTAAGATACCAAAGAGGTAATCAGAAGCCGTAAATCTAAGATACCAAAGAGGTAATCAGAAGCCGTAAATCTAAGATACCAAAGAGGTAATCAGAAGCCGTAAATCTAGGATACCAAAGAGGTAATCAGAAGCCGTAAATCGGGGAAAGACAAACAATGCAATGGGCAAAAAGACAAACAATGATCTATGAAACCAAAGATCGATAAACATGAACCTCACTAAATACCGGTGTGAACTCAGGTGCGGTATCGTTGTGATATGTAGATTCAGGTTGATAGAAAAAAATGTCCAATGTTTTATCATGTCTGACCGTTGGGTCTATAGTGTAGACGTTGCATTGTATAAAATAATTTGAGAAAGAACCTTAACTTCCCTTAACAGCTTAAGTGCAAATGTTATTGCATTAATCAGCATGGTTATATGCATTACAATGATATACAGGGTCAGAGTGGAATGTGTCGAATCATAAGATGGACTTAAGTGGAGAAGTTTGTCTTCTTCACATCTTAATATGCAGTTAAGTGAATTGACATTGTGAATGACAAAAATCATTATTGTGACATGTAGCTTTTTTCTGGGTTTGTTTTCGCAAATGTCGGCCCAGGGGTCTATTGGATCCAAGCCCCTGTCGAGTCCATGGTTTGATATACGTTTACGCTTCAATGGAGAAAATTAAAATTAGTAGATATATATTCTTAAGAACCAAAAATGAAATATAATCATATTTCACATAAAGCATTTTGAGTTGTGAAATGGAAGTCCAATATTGCACCGATGATGTTTCCTATGTCTATTGGGTTCGGACCATTAGAGTTCGAGTACTGCATGATGAATACATTCTTCCAATAAAATGAAAATATCAAACTGTTGGTACAGTGTCAAAATCCAATAAAAACTAGAGGCTCAGTGGGCTGAGCCTGTGTCACTCACCTTTCATTCTACAATGAGGAAACTTTATATGGAACCTTCAATGGTGCTTTCTACCAAATTTCGGTTCATTTTGGCTACTCAGTTTCAGAAACAAGAATTACCTATGGTGGCCATGTTTGTTAACTGATCAAAACTAAATGAGCACTATCTATAGAGAACCTTCCATAGATGATTCCTACCAATTTTCGGTTAATTTAGCAAGGCGCTTTCAGAGGGGAAGATTATTTAGAAATCTACCAATCAGAAACAAGAATTTCCTGTGGCAGCCATTCTTGTTAACGGACCGGGACAAAATAAGCAATATCTATAGAGCACCTTCCAAAGATGCCTCCTACCAAGTTTCAGTTCATTTGGCAAAGCGGTTTCAGAGTAGAATAATTTTTTTTAGAAATCAACCAATCAGAAACAAGAATTTCCTGTGGCGGCCATGTTTGTTAACAGATCGGGACGAAATTATCAATCTGTATAGAGGAACATCCATAGATGCTTCCTACCAAGTTTTAGAGAAGAAGATTAAAACGTGAAAAGTTAACGGATGACGAACGACGGACTACAAGTGATGGCAAAAGCTCACATTGCCTTTGGCAAGGTGAGCCAAAAAGTCGTAGATAGAGGCACTTAGTGTGAGATATACGATCAAGACACGGAAGAGGGAGGATGGTAGTCACTTACTGGTCCCACTGGTCTCACACATCCATCCATATATTCTATCAACATTAAAACCATATTTATATTCGAATTACAAAACTTGTTGCTATTCTTATATTATTAAGTTATTGGTGACCAACTCATTTATTAAACTAACATCTAAAACAAACACAATTAACTTACTTCAATTTGGCACCTTATCATCATGCTTAGATATCACATATTTATAGAAGCATCTATATTGACAATAAAGAATCTGCATGTGCTTGTAGAAAGAATATCAGAAAATGTAATGACAAAAAGATATTACGTCAAAAAACAGAAAACAATGATCTACAAAACACTACATAAAAAATAAAGATTGATCAAAACGAACCCCACACAAACCGGGGTGGAGTAAGCAGTTCCTGCTCCACTAGTGGTTCCCATCGTGCTAGATATTGTTGGCAGTGGCATTAAGCCCCAACAAGCATGTTCCGCTATGTAACGGTGCACAAATCGTGAATGGTTACAACACATTGTAAACTGCATCATTTAAATCACTATATATACATGTTCATCCAAGCATGGCACCATTAATCACATTTGAAAGTAAAATCGTTCACCGGTTTTACACTACGATGAACGCACGCGTAGAATATCTTTTGATAGTTAAAGCTGTATAGCATAAGACCGTGTTCACATATAGATCGATTGCGATCGGTTTAGGTTAGTTCGATTCAGTTTGAAACCGCTTTGTGTTCAGATTGGATCGACCTCGAACCGATTGCAATCGTTTCCGGTAATAACCACTGCTCACACTGCTCATTTGATTCGATCTCGAATCGATTCAATTTTCTGTTGTCTTCCGGGCACGTGCCACTAGTAGACTGTTGCTTGGATATAATCATGGCTGATCTTGCAAACATAGTGTTGTTTATGCTTATTTGCATTTTAAATGGAATGATAGTTGACTTTAGGACAAGAAGACTGCTTCAAAGGAGGATCTACAGACCTTTTATTTAACGCATGCCTAATGAACACGTTTGGAACCGATCCCGAATCGATTTAGTTGTTCTCATCTAACTGTGAAACGCACTTGTTTAGAGCGATCTAATTTAGACCACATATTTTATGGTCTCAAATTAGACCGATTGCGATCGATCTTTCTTTGGTGTGAATATTGAAATCGATCCCGAAGCGATCGAGATCGATCTAAATACGCTTAGTGCGAACAGGGTCTATGATTGTAATTTAAAAACGTAAATATCAAATTCAGTGCACATTTTGGAATAACCTCTATCAGGTACGCTTAAAATCAAGATTGGGAAGTCAAATAATTTAGAGTCTTGGAAGCAATACAACCAAAAGGTTAAAAAAAAAACTTGTCCAAAATATCAAAGGCACAAATTATTCAACTATTTATCTTGTGTAGGTGCCTGATTTGAATCTCATTAATCTGTAGAATTTCACCATATGTTGTAACGCTCCCCAAGCCAGGACCTGGATTTCCATCGGCAATGTGTTTAATGATTTCAAGTGATAACCAGTTGTTCGTATTGTCAATATTGGTAGAATTGTTGTAATCACCATTTAAAAAGAGTTTGAAGATACTAAAGTGGTATCAGAATCCGTAAATCGAAGAAGAAAAGACAATACAATAGCCAAAAGAAAAAGGACAAAAGGACAAACAACGATCTACAAAACACAAAAAATCGGGGGTGAACTCAGATACTTCTGAAGAGTAAGCAGTTTCTGCTCCATTAGTGGCATCCGCCATGTTACTCTTATTGCTAAACGAGTATCTTTAAAATATCGTATCTGTTGTTTAATTAAGACTGAGATGAAATGATAAACAAAACAAAAACAAAATCCACACTGAAAAAAAATAAATTCTAAAATCCAATAGAAGAATCGTAGAAGCAGAGTCCATATCGATCCCTAGCACACATACTCAGTGTTGTTCACTTTTCTGGCTTGGTACAGGCACCTCATGAAAAGTATGAAGATATCAAATGGTACATTGAAGGAGAGACAGTACAATGGTCAAATGGAAAAGACCAAACAATGATACACAAAACACTACAGAGAAAACTAAATATTGAGCAACACGAAACCCAATTAAAAATAGGGGGAGAGTTCAGTTGTCCAAGAAAGGTTACCAGTTACTTCCCCACTATTACTCGCTACAAATGCGATGACAAGTAATGATGCAGAAAGGATGGGATTATATTATATTAAGACAAATGGAACATGTTCGTGGTCATTGGTGACACAGATAATATGCAACGATTAACCAGGCCATGGTGGCAACCAGAAAACTTAAGAAGTGATGACATCTACTTAACCACTAGCAACCCTTGGTTCAGAAGCTTCCTAGTTAGCAGCAACATTATATTTAGGAAATGATAAGCACCACAATATCGTACCTACTGAGAGATATACATACTCCATATGCAGGTGGTGCTGGAATGTTGCTACACATAAATGGAAAATGTTCATTGATCGCATTTCACCTTACACCGGCCTAGAGTTATATAAAACATTTCAATTCATTATTAGTATATGTATATTTTGATGACAAATAAAACACAAATATACATTTAACAAAATTCAAACAATTTAGTTCGAATTCATTTCAACGGAGTGCTTCCTCTGCAATTAAAAAATAAATCTTTTCAAAACTGGTTCAATGTGATTTTTATCGTTGTTGTTATCTTCTGTAAAATCAACCTTGCGCTTTATGAACTAGGTTCATATTACAAAATATATTGAACTAATAGCAAAAAAAAAAAAAACAAAAAAAAAACAATGGATAAATAATATATCACGAATAGATAACATATTACAAATAAATAAATTACCCATAATTCTGGGCCAAAAAAGAATCTTACCATAAAACTATGTACCCCAATCACTTAACATAAACACATTTCCTACACATATTTTGTGACATTCATTGTGCAAGTATTCTATGGAAATAACACAATGACAAGTTATTCTCTGTTAAACATATTAATTTATTTTTAAGGTAAGAACTGTGTTATTTATACATAATTAATTGGTGTTTCTTGTTTGTGAAGAAACAGCTAACATTTTCAGACAAAAATTCTAATTAATATGACTGTTGTATATTAGAAATTGAAAGTTTGTTGTCATTAAGTATTTTGGAGAAAAACATGTTATTCCGTGAATGTCAAATCCCGTTGAAAATCCTACCCATATATATATATATATATATATATATATATATATATATATATATATATATATATAAAACAGTTATTTAAATGTGTTGCCCTGTTGTGTATTTATATTATTGTTATTGTACTTTTATTAATTTATATGTGGGATTTCAATTCTGTTATGTAAATAATTTCATATGAGTAACATCTGGTTCTTTTGTCCCGCACATGGACCGTCATTTTTTTTTTAAATTGTAAAGTCGCCATATTGATTCGACCTTTTATTTAATTAGACATTGATACAGTCCCTCGGTTGGACGAAAATTTTGTCATTCAACAAAGTGTTTAATTCTTTCTCACTTTGTTTTGTTTGCTTGGTGTTGTTTTACAAACCATTTTAGACCTGCTGAAACAATGTCCCTCCAAAGGAGACAAATATGTTATCGATGAGGAACTCCAGCATACTGATCACTTGTTCCTCGGTGTAGCATGTTGTACCTTTTTGAATTTTGTTTGAAAAATATGTCGAATTGTAGCCTAACACAACATATTTTGAGCCATAGTTTCTATGACTGAAAGCTTTGTGAATTGTTTCTTTTAAGTGGGTTTTTAATTTATCATGCGGTAGGGTGGTATATAGAGTTGAAAAATCTAAAGTTTTGATGGAGGATACCTGAGAGAAAGATCTTGATTTAAGGTTATCCAAAAGGTCTTTTAGAGTTTTTCAAAATCTACAAAATCCATAAGCTAGAGACATTAACAACATTAAGCACACAAGACAAATATAAAGAAAACACAGCAACACGAAACTCATCAAAGCACCGGAGATGAAACCTTGGAACTAACCAAGGGTAAGCGGTCCCTGTTTCTTACAAGACACATGTCGTGTTACTCATATAGTCCGGCAAGCGTATTGTCGGCGATAGAAGAAAGATATATTCTACGCAAAAATGAAAAGATTCGTTGCCATTTGAGATACGAACAACGAATACTTATTTTGATAATTCATACCGTGATTGTGAACTGTAGAACAGCAATAAATGTGATGCTCCTTTATTTTAATTTAATTTAATTAATGTGTTCATGTGGAATACTATATTGCTTCATTATTCTTTCTTATTAATATGTGGATATTTTTCCATTAGTATTGCTGATTATAGTTTTGCGTGGTTAAGAGCGTTTTCAATAATATTTCAATTATATCACACGAGATCAGTTTCATGGTGGGTGTGTAATACCGGACTATCTGCAATGAGCCAGTGACCATTATAATCCCAATATTATGAGTGTAAAGTTTAATTGGTAATTATCAATGATTCCACGAATATCAATAAAACGAACAACCATCTCTAACCTGAAATATTTGGTAGGGATCCGTGTTGCTCATCTTTTTGGTTTTCTGTGTTGTGTTTTAGCTTTGTTTGTCTTCGACCTGTGTCTTGTGCACCCTATGATGCCAGTTTCACTGAATTGTTCATTCCTGATTGCCCCTTCGTTTTTCTCTAACGTTTATTTGTCGCTTTAAAATCTGATTCAACCCACCATTTCTTTAGAAATGCCTGTACCAAGTCAGGGTCATTACGGTTTTCACAGTTTTCCGGTTGTTGACTGATTTTGTCTGTTTATATACTTATGAGTTTTGACTTTCCCTTTGTAAGATTGTTCGGAGTTCGGTAATTTTGTTATTACCCTTATTATTTACCTCAGATGTTTAAATGCGCTACGCACCACTAACATGGAATGGTATGACAACTGCTGTTAATCAGATAGAAATCACCCAAGCTTATGTTACCTAGAACTCAATAAGGAAATAAACATGGGAAACCCAGTCTCTAAATATATCTTTGTATCATGCGTATTGTGTTTGTGAGTAAGTAAGTAAGTTTGAAATCACCCAAGCTTATATTACCTAGAACTCAATAAGGAAATAAACCTGGGAAACCCAGTGTATATAAATATGTCATCGCACTGTGTTTGTGAGTAAGTGGGTTAATGGTTGTTGTATAATGCCAACACAGCATTTTGTTTTAGCTTTATCATGGGGAGAACAAGTTAATTTAATGTGTTTGTGTCTGCTCCTATATTTACTCATATAGATATAACGATATAACTGAAATATTGTTGAAAGTGGCGTTAAATACCATATCCCAAACCCCCATATAGATATAACAACCTTAATAAAATATGTAATCTCAGTTCTCTTCCTCACCATGACAAAAAAGATGGAACGACTATTCTACTAGTAGGGAGTACTACATTGTGTATGTTGATCATGTCTAAATATGGAATTTTCAAAGGTGTTTCCTTTTATTTCCAGTGTTAATAATAAAAACTATGTAATCTGAGTTTCCGTTCTCCCCATGAAAAAATGCAAGGGAGGTACGACTAATGTAGGAAGTGGCTCAAAGCTAACGGTGTGAGTTCGAATCACGTTGATAGAGAGGTGTAATTGATACAGCACTATGTGATGCAGTTTGTCAGTGACTTGCGACAGGTCGGTGATTTTCTCCAGTTTCCTCTATCAATAAAACTGAGCGACACGATACAAATGAATTATTGTTGAAAGTGGCGTTAAACACCATAACCCTAACCCCCATACCTTCTAAATCTGGACATTTTCAAAGTTGTTTTGTCCTATTTAGAATAATGTTCTAATAATTTATACTATGCTATCAGAGAACAAAAAATGGATGGATAAGATTTAAAATTTCTTTTTTTAACTTAAGGAAATAAATCCGGGAAAATCAGTGTGTTATTGTACCATACGAAATGTATTTTTATCTACTCATCACTTACTTGTATAGATATAACAATCTTAATTAGCCCTATGTACTGTAATTTCCCTTCCTCGCCCTGAAAAAAATGGAACGAAAGTTCTACTAGTACGGAGTAGTAAGTGGATCATATTTAAATATAGAATTGTTTAAGGTGTTTCCTTTTTTTCCCTATTTAGAATGATGTTCTAAAAGTAAACTCTATGTAACTTGTGTTCTCATTTCTTAGTAATGAAAAAAAATGTAATGGGGTGAATAAAATCTAAATATTGAAATTTGTGAAGTTTTGTTTCCTTTATTCCATTTAGAATTATGTTCTAATAATAAACTCTATGTAATCTGAGTTTCCCTTTCTTGTAATGAAGAAAATGTAAACGGTGAACAAAATCTAAATATTGAAATTTGGGATGTAATTTGAATTTCCCTTTGTTGTCATGACAACCAATGTAATAACAGAACAAATAGTAGTTAGTGGATCAAATCTAATTATGGAATTGTTCAAGTTGTTTTATTTTTCTCTATTTCAAATAACGTTCTAAGAATAAATTCGATGTAAGCTTAGTTCCTTTTCCCACCATGAAAAGCAATGAACTTTCCTTTTATATGTAGCAACATTTCAATAACACCTGCATATGGAGTATAGGCATCTCTATATCGATACCATGTTCCAGAGCATAATTTCATTGATAGAGAATAGCTGCTAAGATGGAAGCTACTGAACCAAGGGTTCCTAGTGGTTAATTTGAAATATTATTACTAGACAAGGTTTAAGGTCGCCATCATGACTTGGTTGACCGTTACGGAATATCTGTGTCACAAATGACCACATTTATGTTCCGTTTGTCGTAATCATAATCCTGTCGTTTCCTCATTCATGACTGACTTGTCATCCGGTTATAACAAGAATAACACAATGGGTGTAAATCGTGGAGTAGAAACTGCTCGCCCTTCTAGAACACCTGAGTTCACTACCGGTTTTTAGTGTTGTTCCTGTTGCTCAATCATTAGTATTCTGGGTAGTGTTTAGTTTGTCAGTGTTTGTGGGTTTTTTTGTTTTTTTTTACCAATGTGTTGTCTGTCCTTCTATTTACAGAGTCTGATTACCCCTTGGGTATCTCCAGACTCTTCTTGACCTTAGTTGTTTTACCGAACGTGTGACGGTCAACAATGTCACCAATATCAATTACACGAGTACTAACCTCTCACCTGAAAACATTGAACTTAGAAAAAGGCCGCGACCAATGGCGATGGAAATGCAAGTCATGGCGTGGGACAGACAGGAGAACAGGTTTAAAGGACCTCCTTTGGAGAACTGGATCTCTAACGACAATAGAGATATTAAAAGCAGGTCATGTAAACCTGTTTTCCACGTAGAAAACCCCTATTCAAAACTAGTTTGCAAGTCATGCTTTATAACGTGATTTTTTTTATATTGAGATATTTTATTAAGCTTAATTTAATGATGCGGGTCATTAACAGTTATTGTAATTCAATTGAGGATCTTTATACCAATTTTTTTTAAACCAAATTTCAGACAAAGTAAATGGTAAAGAACATATATATATATAGTATCTCAAATAAAGATTATTTCTTTCTGTTTTTCACTTTTTAATAATTTTGAGTAAAACTATGAATGATACAATAAAAAGGGTCGTAAAAATGGCTAAAGATAAATACACAATTAAATGACCTCTGTGTACCTCAATATTTAAATGACTCGATATATACATAATGGTGCATGCTTCGCTCAGTTTTAAAGTTTGGCATGCATGTTGACACTTCATTTTACAGGTTAACACAGTACTCAAATTTCTTTGATCTGATTAATTAATTTCCAAGGTAAGACATGATTTTTAAATGAATACTGGAACTTTTTGTAACTTTTAACTTGTTTGTAAATAAGAGCAACACACAATGTTTTTGTTGTAGTCCAAAAACAGTGATCTACGTGTAACTAAACTGATTGTTGTGTGCACGAAAATATGATCATGCCATCATATGTGTTTGAAAGTGATATTCCTTTGACAATTATAAATCATACATTTGCATACATGTAGTTTTGTGCCTGTCCTAATCTATAACGGGAAATTCCAACGTCATATGTTATGGTCTACTTTTTATGTTCCATGATTTGTTGATGTTTCTGTGTTATTAAATACGTAGCAGTATTCAATGCGGATTCGGTTGGCTTGCAATCGGGATGATGTTTGTGGAATGTTATTTCGGCATACTCATATAGTGAAAATGCATAAAAATAAGGAGTCAACAAAAATGTCAAAAATATTTTTTATCAATGTGTGACGTAAAAGTGTTTTTGACATTTACTTTCGTAGTTAACATACTTCAGGTGACTTGGGGTTGTTGATGGAGATGGTTCACGATAGATGTTCCACCCTCACTGAATTTGGTACTTCCTTGACGACTATTTTACCTATTTTGTTCCAGTATTGTTATAAATACTGTTATAGTGACAGCCGGAACCTTTGAGCCGTAATGAAAGCGGCAGGTTTGGCCCATTACAATCTGATTCAACTCACCATTTCTTTAGAAATGCCTGTATCAAACGTTTTTCACAGTTTTCAGATTGTTGACTGATTTTGTCTGTTTATATACTTATGAGTTTTGACTTTCCCTTTGGAAGATTGTTCGGAGTTCGGTAATTTTGTTATTACCTTTATTCATCATAATATAAATTTCAGCAACATGACGGGTTCCAGTAGTGGAGTAGGTATTGTCTACCCTTCCAAAGCACACTAGTTCACGCAGCTTATTAGTGAGGTTCGTGATACTCAATCTTTCGTTTTCTGTGTAGTACATTGTATTTTGTTGGCCATTATTTTCTTTTTGTTCTTTTTCTTTGGCCATTGTATTGTCTGTTCTTCGATTGCGACTTCTGATTATCCCTTTGGTATACTTAAGCAGTCCTTTATATGTTTGCGCATTGAAAATGTGGCGTATAAACAGAAATAATTATTTCATTCAACTATTACCACTGATCTCTATCTGTCTTAAGGGACTATTAAAGTACTTAACCCCCACTTTTTACTTAAGTGTTTGTACCAAGAAGAGTTTGAAGATATCAAAGGGGTAATCAGAATCGGTACATTGAAGGACATATAACACAATGACCAAAAGAAAAAGGACAAACAACGATCAACGAAACATAGCACAAAAAACTAAAGATCGGGTAAGACGAACCCCACTAAGAACCTGGGGTGAACTCAGTTCCTATTGGCACTCGACCAGTTACACACCCTGTGACAAGTCATGAATGAGGGAAGAAGGTGTCCGGTGATGTATTTGTGTCAGGGGAATCATTTTTGCCTCTTTCTACAATTTTCCTATTGGAATTTGGAGCTTTACGAAAGTGTGCCATTTTTTGTTTTGTTTTTCATTTTATTCAGGTATAATTAAGAAGTCAATTTTTGGTTTGCACAGTAACAGAAAAATGTGCTAACTACGTATTACCTACGATTTTGACAAAAAATTACGATTTGGCAGATAATGCCACTTTAAATAATTTGAATCATATATCTTTTAATTAAGTACACAATTGTATTAAATGACCTACATAATTATACCTGTAGCTCTTTTATTGTTGCTAAATATGGCATTTAATAAATCATTTATATTTTGAATATTATGTAGCCCGTATTTTTTTTTTATATCAGATGTTATCCCACGAATCGAATATTTCTAATAAAAAAACGTAGATATCTGATTTAGTATACACGACGTGTCTCTGGAATAATAATCATTAGGCACGCTCAATGTAGAAAAGAGGAAGGCCAGATGACTTAAAAATCTAATCTGGGAGCAAGTAAATACTAAATACCCAGAACGGAATAGCTAGCATTGGCTGGGGCGGTCGTGATCATATGGATATACAATTACCTAAGCAATCAGTGCCTATCACCACTAACGTTGTGAGTTCGAATCGGTACATCGATGGACATATAAGACAATGACCAAACGAAAAAGGACAAACAACGATCAACAAAACATAACACAAAAAACTAAAGATCGTGTAAGACGAACCCCACTAAAAACCTGGGGTGAACTCAGTTCCTAGTGGCACTCGACCTGTTACTCCAGTTACAAACCCTGTGACAAGTCATGAATGAGGGAAGAAGGTGTCCGGTCATGTATTTGTGTTAGGGGAATAATTTTTGCCACTTTCTACAATATTCCTATTGGAATTTAGAGCTGTTACGAAAGTGCCATTTTTTGTTTTGTTTTTCATTTCATTTAGGTTTAATTAAGAAGTCAATTTTTGGTTTGCACAGCAACAGAAAAAAGTGCGTGGGTTTATGTTTAAAGGGGGATTAGCTACGATTTTGAACCAAAACATTATATGTTTTGGAAATTGGTAAATAGCTTTAAAATGATGAAATAAAGGTAAATATTTCACATTAAACAGCTTATCGAACCACTTTTCGCCTTTTGAAAACGAAAATTTTCATCGATTAGTTATTTCCTTGAAAGCAAATAATTTGACTTCGCTTTTTCTGTATGCAACTGACCATAGCCAGAAATGATGGGTACTTTGCTCATTTGCATATCTAAGATGGCGACGCCGGGACGTCTGCAATTTTCATATGATCTATATAGACGATATCATTCATAATTGCATGTGTGTCATTTTCTGAACTTGAAAATGATACATTGAATCAAGCTGAATTAAATGAAATAAAAATTGATGAAAACAATTAAATATTCGAGGTTCCTGGACTAAATGAAAATCCGAGGTGACGAAACCTTTTTTGGCCTTAAGAGTCTATGTAAAAAATGTCTGAAATACATGAAACTGGTGGCGTGTGATACAAAATTTAACAAGGAATGACATTTGGCGACATATTTTCTGAAATTAATTTAGATTCCTCAATAATATATGTAATTATATTGACTAACCTTTTTTTTCTAGCTTCTAAACTCGGGGTTCCCACATTAAATATAATATGATCGTTTTTGCATGATCGCGATATCAAAGACATGTCTAAAATCGTTACAAAGCAAAAATATTTGAATTTTGACAGAAGAAAAACTTTGCGGAAATAAACAATAACTTTTAGTTTTCGAATCATTGACGGGCACATTGAATTTCCGTACTGCAGGCTATTTTTTGACAAATCTAATAAACGATATAAAGTATAAAAGTTTTATTTAAAGTCGGAGTTTTTACAAACATATAACATAAGCTCTGTAGAGCTTTTTACCGACATATATAACAATAGACAAAATATATTATGACAGGAGGCATACAAACATTTGCAGATAACAGATAAACATACAAGCATTACATAAATAGCTTAAAACATGTTTATAAAGTACTAAAACTAGCATAAGAACATAAAAAGCACTAGGCAAAAGGAATAAGTACATGTAGCATGAGCAACTGAACTAAATCAAATCAAATCAAAAGTTTTATTTAATGTCGGTACATTTACAAACAGTACAAACACAAGCTCTCATGCGCTTTTTAAACCGACATGCATTCTAAGATATAAATTACAACACAGTAAATAAAAAAATAAAAACAATAAAATAAAACAATGTCATGCATTAAAACCACATATTAGATGCAAGTACATCCATGGTTAGATTTCTGGGCCTCCACAGCCTCCACATGTGGCAAGTGCCTCTCTGCACACTGACTTCACAGGACCAGAAAACCGCATGGACTAAGTAAGAGCATACAAATAATTGCATATTACAGACAAACATACAAAGCAATTCATTACATCAATAAAAGCCATGCATATAAATTAGCCACTAAAACTAGCAAACTAAAAATGAAAGCACTAAGCAAATGAATAAGTATATGTAGCATGAGTAAGAATGAACTGAATAAGAGCATACTTTTAAGATTTACAAGAGCCACACGTGTATGAGCCACCACTCCATGAATTAATTAAACTTTTGAACTGACTGAGACTAGAAACATTCTGCAATTCATTGGGTAGCTCATTCCAGAGTGTGGCACCTGCAAATCTAAAAGAATGTAAACCATGATATGTTGTTCTCACCTGGGGTACTTCTACTGTATTTGTTTTCCTAAAAGAATAGCGACTTTCTTTATATACAAATAAATCATTTAAATACATTGGACTTTTTTTATTCAAAATTTTGTAAACTTCAATTGCCATTGTTCTAAGGCGTCTGATCTTTAATGTTGGTAATCTTGATTTATTCAACAGGTCTTCATATGAACTACTATAATCTTCATGAGGAAAGTACCATCAATTTCTGGATATGCTTACTAGTGACAGGTAAAAACGAATAATTTGTATTTTGTCGCTTATTGACTGCAAACTTGCATGGTTCTTTGTCCGTAATTAATACCGACTAAAAGCAGATTCACGAGAAATAAGTGCATTGTTGTACTGATTTAATGACGATTCGACAAACTCTGTAAACAATGTCGATAATTAATAAGATGGCGTCCATCTCTAGATCGATCTCAAAACACGAGCAGTTGCACGATGTTTCCCCGATGCGCGTTCATTTCATAACATTTATAAGTTACAGAAACACGTTTTATTAAAGTATCAACCATATCTGATAGTTTTTACGGGTAGCACACATTTACAATTTGGCAGATAATGCCCCTTTAAATAATTTGAATCATATATCTTTTAATTAAGTACACAATTGTCTTATCTTTTAATTAAGTACACAATTGTCTTAAATGACCTACATAATTATACCTCTAGCTCTTTTATTCTTGCTAAATATGGCATTTAATAAATCATTTATATTTTGAATATTATGTAGCCCGTATTTTTTTTTATATCAGATGTTCTTCCACGAATTGAATATTTCTAATAAAAAACGTAGATACCTAATTTAGTATACACGACGTGTTTCTGGAATAATAATCAATGTAGAAAAGACGAAAGCCTGATGACTTAAAAATCAAATCTTTGGAAGCAAGTACATACTAAATATCTTACTTCTTACAAACTTCTAGGAATATCATTGGTTAAAAGTGATCACGTGGAAACCGTGTATATTTAATACACGGTTAGTAGATTTTTAATACACGGTTAGTAGTAGAGTTATCTCCCCTTTTTCTTTCAAAACAAAGATGACGTTGAACAACGAGACGCCGGCGCGTTTCGCCTTGACAACAGACGTTGAAATTATAAACAGACGTATTAATTTTTTTTTAATATTACAATAAACAGTAAGTTTGTCCCAAAATGTTGGTTCAATGACTTGACCAATATAACATTCCACAAGTCGCCAAATATTGTTATAGCGACACATATGAATCACTTATACACACCACAAAAATTACATATTTATGTTCAATGACAATCTCTCAAGTTTAAATGTTCACTGCTATCTATTTTATATGGGGTACAATAAAATATAAAAATATAATTCTTTAAATTAAGTTATCAATATAAACAAGGTAAAAGAAATGTACTGATTCAAATATTAAAAGGTGGCCATTTTTTCACGTATTTGTCTCAGTAATGGCGGATAATCAAGCTTCAACAACATTTGTATGTTCCTGTCACTAAAAACAATGTTTCTGGCAGACGATATCTGCAATTAGACGACGTGATGTATTTAAAATAGGATACTCTCTTTAAAAACTATAAAAACTATGCCGACACCTATAATTCTACATAAAATTCAGGAGCTCCCAAAAGACGTTCGCCACCATCAAATGTCAGAAATATCCCCCAATGAGTAATCTAGAGACATTGACAACATTAAGCACACAAGACAAATATAAAGAAAACAAAGCAACACGAAACTCGTCAAAGCACCGGAGATGAAACCTTGGAATTAACCAAGGGTAAGCGGTCCCTGTTTCTTATAAGACACATGTCGTGTTACTCATATAGTCCGGCAAGCGTATTGTCGGCGATAGAAGAAAGATAAATTCTACGTAACAATGAAAAGATTCGTTGCCATTTGAGATACGAACAACCAATACTTATTTTGATAATTCATACCGTGATTGTGAACTGTAGAACAGCAATAAACAATTATTGCCTTCAATGGATGTAAACATCCATAATTGTTAACCTGAAGGGGGTTGTTTTCCCGAGGGCTTTAGCCCGATGGAAACAACCCCTTGAGGGTTAACAATTCTGATGTTTACAATCCATTGAAAGCAATAACTGTTTTATTATACCGAACAACAGACCAAGGATTGGGCATTTAAATAAATACATGTATTTAAACAAAATGTGTGCTTAATAACTTTTGATAAATTTTTAAAAAAAGTTAAACTATTTCATGTTTATATTAAAGCTCACAACACAACCAGTGATATAGAGCACAAACCGGCAATCAGTAATATTTTCAACACCGACAATGTCACTTCCGCAAAGAGTTGTTTCCCTTTTGAGGCACACAATGGGTTGTTTACCGGGGAACAATAGGGTTGTTACCCGGTAAACAACTAGTTGTTTTCCGTTTGGGTTAATTTTCACAAAACATTAAAATTGTTTCAGGTCATGTGGTTTAATTTAAGCCAATGAGAAGTTAGTGAGGTATAATAATACATGTGATGCTCCTTTATTTTAATTTATTTTAATTAATGTGTTCATGTGGAATGTTATATTGCCTCATTATTCTTTCTTATTAATATGTGGATATGTTTCCATTAGTATTGCTGATTATAGTTTTGCGTGGTTAAGAGCGTTTTCAATAATATTTCAATTATATCACACGAGATCAGTTTCATGGTGGGTGTGTAATACCGAACTATCTGCAATAGGCAATATGACAATTATAATCCCAATATTATGAGTATGATGTTTAATTGGTGATTATCAATGATTCCACGAATATCAATAAAACGAAGAACCATCTCTAACCTGAAATATTTGGTAGGGATCCGTGTTGATTTTTTTTTTAGTTTTCTGTGTTGTGTTTTATGTTTGTTTGTCCATTCTTGATTGCCCCATCGTTTTTCTATAACTTTTATTTACCCCAGTCGTCTTAAAATCAGCTGTTTAAATGCGCTACGTACCACTAACATGGAATGGTATAACAACTGTTGTTAATCAGATTGAAATCACCCAAGCTTATATTACCTAGAACTCAATAAGGAAATAAACATGGGAAACCCAGTCTCTAAATATATCTTTGTATCATGCGTATTGTGTTTGTGAGTATGTAAGTAAGTTTGAAATCACCCAAGCTTATATTACCTAGAACTCAATAAGGAAATAAACCTGGGAAACTCAGTCTCTATAAATATATCTTTGTATCATGCGTATTGTGTTTGTGAATAAGTAAGTAAGTTTGAAATCACCCAAGCTTATATTACCTAGAACTCCATAGGGAAATAAACCTGGAAAACCCAGTGTATATAATTAAATCTTTGTATTATATGTGTTTTTGAGTAAGCAAGTAAATGATTGTTTTGGCTTAAGGCCAACTGAGCGATTTTTCAGCTGTATCATGACAAGAACAAGTTAATTTAATGTGTTTGTGTCTGCTATCACACTTACTCATATAGATATAACAGAACTACCGTTGAAAGTGGCGTTAAATACCATATGCCAAACTGCCATATAAATATGACAACCTTAATAAACTCTATGTTGTCTGAGCTCCCTTCCTCGCCATGACACAAAAATGGAACGAACGTTCTACTAGTAGGGATTAGTAAGTCTAAATATGGATGTTTTTTAAGGTGTTTCTTTTTTCCAATTCTAATATTAAAATCCATGTAATCCGAGTTTCCTTTCTCGCCATGAAAATATGCAAGACAGGGACGATTACTGTTGGTGGTAACTCAAAACGAAAGTAATGAGTACGAATCCCGCTCAAGGCGAGGTGTACTTGATACAACATTAAGTAATAAAGTTTGTCTGACTTGCGACAGGTGGGCGTTTTCTCCAGTTTCCTCCATAAATAAAACCTACCGACACGATATAGATGAAATATTGTTGAAAGTGGCATTAAACACCATAACCATAACCCCCGTTCCTCCTAAATATGGACATTTCAAAATTGGTTCGTCTCATTTAGAATAATGTTTTAACAATAAATACTATACAATCTGAGAAAACAAAACGGATGGATAAAATTTAAACATTTTTTTTAGCATAAGGAAATAAATCTGGGAAACTCAGTGTATATAAATATATCATTGTACCATACGAAATATGATTGGTCTACTCACCAACTTATTCATATCGATATGACAATCTTAATAAACCTTAGGAATTTAATTTCCCTTCCTCGCCATGAAAAACATGGAACGAAAGTTCTACTAGTAAGGAGTAGTAAGTAGATCATATTTAAATATGGAATTTGTTTAATAAGGATAATAACAAAATTACCGAACTCCGAGCAATCTTACAAAGGGAAAGTCAAAACTCATAAGTATATAAACAGACAAAATCAGTCAACAACCGGAAAACTGTGAAAACCGTAATGACCCTGACTTGGTACAGGCATTTCTAAAGAAATGGTGGGTTTAATCAGATTTTAAAGCGCCAAACCTCCCCCTTTCATTACGCTCAAAGTTTCCGACTGTCACTATAACAGTATTTATAACAATACTTGAACAAAACAGTTATTTCTTTATTTCCATTTAGAATGATGTTCTAAAAATAGACTTTATGTGATTTGAGTTCTCATTTCTTGGTATAAATGAATAAAGTGTAAAGAGTGAATACAATCTAAATATTGAAATTTGTGAAGTTTTTTCTTCTTCCTTTTTTCCATTTAGAATAATATTCTCATAATAAACTATATGTAATTTGAGTTTTTGTTCTTTCTTGTGATGAAGAAAATGTGAAAGGAGGTCAAATTTAAATATTCAATTTTGTGAAGTTAATTTATTTTCAAAAAGAATAATGTTCTAAAAATAAACTCTATGTAATCGGAGTTTCTCTTTCTTGTCATAAAACAACAATGTAAAGGGTGAATAAAATCTAAACATTGAAATTTGTGAAGTTATTTCTTTTTTTTTCATAAAGAATAATGTTCCAACAATAAACAGTAATTTGAGTTCCGTTTGTTGTCATGAGAACCTATGTAATAAAAGAACAAATAGAGTAGTTAGTGGACTAAATCTAAATATAGATTTTTTTTCAAGATGTTTTTTCCTCCTATTCAAATAACGTTCTAAGAATAAATTCGATGTAATTTTGGTTCCCTTACTCACCATGAAACCAATGAGCTTTCCTTTTATATGTAGCAACATTTCAGTAGCACATGTATATGGAGTATACACCTCTATGTGTCGATACCATGTTCAAGAGGTACGGGTTTTATATGCATGGTTTGTATATCGTTGTTTGTGTTTTTGGTGTTTTTCTCTTGGCTATTGTGTTGTCTGTCCTTCTATTAACAGATTCTGATTACCCCTTTTGGTATCTTCAAACTCATCTTAGTTTCCCAGGGAAAGTCAAAACAGTGACGGTCAACAATGTCACCAATATGAATTACACGAATACTAACCTCTTACCCGAAAACATTCAACTCAGAAAAAGTACGCGACCAATGGCGATGGAAATGTATGTCATGGCGTGGGACAGACACGAAACCAGGTTTAAATGACCTCCTTTGGAGAACTGGATCTCTAACGACAATAAAGACACAAATAGCATGTCATAAAACCTATTTTTCAACATAGAAAACCCTATTCAAAACTGGTTTGCAAGTCATTCTTTATAAGGTGATGTTATTTTTATATTGAGATATTCTATTGTATTTAATACTACGAATCATTAAACAGTTATTGGAATTCAAGTGAGGATCTTTATACCAATTTGTTTTTACCAAATTTCAGACAAAATAAATGGTAAAGAACATATATATATATAGTATCTCAAATAAACATTATTTCTTTCTGTTTTTCACTTTTTATTAATTTTGAGTAAAACTATGAATGATACAATAAAAAAGGGTCGTAAAAAATGGCTATAGATAAATGCACAATTAAATTACCCCTGTGTACCTCAATATTTAAATGACCCAATATATACATAATTGGTGCATGCTTTGCTCAGTTTTAAAGTTTGGCATGCATGTTGATACTTCATTTTACAGGTTAACACAGTACTCAAATTTCTTGTGATCTGATTAATTAATTTCCAAGGTAAGACATCGATTTTTAAATGAATACTGGAACTTTTTGTAACTTTTAACTTGTTTGTAAATAAAAGCAACACACGATGTTTTTGTTGTAGTCCAAAAACAGTGATCTACGTGTAACTAAACTGATTGTTGTGTGCACGAAAATATGATCATGCGATCATGTGTGTTTGAAAGTGATATTCCTATGACAATTATAAATCGTACATTTGCATACATGTAGTTTTGTGCCTGTCCTAATCTATAACGGGAAATTCCAACGTCATATGTTATGGTCTTCTTTTTATGTTCCATGATTTGTTGATGTTTCTGTGTTATTAAATACGTAGCAGTATTCAATGCGGATTCGGTTGGCTTGCAATCGGGATGATGTTTGTGGAATGTTATTTCGGCATACTCATATAGTGAAAATGCATAAAAATAAGGAGTCAACAAAAATGTCAAAAATATTTTTTATCAATGTGTGACGTAAAAGTGTTTTTGACATTTACTTTCGTAGTTAACATACTTCAGGTGACTCGGGGTTGTTGATGGAGATGGTTCACGGATAGATGTTCCACCCTCACTGAATTTGGTACTGCTTTGACAACTATTTTACCTATTTTGTTCTAGTATTGTTATAAATACTGTTATATTGACAGCCGGGACCTTTGAGCCGTAATGAAAGCGGGAGGTTTGGCGCTTTAAAATCTGATTCAACCCACCATTTCTTTAGAAATGCCTGTATCAAACGGTTTTCACAGTTTTCAGATTGTTGACTGCTTTTGTCTGTTTATATACTTATGAGTTTTGACTTTCCCTTTGGAAGATTGTTCGGAGTTCGGTAATTTTGTTATTACCCTTATTCATCATAATATAAATTTCAGCAACATGACGGGTTCCTTTAGTGGAGTAGGTATTGTCTACCCTTCCAAAGCACACTAGTTCACGCAGCTTATTAGTGAGGTTCGTGATACTCAATCTTTCGTTTTCTGTGTAGTACATTGTATTTTGTTGGCCATTATTTTCTTTTTGTTCTTTTTCTTTGGCCATTGTATTGTCTGTTCTTCGATTGCGACTTCTGATTATCCCTTTGGTATACTTAAGCAGTCCTTTATATGTTTGCGCATTGAAAATGTGGCGTTAAACAGAAATAATTATTTCATTCAACTATTACCACTGATCTCTATCTGTCTTAAGGGACTATTAAAGTACTTAACCTCCACTTTTTACTTAAGTGTTTGTACCAAGAAGAGTTTGAAGATATCAAAGGGGTAATCAGAATCGGTACATTGAAGGACATATAACACAATGACCAAACGAAAAAGGACAAACAACGATCAACGAAACATAGCACAAAAAACTAAAGATCGGGTAAGACGAACCCCACTAAGAACCTGGGGTGAACTCAGTTCCTAGTGGCACTCGACCAGTTACACACCCTGTGACAAGTCATGAATGAGGGAAGAAGGTGTCCGGTCATGTATTTGTGTTAGGGGAATCATTTTTGCCTCTTTCTACAATTTTCCTATTGGAATTTGGAGCTTTACGAAAGTGTGCCATTTTTTGTTTTGTTTTTCATTTTATTCAGGTATAATTAAGAAGTCAATTTTTGGTTTGCACAGTAACAGAAAAATGTGCGTGGGTTTATGTTTAAAGGGGTATTAACTACGATTTTGACAAAAAAATACGATTTGGCAGATAATGCCACTTTAAATAATTTGAATCATATATCTTTTAATTAAGTACACAATTGTATTAAATGACCTACATAATTATACCTATAGCTCTTTTATTGTTGCTAAATATGGCATTTAATATATCATTTATATTTTGAATATTATCTAGCCCGTATTTTTTTTTTATATCAGATGTTCTCCCACGAATCGAATATTTCTAATAAAAAAACGTAGATATCTGATTTAGTATACACGACGTGTCTCTGGAATAATAATCATTAGGCACGCTCAATGTAGAAAAGAGGAAGGCCAGATGACTTAAAAATCAAATCTGGGAGCAAGTAAATACTAAATACCCAGAACGGAATAGCTAGCATTGGCTGGGGCGGTCGTGGTCGTGATCATATGGATATACAATTACCTAAGCAATCAGTGCCTATCACCACTAACGTTGTGAGTTCGAATCGGTACATCGATGGACATATAAGACAATGACCAAACGAAAAGGGACAAACAACGATCAACAAAACATAACACAAAAAATTAAAGATCGTGTAAGACGAACCCCACTAAAAACCTGGGGTGAACTCAGTTCCTAGTGGCACTCGACCTGTTACTCCAGTTACAAACCCTGTGACAAGTCATGAATGAGGGAAGAAGGTGTCCGGTCATGTATTTGTGTTAGGGGAATAATTTTTGCCACTTTCTACAATATTCCTATTGGAATTTAGAGCTGTTACGAAAGTGCCATTTTTTGTTTTGTTTTTCATTTCATTTAGGTTTAATTAAGAAGTCAATTTTTGGTTTGCACAGTAACAGAAAAAAGTGCGTGGGTTTATGTTTAAAGGGGGATTAGCTACGATTTTGACCCAAAACATTATATGTTTTGGAAATTGGTAAATAGCTTTAAAATGATGAAATAAAGGTAAATATTTCACATTAAACAGCTTATCGGACCACTTTTCGCCTTTTGAAAACGAAAATTTTCATCGATTAGTTATTTCCTTGAAAGCAAATAATTTGACTTCGCTTTTCACGTATGCAACTGACCATAGCCAGAAATGATGGGTACTTTGCTCATTTGCATATCTAAGATGGCGACGCCGGGACGTCTGCAATTTTCATATGATCTATATAGACGATATCATTCATAATTGCATGTGTGTCATTTTCTGAACTTGAAAATGATACATTGAATCAAGCTGAATTAAATGAAATAAAAATTGATGAAAACAATTAAATATTCGAGGTTCCTGGACTAAATGAAAATCCGAGGCGACGAACCCTTTTTTGGCCTTAAGAGTCTATGTAAAAATGTCTGAAATACATGAAACTGGTGGGGTGTGATACAAAATTTAACAAGGAATGACATTTGGCGACATATTTTCTGAAATTAATTTAGATTCCTCAATAATATATGTAATTATATTGACTAACCTTTTTTTTCTAGCTTCTAAACTCGGGGTTCCCACATTAAATATAATATGATCGTTTTTGCATGATCGCGATATCAAAGACATGTCTAAAATCGTTACAAAACAAAAATATTTGAATTTTGACAGAAGAAAAACTTTGCGGAAATAAACAATAACTTTTAGTTTTCGAATCATTGACGGGCACATTGAATTTCCGTACTGCAGGCTATTTTTTGACAAATCTAATAAACGATATAAAGTATAAAAGTTTTATTTAAAGTCGGAGTTTTTACAAACATATAACATAAGCTCTGTAGAGCTTTTTACCGACATATATAACAATAGACAAAATATATCATGACAGGAGGCATACAAACATTTGCAGATAACAGACAAACATACAAGCATTACATAAATAGCTTAAAACATGTTTATAAAGTACTAAAACTAGCATAAGAACATAAAAAGCACTAGTCAAAAAGAATAAGTACATGTAGCATGAGCAACTGAACTAAATCAAATCAAATCAAAAGTTTTATTTAATGTCGGTACATTTACAAACAGTACAAACACAAACTCTCATGCGCTTTTTAAACCGACATGCATTTTAAGATATAAATTACAACACAGTAAATAAAAAAATAAAAACAATAAAATAAAACAATGTCATGCATTAAAACCACATATTAGATGCAAGTACATCCATGATTAGATTTCTGGGCCTCCACAGTCAGTGCACATGTGGCAAGTGCCTCTCTGCACACTGACTTCACAGGACCAGAAAACCGCATGGACTAAGTAAGAGCATACAAATAATTGCATATTACAGAAAAACATACAAAGCAATTCATTACATCAATAAAAGCCATGCATATAAATTAGCCACTAAAACTAGCAAAATAAAAATAAAAATGAAAGCACTAAGCAAATGAATAAGTATATGTAGCATGAGTAAGAATGAATTGAATAAGAGCATACTTTTAAGATTTACAAGAGCCACACCTGTATGAGCCACCACTCCATGAATTAATTAAACTTTTGAACTGACTGAGACTAGAAACATTCTGCAATTCATTGGGTAGCTCATTCCAGAGTGTGGCACCTGCAAATCTAAAAGAATGTAAACCATGATATGTTGTTCTCACCTGGGGTACTTCTACTGTATTTGTTTTCCTAAAAGAATAGCGACTTTCTTTATATTCAAATAAATCATTTAAATACATTGGACTTTTTTTATTCAAAATTTTGTAAACTTCAATTGCCATTGTTCTAAGGCGTCTGATCTTTAATGTTGGTAATCTTGATTTATTCAACAGGTCTTCATATGAACTACTATAATCTTCATAAATAAATCTGAGGGCCCTTTCTTGAATTTTTTCAATTTTTCTGGTATTGGTCTCACCACAGAAATGCCAAACAATTGAACAATAATTAAAATTACTCATTATAAAAGAAAAATATATAGTTAATCTACCAAATTTTGTTAAATGTTTACCTATACGTTTTAATACATTTAATTGTCTTGAAGCTTTTTTACATATATTTGAGATATGAGTGTTGAATTTTAGTTGACAATCTATTGTGACACCTAACAACTTTACTTCTTTTTCACAATCAATTTTGTTTCCATCCAAATTAAAACTAATATTTTCATTTAAAGTTTTTGAACCAATGGCAATTGCCTGCAATTGATCTGGATTTGCTTTCATCTGGTTGTGGGAAAAACAATGGATTAAATTTAAACTTTCCTTTTCCAAAAATATCCACAACCTTATTCAATTCTGTGTCTGAGTATGACAATGTATTGTCATCAGCATAGTTATATAAAATACTTTCTTCTACAAAATTAAAAATGTCATTTAAAAATATATTAAACAATACAGATTTGAAACTGCAGTCACGTGATCAAAATCTAATTTAAATATGATGAAGATTTATGAGGAAAGTACCATCAATTTCTGGATATGCTTACTAGTGACAGGTAAAAACGAATAATTTGTATTTTGTCGCTTATTGACTGCAAACTTGCATGGTTCTTTGTCCGTAATTAATACCGACTAAAAGCAGATTCACGAGAAATAAGTGCATTTTTGTACTGATTTAATGACGATTCGACAAACTCTGTAAACAATGTCGATAATTAATAAGATGGCGTCCATCTCTAGATCGATCTCAAAACACGAGCAGTTGCACGATGTTTCCCCGATGCGCGTTCATTTCATAACATTTATAAGTCACAGAAACACGTTTTATTAAAGTATCAACCATATCTGATAGTTTTTACGGGTAGCACAAATTTACAATTTGGCAGATAATGCCCCTTTAAATAATTTGAATCATATATCTTTTAATTAAGTACACAATTGTCTTAAATGACCTACATAATTATACCTGTAGCTCTTTTATTGTTGCTAAATATGGCATTTAATAAATCATTTATATTTTGAATATTATGTAGCCCGTATTTTTTTTATATCAGATGTTCTTCCACGAATTGAATATTTCTAATAAAAAACGTAGATACCTAATTTAGTATACACGACGTGTTTCTGGAATAATAATCAATGTAGAAAAGACGAAAGCCTGATGACTTAAAAATTAAATCTTTGGAAGCGAGTACATACTAAATATCTTACTTCTTACAAACTTCTAGGAATATCATTGGTTAAAAGTGATCACGTGGAAACCGTGTATATTTAATACACGGTTAGTAGTAGAGTTATCTCCCCTTTTTCTTTCAAAACAAAGATGACGTTGAACAACGAGACGCCGGCGCGTTTCGCCTTGACAACAGACGTTGAAATTATAAACAGACGTATTAAAATTTTTTTAATATTACAATAAACAGTAAGTTTGTCCCAAAATGTTGGTTCAATGACTTGACCAATATAACATTCCACAAGTCGCCAAATATTGTTATAGCGAAACATATGAATCACTTATACACACCACACAAATTACATATTTATGTTCAATGACAATCTCTCAAGTTTAAATGTTCACTGCTATCTATTTTATATGGGGTAGAATAAAATAGAAAAATATAATTCTTTAGATTAAGTTATCAATATAAACAAGGCAAATGAAATGTACTGATTCAAATATTAAAAGGTGGCCATTTTTTCACGCATTTGTCTCAGTAATGGCGGATAATCAAGCTTCAACAACATTTGTATGTTCCTGTCACTAAAAACAATGTTTCTGGTAGACGATATCTGCAATTAGACGACGTGATGTATTTAAAATAGGATACTCTCTTTAAAAACTATAAAAACTATGCCGACACCTATAATTCTACATAAAATTCAGGAGCTCCCAAAAGACGTTCGCCACCATCAAATGTCAGAAATATCCCCCAATGAGTAATCTAGAGACATTGACAACATTAAGCACACAAGACAAATATAAAGAAAACAAAGCAACACGAAACTCGTCAAAGCACCGGAGATGAAACCTTGGAATTAACCAAGGGTAAGCGGTCCCTGTTTCTTATAAGACACATGTCGTGTTACTCATATAGTCCGGCAAGCGTATTGTCGGCGATAGAAGAAAGATAAATTCTACGTAACAATGAAAAGATTCGTTGCCATTTGAGATACGAACAACCAATACTTATTTTGATAATTCATACCGTGATTGTGAACTGTAGAACAGCAATAAACAATTATTGCCTTCAATGGATGTAAACATCCAGAATTGTTAACCTGAAGGGGGTTGTTTTCCCGAGGGGTTTAGCCCGAGGGAAACAACCCCTTGAGGGTTAACAATTCTGATGTTTACAATCCATTGAAAGCAATAACTGTTTTATTATACCGAACAACAGACCAAGGATTGGGCATTTAAATAAATACATGTATTTAAACAAAATGTGTGCTTAATAACTTTTGATAAATTTTTAAAAAAAGTTAAACTATTTCATGTTTATATTAAAGCTCACAACACAACCAGTGATATAGAGCACAAACCGGCCATCAGTAATATTTTCAACACCGACAATGTCACTTCCGCAAAGAGTTGTTTCCCTTTTGAGGCACACAATGGGTTGTTTACCGGGGAACAATAGGGTTGTTACCCGGTAAACAACTAGTTGTTTTCCGTTTGGGTTAATTTTCACAAAACATTAAAATTGTTTCAGGTCATGTGGTTTAATTTAAGCCAATGAGAAGTTAGTGAGGTATAATAATAAATGTGATGCTCCTTTATTTTAATTTAATTTAATTAATGTGTTCATGTGGAATGTTATATTGCCTCATTATTCTTTCTTATTAATATGTGGATATGTTTCCATTAGTATTGCTGATTATAGTTTTGCGTGGTTAAGAGCGTTTTCAATAATATTTCAATTATATCACACGAGATCAGTTTCATGGTGGGTGTGTAATACCGGACTATCTGCAATAGGCAATATGACAATTATAATCCCAATATTATGAGTATGATGTTTAATTGGTGATTATCAATGATTCCACGAATATCAATAAAACGAAGAACCATTTCTAACCTGAAATATTTGGTAGGGATCCGTGTTGATTTTTTTTTAGTTTTCTGTGTTGTGTTTTATGTTTGTTTGTCCATTCTTGATTGCCCCATCGTTTTTCTCTAACTTTTATTTACCCCAGTCGTCTTAAAATCAGCTGTTTAAATGCGCTACGTACCACTAACATGGAATGGTATAACAACTGTTGTTAATCAGATTGAAATCACCCAAGCTTATATTACCTAGAACTCAATAAGGAAATAAACATGGGAAACCCAGTCTCTAAATATATCTTTGTATCATGCGTATTGTGTTTGTGAGTAAGTAAGTTTGAAATCACCCAAGCTTATATTACCTAGAACTCAATAAGGAAATAAACCTGGGAAACCCAGTCTCTATAAATATATCTTTGTATCATGCGTATTGTGTTTGTGAATAAGTAAGTAAGTTTGAAATCACCCAGCTTATATTACCTAGAACTCCATAGGGAAATAAACCTGGAAAACCCAGTGTATATAATTAAATCTTTGTATTATATGTGTTTTTGAGTAAGTAAGTAAATGATTGTTTTGGCTTAAGGCCAACTCAGGGATTTTTCAGCTGTATCATGAGAAGAACAAGTTAATTTAATGTGCTTGTGTCTGTTATCACACTTACTCATATAGATATAACAGAACTACTGTTGAAAGTGGCGTTAAATACCATATGCCAAACTGCCATATAAATATGACAACCTTAGTAAACTCTATGTTATCTGAGTTCCCTTCCTCGCCATGACACAATAATGGAACGAACGTTCTACTAGTAGGGATTAGTAAGTCTAAATATGGATGTTTTTAAGGTTTCTTTTTTCCAATTCTAATATTAAAATCCATGTAATCCGAGTTTCCTTTCTCGCCATGAAAATATGCAAGACAGGGACGATTAATGTTGGTAGTAACTCAAAACGAAAGTAATGAGTACGAATCCCGCTCAAGGCGAGGTGTACTTGATACAACATTAAGTAATAAAGTTTGTCTGACTTGCGACAGGTGGGCGTTTTCTCCAGTTTCCTCCATAAATAAAACCTACCGACACGATATAGATGAAATATTGTTGAAAGTGGCATTAAACACCATAACCCTAACCCCCGTTCCTCCTAAATATGGACATTTCAAAATTGGTTCGTCTCATTTAGAATAATGTTTTAACAATAAATACTATACAATCTGAGAAAACAAAACGGATGGATAAAATTTAAACATTTTTTTTAGCATAAGGAAATAAATCTGGGAAACTCAGTGTATATAAATATATCATTGTACCATACGAAATATGATTGGTCTACTCACCAACTTATTCATATCGATATGACAATCTTAATAAACCTTAGGAATTTAATTTCCCTTCCTCGCCATGAAAAACATGGAACGAAAGTTCTACTAGTAAGGAGTAGTAAGTGGATCATATTTAAATATGGAATTTGTTTAACAAGGATAATAACAAAATTACCGAACTCCGAGCAATCTTACAAAGGGAAAGTCAAAACTCATAAGTATATAAACAGACAAAATCAGTCAACAACCGGAAAACTGTGAAAACCGTAATGACCCTGACTTGGTACAGGCATTTCTAAAGAAATGGTGGGTTTAATCAGATTTTAAAGCGCCAAACCTCCCCCTTTCATTACGGCTCAAAGTTTCCGACTGTCACTATAACAGTATTTATAACAATACTTGAACAAAACAGTTATTTCTTTATTTCCATTTAGAATGATGTTCTAAAAATAGACTTTATGTGATTTGAGTTCTCATTTCTTGGTATAAATGAATAAAGTGTAAAGAGTGAATACTGAAAGTTTTTTCTTCTTCCTTTTTTCCATTTAGAATAATATTCTCATAATAAACTATATGTAATTTGAGTTTTTGTTCTTTCTTGTGATGAAGAAAATGTAAAAGGAGGTCAAATTTAAATATTGAAATTTGTGAAGTTAATTTATTTTCAAAAAGAATAATGTTCTAAAAATAAACTATGTAATCGGAGTTTCTCTTTCTTGTCATAAAACAACAATGTAAAGGGTGAATAAAATCTAAATATTGAAATTTTTGAAGTTATTTCTTTTTTTTCATAAAGAATAATGTTCCAACAATAAACAGTAATTTGAGTTCCGTTTGTTGTCATGACAACCTATGTAATAAAAGAACAAATAGAGTAGTTAGTGGACTAAATCTAAATATAGATTTTTTTTCAAGCTGTTTTTTCCTCCAATTCAAATAACGTTCTAAGAATAAATTCGATGTAATTTTGGTTCCCTTACTCACCATGAAACCAATGAGCTTTCCTTTTATATGTAGCAACATTTCAGTAGCACATGTATATGGAGTATACACCTCTATGTGTCGATACCATGTTCAAGAGGTACGGGTTTTATATGCATGGTTTGTATATCGTTGTTTGTGTTTTTGGTGTTTTTCTCTTGGCCATTGTGTTGTCTGTCCTTCTATTAACAGATTCTGATTACCCCTTTTGGTATCTTCAAACTCATCTTAGTTTCCCAGGGAAAGTCAAAACAGTGACGGTCAACAATGTCACCAATATGAATTACACGAATACTAACCTCTTACCCGAAAACATTCAACTTAGAAAAAGTCCGCGACCAATGGCGATGGAAATGTATGTCATGGCGTGGGACAGACACGAAACCAGGTTTAAATGACCTCCTTTGGAGAACTGGATCTCTAACGACAATAAAGACACAAATAGCATGTCATAAAACCTATTTTTCCACATAGAAAACCCCTATTCAAAACTGGTTTGCAAGTCATTCTTTATAAGGTGATGTTATTTTTATATTGAGATATTCTATTGTATTTAATACTACGAATCATTAAACAGTTATTGTAATTCAAGTGAGGATCTTTATACCAAGTTGTTTTTACCAAATTTCAGACAAAATAAATGGTAAAGAACATATATATATATATAGTATCTCAAATAAACATTATTTCTTTCTGTTTTTCACTTTTTATTAATTTTGAGTAAAATTATGAATGATACAATAAAAAAGGGTCGTAGAAAATGGCTATAGATAAATGCACAATTAAATTACCCCTGTGTACCTCAATATTTAAATGACTCAATATATACATAATCGGTGCATGCTTCCCTCAGTTTTAAAATTTGGTATGCATGTTGACAGTTCATTTTACAGGTTAGCACAGTACTCAAATTTCTGGTGATCTGATTAATTAATTTCCAAGGAAAGACATGATTTTTAAATGAATACTGGAACTTTTTGTAACTTTGAACTTGTTTGTAAATAAGAGCAACACACAATGTTTTTGTTGTAGTCCAAAAACAGTGATCTACGTGTAACTAAGCTGATTATTATGTGCACGAAAATCTGATCATGCGATCATGTGTGTTTGAAAGTGATATTCCTATGACAATTATAAATCATACATTTTCATACATGTAGTTTTGTGTCTGTCCCAATCTATAATGGGGAATTCCAACGTCATATGTTCCATGATTTGTTGATGCTTCTGTGTTATTAAGTTCGTAGCAGTATTCAATGCGGATTTGGTTGCTTTGCAATCAGAATGATTTTTGTGGATTGTTATTTCGGCATACTCATATAGTGAAAATGTATAAAGATAAGGAAGTCAACAAAAATATTTTTGATCAATGTGTGACGTAAAAGTGTTTTTGACATTTACTTTCGTAGTTAAAATACTTCAGGTGACTCGGGGTTGTTGATGGAGGTGGTTCACGATAGATGTTCCACCCTCACTGAATTTTACCAAGTCAGGGTCATTACCGTTTCCACAGTTTTCCGGTTGTTGACTGATTTTTTCTGTTTATATACTTATGAGTTTTGACTTTCCCTTTGTAAGATTGTTCGTAGTTCGGTAATTTTGTTATTACCCTTATTCATCATAATGTAAATTTCAGCAACATGACGGGTTCCACTAGTAGAGCAGGCATTGTCTACCCTTCCAAATCACACTAGTTCACGCAGCTGATTAGTGAGGTTCGTGATACCCAATCTTTCGTTTTCTGTGTAGTACATTGTATTTTGTTGACCATTATTTTCTTTTTGTTCTTTTTCTTTGGCCATTTTATTGTCTGTTCTTCGATTGCGACTTCTGATTATTCCTTTGGTATACTTAAGCAGTCCTTTATATGTTTGCGCATTGAATATTTGGCGTTAAACACAAATAATTATTTCATTCAACTATTACCACTGATCTCTATCTGTCTTAAGGGACTATTAAAGAACTTAACCCCCACTTTTTGCTTAAGTGTCTGTACCAAGAAGAGTTTGAAGATATCAAAGGGGTAATCAGAATCGGTACATCGAAGGACATATAACACAATGACCAAAGGAAAAAGGACAAACAACCATCAACGAAACATTACACAAAAAACTAAAGATCGGGTAAGACGAACCCCACTAAAAACCAGGAGTGAACTCAGTTCCTAGTGGCACTCGACCTGTTACTCCAGTTACAAACCCTGTGACAAGTCATGAATGAGGGAAGAAGGTGTCCGGTCATGTATTTGTGTTAGGGGAATCATTTTTGCCTCTTTCTACAATTTTCCTATTGGAATTTGGAGCTTTACGAAAGTGTGCCATTTTTTGTTTTGTTTTTCATTTTATTTAGGCTTAATTAAGAAGTAAATTTTTGGTTTGCACAGTAACAGAAAAATGTGCGTGGGTTTATCTTTAAATAATTTGAATCATATATCTTTTAATTAAGTACACAATTGTATTAAATGACCTACATAATTATACCTGTAGCTCTTTTATTGTTGCTAAATATGGCATTTAATATATCATTTATATTTTGAATATTATGTAGCCCGTATTTCTTTTTATATCAGATGTTCTCCCACGAATTGAATATTTCTAATAAAAAACGTAGATATCTGATTTAGTATACACGACGTGTCTCTAGAATAATAGTCATTAGGCACGCTCAATGTAGAAAAGAGGAAAGCCAGATGACTTAAAAATCAAATCTGGGAGCAAGTAAATACTAAATGCCCTGAACGGAATAGCTAGCATTGGCTGGTGCCGTCGTAGTCGTGATCATATGGATATACAATTACATAAGCAATCAGTGCCTATCCCCACTAACGTTGTGAGTTCGAATCCCGTTCAGGCGAGGTGTTCTCGATACAACATTATGTGATACAGTTTGTCAGTGACTTGTGACAGGGCGGTGGTTTTCTCCCGATACTCCGGTTTCCTCCACCAATAAAACTGACCGGCCCGATATAATGGAAACATTGTTGAAAGTGACGTTAAACACGATAACCCCCCTAAAAAATTCGACTATGCTTGAGGGAGATTAACCTTTGTTTTCATAAATTACTTTATTTATGAACTGAAATTTTCAAGAATAAATATATCTAAATTTGTATTTGACAGACCATTAAAGAAAACAGGAAACAGTATAACCATGGCAGCTTCTTATATGCAACATGGGAGTGACGTCATGGATTACGAGACAATGTGCAATAATATTGCGAGTGAACTGACAACAGTTAGAGTACAGATATGCAAACAAGATCCTAAATTTTATGGGAGAAACAAACTGCATCGGCGGTGTAATAGTTAGCGTGCTCGCCATGAGTGCGGTAGATTGTGGGTTTGAACCCCTGTCTGTCAAGTTAAAGACTAAAATGTGACATTTGCTGCTACTCCTCTAAGCACGCAGTATTAATGCGTAAGAGCAAATACTGGTTGGTTTGGAATCGGGTTATATTTTGACGTCATAATTATTTGTATGTTGAGGTCAGAATTATTTGTGTTGAGGTCAAAATTATTTGGGTGTTGACGTCAGCATTCTTTGAGTATTGATGACACAATTATTTGTGTGGTCACATTAATATATTTTATATGAAATACACATAATCAAAATAATTTTTGAATGTGTTCATGAAAAATCTATCTTATAATGAAGGTATATTTTACCAGTATATATTTTAACATCACAAGCCTAAAACTGCATATTTCATCAAGAATTTTCCAATCTTCATAATTTCAAGCATTCGTTTTGTCCCTATATCTAGGTGTTTTAAATCTATGTCACCCAAATTAATAATACAAATGTAGTTCCTATAGTACTTCATAACAATTAAAATCTTAGGTTTGGAATGAGGGTCGCCGTGGTTGTGATCGTATGGTAGTTGGATTTAAGACTACAATTGCAATCAGTGCCTATTACCACTAATGTTGTAGGTTCGAATCTCGATCAGGACGAGGTGTACATCATTATGTGATAAAGTCTGTCAGTGACCGCCGCGATATAACTGAAATATTGTTGAAAGTGGCGATAAACACCATAAAACAAAAACAAAAACATTGATCCAACAATGGTACTCTCTGTGTTTATCGAATATGTGCAGATTAATATTTATTGCTTGTTTGGTTCATTCAATCTATGCCAACATTTTGAAAAATAGGTATAAAAAGGTAAAAAAAAGTGTTGGCATAGTAGGTTGAATAGGTTAATTGTTATATAAACATGACTGGTTGTAAAATCGGGGGAGATATCAATGTACTCCAAGTCAAGAATTAATTTAATTTTTAATGTAGAAGTTAATAAACTAAGTAGGAAATAAAGATATATTCTATGAAAATAACCAAAAAAATCAGTACATTATAAGCACATATATTTTATTATTGTACCGCAGTATATGAACATCACTACAAAATTTTCTACATTAAAATTGCTATTTTGAAGACTGGACCGGCAATGTGAATCGCTTTCGCGGATTTTTAGTTCCGCGATCGGATTGGATAAAAGTTTTATATTCATTCGGAACATTCGGACTGCATCGTCTATTAACGAAAACTCTGAAATTTTCCCCAAAAAATAAAAAATTTCAGATTTCGTAAAATTTTATAAAATTTCTAAATTCTAAAATTAAAACAAAAAAAAGTTCAAAATTTCAAATTTCACAAAATTTAAAAAAATTTAAAAAGAAAATCGAAATTTTCATAAGACTGTAGTCACTATATAAATTTATGTTGAAGTCTACTTTCTCAAAAGAATCAAACTCTTATGAATGACTGGGGAAATAGCATAAAAATGTCCACGAGACAATACATGTATTTAAGAATTGGATGCATTCTTTTGAAGTTTCATCGGGGTATGAAAGCGTTGACCGAAGTACAGTAGCGCTTCATGTTGAAAATGTAGTTCGATCAACGCTTTCATACCCCAATGAAACTTCAAAAGAATGCATTCAATTCTTATAATTATATTTAAATCACACCAAAATTTAATATAGTTGAATTTTTCGTTGTGAATTTTATTTGTGTTAGATTATTTGCTGTTGGAAATTACTACGCCATTGATTGTTTACATCTGACGTCGTCATGGAGGCACGTGCAAGTTCGGATTTGAGTTTCATTGGGATATGAAACATCACTTTTATAATCATGTGACCACTTCATAACCAATCATATTGTAACATTTCAATGAAAAACTGAAGTAATGTAATTATTCAGATTTATAATGCAAAATACTAGCAAAAGATGCGTGATTTGATTGGTCTATATCATTTTGAGGTGATCATTCAACTATGAGTAATGTTTATCGGTATAATAAAATACTTATAGACTGTATTCGGGAATAGCAAGTTTGTTGTCCCCTCGAGCCTGACTATTGACATCGGCTTCGCCTCGGCCAATAGTCAGTGTCTCGGGGACAACAAACTAGCTATTCCCTCATACCCAGTCAATAAGTATATATTATTGTACCTCAGTATATGAACATCACTACAAAATGTTCTACATTAAAATTGCTATTTTTCTCCTTTTCCAGTTGAGCGGTCCATAGTTTTTAAAACTATGGACCGGCAATGTGAATCGTTTTCGCGGATTTTTAGTTCCGCGACCGGATTGGATAACAGTTTTATATTTATTCGGAACACTCGGACTTCATTATCTATTAACGAAAACTCTTAAATTAAAAAAAAAATTAAAAATTTTCATAAAATTTCAGTTTTCATAAAATTTCAAAATGAATTAAAAAAAAAAATCAAAATTCTATAAATTAAAAAAAAAAGAAATTAATGTTCAAAATTTCATAGATTTCAAAAAAATTTCAAAAGAATTCCAAATTTTCATAAGATTTGTAGTCACCATGTAACTTTATGTTGAAGTCTACTTTCTCAAAAGAATCAAACTCTTATGAATGACTGGGGGAATAGCATAAAAATGTCCATGAGACAATATTCAGATTTATAATGCAAAAGATGGATGATTTTATTGGTCTTTATCATTTTGAGGTGATCATTCAACTATGAGTCTAAAGTTTTTCGGTATAATAAAATACATATAGACTGTGTATTCGGGAATAGCAAGTTTGTTGTCCCCTCGACCCTGACCATTGACCTCGGCTTCTCCTCGGTCAATAGTCAGAGTCTCGGGGACAACAAACTTGCTATTCCCTCATACCCAGTCAATAAGTATATAATATCATACTTTATGATAATTAAAATCTAATTTTGAATTAAAATTAAAAAAAAAAAATTATTTGCAGAAATATCATGGAATATTTAGAAGTTAGACTTTTTAGAAAGATTTTTTATTCAAATTATTTTAAAATTTTAGATTTTTACCTATTTTATTTACAGAATTATTCATATCTTTTTAAGATTAGAATTTATATATAAATATTTACAAAAAGTTGTTGTTTAATTTTAACAGACTTATTCGAATATTGTTCTTTTTCCAGTTTAATGGTTTGGTTCGGTTTTATTTTGTTTGAAGCCACTTTCAACAATATTCTAGTTATATCGTGGCGGTTAGTTTAATTGGTGGAGAAAACCGGAGTACCCTGGGAAAGGTCACTGACAAGCTTTATTTCATAATGTTGAACACCTCGCCCTGAGCGGGATTCGATCTCCCAACATCAGTGGTGATAGGCACCGATTGCATAGGTAGCTGTAAATCCAACTACCTTACGACCAAGGCCACGACGGCCCCTCTGTTCATAATGTCTTTCCTCTACATTCAGATGACTTGAAGCAGATAAAGTTTTTATTGCGAGATCAAATAGGAAAGGCCATATTAGCACAGATTACAGATGGACGTGATCTCATTCAGATCTTAGAAAAACGGGAATATTTTACAAGAAAGAACGTGGAAAAACTCAAAAAATTGTTAATGGACGCAAAAGTTGAAATATTAGCTGGTGTTGTTCGACAATATAGTAACGAGAATGAAGAATTAGGTAAACACTTAATTATGGCATTTAAGAAGAGTTTGGAGATATCAAAGTGGTAATCAGAATGCGTATATCGAAGAAGAAGACAATGCCATGGCAAAGCGAAAAAATACAAAAGGACAAACAACGATCTAAACATACACATAAAGCTAATGATAGAGTAACGCGAAACCCACTTAAAACCGGGGGTGGACTCAGGTGCTCCGGAAGGGTAAGCAGTTCCTGCTCCACTAGTGGCACCCGTCGTGTTAATCTAGTTAGAAATGCGGTGATAAGTCATGAATGAGGAAAGAACCGGGAAGTCTTTACGACAAGTGGAACATATCTGTGGTCATTTGTGACACACATATTCCATAGCGGTCAACCAAGTCATGGTGGCGACCGTAGCATTTTCGAAGTGATGACTTCAACTTTACCAAAGATTGTTCTGCAGTTATAGGGAAATAGGTAATTATATAGGGGAAAATATTTGCTCGTTCATAATTATACACGTTTTTTATTGAAGAAATACAATACCGCAAGTAATTGAATTAGCTACTGACGCACATGGTACTAAGTTAAACAAGGCTACGTTGCTGCTATGTTGAAGTTATGTTTGAACATCAGTGAGTTTTGTGTGTCTCAGTAATAAAACGAAATACAATAAATTCTAGCATGACCTCCTTCTTCCGCTTTGTTAACAAACGAGCGAGTTATCCATTCGGTATAATCTCATTAGCACATGCGCTGGTGAATGTGACTGACTTTTCCATTGGTATCATAAATTGTGTGCGACATTTTCCGCAAACGTAGATATAAATTACTTTCTTCCAATCAAAGTATACTACCGTATTTATACTCTTAGACATATCAGAATCGAAATAAATCATGGAAGCCAGAATGTGTTTTGAGTTTTAACATGGATTGGCGGATATTAGTAAATTTTATCCCTCGGTTCTGGCTCGGGATAAAATACTAATATCCGCCATTCCATGTTAAAACTCCCAACACATTCTGGCTTTCATGATTTATTTCTTAAACATACCACGCCGTCAGAAATTTGCAAAATTTAATAAGAGAATAGTAGAAAGAGACGACATCGATATTCCAACACACATCAAGCATAACCGCTCATTTTTCCTGGCTTGGTTCGTGCACTTCAATAAAAATTGGCGGGCTTAAACTATATTTTATAGCCTCAAATTAGTGAAATGATTCAATCGTGCAAATGGTTTTCATATGTGAGTAAAATCCCCCATCTAACTCACATATAACTCGGTCAGCAGCGTGGTTGTAAATAATACACCATTCTTGATCTTTATACATAAGAAAAGTTTGAAGATACCAACGTGTTATTCAGAAGCAGCAAATCGAAGGACAGCCAATACAATGACCAAAGGATAAAAGGAAAAACAATGAACTACAAAACATTATACAGAACACTAAGGACCGAGCAACACGAATCCCACAAAAAAGCGTGGAAATCTATATAGTAAAAAATCATTACATCATCAATAAGGTGTAAACCTAAAGGACATTACATCTTATTTATACGGAGTCCGTTTACTGACATGAATTTTTTTATTTCGAATATACGAAATACTATTTCGCTTTAGCGAATTATTATTTCGTTTTTTTCGAATTATTATTGCATTTTTTCGAAATGTTATTATATTATAGCGAATAATTATTTCGGAACTGGAACTCAAAGTACTATTTCGGGTATTTTTTCGAAATTTTAATTCGTTTTTTCGATATATTAATTAGGAAAAAACTTGATATAATAATTCGTTAAAACAAAATGATAAGTCGCTTAGACGAAATATTTTAAAATTCGCTAAAGCGAAATAGTTATTCCAAAGACATTATTATCATCGCTGAAAACCAGACAGGTGCTCTACATAGTAGCAGATAGATGTAGCGTAATAGAGATTATGATAACTCGGAACAACTCATTATTTTACAGGTAGTGGAGACATCTGCAAAAATTACTCAACTTACTCAATGACGAGGGTCCAAAATTTTGTGGAGACCGAGAATTTTCTGAAAATGGAAAAAATAATCAATAGAACACGTGCTGTTCTTGTTAAAGGTTGGTGAATTCTTTGAATATTCATATCTTCAATATTTAAAGAAGAACATAAGAATAAAGATAGAATATTAACCCAAACCTTAAATAGCAGATTTCGGTGAATAAATCATGGTCTGTTACTGAAATATCCCCATTCGGTGTTTAGCTACATCTCATTTATCCAAATGAGGTTGAAGGGAGATAATACAGTCAATTCTATTAAGCAGTTATTTGTATTAAAAGGTCACTTTTCTCTTGTACTGACATAGAAAGAGTCATGTGAATCGAACCTCTTTTATGAGGTAACCTGTGTTGAAAAGCTACATTTTCTGTTTAACCCAAAGGTGACCTCTTAACACAGGTTGGACTATTTTCTTTTTTAATTTTGTAAAAAAAAATAACTTATTGATGTTTCTCATAATAGTTGGTTTTGTTTATTTACAGGCGTACCAGGGTCGGGAAAGTCACAATGCGCGTTTCATTATGCCAACAAATTTCGGCGAGACAACACAAATTCAATAGTCTGGAAAATACATTGCACATCGAGGCGGGAAATGCATCTCTCATATGCAAATTTGATGCTACGTTTGAGCATAAGAGATACTATCCGTCATAGCGAGCAAAATATCTTAGAATGCATTGAAAAGATGTTTCAACGTGTTTATGAAAAATTAACAAACGAACAATACAAAAAGTGGAACCATTTAATTATAATGGACGATATGGAATCACCCAATCAGGCAAAATATATTCACGACATGCTGGAGTATTTTATAATTGCTGAAAACATTTATGTCATCGCAACCTCTCAGAACCAATTCTCTACTGTAAATGAGCTCCAGTATGGTATGGAAATGAATGGAATGCTCGAACCGGAGGTAAAAGAATTGTTCCTTAAGGACGGAAACGTAGGCCACGAAGACGAAGAAACAGAAATAAATGAAATAAGGCTATTAGCTAAAAATCTCGACTATCTACCTCTATGCCTAGCGCTGGCATCATCGTACATTCGTAGAACACAATGTGGCATTGCAAAATACAACGCGAGTTGGTCAGAGTTACAGAAACAAGCTCATGACATCGCACCAGAGGGCAAACAATTCGAGGCTGCTTACGACCTTACTTTAAGAAAACTGGAAAAAGATCTTCCTAAGAATGCAAGAAATCTTTTGAAATACGTCACACATATAAACCATACCGATATACCAATCCAGCTTTTAGAGAGTCTATTAGAAACAGATTCAACAACCAGAGAGGCAGACGTGAACACTTTTCTGGCTGTTCTACGTGATTACTCGCTGGCCACCATTAGTGGAAGGGGAGATAACCGTGTAATATCAATACACAGCGTTACAGTTTGGATCTTAGAAAAAAAGAAAACAGAAGACGAGAAACATGCAGAAAGATTGTCTTTGCTGAGACACTTTTGTTATTACATAGACAACGACGCACGTCTTGTCGAAACTATGCATCGAAATGTACGCTTTCTTGAACATGCATGTTGCTTGTTGAAAGGTCTTCAGACCTACAGAGATCCCTGCTTTGAGACTATGCTGTTTGAATGTTACCTTTCTTGTAGTGTGGCAATAACATATCAGCTTAACGGCAATGCGCAATTGTCAGCTGATTATTTCTTCAAAAAGGCGAAGAAATTAATGTTCCAAATGATTTCTTATTCCACAAATGAGACCGAAAATCTTGATGTTACTGAAGAGCCGATATGTAATCAAGGTATCAATGAAGTGCTATATGGAAATGAAGACGTGAGACGCGAGTCCGAAACTATGTTAAGTCTCCTCGTTCAGAAATCAGATGAAATCCAAACTGAAACAATAAAGAAATTTGTTCTGATGAAATTCAGGAGTCCGCGGGATATTCGATTACTACGACAATACGGTGAACTGTCTAATGATGAATTACCAGGAAACCAAATACCTGAGCCTGTTCTACAGAAATTAATCAACAGCAACGTGATTATACCTTTAGAGAATATCAAAAAGATGTTTCTTGTTGAACTATTAGTCACGATATTATACAACTATAGCAAGAACATTTGTTTCATGGAGGAAAGCAATGATGAAGACAACGAGGGCCAGCAAATATTACCTTTCGGTATTAAGGCATTGAAGGAATACCGGTATGCTTTAAATCTTGCTAGGCATCTCGAAATATCTATAACAACGATCCACGCAGGCAGCCAAGACAACCACCCAATGCTTCATTCTGTTAAGCATGTATTTACCAAACGAGGAGGTATCTCTTGCTTTTTGCTGCGAAAAATAAAAAATATTGGAACAATAAAAGAAATTATCAGTATTATGGATGAAATGAATGAAGGTTGTAAAAGAGAACTCTATGTTGACTTCGGTGTTTTAAAAATGTGCCATAATTACAATCTTTATCAACGATGCATGATACAGAATATTTTGCGGTCATGTTGTCTTAGTTTATTTGGTCTTGTTCCATCTGAGAAAGAAGACCACATTCAACGAGCGCGGGGTCATACGGAAGAAATGGAGGGGATTTGATCAGAAATGGAACCGTGGATAATTTCTACTAGTTTACATCTAGATATTGCTGAGACTTACATGGCGGTCGTACCTCCCCAGGCTGACAAAGCCATGCATCATTTAAAAAGGGCACTCGAAAAGCCAGAATTACCCACTAGATACAAACTGAAGGTGTATAAAAGTTTTGTTAGATTCTGTCTTCACCAAGGGACGGAAAATGACTTCAAGTTCGCTGAACATGTATGTGAGGAGTTATTGCAACAGTCAACTCAACAAGAGCTAAAGGACTTCCTCCTAAAATCATTAGAACAGCTTTCACAAAAGGTTAATACATAAAATTAAGAAAAATACAGAGGACTTATGGTGTCAACAACATTTCAGCTATATCGTGGCGATCAGTTTTATTGGAGTACCCGGAGAAAACCACCAACCTGCCGCAAGTTACTGACAATGCTATATCGAATACACCTCGCTATGACCGTTATTCGAACTGACGACGTCAGTGGTGATGATAATCACTGATTGCATAGATAGTTGTAACTCCAACTACCATACGACCACGACGTATACAGAGATATAACTATACTGCCCTTAAATGGACAAATTTGTATATAATATCACCTTTGATATGTACTACACTCCTATTAAGAAATAATTCATAAAAGCCATAATGTGATGTAAGCTTTAACATGGGTTTTGAGGATAGTTGTATTTTATCCTCACGCATTTCTCTGTAGTGTTTATACATTGCTTATCTTGTTCTCGTACTGATGAAGCGTTAGAGAACACAGAAGGGGCAATACACATGGACACTTCAGGGAAACTGGCAACACTGGGAACACAACACACAAGATAAAGACAAACAAAACAAGAACACAACACAATGTGTTGGACACCACTATGTGCAAACAACAACAAATAACGTAAATAAGACATGAGCCCTCCTACAAACAACTGGAGATAAATAAGACATGAGCCCTCCTACATACAACTGGAGGTAAATACGAACTGAAATTGTAACGGACACCACATCACAGAACTCAGAACGTAAAGATACATGAAATTGTAACGGACATCACATCACGGAACTCAGAACGTAACGATACATGATAGGAATATAGCCGGAATGGTTATAGATGTTAGTTAAGCAACAATCAGTAGATCATTTGAATAGTACTTGATGCCTAAATTTAAAACAGTGACGGTTTAACACCGTCACATGTTTATGCCTGACCCTGGATTTCCACCTTCATATGTCGTGATCCTTTGTATGCTTAGTGAGTTCAGTTAGAAAGATTTATAGATTTTATAGATATTTGTGGAATTGTTTACACTTTCGTTTCATAACTTTTGATTAGAAGAAATCACATTTACCGGTATTGTGTATTTAATTGTTTTTTCATCAAAACTGGTGACTTTCAGAACTTGTATGATACTGAGTAATAATCAGAGCTTAAATTACAATGAGCAATTATCATATATTATATTGCAATGCCAAGTCATGATCATAACACAAATATACGCATGAATGGGTGCTTAAAATTTTCATGTTTTTTTTAGAAATGTAATCGGCAGATAAAGGATACACAAAGACAGGAAGGTGAAGAGCATCAAGCTGATGCAACGTGTATGACCGAAGAATTGCCAAATAAGGACATACCACAAAGGGGAGGAAGAGAAGGGACAAACAGGTATATGATTTACAAAATATATAACAAAATGAAAAACTACAAATACCACAATGTCAGAACAGTTCCAAATTCTAATAGAGAAATCGTAGAAACAGAATTCGATATCCCAAACACACTTATACAAGACCGCTCAGCTACCTGGATTGCTACATGACAAGTGATCGTGGTAAGCTAGTTTTGATTGCCCCTTAGGTATCCTCTAATGTTTATTTATACACCTAATACTCCTTTCCTATTGAAGTGCTTTCCACATGCGAGTAAAACGCAAACCCTCGCATATAACTGGACGAGCAGCCAATCGTAACTACTCGGCCATTCTCGCTACCCTGCAAATAACCTCGTACGTACATAGTAGAAATTCTTCTTAAATTGTTCGCCGGAAGCTAAGTTAAGTTAAGCCGCACAAAAATATAGTCCACGAAAATCCAATATGGAAGACATACTAAGTAAAATCTAGACATGCAAAACTAATTAAAACTTTAATTGAAATATAGAAAATTGTTTTAAATATAACTTTATCAAACTTTCATGTAACTGACATGTGAAAAGTAGTGCGATTTATGCGCCTAATGCATGCGAGGTTATTTGCAGGGTAGAGCGAAAATGGCCGAGTAGTTACGATTGGACTCGGCGCTATAATAATAATAAAATGACAGACAAAATAAAATACCGCACTACTGAAACAATTCAAAAATCCTAAAAATAGATAAAATCGATAATCCCAACACACAAATACACGACCGCTCAATTACCTGGCTTTGTACAGTCACTTCAGTATACGTGGCGGGTTTAGACTAGCTTTATGGGCCAAATTCTCCCTTTTAGTGAAATGATTCGGTCATGTAAAAGCTTTTCACGTGTGGGTAAAGTCATAACATATAACCGGGCGAACAGCGTTATTATACAGAAATCTTGAACCTTGAACGTTAGCCATTACATTTCTATACAACATATACATTTACATCTTTTAAAAAATATTCAATTACAAATGTTAAAGATTATGCGATTTTACAATTCATGAAAGAAAGAAATTTTCCCTTTTTTTAATTTAATTTACCCGTTTTCTTTGTTTTATATGTGTGATGTCTTGACCTTTGGTAAATACACATTTCACACACCTCAATTAGGGGCCGTCGTGGTTGTCATCGTATGGTAGTTGGATTTCAACTACCTGTGCAATCAGTGCCTATGACCACTAAAGTTGCGAGCATGAACACCGTTCAAGGCGAGCTTTACTTGATACAACATTAGGTGATACAGTTTGTCAGTGATTGCAACAGGTCGATAATTTTCTCCGGTTTCCCCATCAATAAAACTGACCGCCACGATAAAACTGAAATATTGTTGAAAGTGGAGTTAAATACCATAAACCCAAACCCACACCTCAATTATGACAATAAGCAGGAAATGGGTACCGGTATGATAATTGATAATTAAATTGTATATTAAAAATAAACATTGATGTACATGTATTCCATTTGTTTCCTTAAATAGAGTAAATACTGAACTAGTCCATGCACAGGAAACACTTTATGGTAGTGAGAACACATGTGACCAATTGAAAATTAGTTCTATAGAAGAAGAGCGACTCAGTGTTGACAAACAGAGATCGGCAATTGAAATGGAAAGATTAGAAATTGAACAGGAACGACTGAAAACTGATAAGGAACGATTAGAAATTGAAAAGAAACGACTGAAAACTGATAAGGAACGATTAGAAATTGAAAAGGAACGACTTAAAGATGAAGAGGAACGATTAGAAATTGAAGAGGAACGAATGAAAGATGATAAGGAACGATTAGAAATTGAAAAAGAACGACTTGAAACTGATAAGGGATGATTAGAAATTGAAAAGGAGCGACTAAAAAAACACACACACACTGATAAGGAACAATTAGAAATTGAAAAATAAAACAAAAGGGCTCTTTCGGATTCTACATAATATTTATTATTTCATTTTTTTTGACATGATAGATAAATATCAGCACATGCCATCAGAAACTGCCCGTCAAGCTGCTCCATAATAGGCGTCGGGTAGTAGTGTGAAAAGTTTCAGAGAGAAAGAACTCCTATAAAAAAACGTTTGAAGAAACAACCGACCTGTCGCAAGTCACTACCAAACTTTATCACATAATGTTGTATCGAGTAAACGGGATTTGAACTCACAACTGTATTGATGATAGGCACTAATTGCACAGGTAGTTGTAAATCCAACTACCATGCGATCATGACACCGACCGTTCCATCTTCCTTTTGAATGCATTGGGCTGTTATTTTAAATAGAAATTAAAACTAATTGAACCAAAAAATTAACTATTATCAGAAATAGTACATCTTACACCCCCGGTTTTTAGTGGGGTTCGTGTTACTCGATCTTTAGTTTTATGTGTATGTTTTGTAGATCGTTGTTTGTCCCTTTGTACTTTTTCTTTTGGCCATTGTTTTATTTGTTCTTCTTCGATATACGTATTCTGCTTACTCCTTTGATATCTTCAAACTCGTCTTACATCCTTTTACAAAAATATTATTCTGAAGGTACATTTAAAGATGGAAACTGGCGGGATTAGACAGAGTAGCACAATCTAAGTTAATTATTTTTCTGTCCACACAAAATTCAAGCAATCAAATTATAAAATAATTCAAAATGGCCACTAAAGTTCTGGTCATTTTACTTCGGAACTACCGTCGTCTGCTAATAAAAATACATATTACTAACCCAGATACATAGATGACAGCGACGATCGTAAATATAGCCAATCCAAGTATTCCGAACGTCTGGTCTTTCTCCTGGGTCCCTGAAACCAAAATGCACATACAATATTATTTCGTCCTTTACAATGACGCCCATATACCAATATGACTGGATGAAAATGATATTTACTTTATTTGTGAAACATTTGTAATACTAATATGGCGGGAACCGTCGTGATCACATGGTAGTTGGACTTAAAACTAGCTATGCAATCTGTGGTTATGACCATTAAAGTTGTGAGTTCCAATCCCACTGATGGTGAGGTGTACTCGATACAACGAAATGTGATAATAAAGTTTGTCAGTGACATGCAACAAGTCGATGGTTTTCTGCGGGTACTCAAAAATATCATTCTTCCAATAAAATGAAAATATCAAACTGTCGGTACAGTGTCAAAATAAAAAAAACCCTAGAGGCTCAGTGGGCTGAGCTTGTGTAACTCACCTTTCATTCTACTTTGAGAAAACTTTATACGGAACCTTCAATGGTGCTTCCTACCAATTTTCGGTTAATTTAGCCAAGCGGTTTGAGAGGGGAAGATTATTTAGATATCTACCAATGAGAAACAAGAATTTCCTGTGGCAGCCATATTTGTTAACTGATCAAAACTAAATGAGGACTATCTATAGAGCACCTTCCATATATCCTTACTACCAATTTTCGGTTAATTTAGGCAAGTGGTTTCAGAGTAGAAGATTTTTTTTACAAATCAACCAATCAGAAACAAGAATTTCCTGTGGCGGCCATATTTGTCAACAGATCGAGACAAAATTATCAATCTTTATAGAGGACCTTCCATATATGCTTCCTACCAAGTTTTAGTTTATTTGGTTAGAAGAAGATTAAAACGTGAAAAGTTAACGGACGACGAAAGTGATGGCAAAAGCTCACATTACCTTTGGCAAGCTGAGCTAAAAATATTTATATTCGAATTACAAAATGTATTGCTATTCTTATGTTATTAAGTTATTGGTGACCAACTCATTTATTAAACTAACATCTAAAACAAACACAATTAACTCAGCATGCCCACAGGTTTTTTCATCTGGGGGTACATGTACCCTTTTACCTTCATTTTGGGGGGTACATCTAAATTTTTGGGGGTGCAATCTCTAACTCTTCATTTGGGGGTACAAAGAAAATGAACTGCATTTTCTCCACGCAAGGTCGTGCACCGTGCTGTTTTTTGTAAATATTACGCAGATTGGCGAAAACTCTTTTTTTCTGTCTGACATTGGGTCAGACAGGAAGTGGGGTTCTGTCTGACCCATGGCCTTTGTGTCTGTCCCACCATTTTGCTTGTAATATTGTATATAACCTGTCAAATTTTGGTTTTTATACAGAACTGAATGCAAGATTACCTATATATAGTCATGATCATTAAACAACTCAATAAAATGTTTTTCTGTATACATATTTTTATCTAAAAAGATAAGGCAGATATGATCAACAATCCGTATCTAATGGTCCGATCACGTTCCGAATATTATACATCAATGTCAGTTTCCGGTTTACCTACATTTTTTATTTCAGTTAAGAATATGAATCTGTTGTCATATTCAATATATAAGCATCTCAAAACATATTTAATTAAACACAAACAATCTTTGATACTTGGGGAGTGTGGAAGTCAACTTATTTCTGTGCTCGGTAATATATTTCAGTTTTAATGTTCCACGTTTTGCAGGTGCTCGCTTCTACTAAAAAGATGTTTACATTTACGTATAGGAGTTTCGATTACAAATAGGAACGTGTCGGTCTGACTGAATAAATAAGCAAATTCCAAGTCTCTGTCTGACATTTTAATAAAACTGAAAACGGAATTTAATGCCATTGGCAGTGGAAACTGGGAGTGAATACATTTCAATCGTCAACTGGACGACCAAAGTAATATTTTCGTGACGGACATTGGGACAGACACGGTTCATTAATTATTCTGCCGGTCCGACGATTTTCGCCAACTCTGATTACGGGATTTAACAGTAGCAGTTTATATGATTGGACAAATAAAAAATAAGGAGCCAATAGAATTGGGCGATCTATAAATCATATCATCTCACATAAAATATGCAAGGAACGCTCTGATTGGATAATATTACCGAAATTAACTAATCAGAACAACTCTATTATACGTACTTTGAAGTGATTTGTAAGCAAAAGGTAATTTTTATACAGTGCTCGCAACGGGTTCTCTACGTGCACGCACGTAGGGTTCTTTCAATTATACGTGCATGATTTTTATTCTACGTGAAACACGTACTACAGTACGTGAATGGGCATGCTGTTAACCTGCTTCAATTTTACACCTTATCAAGCTTAGATATCACATATTTATAGAAGCATTTATATTGACAATAAAGAATCTGCATGTGCTTGTAGAATGAATATCAGAAAATGTGATGACAAAAAGTTAAAAAAAAAAAGTCAAAAACAGAAAACAATAATCTACAAAACACTACACACAAAGCCTAAATATTGAGCAAAACGAACCCCACACAAACCGGGGAAGAGTAAGCAGTTCCTGCTCCACTAGTGGTTCCCATCGTGCTAGATATTGTTGGCAGTGGCATAAAATCCTAACAAGCATGTTCCGCTATGGTAGGGTGCACAAATCGTGAATGGTTACAACACATTGTAAACTGCATCATTTAAATCACTATATATACATGTTCATCCAAGCATGGCACCATTAATCACATTTGGGATAATATGAAGCAGCCGGCCGCGATACTGGTACTACAATACTGGTACACAATACTGGTAATACCAGTATTTTCCAGTATCTGCAATACTGGTACAGATACTGGTAAATACTAGTATCCCAGTATCTTCCAGAATTTTCCAGTATCTGCAATACTAGAAGATATGAGTATTGTAGATACCGGAAGATTCTGGGAAATACTGGTAATACCAGTATTGCAGATACTGAAAGATTCTGGAAAATACTGGTAATACCAGTATTGCAGATACTGGAAGATTCTGGAAAATACTGGTAATACCAGTATTGCAGATACTGGAAGATTCTGGAAAATACTGGTAATACCAGTATTGCAGATACTGGAAGATTAGGTATGAAGTTGCGGAATGTACTTTTATATTGGGGGTTTTTTCAACACAGAAAAATCGTGACATACGCCATTACGGTACATGGTTTGTGCAGATATTGCTAACTCTCCTACAGTTTTCAACACAGATCTTTCAAACTTTGCAGAATGTTTGTACATATAATGAAGGTGTGCATATCACAGAATGACACTCAACAAGAGATATGATATGTCGGTCCAACAGGAAGCGTGGGGTATACATGTACTATTTTTTGTTTAATCAGTTATGTGCTATATACGAACTTGTGTGGTGACAGTTTGATGAACCATGGGGACCTTTAAGCAAGTCTGCAGAAAGAATCATATGTGTAGAGGACCAGATGAAACCCATACAGTAGATACTGTAGAGAACAGAGTCACATGCCAAGACTGGTTTGTCATAGCAAAATAATATTTATTGTCAACTAAATGTGTGTTTCAACATAAATAAATAGAATAGTCCGTTTGATTTCTATAAATCTCCATAAAGCATAAATAATTATTGCGTACATCAATATACTTTCACAATTTTAGATGCGTAATTGCAAAGTTGTCCATTGCCATAATTTCTTTTTATTAAAAATCAATCTAAAAATCTGAAATTAATTCTCATTGCCAACATTCTCAAACGGACTATTAGTAACCACACTTTCATCTACTTAGTGGCTTTTACGATGCACACCATGAGAGCTGCTACTCGGAGTTTCTCTGTGGTGCGCATGTCAATTTCCCCAACTGTCTACAACTGGTCCAGGTGGCCTTGATTTTCCTGCAGGTACTGTTGTAGTTCTGGTTTACGCAGGCTCTGGACTCGGGCCAGTTCTTCTCTTGTGTGAATATACTGCATGCACCACAGGATCTATAAAAAAAAATATGTATCTGTTAAAAGAACTTCATGTGTGTTTCTCTGTGCACGATTAATTACCCCGTATAACCGGTAATTTCTCCGGCAATCCAATTTCTGCGGTATTCTGCGGTTAACTCCGGACCACAGAAATAAAAATCGCATAATATAAATGCTTAATGTCCAGTACAAAATACCTAAAAAAAAAAATGGTACTATACACATGTTTACACAACAATTAAAGGTTATTTAGCTGTGGCATGATGATTTTTAACTGTTAATCATTAATCCAGAAAGAGAAATGTGATTCTACCAAGCTGACACCGACAATAATTGAAACAATCACATGATTAAATGTTTACAATCATAATAAAGTTTGTTAAAGCAATATTTAGAATTGTTATTACATAAATTAACATTAGTGTTTTTTTAATTGTTGTAATAGCTTCGAATTCGATTGAATAATATCAAACTGCGTGATCTCAGGATTCATCTAAAAACCAAACAAATAGAAATGTACTGGTAGTAGAATTCCGGTTAACTCGAGTTTTTATGTCTACATTATACTAAAAGAATTGAATATAATCGATTCGTACTGGAACAAATGCAAAGGACGATTTAAAGCCATGCACGGAACGACAATCGGCAAGCTGCCCAGTTATCTGGACGAGTTCATGTGGCGAGACAGATTCGGCAGGACACACCAAGACTGCTTCGACAACATCCAAAGACACATTGCCGAATTCTATCCAGTGTAGCGACCAGTCTACATTTTCAATCACCGGCCCTTTTCAGGGCCACCAATATTATTAAAAAAGAAACTAAATTATGTGTTATTGTATTTCATATAGTTGCAGTTTAAACCCAAATGTCATGGTATAGATACAATCATGTATAATTCTCTTATTCCCTTTGCTAATTTTGGGAGCGGCCAATATTCAATCTTAAAATGAATAGCTATACACAATCTGGCATGCTCATACGTCATTTCTGCTGTACATAACATAAGAGGCAAAAGTCCTGTAATGTCAAGAAATTTTGTATGGTCTCTTAGAGTTTGATATATATTGGTAAGGTAATTTGACATGACTGGGCGGAGCCTAATACTAACGGTAAATACAATGAGCTGTGATTTACCGTTAGAATTAGGCTCTGCCCACTCGTGTCAAATTGCCAGATACTAGAGCTTCCAGTATTGTGTGTTTTACAATACTAGTATTACCAGTATTGCTGGATGAAGAATACTAGAGTTTCCAGTATTGTGTGTTTTACAATACTAGTATTACCAGTATTGCTGGATGAAGAATACTGGAGCTTCCAGTATTGTGTGTTTTACAATACTAGTATTACCAGTATTGCTGGATGAAGAATACTAGAGTTTCCAGTATTGTGTGCTTTACAATACTAGTATTACCAGTATTGCTGAATGAAGAATACTGGAGCTTCCACCAGTATTGTTGGATGAAGAATACTGGAGCTTCCGGTATTGTGCATAGATCAACGATTCTTGTATTCCAGTATTGTAAATGCACGATACTGGTACATCCAGTATTGTATATGTACGATACTGGTATTACCAGTATTGAAACATTACAATACTGGTATTTCTAGTATTGTACAGTGTTACAATACTGGTATTACCAGTATTGTAATATTTACAATACTGGTATTTCCAGTATTGTAAATATTATAATACTGGCGATAGCAGTATTGTAAATATTACAATACTGGTAATACCAGTATCGCGGCCGGCTGCTTCATATTATCCCACATTTGAAAGTAAAATCGTTCACCGAGTTTACACTACGATGAACGCACGTGTAGAATACCTTTTGATGGTTAAAGCTGTATAGTATATGATTGTAATTTAAAAACGTAAATATCAAATTCAGTGCACATTTTGGAATAATCAAAAGATTGGAAAGCCAAATAATTTAAAGTTTTGGAAGCAATATATCCAAAGGGCCTAGACAGGATACATCAGCTATGGTCACCTATGCCCGAGGGAGGAGAACCTTAGCTAGTTGGTAAATTTCATCATTACATTTTCTCATTGCTTTCATATTGTTTATAAATTAGTGTACATATATACTTGAATAATAAAAAGTATAAAGTTCTAGATTATGATTTTTAGTAATTTACGTCACGATAACTGATGGTCTCGTGACAATTTTTAAATCAGATTACAGACGCTGATGAAGCTTGTCGGTCAAGCGAAATATCCGTCGATTTAATTATAGTCTTTTTGTAGATTTATAGTTATTTTTGTTACATTTTAACATCTTTTTTTTATATCGTTGTGCTAACATTTTAGACGTTTATATATATATATATATATATTAAACATTTATTTAAATGTGTAGCCCTATTGTGTATTTATATTATTGTTATTGTACTTTTATTAATTTATATGTGGGAATTCAATTCTTTTATGTATATATTTTCATATGAGTAACATCTGGTTCTTTTGTCCCGTACATGGACCGTCAAAAACCTTTTTGAAATTGTAAAGTCGCCATATTGGTTCGACATTTTATTTAATTATACATTGGTAAAGTCCCTCGGTTGGACGAAAATTTTGTCATTCAACAAAGTGTTTAATTATTTATCACTTTGTTTTGTGTACTTGGTGTTGTTTTACAAACCATTTTAGACGTTTATATTATATTGTTTGTTTGTCTGTATTTGCCACAGACATGTTTATATATGTTTAATGACAATAAAGTTATTATTATATATAAAAGTTAGAGAAACCCGAAAGGGCAATCTTTTTTTACCTTTTCTTTTTCTGTACATCCTTCATAGCAATCTCCCATACAGAGTTGTCGGTCCTTGCAGGCTCTCTATCTCTGTAAACGTCTCAAAAGTAGTCCCAAAACACGTGATCATGTAATGAACGATCATGTGACAATTTTTATGTAGATATTCAAAAGCTTGCCTTTGACAGTCCCTCAACACGATGTTCTTGTCATAATCTTAACGATTGTATCTAATGTTGACATTTTATTGGATGAATAAGTAAACCAAATTACTCAAATAGGAAAACGTTTCACAAAAATATAGTCCCTATAACCATAGCTTTTCTAAAATGGTATTTCGCCTCAAATAAAATCATATTTCACGTCAAAACTAAAGATATATGGAAAAAAGACAAATAGCGTCTTAGAAGCAAAATCTAGAGTATAATAATATTTTACAAGAATCTTGTAAAATCGAGACGTTTACAGAGGTAGAGAGCCTGCAAGGACCGACACCTCTGTATGGGAGATTGCCTTCATAGGACAACCATGCAGAGCATGTCGAGTTACCATAACCATACCATTTTCCACTTAGATTCCTATTAATATCGGGTACCGTCACCATCACCAACACCATTTGTATATGCATCATGCGTTGGTGCTCCCAAATATGTACATATCCCTCTTTGTGAAACAACAAATTATCCTTTTCTATGTTACAAAGTCATTGATTTCTATAAAATTGTCCTCACTTTACTATTTGACTTAATCTCATCTGCCTTACTATTGCTTCGGTTAGTGTAATATAGTGGTAGATTATTTTTCCTTACTTTGCTTGTTATTTTTCTCTATATTCACAAGCGTCCTATATCTAGATGCATGTACATTATGTAGTAGCCTCCTGCTCTGAAATTCCAGTTATGACCCAGTTTGAATGTGTTCCTTATTCCGGATCAGGTTACTACAGTCTAAAATAGTCTATGTTTTATTTTGGATGTTAAAAGTGTCAAAATTAATTCGATGCTACTCATATAGTATAAAGCTAATTTCAGTTATTGCTGGATCTCGAACTACCGAGAGAGCAGGACATTGAATGATGAAGTGCTCAACTGTTTCGTCGTCTTTTCCACATATTAAACAGATACTGTCGTTGCCATTTTTCTTTATAGCTGCTTTACTAGTTTGTAGAAGATACGTTTCAGTTATTAATTTCAATTTCACCGGGATTCTGTCTACATCTCTTACTGATTTACAGTTGATTCTCAGGAGGTTATGGATTCCTTTATAATATGGGTTTCCAACATTTAGGTATTGAAGATTTTTATATAATTTCTTTGCTTCCAGGAGTTGTGTTTTCCATTTAAAATTAATTGCTTTATTGACAGTCCTTTTCCACTCTTCTTTATTAACAGGATTTTCTAATAGTATAATTGGATCTTCCAGATCATATTTCAAAAATAGCTTCTTTATTTCCATAAACCAGCTTTTACTATTGTTGTTTTTAATGAAGAGTTGACGTCTCGCAATTTCTTTTTCTAGAGAGCTATCGTTTAGGTTACAAATGTTATTATAACAAATAAGTGCTTTATACTGAATTGGTGTAATTCAATTGGCCAAATTCCAGTTAGAATATATACTGCAGTCAGGTGCATTTTTCGGCAACGACAGTATTTGCTTCAATATTTTCTTTTGAAATAAATCCATTTTGCGGTATGTTTTTGTAGGAAGCAGTATTTCCATTCCGTATAGTAATATAGGCAGCACATATGTTTTAAAAAGTTGCAAGGCGGTTTCGAGGTCTAGCCCATTGTGCCCCTGTAATCCAGAGGCCATAAGACTAGGTAGTTTTTCTTGCTTTCTTAATATTTTGCTCTACATTTATTTCCATGGTTTTTGCGATGGTGTCAGATTGCATCAAGCCTATATGATGAGCTTCTTTGGTGTAATTTATTGGTTGTCCGTTTATTTGGAGTGAATTCAGATTGTGTTGACCAGTAGAGTATTGTTTGCGGTTCGAATGAATTCGAATACTATTTGTTTTGGTATGTTGGAGTTGATAACGTTCCTGTTTTGCATATTCTGCTGCAGTTTCAATTAACACTTGGGCTTCCATCTCATTGAAGGAATTAAGGTTGACGTCATCTGCACCAGCACTGGTGTTACAGATTATGTTGCCAATTTTAGTTCATATGCCTGTGTGGTTAAACCTGTCGAGCAGAAGATTGACATACATTTTGTACAAGTCTGCACATAAGATTCCACCTTGTCTAACTCCTTGTGTGACTTCAAATGCAGAAGATTCATGACCCATCCGTTTCACAACACTAGTTGCTCCTTGATGTAAGCTGTTAATGAGAGACCATAATTTATCGCTAATTTCGGTTTGATATAATCTTCTCAGGAGATAATACGGATCTACCACATCAAATGCTGATTTTGCGTCTTATAATACAATGATTGGTGATTTTTCATCTTTGGCATTTCCTTTTAGTTCTTTAATTATAAATGATGCATTTAATGGCGATGTATTTGCTATAAATCCTCGCTAACATGGGTTCTGCATTTTCATAATTTGTGGTTGTATACGTAATTTAATTATAGCCTCAAGTATTTTATTTAAGACAGGTAGTACAGTAATTCCTCTGTAGTAGTTTGTCAGCTTCTTACTTCCTTTCTTTTTAATAACTGGGGACAATTTGCCCTTTCTTAATAACATTAGGCACTTCTCCATTATTGAGCATTGCGTTATAAATGTGTAGCAGAAAGTCCAAAATTACCTCATCGGCGTTACATAAATGTTCAATTGTGATACCAAAAATGTCAGGTGATTTTGCTTTATTTAAAACATCCATGGCTTTCTTTAATTCTTCTACGGTTATAATAGGGGTCTCTTGATTCTTAACTATATCCACAATATGTTGTACTTCGTTCCTGCATAGGACGTGATATTGCTCATCGTAGTTGTTATTTTTGTTGAGAGTTGAAAATTCTAGGAAATGTTCTCTAAAACCATGCGCTATTTGATCTGGGCCGTAGTACATTTTATCTTTAGCTACTAGCTCCGAGGTACCGTTGGAACATTTTCTTTCGTTGTTCACTAGGTGATGAAATAATTTAGTATTTCCAGTACGGGCATTCATTATATCTTCCTTCACTTTAGCTGATTTAATTGCCTGTTCCACCCTTTAACTGATTTCCGTAGCTTACTTTTACAGCTTTTCTTGGTTTTTATTAATTCCCCCTCATTTGGTTATCCAGCCTCTCTCCATTCTTTATGGGCCATTCTGATGTCTTGTAATGCCCTTTTAATTTCTTCATTCCAAACTTTAAGTTTTGGTTTATTTTTGCGAATTTTTCTAGCAGGTATTAACTCGGCTATTGATTCATTCAAAATGTTCGTGAAAACTTTAACGGACTTTTCGGTATTTCCTCTCATAAGAAGTTTGTTGTTTTCTGTCATTTTAACTCTAGCATTATCTCTATATTTGTTGGTATCTAGTTTATCCCATTTAACTCTGATAGTTGTTTTAGGTTTCTGATGAATATTACTTTTATCATTCTCCATGAATACTTTCAGAGATATCGTTATAGGATGATGGTCGGAGGTATTTGATGGCATATCTAGTATGATCTTCTATTGACTACAGTATTGGAATGATGCATCAACAAGAAAATAGTCGATTTCGGAACAATTTTGGCCTTTAGAGTTTACAAACGATTTCCTGTCCATAGTAAAACATTAAGTTCTCATCAATAAAATCTAAAATATCCTTTTTTTCTACTATTTACAGCTTTGCTTGACAGATCTTCGTTTATGTCCCCGCCAATCACAATGTAATGTGTATTTGGATACCTTTGCAGTAATTCATTCAACAAATCGACTATTTTGTGATATTCGATGGTTTTCACACTTCCTCCAGAAGTTGGCATATAAACACATATAATAAGGATAGATTTGTTACTAATTTGGTTTACTTCTATACACTGTATCCTTTCATTTCCTCCTTCCACCATTCCCACAATTTGGTCTAAATCTTTGTGCCAAAAAATTCCTACTACTCCATACCCTCTCGGTAGTTTTCTTTGATCTATTTCTTCATATTTATCTACTCCTTTTCCTACATGACATAGGTCATTGTGTATTTCTCCTAGTTGGTATAATTGGCATTGATACAGCCAGTGCTCTTGAAGTAATATAATATTTGCATGTCGCATTAAGTCACATATTGCTAAGGTACTAGTTTTTATGTTTTTACAGTTGTACGAAGCAATAGTAAGGCGATTTGTTGCTACTTTCTGAGTCTTACGTGTTGAGCATGAACTAAAAAAATGCTGGTTTTGCACAGGATGTATATATGCTACATCAGTTCGCGACATTGGTAGTACGCATGGCATAGCCAAGGAGCCACTACAACTCTGAGATATCACTGGGTTTTCTCTAAAATATAACGGTTGCCCGATGAGTTGAGTTGTTAGTGGTGTTTTCTGGTGTAGCTGTTCCATTTTGGACATTTGATCAGTTGTCCCCCTTGGGTTTACTTTCTGTTTTGTATGAACTATTCCAGTGTTCATACAGTCCTTATTTTCAGCAGTATTTTGAAATTCGGTTTTATGCTCAATGTCTGCTTGTTCTAATGTAGATTGCCCATCTCTGGCATTTTCATGAGTATTTACCTTCTCAGATGTAGGTTTGTGCTCTGAATTGGCACTTTGACATTTTGAATCAGTATTACTTGTGTTTTGTTCAGTAATAGTAGTAACCATGTTGTTCTCAAGCTGCTGAAGTTGCTTGTCTATTTGTTTGAGTACAAAAGATGTAACTCTATCTTGTATGGAATGCAGTAAGCTGTTGTCAGGAGCTACATTTTTATTTATAGTATGATAATCATGGTGTTGAGGATTGTTAGTTTGCACTTTATGGGTGGTTTTCTCTTCTATTTGTTCAATTCTTCTTTGTAAAGTCATGATATGCATGCTAAGCTCTTGATTTTGATTTTCTAATTTAGTTACATAACTCACCAGCTTAATGCAGTCTTTACTGTTTTCATTCAATAATTTTTCTTTTAGTTCCAGATCTTGCTCCCATTTCTTAAGTTTAAGCTCTTTTGATCTCAACTGAGAGGTACTTTCAGGAATGTTATTATTGCTCTGGTTCTTGTTGTCTTTATTTTGTGTAGCAGCTGAAGTATTGTCTTGTTCAACTGTATTTTCAAGTTCATTGCTACTTTGATCTTTTTGATTGTTTATATGGCTATGACCAATACAAACATAGCAGGTTGTAAGGCTATTTGCTAGTTTGCAGCAGTCTTCGTGTATACTATTATTGCACAAATCGCAAATTTCAAATGTTGTTTTGATTATTGCAGTACATACATGACATTTATTTGTCCCATTTGCATCTTGCACTTCGTCATTTCTTAATTCGCGTTCCTCAAGTATGTCTATGTTTGAAGAAATATTTCTTTTTGGCAATTCAATGTCTAGCATGCTTGTTTTTGCCTTGTTATTTCTACAGATTTTGGCAATTCAATGTCTAGCATGCTTGTTTTTGCCTTGTTATTTCTACAGATTTTGGCAATTCAATGTCTAGCATGCTTGTTTTTGCCTTGTTATTTCTACAGATTTTGCATGTGTATTCACTATTCTGTCCTTGTTCTACGTTTTCTATTTCTTTATTTGATAATTTCTCCCAGTTGTAGTGGACCCAATGCCCTGCTTCTGTACAGCAAGTGCTTTTAGTTTTACACTTATTATTACAGTTAATACTAGAACTGCTACTGGTGGGGGATTTGACAGTTCATCCGTCTCTTGTGGCCTTGTTGAATTTATCAACCAATCTAGCCTGCAGAAGTTTTGTTAATTGTTCAGCCATTTTTACGTTTAGATTTTTCAGAAGAGCTTCAGTGTTGTTTTGGGTTGCTGATTCAATTATCTTGCGGATATTTTTGAGATCTCTATCAACAAATATTTGAGTGTTCTTCCCATTAATCAAACATCTGCTTGAAGTTGTATATATATTGATGGTATAATCCCTACTAGAGTCACTAGAAACTTTAATGGTAATTTGTACTATATTAGTTTTTGCTCGATCAGTTGCAACATCTTGGTTTATCTGTCCAAATTCTACGGGAAAGTTCAAATAATACTTTTCACAGCAGCTGTTCTAATCAGTTCAAATGTCGCTGTATCAGCAGTTAATACAATACCCCCACCAGTAAGTTCACATTGCATATTTGGAGCTCTTTTTGTAGCTTCCAACTTTTTGTACAGTGCCTTTGTAATGTTTAGCTCATAGCCTTTACTGGTACAACTTTTGCGTGGTTGCTCAGATAGAGATGGAGCAGGTACCTTTACTTTTGTAACATTCATATCCATAATTGTAATTTTACTTTGATAATTACTAACTATACAGTTTAATTTTAGAAACAATGGTACGTTGTGGTTAGTCCCACTTTCGACCAATGATTCCCAATAAGGATATTTAAAATGAAGAAAAAGACAATGCGACTATTAGGTGCCAATACGTTGTAGATAGTTCCACTATCGACCAGTCACTCAGAGTAGAGACCTTAGCTTTAGCTATTATTATTTCTTATATAACGAAATTTACAATACATAAGCGTATATCCTATTTCAAATAGTGGATCTAATGAATATGGGTTCATGTAGTGTAATTTTGGATATGGTTCAGTTAGACCAACATTCGTCCTTTATTTTGTACGCTATCTTTCGTAACCACACTCTTGCAAGGTTATGCGAAGGATGTATCCCGTCCCTATATATATTGAAATTATATCTGTCCCTCTGTCTGAAGTATTGGTTTTTTGTGTTTTTCTTGTTGTTGTAACTGATATCTAAGCAAACATTTTGAGAATGTTTGCCAAGGCTGTTGTTGATAGCTCTAATGTGATGATTGACTGAATGCACTTGTAGGACTAGTTTGTTGTCTTAATTCAAAAATTCGTTGGGTTGTTTGTGATTACGAGATATGTTATGTTGATAAATAGAGTACACTCGAATTTCCAAGAAAGTGAGACTGCAGCCGGGATAATCTTTAAACAGTTTTACAATCTGTCGGAAAATGCCTACTAATTAATTGGACTGACTCATCACTCTGTTTTTAATGAGATACATTCCTTGTTTTTAACTGTTTGATCACATGTGCCTATCCAGATATATGGAGCTATGCTGTCATGTTGTCCTATTTTGCCACTTAAATTTTCACTTAGCCACTCAAGCGCTTTGGTCGAGCCTCTACCGTTTTCGCACCACCACTATATACTTTGTTCTACTACGTTCGTGACTTTTTTTTTGTAGACAGAATCCCTTGCTGTCGGATAATACAACAGGTGTAATTGTTTTATTCCCAGAAGGTTGTATATAGTCTTTCCTCAAATATTTTAGTAGTTTCGCTTCAGACATAAGTAGTTGATTGAACAACACAAGGTTTGTATATATTCGGGCTATGAAAGGTACGTTGTGGAAAGTCCCACTATCGACCTTATATTTTCGGACTCAATAAATAATGTGCTAAGTTGAAGATACTGAAGGCAGGTTGTATAGGTTCCTTTCAATATCTGACTAAAACATTTAATACTATCAGGAATTTGAAATTCAGTAATGTACAAAATAAATCAATATGGGATATGGAAAACTTAAAATTATTCATAAAGAATTTAAAATGATAAAATCGTTAAAATATAAAAGCTAAACGCCAGCCAAGCCTACCGGTTTAACGTGGGGGGTGTGGGGGGATATCCCACGAATGTTCAATGACAATCTCTCAAATATAAATGTTCCCTGCTATCTATTGTATATGGGGTACAATAGAATATAAAAATATATATTCTATAAATTAAGTTATCAATATAAACAAGGTAAAAGAAATGTACTGATTAAAATATTAAAAGTCGGCCATTTTTTCACGCTTTTGTCTCAGTAATGGCGGATAATCAGACTTCAACAAAAAAAAGGTATGTTCCTGTCACTATAAACAATGGTTCTGGTAGACGATATTTGCAATTAGACGACGTGATGTATTTAAAATAGGATACTCTCTTTAAAAACTATGCAGACACCTATAATTCTACATAAAATTCAGGAGCGCCCAAAAGACGTCCGCCACCATCAAATGTCAGAAATATCCTCCAATGAGTAATCTAGAGACATTGACAACATTAAATACACAAGACAAATATAAAGAAAACAAAGCAACAAGGAACTCGTCAAAGCACCGGTGATGAAACCAAGGGTAAGCGGTCCCTGTTTCTTATAAGACCCATGTCGTGTTACTGATATAGTCCGGCAAGCGTATTGTTGGCGATAGAAGAAAGATATATTCTACGTAAAAATGAAAAGATTCGTTGCCATTTGAGATACGAACAACGAATACTTATTTTGATAATTCATACCGTGATTGTGAACTGTAGAACAGCAATAAATGTGATGCTCCTTTATTTTAATTTAATTTAATTAATGTGTTCATGTGGAATACTATATTGCTTCATTATTCTTTCTTATTAATATGTGGATATTTTTCCATTAGTATTGCTGATTATAGTTTTGCGTGATTAAGAGCGTTTTCAATAATATTTCAATTATATCACACGAGATCAGTTTCATGGTGGGTGTGTAATACCGGACTATCTGCAATGAGCCAATGACAATTATAATCCCAATATTATGAGTGTAAAGTTTAATTGGTGATTATCAATGATTCCACGAATATCAATAAAACGAAGAACCATCTCTAACCTGAAATATTTGGTAGGGATCCGTGTTGCTCATCTTTTTGGTTTTCTGTGTTGTGTTTTAGCTTTGTTTGTCTTCGACCTGTGTCTTGTGCACCCTATGATGCCAGTTTCACTGAATTGTTCATTCCTGATTGCCCCTTCGTTTTTCTCTAACGTTTATTTGTCGCTTTAAAATCTGATTCAACCCACCATTTCTTTAGAAATGCCTGTACCAAGTCAGGGTCATTACGGTTTTCACAGTTTTCCGGTTGTTGACTGATTTTGTCTGTTTATATACTTATGAGTTTTGACTTTCCCTTTGTAAGATTGTTCGGAGTTCGGTAATTTTGTTATTACCCTTATTATTTACCTCAGATGTTTAAATGCGCTACGTACCACTAACATGAAATGGTATGACAACTGCTGTTAATCAGATAGAAATCACCCAAGCTTATATTACCTAGAACTCAATAAGGAAATAAACATGGGAAACCCAGTCTCTAAATATGTCTTTGTATCATGCGTATTGTGTTTGTGAGTAAGTAAGTAAGTTTGAAATCACCCAAGCTTATATTACCTAGAACTCAATAAGGAAATAAACCTGGGAAGCCCAGTGTATATAAATATGTCATCGCACTGTGTTTGTGAGTAAGTGGGTTAATGGTTGTTGTATAATGCCAACACAGCATTTTGTTTTAGCTTTATCATGGGGAGAACAAGTTAATTTAATGTGTTTGTGTCTGCTCCTATACTTACTCATATAGATATAACGATATAACTGAAATATTGTTGAAAGTGGCGTTAAATACCATATCCCAAACCCCCATATAGATATAACAACCTTAATAAAATATGTAATCTCAGTTCTCTTCCTCACCATGACAAAAAAGATCGAACGACTATTCTACTAGTAGGGAGTACTACATTGTGTATGTTGATCATATCTAAATATGTAATTTTCAAAGGTGTTTCCTTTTTTTTCCAGTTTTAATAATAAAAACTATGTAATCTGAGTTTCCGTTCTCCCCATGAAAAAATGCAAGGGAGGTACGACTAATGTAGGAAGTGGCTCAAAGCTAACGGTGTGAGTTCGAATCACGTTGATAGAGAGGTGTAATTGATACAGCACTATGTGATGCAGTTTGTCAGTGACTTGCGACAGGTCGGTGATTTTCTCCAGTTTCCTCTATCAATAAAACTGAGCGACACGATACAAATGAATTATTGTTGAAAGTGGCGTTAAACACCATAACCCTAACCCCCGTACCTTCTAAATCTGGACATTTTCAAAGTTGTTTTGTCCCATTTAGAATAATGTTCTAATAATTTATACTATGCTATCTGAGAACAAAAAATGGATGGATAAGATTTAAACATTTCTTTTTTTAACTTAAGGAAATAAATCCGGGAAAATCAGTGTGTTATTGTACCATACGAAATGTATTTTTATCTACTCATCACTTGTATAGATATGACAATCTTAATTAGCCCTATGTACTGTAATTTCCCTTCCTCGCCCTGAAAAAAATGGAACGAAAGTTCTACTAGTACGGAGTAGTAAGTGGATCATATTTAAATATAGAATTGTTTAAGGTGTTTCCTTTTTTTCCCTATTTAGAATGATGTTCTAAAAATAAACTCTATGTAACTTGTGTTCTCATTTCTTAGTAATGAAAAAAAATGTAATGGGGTGAATAAAATCTAAATATTGAAATTTGTGAAGTTTTGTTTCCTTTATTCCATTTAGAATTATGTTCTAATAATAAACTCTATGTAATCTGAGTTTCCCTTTCTTGTAATGAAGAAAATGTAAACGGTGAACAAAATCTAAATATTGAAATTTGGGATGTAATTTGAATTTCCCTTTGTTGTCATGACAACCAATGTAATAACAGAACAAATAGTAGTTAGTGGATCAAATCTAATTATGGAATTGTTCAAGTTGTTTTATTTTTCTCTATTTCAAATAACGTTCTAAGAATAAATTCGATGTAAGCTTAGTTCCTTTTCCCACCATGAAAAGCAATGAACTTTCCTTTTATATGTAGCAACATTTCAATAACACCTGCATATGGAGTATAGGCATCTCTATATCGATACCATGTTCCAGAGCATAATTTCATTGATAGAGAATAGCTGCTAAGATGGAAGCTACTGAACCAAGGGTTCCTAGTGGTTAATTTGAAATATTATTACTAGACAAGGTTTAAGGTCGCCATCATGACTTGGTTGACCGTTACGGAATATCTGTGTCACAAATGACCACATTTATGTTCCGTTTGTCGTAATCATAATCCTGTCGTTTCCTCATTCATGACTGACTTGTCATCCGGTTATAACAAGAATAACACAATGGGTGTAAATCGTGGAGTAGAAACTGCTCGTTCTTCTAGAACACCTGAGTTCACTACCGGTTCCTGTTGCTCAATCATTAGTATTCTGTGTAGTATTTAGTTTGTCAGTGTTTGTGTTTTTGTTTTTTTTCCTTTGACCAATGTGTTGTCTGTCCTTCTATTTACAGATTCTGATTACCCCTTGGGTATCTCCAGACTCTTCTTGACCTTAGTTGTTTTACCGAACGTGTGTCAACAATGTCACCAATATCAATTACACGAGTACTAACCTCTCACCTGAAAACAATGAACTTAGAAAAAGGCCGCGACCAATGGCGATGGAAATGCAAGTCATGGCGTGGGACAAACAGGAGAACAGGTTTAAAGGAGAACTGGATCTCTAACGACAATAGAGATATTAAAAGCAGGTCATGTAAACCTGTTTTCCACGTAGAAAACCCCTATTCAAAACTAGTTTGCAAGTCATCCTTTATAACGTGATTTTTTTTTATATTGAGATATTCTATTAAGCTTAATTTAATGATGCGGGTCATTAACAGTTATTGTAATTCAAGTGAGGATCTTTATACCAATTTTTTTTAAACCAAATTTCAGACAAAATAAATGGTAAATAACATATATATATAGTATCTCAAATAAACATTATTTCTTTCTGTTTTTCACTTTTTATTAATTTTGATTAAAGCTATGAATGATACAATAAAAAAGGGTCGTAAAAATGGCTAAAGATAAATACACAATTAAATGACCCTTGTGTACCTCAATATTTAAATGACTCAATATATACATAATTGGTGCATTCTTCGCTCAGTTTTAAAGTTTGGTATGCATGTTGACACTTCATTTAACAGGTTAATACAATACTCAAATTTCTTGTGATCCGATTAATTAATTTCCAAGGTAAGACATGATTTTTAAATGAATACTGGAACTTTTTGTAACTTTTAACTTGTTTGTAAATAAGAGCAACACACGATGTTTTTGTTGTAATCCAAAAACAGTGATCTACGTGTAACTAAACTGATTGTTGTGTGCACGAAAATCTGATCATGCGATCATATGTGTTTGAAAGTGATATTCCTATGACAATTATAAATCATACATTTGCATACATGTAGTTTTGTGCCTGTCCTAATCTATAACGTGAAATTCCAACGTCATATGTTATGGTCTTCTTTTTATGTTCCATGATTTGTTGATGTTTCTGTGTTATTAAATACGTAGCAGTATTCAATGCGGATTCGGTTGGCTTGCAATCGGGATGATGTTTGTCGAATGTTATTTCGGCATACTCATATAGTGAAAATGCATAAAAATAAGGAGTCAACAAAAATGTCAAAAATATTTTTTATCAATGTGTGACGTAAAAGTGTTTTTGACATTTACTTTCGTAGTTAACATACTTCAGGTGACTCGGGGTTGTTGATGGAGATGGTTCACGATAGATGTTCCACCCTCACTGAATGTGGTACTGCTTTGACGACTATTTTACCTATTTTGTTCCAGTATTGTTATAAATACTGTTATAGTGACAGCCGGAACCTTTGAGCCGTAATGAAAGCGGGAGGTTTGGCGCTTTAAAATCTGATTCAACCCACCATTTCTTTAGAAATGCCTGTATCAAACGGTTTTCACAGTTTTCAGAGTGTTGACTGCTTTTGTCTGTTTATATACTTATGAGTTTTGACTTTCCCTTTGGAAGATTGTTCGGAGTTCGGTAATTTTGTTATTACCCTTATTCATCATAATATAAATTTCAGCAACATGACGGGTTCCAGTAGTGGAGTAGGTATTGTCTACCCTTCCAAAGCACACTAGTTCACGCAGCTTATTAGTGAGGTTCGTGATACTCAATCTTTCGTTTTCTGTGTAGTACATTGTATTTTGTTGGCCATTATTTTCTTTTTGTTCTTTTTCTTTGGCCATTGTATTGTCTGTTCTTCGATTGCGACTTCTGATTATCCCTTTGGTATACTTAAGCAGTCCTTTATATGTTTGCGCATTGAAAATGTGGCGTTAAACAGAAATAATTATTTCATTCAACTATTACCACTGATCTCTATCTGTCTTAAGGGACTATTAAAGTACTTGACCTCCACTTTTTACTTAAGTGTTTGTACCAAGAAGAGTTTGAAGATATCAAAGGGGTAATCAGAATCGGTACATTGAAGGACATATAACACAATGACCAAGCGAAAAAGGACAAACAACGATCAACGAAACATAGCACAAAAAACTAAAGATCGGGTAAGACGAACCCCACTAAGAACCTGGGGTGAACTCAGTTCCTAGTGGCACTCGACCAGTTACACACCCTGTGACAAGTCATGAATGAGGGAAGAAGGTGTCCGGTCATGTATTTGTGTTAGGGGAATCATTTTTGCCTCTTTCTACAATTTTCCTATTGGAATTTGGAGCTTTACGAAAGTGTGCCATTTTTTGTTTTGTTTTTCATTTTATTCAGGTATAATTAAGAAGTCAATTTTTGGTTTGCACAGTAACAGAAAAATGTGCGTGGGTTTATGTTTAAAGGGGTATTAACTACGATTTTGACAAAAAAATACGATTTGGCAGATAATGCCACTTTAAATAATTTGAATCATATATCTTTTAATTAAGTACACAATTGTATTAAATGACCTACATAATTAAACCTGTAGCTCTTTTATTGTTGCTAAATATGGCATTTAATATATCATTTATATTTTGAATATTATCTAGCCCGTATTTTTTTTTTATATCAGATGTTCTCCCACGAATCGAATATTTCTAATAAAAAAACGTAGATATCTGATTTAGTATACACGACGTGTCTCTGGAATAATAATCATTAGGCACGCTCAATGTAGAAAAGAGGAAGGCCAGATGACTTAAAAATCAAATCTGGGAGCAAGTAAATACTAAATACCCAGAACGGAATAGCTAGCATTGGCTGGGGCGGTCGTGGTCGTGATCATATGGATATACAATTACCTAAGCAATCAGTGCCTATCACCACTAACGTTGTGAGTTCGAATCGGTACATCGATGGACATATAAGACAATGACCAAACGAAAAAGGACGATCAACAAAACATAACACAAAAAATTAAAGATCGTGTAAGACGAACCCCACTAAAAACCTGGGGTGAACTCAGTTCCTAGTGGCACTCGACCTGTTACTCCAGTTACAAACCCTGTGACAAGTCATGAATGAGGGAAGAAGGTGTCCGGTCATGTATTTGTGTTAGGGGAATAATTTTTGCCACTTTCTACAATATTCCTATTGGAATTTAGAGCTGTTACGAAAGTGCCATTTTTTGTTTTGTTTTTCATTTCATTTAGGTTTAATTAAGAAGTCAATTTTTGGTTTGCACAGTAACAGAAAAAGTGCGTGGGTTTATGTTTAAAGGGGGATTAGCTACGATTTTGACCCAAAACATTATATGTTTTGGAAATTGGTAAATAGCTTTAAAATGATGAAATAAAGGTAAATATTTCACATTAAACAGCTTATCGGACCACTTTTCGCCTTTTGAAAACGAAAATTTTCATCGATTAGTTATTTCCTTGAAAGCAAATAATTTGACTTCGCTTTTCACGTATGCAACTGACCATAGCCAGAAATGATGGGTACTTTGCTCATTTGCATATCTAAGATGGCGACGCCGGGACGTCTGCAATTTTCATATGATCTATATAGACGATATCATTCATAATTGCATGTGTGTCATTTTCTGAACTTGAAAATGATACATTGAATCAAGCTGAATTAAATGAAATAAAAATTGATGAAAACAATTAAATATTCGAGGTTCCTGGACTAAATGAAAATCCGAGGCGACGAACCCTTTTTTGGCCTTAAGAGTCTATGTAAAAATGTCTGAAATACATGAAACTGGTGGCGTGTGATACAAAATTTAACAAGGAATGACATTTGGCGACATATTTTCTGAAATGAATTTAGATTCCTCAATAATATATGTAATTATATTGACTAACCTTTTTTTTCTAGCTTCTAAACTCGGGGTTCCCACATTAAATATAATATGATCATTTTTGCATGATCGCGATATCAAAGACATGTCTAAAATCGTTACAAAACAAAAATATTTGAATTTTGACAGAAGAAAAACTTTGCGGAAATAAACAATAACTTTTAGTTTTCGAATCATTGACGGGCACATTGAATTTCCGTACTGCAGGCTATTTTTTGACAAATCTAATAAACGATATAAAGTATAAAAGTTTTATTTAAAGTCGGAGTTTTTACAAACATATAACATAAGCTCTGTAGAGCTTTTTACCGACATATCTAATTTGCAGATAACAGACAAACATACAAGCATTACATAAATAGCTTAAAACATGTTTATAAAGTACTAAAACTAGCATAAGAACATAAAAAGCACTAGTCAAAAAGAATAAGTACATGTAGCATGAGCAACTGAACTAAATCAAATCAAATCAAAAGTTTTATTTAATGTCGGTACATTTACAAACAGTACAAACACAAACTCTCATGCGCTTTTTAAACCGACATGCATTTTAAGATATAAATTACAACACAGTAAATAAAAAAATAAAAACAATAAAATAAAACAATGTCATGCATTAAAACCACATATTAGATGCAAGTACATCCATGATTAGATTTCTGGGCCTCCACAGTCAGTGCACATGTGGCAAGTGCCTCTCTGCACACTGACTTCACAGGACCAGAAAACCGCATGGACTAAGTAAGAGCATACAAATAATTGCATATTACAGAAAAACATACAAAGCAATTCATTACATCAATAAAAGCCATGCATATAAATTAGCCACTAAAACTAGCAAAATTAAAATAAAAATGAAAGCACTAAGCAAATGAATAAGTATATGTAGCATGAGTAAGAATGAATTGAATAAGAGCATACTTTTAAGATTTACAAGAGCCACACCTGTATGAGCCACCACTCCATGAATTAATTAAACTTTTGAACTGACTGAGACTAGAAACATTCTGCAATTCATTGGGTAGCTCATTCCAGAGTGTGGCACCTGCAAATCTAAAAGAATGTAAACCATGATATGTTGTTCTCACCTGGGGTACTTCTACTGTATTTGTTTTCCTAAAAGAATAGCGACTTTCTTTATATTCAAATAAATCATTTAAATACATTGGACTTTTTTTATTCAAAATTTTGTAAACTTCAATTGCCATTGTTCTAAGGCGTCTGATCTTTAATGTTGGTAATCTTGATTTATTCAACAGGTCTTCATATGAACTACTATAATCTTCATAAATAAATCTGAGGGCCCTTTCTTGAATTTTTTCAATTTTTCTGGTATTGGTCTCACCACAGAAATGCCAAACAATTGAACAATAATTAAAATTACTCATTATAAAAGAAAAATATATAGTTAATCTACCAAATTTTTTTAAATGTTTACCTATACGTTTTAATACATTTAATTGTCTTGAAGCTTTTTTACATATATTTGAGATATGAGTGTTGAATTTTAGTTGACAATCTATTGTGACACCTAACAACTTTACTTCTTTTTCACAATCAATTTTGTTTCCATCCAAATTAAAACTAATATTTTCATTTAAAGTTTTTGAACCAATGGCAATTGCCTGAAATTTATCTGGATTTGCTTTCATCTGGTTGTGGGAAAAACAATGGATTAAATTTAAACTTTCCTTTTCCAAAAATATCCACAACCTTATTCAATTCTGTGTCTGAGTATGACAATGTATTGTCATCAGCATAGTTATATAAAATACTTTCTTCTACAAAATTAAAAATGTCATTTAAAAATATATTAAACAATACAGATTTGAAACTGCAGTCACGTGATCAAAATCTAATTTAAATATGATGAAGATTTATGAGGAAAGTACCATCAATTTCTGGATATGCTTACTAGTGACAGGTAAAAACGAATAATTTGTATTTTGTCGCTTATTGACTGCAAACTTGCATGGTTCTTTGTCCGTAATTAATACCGACTAAAAGCAGATTCACGAGAAATAAGTGCATTTTTGTACTGATTTAATGACGATTCGACAAACTCTGTAAACAATGTCGATAATTAATAAGATGGCGTCCATCTCTAGATCGATCTCAAAACACGAGCAGTTGCACGATGCTTCCCCGATGCGCGTTCATTTCATAACATTTATAAGTCACAGAAACACGTTTTATTAAAGTATCAACCATATCTGATAGTTTTTACGGGTAGCACAAATTTACAATTTGGCAGATAATGCCCCTTTAGATAATTTGAATCATATATCTTTTAATTAAGTACACAATTGTCTTAAATGACCTACATAATTATACCTGTAGCTCTTTTATTGTTGCTAAATATGGCATTTAATAAATCATTTATATTTTGAATATTATGTAGCCCGTATTTTTTTTATATCAGATGTTCTTCCACGAATTGAATATTTCTAATAAAAAACGTAGATACCTAATTTAGTATACACGACGTGTTTCTGGAATAATAATCAATGTAGAAAAGACGAAAGCCTGATGACTTAAAAATCAAATCTTTGGAAGCGAGTACATACTAAATATCTTACTTCTTACAAACTTCTAGGAATATCATTGGTTAAAAGTGATCACGTGGAAACCGTGTATATTTAATACACGGTTAGTAGTAGAGTTATCTCCCCTTTTTCTTTCAAAACAAAGATGACGTTGAACAACGAGACGCCGGCGCGTTTCGCCTTGACAACAGACGTTGAAATTATAAACAGACGTATTAAATTTTTTTTAATATTACAATAAACAGTAAGTTTGTCCCAAAATGTTGGTTCAATGACTTGACCAATATAACATTCCACAAGTCGCCAAATATTGTTATAGCGAAACATATGAATCACTTATACACACCACACAAATTACATATTTATGTTCAATGACAATCTCTCAAGTTTAAATGTTCACTGCTATCTATTTTATATGGGGTAGAATAAAATAGAAAAATATAATTCTTTAGATTAAGTTATCAATATAAACAAGGTAAATGAAATGTACTGATTCAAATATTAAAAGGTGGCCATTTTTTCACGCATTTGTCTCAGTAATGGCGGATAATCAAGCTTCAACAACATTTGTATGTTCCTGTCATTAAAAACAATGTTTCTGGTAGACGATATCTGCAATTAGACGACGTGATGTATTTAAAATAGGATACTCTCTTTAAAAACTATAAAAACTATGCCGACACCTATAATTCTACATAAAATTCAGGAGCTCCCAAAAGACGTTCGCCACCATCAAATGTCAGAAATATCCCCCAATGAGTAATCTAGAGACATTGACAACATTAAGCACACAAGACAAATATAAAGAAAACAAAGCAACACGAAACTCGTCAAAGCACCGGAGATGAAACCTTGGAATTAACCAAGGGTAAGCGGTCCCTGTTTCTTATAAGACCCATGTCGTGTTACTCATATAGTCCGGCAAGCGTATTGTCGGCGATAGAAGAAAGATATATTCTACGTAACAATGAAAAGATTCGTTGCCATTTGAGATACGAACAACCAATACTTATTTTGATAATTCATACCGTGATTGTGAACTGTAGAACAGCAATAAACAATTATTGCCTTCAATGGATGTAAACATCCAGAATTGTTAACCTGAAGGGGGTTGTTTTCCCGAGGTGTTTAGCCCGAGGGAAACAACCCCTTGAGGGTTAACAATTCTGATGTTTACAATCCATTGAAAGCAATAACTGTTTTATTATACCGAACAACAGACCAAGGATTGGGCATTTAAATAAATACATGTATTTAAACAAAATGTGTGCTTAATAACTTTTGATAAATTTTAAAAAAAAGTTAAACTATTTCATGTTTATATTAAAGCTCACAACACAACCAGTGATATAGAGCACAAACCGGCCATCAGTAATATTTTCAACACCGACAATGTCACTTCCGCAAAGAGTTGTTTCCCTTTTGAGGCACACAATGGGTTGTTTACCGGGGAACAATAGGGTTGTTACCCGGTAAACAACTAGTTGTTTTCCGTTTGGGTTAATTTTCACAAAACATTAAAATTGTTTCAGGTCATGTGGTTTAATTTAAGCCAATGAGAAGTTAGTGAGGTATAATAATAAATGTGATGCTCCTTTATTTTAATTTAATTTAATTAATGTGTTCATGTGGAATGTTATATTGCCTCATTATTCTTTCTTATTAATATGTGGATATGTTTCCATTAGTATTGCTGATTATAGTTTTGCGTGGTTAAGAGCGTTTTCAATAATATTTCAATTATATCACACGAGATCAGTTTCATGGTGGGTGTGTAATACCGGACTATCTGCAATAGGCAATATGACAATTATAATCCCAATATTATGAGTATGATGTTTAATTGGTGATTATCAATGATTCCACGAATATCAATAAAACGAAGAACCATCTCTAACCTGAAATATTTGGTAGGGATCCGTGTTGATTTTTTTTTAGTTTTCTGTGTTGTGTTTTATGTTTGTTTGTCCATTCTTGATTGCCCCATCGTTTTTCTCTAACTTTTATTTACCCCAGTCGTCTTAAAATCAGCTGTTTAAATGCGCTACGTACCACTAACATGGAATGGTATAACAACTGTTGTTAATCAGATTGAAATCACCCAAGCTTATATTACCTAGAACTCAATAAGGAAATAAACATGGGAAACCCAGTCTCTAAATATATCTTTGTATCATGGGTATTGTGTTTGTGAGTAAGTAAGTAAGTTTGAAATCACCCAAGCTTATATTACCTAGAACTCAATAAGGAAATAAACCTGGGAAACCCAGTCTCTATAAATATATCTTTGTATCATGCGTATTGTGTTTGTGAATAAGTAAGTAAGTTTGAAATCACCCAAGCTTATATTACCTAGAACTCCATAGGGAAATAAACCTGGAAAACCCAGTGTATATAATTAAATCTTTGTATTATATGTGTTTTTAAGTAAGTAAATGATTGTTTTGGCTTAAGGCCAACTGAGCGATTTTTCAGCTGTATCATGACAAGAACAAGTTAATTTAATGTGTTTGTGTCTGCTATCACACTTACTCATATAGATATAACAGAACTACTGTTGAAAGTGGCGTTAAATACCATATGCCAAACTGCCATATAAATATGACAACCTTAATAAACTCTATGTTGTCTGAGTTCCCTTCCTCGCCATGACACAAAAATGGAACGAACGTTCTACTAGTAGGGATTAGTAAGTCTAAATATGGAATTTTTTAAGGTGTTTCTTTTTTCCAATTCTAATATTAAAATCCATGTAATCCGAGTTTCCTTTCTCGCCATGAAAATATGCAAGACAGGGACGATTAATGTTGGTAGTAACTCAAAACGAAAGTAATGAGTACGAATCCCGCTCAAGGCGAGGTGTACTTGATACAACATTAAGTAATAAAGTTTGTCTGACTTGCGACAGGTGGGCGTTTTCTCCAGTTTCCTCCATAAATAAAACCTACCGACACGATATAGATGAAATATTGTTGAAAGTGGCATTAAACACCATAACTCTAACCCCCGTTCCTCCTAAATATGGATATTTCAAAATTGGTTCGTCTCATTTAGAATAATGTTTTAACAATAAATACTATACAATCTGAGAAAACAAAACGGATGGATAAAATTTAAACATTTTTTTTAGCATAAGGAAATAAATCTGGGAAACTCAGTGTATATAAATATATCATTGTACCATACGAAATATGATTGGTCTACTCACCAACTTATTCATATCGATATGACAATCTTAATAAACCTTAGGAATTTAATTTCCCTTCCTCGCCATGAAAAACATGGAACGAAAGTTCTACTAGTAAGGAGTAGTAAGTGGATCATATTTAAATATGGAATTTGTTCAATAAGGATAATAACAAAATTACCGAACTCCGAGCAATCTTACAAAGGGAAAGTCAAAACTCATAAGTATATAAACAGACAAAATCAGTCAACAACCGGAAAACTGTGAAAACCGTAATGACCCTGACTTGGTACAGGCATTTCTAAAGAAATGGTGGGTTTAATCAGATTTTAAAGCGCCAAACCTCCCCCTTTCATTACGGCTCAAAGTTTCCGACTGTCACTATAACAGTATTTATAACAATACTTGAACAAAACAGTTATTTCTTTATTTCCATTTAGAATGATGTTCTAAAAATAGACTTTATGTGATTTGAGTTCTCATTTCTTGGTATAAATGAATAAAGTGTAAAGAGTGAATACAATCTAAATATTGAAATTTGTGAAGTTTTTTCTTCTTCCTTTTTTCCATTTAGAATAATATTCTCATAATAAACTATATGTAATTTGAGTTTTTGTTCTTTCTTGTGATGAAGAAAATGTAAAAGGAGGTCAAATTTAAATATTGAAATTTGTGAAGTTAATTTATTTTCAAAAAGAATAATGTTCTAAAAATAAACTCTATGTAATCGGAGTTTCTCTTTCTTGTCATAAAACAACAATGTAATGGGTGAATAAAATCTAAACATTGAAATTTGTGAAGTTATTTCTTTTTTTTTCATAAAGAATAATGTTCCAACAATAAACAGTAATTTGAGTTCCGTTTGTTGTCATGACAACCTATGTAATAAAAGAACAAATAGAGTAGTTAGTGGACTAAATCTAAATATAGATTTTTTTTCAAGATGTTTTTTCCTCCTATTCAAATAACGTTCTAAGAATAAATTCGATGTAATTTTGGTTCCCTTACTCACCATGAAACCAATGAGCTTTCCTTTTATATGTAGCAACATTTCAGTAGCACATGTATATGGAGTATACACCTCTATGTGTCGATACCATGTTCAAGAGGTACGGGTTTTATATGCATGGTTTGTATATCGTTGTTTGTGTTTTTGGTGTTTTTCTCTTGGCTATTGTGTTGTCTGTCCTTCTATTAACAGATTCTGATTACCCCTTTTGGTATCTTCAAACTCATCTTAGTTTCCCAGGGAAAGTCAAAACAGTGACGGTCAACAATGTCACCAATATGAATTACACGAATACTAACCTCTTACCCGAAAACATTCAACTTAGAAAAAGTCCGCGACCAATGGCGATGGAAATGTATGTCATGGCGTGGGACAGACACGAAACCAGGTTTAAATGACCTCCTTTGGAGAACTGGATCTCTAACGACAATAAAGACACAAATAGCATGTCATAAAACCTTTTTTTCAACATAGAAAACCCTATTCAAAACTGGTTTGCAAGTCATTCTTTAAAAGGTGATGTTATTTTTATATTGAGATATTCTATTGTATTTAATACTACGAATCATTAAACAGTTATTGGAATTCAAGTGAGGATCTTTATACCAATTTGTTTTTACCAAATTTCAGACAAAATAAATGGTAAAGAACATATATATATATAGTATCTCAAATAAGCATTATTTCTTTCTGTTTTTCACTTTTTATTAATTTTGAGTAAAACTATGAATGATACAATAAAAAAGGGTCGTAAAAAATGGCTATAAATAAATGCACAATTAAATTACCCCTGTGTACCTCAATATTTAAATGACCCTATATATACATAATTGGTGCATGCTTTGCTCAGTTTTAAAGTTTGGCATGCATGTTGATACTTCATTTTACAGGTTAACACAGTACTCAAATTTCTTGTGATCTGATTAATTAATTTCCAAGGTAAGACATGATTTTTAAATGAATACTGGAACTTTTTGTAACTTTTAACTTGTTTGTAAATAAGAGCAACACACAATGTTTTTGTTGTAGTCCAAACACAGTGATCTACGTGTAACTAAGCTGATTGTTGTGTGCACGAAAATATGATCATGCCATCATATGTGTTTGAAACTGATATTCCTATGACAATTATAAATCATACATTTTCATACATGTAGTTTTCTGCCTGTCCTAATCTGTAACGGGAAATTCCAACGTCATATGTTACGGTCTACTTTTTATGTTCCATGATTTGTTGATGTTTCTGCGTTATTAAATTCGTAGCAGTATTCAATGCGGATTTGGTTGGCTTGCAATCGGGATGATGTTTGTGGATTGTTATTTCGGCACACTCATATAGTGAAAATGTATAAAGATTAGGTAGTCAACAAAAATGTCAAAAATATTTTTTATCAATGTTTGACGTAAAAGTGTTTTTGACATTTACTTTCGTAGTTAAAATACTTCAGATGACTCGGGGTTGTTGATGGAGATGGTTCACGATAGATGTTCCACACTCACTGAATTTGGTATTGCTTTGACAACTAGTTTACCTATTTTGTTCCAGTATTGTTATAAATACTGCTATAGTGACAGCCGGAACCATTGAGCCATAATGAAAGCGGGAGGTTTGGCGCATTAAGATCTGATTCAACCCAACATTTCTTTAGAAATGCCTGTACCAAGTCGGGGTCATTACGGTTTTCACAGTTTTCCAGTTGTTGACTGATTTTGTCTGTTTATATACTTTTGAGGTTTAACTTTCCCTTTGGAAGATTGTTCGGAGTTCGGTAATTTTGTTATTACCCTTATTCATCATAATATAAATTTCAGCAACATGACGGGTTCCACTAGTGGAGTATGCATTGTCTACCCTTCCAAAGCACACTAGTTCACGCAGCTTATTAGTGAGGTTCGTGATACCCAATATTTCGTTTTCTGTGTAGAACATTGTATTTTGTTGACCATTATTTTCTTTTTGTTCTTTTTCTTTGGCCATTGTATTGTCTGTTCTTCGATTGCGACTTCTGATTATTCCTTTGGTATACTTAAGCAGTCCTTTATATGTTTGCGCATTGAACATTTGGCGTTAAACAAAAATAATTATTTCATTCAACTATTGCCACTGATCTCTATCTGTCTTAAGGTTTGGGACTATTAAAGTACTTAGCCCCCACTTTTTACTTAAGTGTATGTACCAAGAAGAGTTTGAAGATATCAAAGGAGTAATCAGAATTGGTACATCGAATGACATATAACACAATGACCAAACGAAAAAGGACAAACAACGATCAACGATAACACAAAAAATTAAAGATCGGGTAAGACGAACCCCACTAAAAACCGTGTGTGAACTCAGTTCCTATTGGCACTCGACCTGTTACTCCAGCTACAAACCCTGTGACAAGTCATGAATGAGGATAAAAAGTGACCGGTCATATATGTGTGTTAGAGGAATAATTGTTGCCTCTGTCTACGATTTTTCTATTGGAATTTGGAGCTTTACGAAAGTGTGCCATTTTTTGTTTTGTTTTTCATTTTATTTGGGTTTAATTAAGAAGTAAATTTTTGGTTTGCACAGTAACAGAAAAATGTGCGTGTGTTTATGTTTAAATAATTTGAATCATATATCTTTTAATTAAGTACACAATTGTCTTAAATGACCTACATAATTATACCTGTAACTCTTTTATTGTTGCTAAATATGGCATTTAATAAATCATTTATATTTTGAATATTATGTAGCCCGTATTTTTTTTATATCAGATGTTCTTCCACGAATTGAATATTTCTAATTAAAAACGTAGATATCTAATTTAGTATACACTACGTGTTTCTGGAATAATAACCATCAGGCACGCTCAATGTAGAAAAGACGAAAGCCAGATGACTTAAAAATCAAATCTTTGGAAGCAAGTAAATACTAAATACCCTGAACGGAATAGCTAACATTGGCTGGTGCCGTCGTGGTCGTGATGGTATGGATTTACAACTACCTAAGCAATCAGTGCCTATCACAGCTAACGTTGTGAGTTCGAATCCCGTTTAGGCGAGGTGTTCTCGATACAACATTATGTGATACGGTGACTTGTGACAGGGCGGTAGTTTTCTCCCGATACTCCGGTTTCCTCCACCAATAAAACTGACCGCACCGATATAAATGAAATATTGTTGAAAGTGACGTTAAACACCATAACCCCCCTAAAAAATTCGGCTATGCTTAAGGGAGACTAACTTTTGTTTTCATAAATTTCAAGAATGAATATATCTTATATTTGTATTTGACAAACCATTAAAGAAAACAGGAAAAAATATAATCATGGCATATCATATGGAACAAGGGAGAGTCACGAAACCAGGTTTAAATGACCTCCTTTGGAGAACTGGATCTCTAACGACAATAAAGACACAAATAGCATGTCATAAAACCTGTTTTTCCACATAGAAAACCCCTATTCAAAACTGGTTTGCAAGTCATTCCTAATAAGGTGATGTTATTTTTATATTGAGATATTCTATTGTATTTAATACTACGGATCATTAACAGTTATTGGAATTCAAGTGAGGATCTTTATACCATTTTTTTTAACCAGATTTCGGACAAAATAAATGGTAAAGAACATATATATATATAGTATCTCAAATAAACATTATTTCTTTCTGTTTTTCACTTTTTATTAATTTTGAGTAAAACTATGAATGATACAATAAAAAAGGGTCGTAAAAAATGGCTATAGATAAATGCACAATTAAATGACCCCTGTGTACCTCACTATTTAAATGACTCGATATATACATAATTGGTGCATGTTTTGTTCAGTTTTAAAGTTTGGCATGCATGTTGACATTTCATTTAACAGGTTAACACAGTACTCAAATTTCTTGTGATCTGATTAATTAATTTCCAAGGTAAGACATGATTTTTAAATGAATACTGGAACTTTTTGTAACTTTTAACTTGTTTGTAAATAAGAGCAACACACAATGTTTTGTTGTAGTCCAACAGTGATCTACGTGTAACTAAACTAATTGTTATGTGCACGAAAATATGATCATGCCATCATATGTGTTTGAAACTGATATTCCTATGACAATTATAAATCATACATTTTCATACATGTAGTTTTCTGCCTGTCCTAATCTGTAACGGGAAATTCCAACGTCATATGTTACGGTCTTCTTTTTATGTTCCATGATTTGTTGATGTTTCTGTGTTATTAAGTTCGTAGCAGTATTCAATGCGGATTTGGTTGGCTTGCAATCGGGATGATGTTTGTGGATTGTTATTTCGGCACACTCATATAGTGAAAATGTATAAAGATTAGGTAGTCAACAAAAATGTCAAAAATATTTTTATCAATGTTTGACGTAAAAGTGTTTTTGAAATTTACTTTCGTAGTTAAAATACTTCAGGTGACTCGGGGTTGTTGATGGAGATGGTTCACGATAGATGTTCCACACTCACTGAATTTGGTATTGCTTTGACAACTATTTTAACTATTTTGTTCCAGTATTGTTATAAATACTGCTATAGTGACAGCCGGAACCATTGAGCCGTAATGAAAGCGGGAGGTTTGGCACATTAAAATCTGATTCAACCCACCATTTCTTTAGAAATGCCTGTACCAAGTCAGGGTCATTACGATTTTCACAGTTTTCCAGTTGTTGACTGATTTGGTCTGTTTATATACTTTTGAGGTTTAACTTTCCCTTTGGAAGATTGTTCGGAGCTCGGTAATTTTGTTATTACCCTTATTCATCATAAAATAAATTTCAGCAACATGACGGGTTCCACTTGTGGAGTATGCATTGTCTACCCTTCCAAAGCACACTAGTTCACGCAGCTTATTAGTGAGGTTCGTGATACCCAATATTTCGTTTTCTGTGTAGAACATTGTATTTTGTTGACCATTAATTTCTTTTTGTTCTTTTTCTTTGGCCATTGTATTGTCTGTTCTTCGATTGCGACTTCTGATTATCCCATTGGTATACTTAAGCAGTCCTTTATATGTTTGCGCATTGAACATTTGGCGTTAAACAAACATAATTATTTCATTCAACTATTGCCACTGATCTCTATCTGTCTTAAGGTTTGGGACTATTAAAGTACTTAGCCCCCACTTTTTACTTAAGTGTATGTACCAAGAAGAGTTTGAAGATATCAAAGGAGTAATCAGAATTGGTACATCGAATGACATATAACACAATGACCAAACGAAAAAGGACAAACAACGATCAACGATAACACAAAAAACTAAAGATCGGGTAAGACGAACCCCACTAAAAACCGTGTGTGAACTCAGTTCCTATTGGCACTCGACCTGTTACTCCAGCTACAAACCCTGTGACAAGTCATGAATGAGGATAAAAAGTGACCGGTCATATATGTGTGTTAGAGGAATAATTGTTGCCTCTGTCTACGATTTTTCTATTGGAATTTGGAGCTTTACGAAAGTGTGCCATTTTTTGTTTTGTTTTTCATTTTATTTTGGTTTAATTAAGAAGTAATTTTTTGGTTTGCACAGTAACAGAAATATGTGCGTGTGTTTATGTTTAAATAATTTGAATCATATATCTTTTAATTAAGTACACAATTGTCTTAAATGACCTACATAATTATACCTGTAGCTCGTTTATTGTTGCTAAATATGGCATTTAATAAATCATTTATATTTTGAATATTATGTAGCCCGTATTTTTTTTAATATCAGATGTTCTTCCACGAATTGAATATTTCTAATAAAAAACGTAGATATCTAATTTAGTATACACGACGTGTTTCTGGAATAATAATCATCAGGCATGCTCAATGTAGAAAAGACGAAAGCCAGATGACTTAAAAATCAAATCTTTGGAAGCAAGTAAATACTAAATACCCTGAACGGAATAGCTAACATTGGCTGGTGCCGTCGTGGTCGTGATGGTATGGATTTACAACTACCTAAGCAATCAGTGCCTATCACAGCTAACGTTGTGAGTTCGAATCCCGTTTAGGCGAGGTGTTCTCGATACAACATTATGTGATACAGTGACTTGTGACAGGGCGGTAGTTTTCTCCCGATACTCCGGTTTCCTCCACCAATAAAACTGACCGCACCGATATAAATGAAATATTGTTGAAAGTGACGTTAAACACCATAACCCCCCTAAAAAATTCGGCTATGCTTAAGGGAGACTAACTTTTGTTTTCATAAATTACATTATTTAGGAACTGAAAATTTCAAGAATGAATATATCTTATATTTGTATTTGACAAACCATTAAAGAAAACAGGAAAAAATATAATCATGGCATATCATATGGAACAAGGGAGAGACACGAAACCAGGTTTAAATGACCTCCTTTGGAGAACTGGATCTCTAACGACAATAAAGACACAAATAGCATGTCATAAAACCTGTTTTTCCACATAGAAAACCCCTATTCAAAACTGGTTTGCAAGTCATTCCTTATAAGGTGATGTTATTTTTATATTGAGATATTCTATTGTATTTAATACTACGGATCATTAACAGTTATTGGAATTCAAGTGAGGATCTTTATACCATTTTTTTTAACCAGATTTCGGACAAAATAAATGGTAAAGAACACATATATATATATATAGTATCTCAAATAAACATTATTTCTTTCTGTTTTTCACTTTTTATTAATTTTGAGTAAAACTATGAATGATACAATAAAAAAGGGTCGTAAAAAATGGCTATAGATAAATGCACAATTAAATGACCCCTGTGTACCTCAATATTTAAATGACTCGATATATACATAATTGGTGCATGCTTTGTTCAGTTTTAAAGTTTGGCATGCATGTTGACATTTCATTTAACAGGTTAACACAGTACTCAAATTTCTTGTGATCTGATTAATTAATTTCCAAGGTAAGACATGATTTTTAAATGAATACTGGAACTTTTTGTAACTTTTAACTTGTTTGTAAATAAGAGCAACACACAATGTTTTTGTTGTAGTCCAAAAACAGTGATCTGCGTTTAACTAAACTAATTATTATGTGCACGAAAATATGATCATGCCATCATATGTGTTTGAAACTGATATTCCTATGACAATTATAAATCATACATTTTCATACATGTAGTTTTCTGCCTGTCCTAATCTGTAACGGGAAATCCCAACGTCATATGTTACGGTCTTCTTTTTATGTTCCATGATTTGTTGATGTTTCTGTGTTATTAAGTTCGTAGCAGTATTCAATGCGGATTTGGTTGGCTTGCAATCGGGATGATGTTTGTGGATTGTTATTTCGGCACACTCATATAGTGAAAATGTATAAAGATTAGGTAGTCAACAAAAATGTCAAAAATATTTTGTATCAATGTTTGACGTAAAAGTGTTTTTGACATTTACTTTCGTAGTTAAAATACTTCAGGTGACTCGGGGTTGTTGATGGAGATGGTTCACGATAGATGTTCCACACTCACTGAATTTGGTATTGCTTTGACAACTATTTTACCTATTTTGTTCCAGTATTGTTATAAATACTGCTATAGTGACAGCCGGAACCATTGAGCCGTAATGAAAGCGGGAGGTTTGGCACATTAAAATCTGATTCAACCCACCATGTCTTTAGAAATGCCTGTACCAAGTCAGGGTCATTACGGTTTTCACAGTTTTCCAGTTGTTGACTGATTTTGTCTGTTTATATACTTTTGAGGTTTAACTTTCCCTTTGGAAGATTGTTCGGAGTTCGGTAATTTTGTTATTACCCTTATTCATCATAATATTAATTTCAGCAACATGACGGGTTCCACTAGTGGAGTATGCATTGTCTACCCTTCCAAAGCACACTAGTTCACGCAGCTTATTAGTGAGGTTCGTGATACCCAATATTTCGTTTTCTGTGTAGAACATTGTATTTTGTTGACCATTAATTTCTTTTTGTTCTTTTTCTTTGGCCATTGTATTGTCTGTTCTTCGATTGCGACTTCTGATTATCCCTTTGGTATACTTAAGCAGTCCTTTATATGTTTGCGCATTGAACATTTGGCGTTAAACAAAAATAATTATTTCATTCAACTATTGCCACTGATCTCTATTTGTCTTAAGGTTTGGGACTATTAAAGTACTTGGCCCCCACTTTTTACTTAAGTGTATGTACCAAGAAGAGTTTGAAGATATCAAAGGAGTAATCAGAATTGGTACATCGAATGACATATAACACAATGACCAAACGAAAAAGGACAAACAACGATCAACGATAACACAAAAAACTAAAGATCGGGTAAGACGAACCCCACTAAAAACCGTGTGTGAACTCAGTTCCTATTGGCACTCGACCTGTTACTCCAGCTACAAACCCTGTGACAAGTCATGAATGAGGATAAAAAGTGACCGGTCATATATGTGTGTTAGAGGAATAATTGTTGCCTCTGTCTACGATTTTTCTATTGGAATTTGGAGCTTTACGAAAGTGTGCCATTTTTTGTTTTGTTTTTCATTTTATTTTGGTTTAATTAAGAAGTATTTTTTTGGTTTGCACAGTAACAGAAATATGTGCGTGTGTTTATGTTTAAATAATTTGAATCATATATCTTTTAATTAAGTACACAATTGTCTTAAATGACCTACATAATTATACCTGTAGCTCGTTTATTGTTGCTAAATATGGCATTTAATAAATCATTTATATTTTGAATATTATGTAGCCCGTATTTTTTTTAATATCAGATGTTCTTCCACGAATTGAATATTTCTAATAAAAAACGTAGATATCTAATTTAGTATACACGACGTGTTTCTGGAATAATAATCATCGGGCACGCTCAATGTAGAAAAGACGAAAGCCAGATGACTTAAAAATGAAATCTGGGAGCAAGTAAATACTAAATACCCTGAACGGAATAGCTAACATTGGCCGGTGCCGTCGTGGTTGTGATGGTATGGATTTACAACTACCTAAGCAAACAGTGCCTATCACCACTAACGTTGTGAGTTCGAATCCCGTTTAGGCGAGGTGTTCTCTATACAACATTATGTGATACAGTGACTTGTGACAGGGCGGTAGTTTTCTCCCGATACTCCAGTTTCCTCCACCAATAAAACTGACCGCACCGATATAAATGAAATATTGTTGAAAGTGACGTTAAACACCATAACCCTCCTAAAAAATTCGGCTATGCTTAAGGGAGACTAACTTTTGTTTTCATAAATTACATTATTTAGGAACTGAAAATTTCAAGAATGAATATATCTTATATTTGTATTTGACAGACCATTAAAGAAAACAGGAAAAAATATAATCATGGCATATCATATGGAACAAGGGAGTGACGTCATGGATTACTACGAGACAATGTGCAATACAATTGCAAGTGGACTGACAACAGGTAGAGTACAGACATGAAAACAAGATCCTAAATTTTCGGGGAGATAAAACCCCATCTGCGGTGTAATGGTTAGCGTGCTCGCCATGTGTGTGGTAGATCGTGGAGTTTAGCCCCCGTCTGCTAATTTAACGACTGAAATGTGACAATTGCTGCTTCTCCACCAAACACGCAGTAAGAGCAAATACTGAGTGGTTCGGAATCAGGATATGTTTTGACGTCATATTTATTCGTATGTTGAGGTCTGAATTATATGTATGTTGACGTTATAATTATTTTTATACTGCAATCGTTCTATTTGAGCAGTCAAAATGCGTTGACAGTATATTTACAAATGATAAACGGTCACTGACTGTTTATAACATTTAGGTCACGCCTAATTGACCAAAATCAGTTGAAGCCTCTTGGGGGTAACTAACTTTTTAAAAAATTTGAATATTGGTAGTAATATCCATTAATGTCACTAATGATTGCAATATAAAAACAATAACAGTGCATTGACTTGGCATAAAATTCGATATACGTATTCTGCACGAATCGGGTAAAATTCTGGGGAAACCCTCGCATTTTCCCCGATTCTAAGCCTCATCCGTATATCGATTTTATGTCAAGTCAATGCACTGTTATTGTCTATGTGTGTTTACGTTATAAATATTTGAGTATTGACAACAAAATTATGTGTGTGCTGATATCAATATATTTTTATATGAGATAAATAAAATAAAAAAAAATTTGAAAGTGTTCATGAAAAGTCTATCTTATAATGAAGGTATATTCTACCAGTATTTATTTTAACATCACAAGCCTAAAACTGCTGGAACTTTCCAATCTTCATAGTTACAAACATTCGTTTTCTTTTTAAATCCAGGTGTTTTAAATCTATACGCACGCATATGTCACCCAAATAATTATTGGTCAATACATTTCAAATTAATAATATTTCTTACAGTATTTCAAAATCAATTAAAATCTAAGGTTGAATAAGATACAAGACAGATTCAATCTTCTAACCACAGGCACTTGTTTCATTAAAAAATATATGCCCCCTCCTCTTCCTTACTTCACGGTAAACATCTACCCTTTTCCCCTTCCCCACATCGCCTCAATATTTTTCGCTTATTTGTGATCCTTTGGCTGACCCATTTATATCGTTACACTCCCGAGACATTTCTCTTTTCGACTGCCATATTTAAATATACCTACCGGGCCCCCCTCAGACAAATTGGACAAGAATAGTCAGAGAACGTGGCTTAATAAAAATTTCAGTCAATGAAACGGAAAAAGCCACTTCCGGTTTGCGATGGATTTTTCATATGCATTCGGAATTCTCTAGACCGGCCATGTGTAACAATGTCACATGATCATCTCCTCTCAAATGTAAAGTAAGCCTTTCAAATACAGATAATTGTTCCAATGCAGATTATAAAAATATGTTCAACTCCAAATTACTGACATGTGATTTTAAAAGCACCTTTTCTAAATTTTCTAAATCAATTTAAACCGGACCGGAAGTGGTTGTATCCGTTTCAATGACTTAAATTTTTACTAAGCCACGCTCGTTGACTATTCTTGTCTAATTTGTCTGAGGGGGGCCCGGTAGATATATTTAAATGTGGCAGTCGAAAAGAGAAATATCTGGGGAGTGTAACGATATAATTGGGTCAGCGAAAGGATCACAAATAAGCGAAAAATATTGAGGCGAAGTGGGGAAGGGGAAAAGGGTAGATGTTTACCTTGAAGTAAGGAAGAGGAGGGGGCATACATTTGTTGAATGAAACAAGTGCCTGTGCTTCTAACTACGATCTTCATCACCAATTGTACTCTTCGTGTTTAGGTTGTCATTCATTTTGGTGATACATTTGTAGTATGTGGTCTTTTTGAATTGAACCATATCTGTGAAGGTTATTGTTTATTTATATCTGTCTTGCCGTCGGACACCCAATTTTCAAAAGCGAAAGATTGGGATCTCATTAACCGGTTTCACGCCGCCACATGTTGGTGCATGTCCCAAGCCAGGGTCTAGATTTCCAACGTCACATGTCGTGGTCTTTTTGTTTTGTTTAGGTTCAATGTGTACAGATGAGAGATGATTTTTTTGTTTTAATTAATATCAAAATTGTTGATCATCGATATTTAATGTTTCTTTTATAATGGTTTGGTTTGGGTGTATGGTGTTTATCGCCACTTTCAACAATATTTCAGCTATATTGTGACGGTCAGGTTTTGTGAAAAACACCGACCTGCTGCAAGTCACCGACAAACTTTATCACATAATGTTATACACCTAGCCCTAGCGGGATTCGATCTCCCAACATCAGTGGTGATAGACACCGATTGCATAGATAGCTGTAAATCCAACTACCATACGATCACGGCTACGACGACCTCTCTTTTCATAATGTGTTTCCTCTACTTTCAGGTGACTTGAAACATATAAAGTTTTTATTGCGAGGTGAAATAGGAATGGCCACAATAGAAAAGATTACAGATGGACGTGATCTCATTCAGATTTTAGAAAAACGGGAATATTTTACAAGAAAGAACGTTTTTCAGCTCCAAAAATTGTTGATGGACGCAAAAGTTGAAATATTAGCTGGTGTTGTTCGACAATATAGTAATGAGAATGACGAATTAGGTAAACACTTAACTATGGCAATTAAGAAGAGATTGAAAATACCAAAGTGGTAATCAGAATACATATATCGAAGAATAACATACAATACAATGGCAACACGATAAAGTACAAAAGGACAAACAACGATCTACAAAACATACACATAAAACTAAAGATCAAGTAACACGAAACCCACTAAATACCGGGGATGGACTCGGGTACTCCGGAAGGGTCAACCGTTCCTGCTCCACTAGTGGCACCCGTCGTGTTTATCTAGTTAGAAATCCGGTGATAAGTCATGAATGAGGAAATGACCGGGAAGTGTTTACGACAAGTGGAACATATCCGTGATCATTTGTGACACTGATATTCCATACGGTCAACCAAGTCATGGTGGCGACCGTAAAATTTCGAAGTGTTGACTTCAACTTTACCAAATATTGTTCTGCAGTTATAGGGAAATGGGTAATTATATAGGGAAAAATATTTGCTCGTCCATAATTATACAGGTTTTTTTTACTGAAAAAATAAAATACCACAAGTAATTGAATTAGCTACTGACGCACATGGTGCTAAGTTAAACAAGGCAAGGAAAATCAATGAACTACAAAACATTACATAGAACACTAAGGACCGAGCAACACGAATCCCACAAAAAAGCGTGGAAATCTATATAGTAAAAAAATCATTACATCATCAATAAGGTGCAATCCTACATTTACGGAGCAAGTTTACTGACATGATTTTTTTGTATTTCGCTTATACGAACTACTATTTCGTTTTAGAGAATTATTATTTCGGTTTTCTTTTCGATTTATTATTGCATATTTTCGAAATGTTATTTTGTTATAGCGAATAATTAATTCGGAACTGGAATTCAAAGCACTTTTTCATTTTTTTTTCCCCAAAATTTAATTGTTTTTTTTCGAAATATTAATTAGAAAAAAAAAACCGATATTATAATTCGTTAGAAGAAAATGATCAATCGCATAGACAAAATATTTTAAAATTCGTTAAAGCGAAAAGGTATTTCGTGTAATTCTTATGTGAGAAAAAGGTCTCCAACACGTTATGTAATTACCACATAATTATTTCAAAGACATTGTTATCTTCGCTGAAAACCAGACAGGTGCTCTACATAGTAGCAGATAGATGTGACATCATTGTTAGACATTTGGCGTAATAGAGATTAAAATAACTCGGAACAGCTCATTATTTTACAGGTAAACAATGTAGTGGAGGTATTAGCGAAAATTACCCAACTTACTCAATGACGAGCGTCCAAAATTTTGTGGAGACCGAGAATTTTCTGAAAATGGAAGAAATAATCAATAGAACACGTGCTGTTCTTGTTAAAGGTTGGTGAATTCTTTGAATATTCATATCTTCAATATTTAAAGAAGAACATAAGAATAAAGATAGAATATTAACCCAAATCTTAAATAGCAGATTTCGGTGTATAAATCATGGTCTGTTACTGAAATATTCTCAATTCGGTGTTTAACTGCATCGCATCTATCCAAATGAGGTTGAAGGGAGATAATAGTCAATTCTATTAAGCAGTTATCTGTATTAAAAGGTCACTTTTCTCTTGTACTGACATAGAAAGAGTCATGTGAATCGAACCTCTTTTATGAGGTAACCTGTCATGGAAAACTACATGTTTTCTTTAACCCAAAGGTGACCTCTTAACACAGGTTGGACTATCTTTTGTTTAACTTTCTAAAAGAACTAACTTATTAATATTTTTCATTGTGTTTGTTTTTGTTTATTTACAGGCGCACCAGGGTCGGGAAAGTCACAATGTGCATTTCATTATGCTAACAAGTTTCGGCGAGATAACAAGCATTCAATAGTCTGGAAAATACACTGCACAACGATGGAGGAAATGCATCTCTCATATGCAAATTTGATGCTACATTTGAGCATAAGAAATATTAACTGTAATAACGAGAAAATTATCTTAGAATGCATTAAAAAGATGTTTAAGCGTGTTTATGAAAAGCTAACAAACGAACAATACAAAAAGTGGAATCATTTAATTATAATGGACGATATGGAATCACCCAATCAGGCAGAGGATATTCACAACATGATGGAGTACTTTATAATTGCCAAGAACATTTATGTCATCGCAACCTCTCAGAACCAATTCTCTCCTGTAAATGAGTTCCAGTATGGTATGGAAATGAATGGAATGCTCGAACCGGAGGTAAACGAATTGTTCCTTAAGGACGGAAACGTAGGCCACGAAGACGAAGAAAAGGAAAAAAAAGAAATAAGGCTATTAGCTAAAAATCTCGACTATCTTCCTCTATGTCTAGCGCTGGCATCATCTTACATTCGTAAAACACGATGTGGCATTGCAAAATACAACGCGAGTTGGTCAGAGTTACAGAAACAAGCTCATGACATCGCACCGGAGGGCAAACAATTCGAGGCTGCTTACGACCTTACTTTAAGAAAACTGGAAAAAGATCTTCCTAAGAATGCAAGAAATCTTTTGAAATACGTCACCCATATAAACCATACCGATATACCAATCCAGCTTTTAGAGAGTCTATTAGAAACAGATTCAACAACCAAAGAGGCAGACGTGAACACGTTTCTGGCTGTTCTATGTGATTACTCGCTGGCCACCATCAGTGGAAGGGGAGATAACCGTGTAATATCAATACACAGCGTTACAGTTTGGATTTTAGAAAAAAAGAAAACAGAAGACGAGAAACATGCAGAAAGATTGTCTTTGCTGAGGCACTTTTGTTATTACATAGACAACGACGCACGTCTTGTCGAAACTAAGCATCGAAATGTACGCTTTCTTGAACATGCATGTTGCTTGTTGAAAGGTCTTCAGACCTACAGAGATCCCTGCTTTGAGACTATGCTGTTTGAATGTTACCTTTCTTGTAGTGTGGCAATAACATATCAGCTTAAAGGCAATGCGCAATTGTCAGCTGATTATTTCTTCAAAAAGGCGAAGAAATTAATGTTCCAAATGATTTCTTATTCCACAAATGAAACCGAAAATCTTGATGTTACTGAAGAGCCGATATGTAATCAAGGTATCAATGAAGTGCTATATGGAAATGAAGACGTGAGACGCGAGTCCGAAACTATGTTAAGTCTCCTCGTTCAGAAATCAGATGAAATCCAAACTGAAACAATAAAGAAATTTGTTCTGATGAAATTCAGGAGTCCGCGGGATATTCGATTACTACGACAATACGGTGAACTGTCTAATGATGAATTACCAGGAAACCAAATACCTGAGCCTGTTCTACAGAAATTAATCAACAGCAACGTGATTATACCTTTAGAGAATATCAAAAAGATGTTTCTTGTTGAACTATTAGTCACGATATTATACAACTATAGCAAGAACATTTGTTTCATGGAGGAAAGCAATGATGAAGACAACGAGGGCCAGCAAATATTACCTTTCGGTATTAAGGCATTGAAGGAATACCGGTATGCTTTAAATCTTGCTAGGCATCTCGAAATATCTATAACAACGATCCACGCAGGCAGCCAAGACAACCATCCAATGCTTCATTCTGTTAAGCATGTATTTACCAAACGAGGAGGTATCTCTTGCTTTTTGCTGCGAAAAATAAAAAATATTGGAACAATAAAAGAAATTATCAGTATTATGGATGAAATGAATGAAGGTTGTAAAAGAGAACTCTATGTTGACTTCGGTGTTTTAAAAATGTGCCATAATTACAATCTTTATCAACGATGCATGATACAGAATATTTTGCGGTCATGTTGTCTTAGTTTATTTGGTCTTGTTCCATCTGAGAAAGAAGACCACATTCAACGAGCGCGGGGTCATACGGAAGAAATGGAGGGGATTTTATCAGAAATGGAACCGTGGATAATTTCTACTAGTTTACATCTAGATATTGCTGAGACTTACATGGCGGTCGTACCTCCCCAGGCTGACAAAGCCATGCATCATTTAAAAAGGGCACTCGAAAAGCCAGAATTACCCACTAGATACAAACTGAAGGTGTATAAAAGTTTTGTTAGATTCTGTCTTCACCAAGGGACGGAAAATGACTTCAAGTTCGCTGAACATGTATGTGAGGAGTTATTGCAACAGTCAACTCAACAAGAGCTAAAGGACTTCCTCCTAAAATCATTAGAACAGCTTTCACAAAAGGTTAATACATAAAATTAAGAAAAATACAGAGGACTTATGGTGTCAACAATATTTCAGCTATATCGTGGCGATCAGTTTTATTGGAGTACCCGGAGAAAACCACCAACCTGCCGCAAGTTACTGACAATGCTATATCGAATACACCTCGCTATGACCGTTATTCGAACTGGCGACGTCAGTGGTGATGATAATCACTGATTGCATAGTTAGTTGTAACTCCAACTACCATACGACCACGACGTATACAGAGATATAACTATACTGCCCTTAAATGGACAAATTTGTATATAATATCACCTTTGCTATGTACTACACTCCTATTAAGAAATAATTCATAAAAGCCATAATGTGATGTAAGCTTTAACATGGGTTTTGAGGATAGTTGTATTTTATCCTCACGCATTTCTCTGTAGTGTTTATACATTGCTTATCTTGTTCTCGTACTGATGAAGCGTTAGTGAACACAGAAGGGGCAATACACATGGACAATCCAGGGAAACTGGCAACACTGGGAACACAACACACAAGATAAAGACAAACAAAACAAGAACACAACACAATGTGTTGGACACCACTTTGTGTAAACAACAACAAATAACGTAAATAAGACATGAGCCCTCCTACATACAACTGGAGATAAATAAGACATGAGCCCTCCTACAAACAACTGGAGGTAAATACGAACTGAAATTGTAACGGACACCACATCACATAACTCAGAACGTAAAGATACATGGAATTGTAACGGACATCACATCACAGAACTCAGAACGTAACGATACATGATAGGAATATAGCCGGAATGGTTATAGATGTAAGCTAAGCAACAATCAATAGATCATTTGAATAGTACTTGATGCCTAAATTTAAAACAGTGACGGTTTAACACCGTCACATGTTTATATCTGACCCTGGATTTCCACCTTCATATGTCGTGGTCCTTTGTATGTTTAGTGAGTTCAGTTAGAAAGATTTATAGATTTTATAGATAATTGTGGAATTGTTTACACTTTCGTTTCATAACTTTTGATTAGAAGAAATCACATTTACCGGTATTGTGTATTTAATTGTTTTTTCATCAAAACTGGTGACTTTCAGAACTTGTATGATACTGAGTAATAATCAGAGCTTAAATTATAATGAGCAATTATCATATATTATATTGCAATGCCAAGTCATGATCATAACACAAATATACGCATGAATGGGTGCTTAAAATTTTCATGTTTTTTTTTAGAAATGTGATCGGCAGATAAAGGATACACAAAGACAGGAAGGTGAAGAGCATCAAGCTGATGCAACGTGTATGACCGAAGAATTGCCAAATAAGGACATACCACAAAGGGGAGGAAGAGAAGGGACAAACAGGTATATGATTTACAAAATATATAACAAAATGAAAAACTACAAATACCACAATGTCAGAACAGTTCCAAACTCTAATAGAGAAATCGTAGAAACAGAATTCGATATCCCAAACACACTTATACAAGACCGCTCAGCTACCTGGATTGCTACATGACAAGTGATCGTGGTAAGCTAGTTTTGATTGCCCCTTAGGTATCCTCTAATGTTTATTTATACACCTAATACTCCTTTCCTATTGAAGTGCTTTCCACATGCGAGTAAAACGCACACCCTCGCATATAACTGGACGAGCAGCCAATCGTAACTACTCGGCCATTCTCGCTACCCTGCAAATAACCTCGTACGCGTACATTGTGGAAATTCTTCTTAAATTGTTTGCCGGAAGCTAAGTTAAGCTAAGCCGCACAAAAATATAGTCCACGAAAATCCAATATGGAAGACATACTAAGTAAAATCTAATCATGCAAAACTAATTAAAACTTTAATTGAAATATAGAAAATTGTTTTAAATATAACTTTATCAAACTTTCATGTAATTGACATGTGAAAAGTAGTGCGATTTATGCGCCTAATGCATGCGAGGTTATTTGCAGGGTAGCGAAAATGGCCGAGTAGTTACGATTGGACTCGGCGCTATAATAATAATAAAATGACAGACATAATAAAATACCGCACTACTGAAACAATTCAAAAATCCTAAAAATAGATAAAATCGATAATCCCAACACACAAATACACGATCGCTCAACTACCTGGCTTTGTACAGTCACTTCAGTATAAGTGGCGGGTTTAGACTAGTTTTATGGGCCAAATTCTCCCTTTTAGTGAAATGATTCGGTCATGCAAAAGCTTTTCACGTGTGGGTAAAGTCATAACATATAACCGGGCGAACAGCGTTATTATACAGAAATCTTGAACCTTGAACGTTAGCCATTACATTTCTATACAACCTATACATTTACATCTTTTAAAAAATGTTCAATTACAAATGTCAAAGAATATGCGATTTTACCATTCATGAAAGAAATTAATTTTCCCTTTTTAATTTAATTTACCCGTTTTCTTTGTTTTATATGTGTGATGTCTTGACCTTTGGTAAATACACATTTCACACACCTCAATTAGGGGCCGTCGTGGTCGTCATCGTATGGTAGTTGGATTTCAACTACCTGTGCAATCAGTGCCTATGACCACTAAAGTTGCGAGCTTGAACCCCGTTCAAGGCGAGCTTTACTTGATACAACATTAAGTGATAAAGTTTGTCAGTGACTTGCAACAGGTCGATGATTTTCTCCGGATACTCCGGTTTCCCCATCAATAAAACTGACCGCCACGATAAAACTGAAATATTGTTGAAAGTGGCGTTAAATACCATAAACCCAAACCCACACCTCAATTATGACAATAAGCAGGAAATAGGTATAATGATAATTGATAATTAAATTGTATATTAAGAATAAACATTGATGTATTCCATTTGTTTCCTTAAATAGAGTAAATACTGAACCAGTCCATGCACAGAAAACACTTGATGGTAGTGAGAACACATGTGACCAATTGAAAATTAGTTCTATAGAAGAAGAGCGACTCAGTGTTGACAAACAGAGATCGGCAATTGAAATGGAAAGATTAGAAATTGAACAGGAACGACTGAAAACTGATAAGGAACGATTAGAAATTGAAAAGAAACGACTGAAAACTGATAAGGAACGATTAGAAATTGAAAAGGAACGACTTAAAGATGAAGAAGAACGATTAGAAATTGAAGAGGAACGAATGAAAGATGATAAGGAACGATTAGAAATTGAAAAAGAACGACTTAAAACGGATAAGGAATGATTAGAAATTGAAAAGGAGCGACTAAAAAACCACACACACAGTGATAAGGAACAATTGGAAATTGAAAAATAAAACAAAAGGGCTCTTTCGGATTCTACATAATATTTATTATTTCATTTTTTTTTGACATGATAGATAAATATCAGCACATGCATACCTTCAGGAACTGCCCGTCAAGCTGCTCCATAATAGGCGTCGGGTAGTAGTGTGAAAAGTTTCAGAGAGAAAGAACTCCTATAAAAAAAAACGTTTGAAGAAACAACCGACCTGTCGCAAGTCACTACCAAACTTTATCACATAATGTTGCATCGAGTAAACGGGATTTGAACTCACAACTTTAGTGGTGATAGGCACTGATTGCACAGGGAGTTGTAAATCCAACTACCATACGATCATGACACCGATCGGCCCATCTTCCCTTTGAATGCATTGGGCTGTTATTTTAAATAGAAATAGAAATTAAACTAATTGAACCAAAAAATTTACTATTATCAGAAATAGTACATCTTACATCCCCGGTTTTTAGTGGGGTTCGTGTTACTCGATCTTTAGTTTTATGTGTATGTTTTGTAGATCGTTGTTTGCCCTTTTGTACTTTTTCTTTTGGTAATTGTTTTATTTGTTCTTCTTCGATATACGGATTCTGCTTACTCCTTTGATATCTTCAAACTCGTCTTACATCCTTTTACAATAATATTATTCTGAAGGTACATTTAAAGATGGAAACTGGCGGGTTTAGACAGAGTAACACAATCTAAGTTAATTTTGTTTCTGTCCACACAAAATTCAAACAATCAAATTAGAAAATAATTCAAAATGGCCACTAAATTTCTGGTAATTTTACTTCGGAACTACCGTCGTCTGCTAATAAAAATACATATTACTATTCCAGCTACATAAACGACAGAGACAATCGAAAATATAACCAATCCAAGTATTCCGAACGTCTGGTCTTTCTCCTGGTTCCCTGAAACAAAATTGCACATACAATATTATTTCGTCCTTTACAATTACGCCCATATACCAATATGACTGGATGAAAATGATATTTGCTTTATTTGTGAAACATTTGTAATACTAGTATGGCGGCAACCGTCGTGAACACATGATAATTGGATTTAAGACTAGCTATGCAATCTGTGGTTATGACCATTAAAATTGTGAGTTCCAATCCCACTGATGGTGAGGTGGACTCGATACAACGAAATGTGATAATAAAGTTTGTCAGTGACATGTAACAAGTCGATGGTTTTCTGCAGGTATTCAAAAAAATCATTCTTCCAATAAAATGAAAATATCAAACTGTTGGTACAGTGTCAAAATAAAAAAAACCTAGAGGCTCAGTGGGCTGAGCCTGTGTAACTCACATTTCATTCTACTTTGAGGAAAGTTTATACAGAACCTTCAATGGTGCTTCCTACCAATTTTCGGTTAATTTAGCCAAGCGGTTTCAGAGGGGGAAATTATTTAGATATCTACCAATGAGAAACAAGAATTTCCTGTGGCAGCCATATTTGTTAACTGATCAAAACTAAATGAGCACTATCTATAGAGCACCTTCCATAGATGCTTACTACCAATTTTCGGTTAATTTAGCCTAGTGGTTTCAGAGTAGAAGATTTTTTTACAAATCAACCAATCAGAAACAAGAATTTTCTGTGGCGGCCATATTTGTCAACAGATCGAGACAAAATTATCAATCTTTATAGAGGACCTTCCACATATGCTTCCTACCAAGTTTTAGTTTATTTGGCAGGAAGAAGATTAAAACGTGAAAAGTTAACGGACGACGAACGACGGGCTACAAGTGATGGCAAAAGCTCACATTACCTTTAGCAAGCTGAGCTAAAAAGTTGTAGATAGAGGCACTTAGTGTGAGATATACGATCAAAACACGGAAGAGGGAGGATGGTAGTCACTTACTGATCCCACTGGTCTCGCACATCCATCCATATATTCTATCAACATTAAAACCATATTTATATTCGAATTACAAAATTTATTGCTATTCTTATGTTATTAAGTTATTGGTGACCAACTCATTTATTAAACTAACATCTAAAACAAACACAATTAACTTACTTCAACTTGGCACCTTATCAAGCTTAGATATCACATATTTATAAAAGCATTTATATTGACAATAAAGAATCTGCATGTGTTGTAGAATGAATATCAGAAAATGTAATGACAAAAAGTAAAAAAAAAAGTCAAAAACAGAAAACAATGATCTACAAAACACTACACACAAAGCCTAAATATTGAGCAAAAGGAACCCCACACAAACCGGGGAAGAGTAAGCAGTTCCTGCTCCACTAGTGGTTCCCATCGTGCTAGATATTGTTGGCAGTGGCATAAAATCCCAACAAGCATGTTCCGCTATGGTACGGTGCACAAATCGTGAATGGTTACAACACATTGTAAACTGCATCATTTAAATCACTATATATACATGTTCATCCAAGTATGGCACCATTAATCACATTTGAAAGTAAAATCGTTCACCGAGTTTACACTACGATGAACGCACGTGTAGAATATCTTTTGATGGCTAAAGCTGTATAGTATACGATTGTAATTTGAAAACGTAGATATCAAATTCAGTGCACATTTCGGAATAATCTCCATCAGGTACGCTGAAAATCAAAAGATTGGAAAGCCAAATAATTTAAAGTTTTGGAAGCAATATAACTAAAGGGCCTAGACAGGATACATCAGCTATGGTCACCTATGCCCGAGGGAGGAGAACCTTAGCTAGTTGGTAAATTTCATCATTACATTTTCTCATTGCTTTCATATTGTTTATAAATTAGTGTACATATATACTTGAATAATAAAAAGTATAAAGTTCTAGATTATGATTTTTAGTAATTTACGTCACGATAACTGATGGTCTCGTGACAATTTTTAAATCAGATTACAGACGCTGATGAAGCTTGTCGGTCAAGCGAAATATCCGTCGGTTTAATTATAGTCTTTTTGTAGATTTATAGTTATTTTTGTTACATTTTAACATCTTTTTTTGATATTGTTGTGCTAACATTTTAGACGTTTATATATATATATATATTAAACATTTATTTAAATGTGTAGCCCTATTGTGTATTTATATTCTTATTATTGTACTTTTATTAATTTATATGTGGGAATTCAATTCTTTTATGTTTATATTTTCATATGAGTAACATCTGGTTCTTTTGTCCCGTACATGGACCGTCAAAAACCTTTTTGAAATTGTAAAGTCGCCATATTGGTTCGACATTTTATTTAATTATACATTGGTAAAGTCCCTCGGTTGGACGAAAATTTTGTCATTCAACAAAGTGTTTAATTATTTATCACTTTGTTTTGTGTACTTGGTGTTGTTTTACAAACCATTTTAGACGTTTATATTATATTGTTTGTTTGTATTTGTCACAGACATGTTTATATATGTTAAATGACAATAAAGTTATTATTATATATAAAAGTTAGAGAAACCCGAAAGGGCAATCTTTTTTTACCTTTTCTTCTTCTGTACATCCTTCATAGCAATCTCCCATACAGAGTTGTCGGTCTTTGCAGGCTCTCTATCTCTGTAAACGTCTCAAAAGTAGTCCCAAAACACGTGATCATGTAATGAACTATCATGTGACAATTTTTTATGTAGATATTCAAAAGCTTGCCTTTGACAGTCCCTCAACACGATGTTCTTGTCATAATCTTAACGATTTGATCTATTGTTGACATTTTATCGGATGAATAAGTAAACCAAATTACTCAGAATAGGAAAACGTTTCACAAAAATATAGTCCCTATAAACATAGCTTTTTTAAAATGGTATTTCGCCTCAAATAAAATCATATTTCACGTCAAAACTAAAGATATATGGAAAAAAGACAAATAGCGTCTTAGAAGCAAAATCTAGAATATAATAATATTTTACAAGAATCTTGTAAAATCGAGACGCTTACAGAGGTAGAGAGCCTGCAAGGACCGACACCTCTGTATGGGAGATTGCCTTCATAGGACAACCATGCAGAGCATGTCGAGTTACCATAACCATACCATTTTCCACTTAGATTCCTATTAATATCGGGTACCGTCACCATCACCAACACCATTTGTATATGCATCATGCGTTGGTGCTCCCAAGTATGTACATATCCCTCTTTGTGAAACAACAAAATATCCTTTTCTATGTTACAAAGTCATTGATTTCTATAAAATTGTCCCCACTTTACTATTTGACTTAATCTCATCTGCCTTACTATTGCTTCGGTTAGTGTAATATAGTGGTAGATTATTTTTCCTTGCTTTGCTTGTTATTTTTCTCTATATTCGCAAGCGTCCTATATCTAGATGCATGTAAATTATGTAGTAGCCTCCTGCTCTGAAATTCCAGTTATGACCCAGTTTGAATGTGTTCCTTATTCCGGATCAGGTTACTACAGTCTAAAATAGTCTATGTTTTATTTTGGATGTTAAAAGTGTCAAAATTAATTCGATGCTACTCATATAGTATAAAGCTAATTTCAGTTAGTGCTGGATCTCGAACTACCGAGAGAACAGGACATTGAAGGATGAAGTGCTCAACTGTTTCGTCGTCTTTTCCACATATTAAACAGCTACTTCCGTTGCCATTTTTCTTTATAGCTGCTTTAGTAGTTTGTAGAAGATACGTTTCAGTTATTAATTTCAATTTCACCGGGATTCTGTCTACATCTCTTCCTGATTTACAGTTGATTCTCAGGATGTTATGGATTCCTTTATAATAAGGGTTTCCAACATTGAGGTATTGAAGATTTTTATATAATTTCTTTGCTTCCAGGAGTTGTGTTTTCCATTTAAAATTAATTGCTTTATTGACAGTCCTTTTCCACTCTTCTTTTTTAACAGGATTTTCTAGTAGTATAATTGGATCTTCCAGATCATATTTCAAAAATAGCTTCTTTATTTCCATAAACCAGCTTTTACTATTGTTGTTTTTAATGGAGAGTTGACGTCTCGCAATTTCTTTTTCTAGAGAGCTATCGTTTAGGTTACAAATGTTATTATAACAAATAAGTGCTTTATACTGAATTTGTGTAATTCAATTGTCCAAATTCCAGTTAGAATATATACTGCAGTCAGGTGCATTTTTCGGCAACGACAGTATTTGCTTCAATATTTTCTTTTGAAATAAATCCATTTTGCGGTATATGTTTTTGTAGGAAGCAGTATTTCCATTCCGTATAGTAATAAATATAGGCAGCACATATGTTTTAAAAAGTTGCAAGGCGGTTTCGGGGTCTAGTCCATTGTGCCCCTGTAATCCAGAGGCCATAAGACTAGGTAGTTCTTCTTGCTTTCTTAATATTTTGCTCTACATTTATTTCCATGGTTTTTGCAATGGTGTCAGATTGCAACAAGCCTATATGATGAGCTTCTTTTGGTGTCATTTATTGGTTGTCCGTTTATTTGAAGTGAATTCAGATTGTGTTGACCAGTAGAGTATTGTTTGCGGTTCGAATGAATTCGAATACTATTTGTTTTGGTATGTTGGAGTTGATAACGTTCCTGTTTTGCATATTCTGCTGCAGTTTCAATTAACACTTGGGCTTCCATCTCATTGAAGGAATTAAGGTTGACGTCATCTGCACAGGCACTGGTGTTACAGATTATGTTGCCAATTTTAGTTCATATGCCTGTGTGGTTAAGCCTGTCGAGCAGAAGATTGACATACATTTGTAAAAGTCTGCACATAAGATTCCACCTTGTCTAACTCCTTGTGTGACTTCAAATGCAGAAGATTCATGACCCATCCGTTTCACAACACTAGTTGCTCCTTGATGTAAGCTGTTAATGAGAGACCATAATTTATCGCTAATTCCAGTTTGATATAATCTTCTCAGGAGATAATACGGATCTACCACATCAAATGCTGATTTTGCGTCTAATAATACAATGATGACTGATGATTTTTCATCTTTGGCATTTCCTTTTAGTTCTTTAATTATAAATGATGCATTTAATGGCGATGTATTTGCTATAAATCCTCGCTAACATGGGTTCTGCATTTTCATAATTTGTGGTTGTATACGTAATTTAATTATAGCCTCAAGTATTTTATTTAAGACAGGTAGTACAGTAATTCCTCTGTAGTAGTTTGTCAGCTTCTTACTTCCTTTCTTCTTAATAACTGGGGACAATTTGCCCTTTCTTAATAACATTAGGCACTTCTCCATTATTGAGCATTGTGTTATAAATGTGTAGCAGAAAGTCCAAAATTACCTCATCGGCGTTACATAAATGTTCTATTGTGATACCAAAAATGTCAGGTGATTTTGCTTTATTTAAAACATCCATGGCTTTCTTTAATTCTTCTACGGTTATAATAGGGGTCTCTTGATTCTTAACTATATCCACAATATGTTGTACTTCGTTCCTGCATATGACGTGATATTGCTCATCGTAGTTGTTATTTTTGTTGAGAGTTGAAAATTCTAGGAAATGTTCTCTAAAACCATGCGCAATTTGATCTGGGCCGTAGTACATTTTATCTTTAACTACTAGCTCCGAGGTACCGTTGGAACATTTTCTTTCGTTGTTCACTAGGTGATGAAATAATTTAGTATTTCCAGTACGGGCATTCATTATATCTTCCTTCACTTTAGCTGATTTAATTGCCTGTTCCACCCTTTAACTGATTTCCGTAGCTTACTTTTACAGCTTTTCTTGGTTTTTATTAATTCCCCCTCATTTGGTTTTCCAGTCTCTCTCCATTCTGTATGGGCCATTCTGATGTCTTGTAATGCCCTTTTAATTTCTTCATTCCAAACTTTAAGTTTTGGTTTATTTTTGCGAATTTTTCTAGCAGGTATTAACTCGGCTATTGATTCATTCAAAATGTTCGTGAAAACTTTAACGGACTTTTCGGTATTTCCTCCCATAAGAAGTTTGTTGTTTTCTGTCATTTTAACTCTAGTATTATCTCTATATTTGTTGGTATCTAGTTTATCCCATTTAACTCTGATAGTTGTTTTAGGTTTCTGATGAATATTACTTTTATTATTCTCCATGAATACTTTCAGAGATATCGTTATAGGATGATGGTCGGAGGTATTTGATGGCATATCTAGTATGGTCTTCTATTGACTACAGTATTGGAATGATGCATCAACAAGAAAATAGTCGATTTCGGAACAATTTTGGCCTTTAGAGTTTACAAACGATTTCCTGTCCATAGTAAAAAAATTAAATTTTTCTCATCAATAAAATCTAAAATATACTTTTTTTCTACTATTTACAGCTTTGCTTGACAGATCTTCGTTTATGTCCCCGCCAATCACAATGTAATGTGTATTTGGATACCTTTGCAGTAATTCATTCAACAAATCGACTATTTTGTGATATTCGATGGTTTTCACGCTTCCTCCAGAAGTTGGCATATAAACACATATAATAAGGATAGGTTTGTTACTAATTTGGTTTACTTCTATACACTGTATCCTTTCATTTCCTCCTTCCACCATTCCCACAATTTGGTCTAAATCTTTGTGCCAAAAAATTCCTACTACTCCATACCCTCTCGGTAGTTTTCTTTGATCTATTTCTTCATATTTATCTACTCCTTTTCCTACATGATATAGTTCATTGTGTATTTCTCCTAGTTGGTATAATTGGCATTGATACAGCCAGTGCTCTTGAAGTAATATAATATTTGCATGTCGCATTAAGTCACATATTGCTAAGGTACTAGTTTTTATGTTTTTACAATTGTACGAAGCAATAGTAAGGCGATTTGTTGCTACTTTCTGAGTCTTACGTGTTGAGCATGAACTAAAAAAATGCTGGTTTTGCACAGGATGTATATATGCTACATCAGTTCGCGACATTGGTAGTACGCATGGCATAGCCATGGAGCCACTACAACTCTGAGATATCACTGGGTTTTCTCTAAAATATAACGGTTGCCCGATGAGTTGAGTTGTTAGTGGTGTTTTCTGGTGTAGCTGTTCCATTTTGGACATTTGATCAGTTGTGCCCCTTGGGTTTACTTTCTGTTTTGTATGAACTATTCCAGTGTTCATACAGTCCTTATTTTCAGCAGTATTTTGAAATTCGGTTTTATGCTCAATGTCTGCTTGTTCTAATGTAGATTGCCCATCTCTGGCATTTTCATGAGTATTTACCTTCTCAGATGTAGGTTTGTGCTCTGAATTGGCACTTTGACATTTTGAATCAGTATTACTTGTGTTTTGTTCAGTAATAGTAGTAACCATGTTGTTCTCAAGCTGCTGAAGTTGCTTGTCTATTTGTTTGAGTACAAAAGATGTAACTCTATCTTGTATGGAATGCAGTAAGCTGTTGTTGTCAGGAGCTACATTTTTATTTATAGTATGATAATCATGGTGTTGAGGATTGTTAGTTTGCACTTTATGGGTGGTTTTCTCTTCTATTTGTTCAATTCTTCTTTGTAAAGTCATGATATGCATGCTAAGCTCTTGATTTTGATTTTCTAATTTAGTTACATAACTCACCAGCTTAATGCAGTCTTTACTGTTTTCATTCAATAATTTTTCTTTTAGTTCCAGATCTTGCTCCCATTTCTTAAGTTTAAGCTCTTTTGATCTCAACTGAGAGGTACTTTCAGGAATGTTATTATTGCTCTGGTTCTTGTTGTCTTTATTTTGTGTAGCAGCTGAAGTATTGTCTTGTTCAACTGTATTTTCAAGTTCATTGCTACTTTGATCTTTTTGATTGTTTATATGGCTATGACCAATACAAACATAGCAGGTTGTAAGGCTATTTGCTAGTTCGCAGCAGTCTTCGTGTATACTATTATTGCACAAATCGCAAATTTCAAATGTTGTTTTGATTATTGCAGTACATACATGACATTTATTTGTCCCATTTGCATCTTGCACTTCGTCATTTCTTAATTTGCGTTCCTCAAGTATGTTTATGTTTGAAGAAATATTTCTTTTTGGCAATTCAATGTCTAGCATGCTTGTTTTTGCCTTGTTATTTCTACAGATTTTGCATGTGTATTCACTATTCTGTCCTTGTTCTACGTTTTCTATTTCTTTATTTGATAATTTCTCCCTGTTGTAGTGGATCCAATGCCCTCCTTCTGTACAGCAAGTGCTTTTAGTTGTACACTTATTATTACAGTTAATACTAGAACTGCTACTGGTGGGGAATTTGACAGTTCATCCGTCTCTTGTGGCCTTGTTGAATGTATCAACCAATCTAGCCTGCAGAGGTTTTGTTAATTGTTCAGCCATTTTAACGTTTAGATTTTTCAGAAGAGCTTCAGTGTTGTTTTCGGTTGCTGATTCAATTATCTTGTGGATATTTTTGAGATCTCTATCAACAAATATTTGAGTGTTCTTCCCATTAATCAAAAATCTGGTTGAAGTTGTATATATATTGGTGGTATAATCCCTACTAGAGTCACTAGAAACTTTAATGGTAATTTGTACTATATTAGTTTTTGTTCGATCAGTTGTAACATCTTGGTTTATCTGTCCAAATTCTACGGGAAAGTTCAAATAATACTTTTCACAGCAGCTGTTCTAATCAGTTCAAATGTCGCTGTATCAGCAGTTAATACAATACCCCCACCAGTAAGTTCACATTGCATATTTGGAGCTCTTTTTGTAGCTTCCAACTTTTTGTACAGTGCCTTTGTAATGTTTAGCTCATAGCCTTTACTGGTACAACTTTTGCGTGGTTGCTCAGATAGAGATGGAGCAGGTACCTTTACTTTTGTAACATTCATATCCATAATTGTAATTTTACTTTGATAATTACTAACTATACAGTTTAATTTTAGAAACAATGGTACGTTGTGGTTAGTTCCACTTTCGACCAATGATTCTCAATAAGAATATTTAAAATGAAGAAAAAGACAATGCGACTATTAGATGCCAATACGTTGTGGATAGTCCCACTATCGACCAGTCACTCAGAGTAGAGACCTTAGCTTTAGCTATTATTATTTCTTATATAACGAAATTTACAACACATAAGCGTATATCCTATTTCAAATAGTGGATCTAATGAATATGGGTTCTTGTAGTGGAATTTTGGATATGGTTCAGTTAGACCAACACTCGTCCTTTATTTTGTACGCTATCTTTCGTAACCACACTCTTGCAAGGTTGTGCGAAGGATGTATCCCGTCCCTATATATATTGAAATTATATCTGTCCCTCTGTCTGAAGTATTGGTTTTTGGTGTTTTTCTTGTTGTTGTAACTGATATCTAAGCAAACATTTGGAGAATGTTTGCCAAGGCTGTTGTTGATAGCTCTAATGTGATGATTGACTGAATGCACTTGTAGGACTAGTTTGTTATCTTAATTCATAAATTCGTTGGGTTGTTTGTGATTACGAGATATGTTATGTTGATAAATAGAGTACACTCGAATTTCCAAGAAAGTGAGACTGCAGTTGGGATAATCTTTAAACAGTTTTACAATCTGTCGGAAAATGCCTACTAATTAATTGGACTGACTCATCACTCTGTTTTTAATGAGATACATTCCTTGTTTTTAACTGTTTGATCACATGTGCCTATCCAGATATATGGAGCTATGCTGTCATGTTGTCCTATTTTGCCACTTAAATTTTCACTTAGCCACTCAAGCGCTTTGGTCGGGCCTATACCGTTTTCGCACCACCACTATATACTTTGTTCTACTACGTTCGTGACTTTTTTTTTGTAGACAGAATCCCTTGCTGTCGGATAATACAACAGGTGTAATTGTTTTATTCCCAGAGGGTTGTATATAGTCTTTCCTCAAATATTTTTGTAGTTTCGCTTCAGACATAAGTAGTTGATTGAACAACACAAGGTTTGTATATATTCGGGCTATGAAAGGTACGTTGTGGAAAGTCCCACTATCGACCATATATTTTCGGACTCAATAAATGCTGTGCTAAGTTGAAGATACTGAAGACAGGTTGTATAGGTTCCTTTCAATATCTGACTAAAAGATTTAATACTATCAGAAATTTGAAATTCAGTAATGTACAAAATAAATCAATATGGGATATGGAAAATTTAAATTATTCATAAAGAATTTAAAAGGATACTCTCTTTGAAAACTATGCAGACACCTATAATTCTACATAAAATTCAGGAGCTCCCAAAAGACGTCCGCCACCATCAAATGTCAGAAATATCCCCCAATGAATAATCTAGAGACATTGACAACATTAAACACACAAGACAAATATAAAGAAAACAAAGCAACACGCAACTCGTCAAAGCACCGGAGATGAAACCTTGGAACTAACCAAGGGTAAGCGTTCCCTGTTTCTTATAAGACACATGTCGTGTTACTCATATAGTCCGGCAAGCGTATTGTCGGCGATAGAAGAAAGATATATTCTACGTAACAATGAAAAGATTCGTTGCCATTTGAGATACGAACAACCAATACTTATTTTGATAATTCATACCGTGATTGTGAACTGTAGAACAGCAATAAACAATTATTGCCTTCAATGGATGTAAACATCCAGAATTGTTAACCTTGAAGGGGGTTGTTTTCCCGAGGGCTTTAGCCCGAGGGAAAAAAAACCTTGAGGGTTAGCAATTCTGATGTTTACAATCCATTGAAAGCAATAACTGTTTGATTATACCGAACAACAGATCAAGGATTGGGCATTTAAATAAATACATGTATTTAAACAAAATGTGTGTTTAATAACTTTTGATAAATTTTTAAAAAATGTTAAACTATTTCATGTTTGTATTAAAGCTCACAACACAACCAGTGATATAGAGCACAAACCGGCAATCAGTAATATTTTCAACACCGACAATGTCACTTCCGCAAAGAGTTGTTTCCCTTTTGAGGCACACAATGGGTTGTTTACCGGGGAACAATAGGGTTTTTACCCGGTAAACAACTAGTTGTTTTCCGTTTGGGTTAATTTTCACAAAACATTAAAATTGTTTCAGGTCATGTGGTTTAATTTAAGCCAATGAGAAGTTAGTGAGGTATAATAATAAATGTGATGCTCCTTTATTTTAATTTAATTTATTTAATGTGTTCATGTGGAATGTTATATTGCCTCATTATTCTTTCTTATTAATATGTGGATATTTTTCCATTAGTATTGCTGATTATAGTTTTGCGTGGTTAAGAGCGTTTTCAATAATATTTCAATTATATCACACGAGATCAGTTTCATGGTGGGTGTGTAATACCGGACTATCTGCAATAGGCAATATGACAATTATAATCCCAATATTATGAGTATGATGTTTAATTGGTGATTATCAATGATTCCACGAATATCAATAAAACGAAGAACCATCTCTAACCTGAAATATTTGGTAGGGATCCGTGTTGATTTTTTTTAGTTTTCTGTGTTGTGTTTTATGTTTGTTTGTCTTCGTCCTATGTCTTGTGCACCCTATGATGCCGAACAACTGTTGTTAATCAGATTGAAATCACCCAAGCTTATATTACGTAGAACTCAATAAGGAAATAAACCTGGAAAACCCATAATTAAATCTTTGTACCATATGTGTTTTTGAGTAAGTAAGTAAACAGATTGTTTTGGCTTAAGGCCAACTCAGCGATTTTTCAGCTGTATCATGACATGAACAAGTTAATTTAATGTGTTTGTGTCTGCTATCACACTTACTCATATAGATATAACAGAACTACTGTTGAAAGTGGCGTTAAATACCATATGCCAAGCTGCCATATAAATATGACAACCTTAATAAACTCTATGTTGTCTGAGTTCCCTTCCTCGCCATGACACAAAAATGGAACGAACGTTCTACTAGTAGGGATTAGTAAGTCTAAATATGGAATTTTTTAAGGTGTTTCTTTTTTCCAATTCTAATATTAAAATCCATGTAATCCGAGTTTCCTTTCTCGCCATGAAAATATGCAAGACAGGGACGATTAATGTTGGAAGTAACTCAAAACGAAAGTAATGAGTACGAATCCCGCTCAAAGTGAGGTGTACTTGATACAACATTAAATAATAAAGTTTGTCTGACTTGCGACAGGTGGGCATTTTCTCCAGTTTCCTCCATAAATAAAACCTACCGATACGATATAAATGAAATATTGTTGAAAGTGGCGTTAAACACCATAACCCTAACCCCCTAAATATGGACATTTCAAAATTGGTTCGTCTCATTTAGAATAATGTTCTAACAATAAATTCTATACAATCTGAGAAAACAAAACGGATGGATAAAATTTAAACATTTTTTTAGCATAAGGAAATAAATCTGGGAAACTCAGTGTATATAAATATATCATTGTACCATACGAAATATGATTGGTCTACTCACCAATTTATTCATATCGATATGACAATCTTAATAAACCTTAGGAATTTAATTTCCCTTCCTCGCCATGAAAAAAATGGAACGAAAGTTCTACTAGTAAGGAGTAGTAAGTGGATCATATTTAAATATGGAATTTGTTTAATAAGGATAATAACAAAATTACCGAACTCCGAACAATCTTACAAAGGGAAAGTCAAAACTCATAAGTATATAAACAGACAAAATCAGTCAACAACCGGAAAACTGTGAAAACCGTAATGACCCTGACTTGGTACAGGCATTTCTAAAGAAATGGTGGGTTGAATCAGACTTTAAAGCGCCAAACCTCCCCCTTACATTACGGCTCAAAGTTTCCGGCTGTCACTATAACAGTATTTATAACAATACTTGAACAAAACAGTTATTTCTTTATTTCCATTTAGAATGATGTTCTAAAAATAGACTTTATGTGATTTGAGTTCTCATTTCTTGGTATAAATGAATAAAGTGTAAAGAGTGAATAAAATCTAAATATTGAAATTTGTGAAGTTTTTTCTTCTTCCGTTTTTCCATTTAGAATAATATTCTCATGATAAACTCTATGTAATTTGAGTTTTTGTTCTTTCTTGTGATGAAGAAAATGTAAAGGGGGGTCAAATTTAAATATTGAAATTTGTGAAGTTATTTTATTTTCAAAAAGAATAATGTTCTAAAAATAAACTCTATGTAATCTGAGTTTCCCTTTCTTGTCATAAAAAAACAATGTAAAGGGTGAATAAAATCTAAATATTGAAATTTTTGAAGTTATTTCTTTTTTTTCATAAAGAATAATGTTCCAACAATAAACAGTAATTTGAGTTCCGTTTGTTGTCATGACAACCTATGTAATAAAAGAACAAATAGAGTAGTTAGTGGACTAAATCTAAATATAGATTTTTTTTCAAGCTGTTTTTTTCTCCAATTCAAATAACGTTCTAAGAATAAATTCGATGTAATTTTGGTTCCCTTACTCACCATGAAACCAATGAGCTTTCCTTTTATATGTAGCAACATTTCAGTAGCACATGTATATGGAGTATACACCTCTATGTGTCGATACCATGTTCAAGAGGTACGGGTTTTATATGCATGGTTTGTATATCGTTGTTTGTGTTTTTGGTGTTTTTCTCTTGGCCATTGTGTTGTCTGTCCTTCTATTAACAGATTCTGATTACCCCTTTTGGTATCTTCAAACTCATCTTAGTTTCCCAGGGAAAGTCAAAACACTGACGGTCAACAATGTCACCAATATGAATTACACGAATACTAACCTCTTACCCGAAAACATTCAACTTAGAAAAAGTCCGCGACCAATGGCGATGGAAATGTATGTCATGGCGTGGGACAGACACGAAACCAGGTTTAAATGACCTCCTTTGGAGAACTGGATCTCTAACGACAATAAAGACACAAATAGCATGTCATAAAACCTGTTTTTCCACATAGAAAACCCCTATTCAAAACTGGTTTGCAAGTCATTCTTTATAAGGTGATGTTATTTTTATATTGAGATATTCTATTGTATTTAATACTACGGATCATTAACAGTTATTGGAATTGAAGTGAGGATCTTTATACCATTTTTTTTTTACCAAATTTCAGACAAAATAAATGGTAAAGAACATATATATATATAGTATCTCAAATAAACATTATTTCTTTGTTTTTCACTTTTTATTAATTTTGAGTAAAACTATGAATGATACAATAAAAAAGGGTCGTAAAAAATGGCTATAGATAAATGCACAATTAAATTACCCCTGTGTACCTCAATATTTAAATGACTCAATATATACATAATTGGTGCATGCTTTGCTCAGTTTTAAAGTTTGGCATGCATGTTGACACTTCATTTTACAGCTTAACACAGTACTCAAATTTCTTGTGATCTGATTAATTAATTTCCAAGGTAAGACATGATTTTTAAATGAATACTGGAACTTTTTGTAACTTTTAACTTGTTTGTAAATAAGAGCAACACACAATGTTTTTGTTGTAGTCCACAAACAGTGATCTACGTGTAACTAAACTGATTGTTATGTGCACGAAAATATGATCATGCCATCATATGTGTTTGAAAGTGATATTCCTATGACAATTATAAATCATACATTTTCATACATGTAGTTTTCTGCCTGTCCTAATCTGTAACGGGAAATTCCAACGTCATATGTTACGGTCTTCTTTTTATGTTCCATGATTTGTTGATGTTTCTGTGTTATTAAGTTCGTAGCAGTATTCAATGCGGATTTGGTTGGCTTGCAATCGGGATGATGTTTGTGGATTGTTATTTTGGCATACTCATATAGTGAAAATGTATAAAGATTAGGTAGTCAACAAAAATGTCAAAATATTTTTTATCAATATGTGACGTAAAAGTGTTTTTGACATTTACTTTCGTAGTTAAAATACTTAAGGTGACTCCGGGTTGTTGATGGAGATGGTTCACGATAGATGTTCCACCGTCACTGAATTTGGTACTGCATTGACAACTATTTTACCTATTTTGTTCCAGTATTGTTATAAATACTGTTATAGTGACAGCCGGAACCATTGAGCCGTATTGAAAGCGGGAGCTTTGGCGCATTAAAATCTGATTCAACCCACCATTTCTTTAGAAATGCCTGTACCAAATCAGGGTCATTACTGTTTTCACAGTTTTCCAGTTGTTGACTGATTTTGTCTGTTCATATACTTTTGAGGTTTGACTTTCCCTTTGGAAGATTGTTCGGAGTTCGGTAACTTTGTTATTACCCTTATTCATCATAATATAAATTTCAGCAACATGACGGGTTCCACTAGTGGAGTAGTCATTGTCTACCCTTCCAAAGCACACTAGTTCACGCAGCTTATTAGCGAGGTTCGTGATACCCAATCTTTCGTTTTCTGTGTAGTACATTGTATTTTGTTGACCATTATTTTCTTTTTGTTCTTTTTCTTTGGCCATTGTATTGTCTGTTCTTCGATTGCGACTTCTGATTATCCCTTTGGCATACTTAAGCAGTCCTTTATATGTTTGCGCATTGAACATTTGGCGTTAAACAAAAATAATTATTTCATTCAACTATTACCACTGATCTCTATCTGTCTTAAGGTTTGGGACTATTAAAGTACTTAGCCCCCACTTTTTACATAAGTGTCTGCACCAAGAAGAGTTTGAAGATATCACAGAAGTAATCAGAATTGGTACATCGAAGGACATATAACACAATGACCAAACGAAAAAGGACAAACAACGATCAACGAAACATAACACAAAAAACTAAAGATCGGGTAAGACGAAACCCACTAAAAACCTGCGGTGAATTCAGTTCCTAGTGGCACTCGACCTGTTACTCCAGTTACAAACCCTGTGACAAATCATGAATGAGGGAAGAAGGTGTCCGGTCATGTATTTGTGTTAGGGGAATCATTTTTGCTTCTTTCTACAATTTTCCTATTGGAATTTGGAGTTTTACGAAAGTGTGCCATTTTTTGTTTTGTTTTTCATTTTATTTAGGTTTAACTAGGAAGTCAATTTTTGGTTTGCACAGTAACAGAAAAATGTGCGTGGGTTTATGCTTAAAGGGGTATTTAACTACGAATTTGACAAAAAATTACGATTTGGCAGATAATGCCACTTTAAATAATTTGAATCATATATCTTTTAATTAAGTACACAATTGTATTCAATGACCTACACAATTATACCTGTGGCTCTTTTATTGTTGCTAAATATGGCATTTAATATATCATTTATATTTTGAATATTATGTAGCCCGTATTTTGTTTTATATCAGATGTTCTCCCACGAATTGAATATTTCTAATAAAAAACGTAGATATCTGATTTAGTATACACGACGTGTCTCTGGAATAATAATCATTAGGCACGCTCAATGTAGAAAAGAGGAAAGCCAGATAATTTAAAAATGAAATCTGGGAGCAAGTAAATACTAAATACCCTGAACGGAATAGCTAGAATTGGCTGGTGCCGTCGTGGTCGTGATCATATGGATATACAATTTCTTATGCAATCAGTGCCTATCACCACTAACGTTGTGAGTTCGAATCTCGTTCAGGCGAGGTGTTCTCGATACAACATTATGTGATACAATTTGTCAGTGACTTGTGACAGGGCGGTGGTTTTCTCCCGATACTCCGGTTTCCTCCAACAATAAAACTAACTGCCCCGATATAATTGATATATTGTTGAAAGTGACGTTAAACACCATAACCCCCCTAAACAATTCGGCTATGCTTGAGGGAGATTAACCTTTGTTTTCATAGATTACATTATTTATGAACTGAAATTTTTAAGAATAAATATATCTAAATTTGTATTTGACAGACCATTAAAGAAAACAGGAGACAGTATAACCATGGCAGGTTATATGCAACATGAGAGTGACGTCATCGATTACGAGACAATGTGCAATACAATTGCGAGTGGACTGACAACAGGTAGAGTACATATATGCAAACAAGATCCAAATTTTATGGGAGAAACAAACTGCATCGGCGGTGTAATAGTTAGCGTGCTCGTCTTGAGTGCGGTAGATTGTGGGTTTGAACCCCTGTCTGTCAAGTTAAAGACTGAAATGTGACATTTGCTGCTACTCCTCTAAGCACGCAGTATTAATGCGTAAGAGCAAATACTGGTTGGTTTGGAATCAGGTTATATTTTGACGTCATAATTATTTGTATGTTGAGGTCAAAATTATTTGTGTGTTGAGGTCAAAATTATTTGGCTGTTGACGTCAGAATTATTTGTGTGTTGACGTCAGCATTATTTGAGTATTGATGACACAATTATTTGTGTGCTCACATTAATATATTTTATATGAAATACACATAATCAAAATAATTTTTAAATGTGTTCATGAAAAATCTATTTTATAATGAAGGTATATTTTACCAGTATATATTTTAACATCACAAGCCTAAAACTGCATATTTCATCAAGAATTTTCCAATCTTCATAATTTCAAGCATTCGTTTTGTTCCTATATCTAGGTGTTTTAAATCTATGTCACCCAAATTAATAATACAAATGTAGTTCCTATAGTACTTCATAACAATTAAAATCTTAGGTTTGGAATGAGGGTCGCCGTGGTTGTGATCGTATGGTAGTTGGATTTAAAACTACAATTGCAATCAGTGCCTATTACCACTAATGTTGTAGGTTCGAATCTCGATCAGGACGAGGTGTACATCGTTATGTGATAAAGTCTGTCAGTGACCGCCGCGATATAACTGAAATATTGTTGAAAGTGGCGATAAACACCATAAAGCAAAAACAAAAACATTGATCCAACAATGGTACTCTCTGTGTTTATCGAATATGTGCAGATTAATATTTATTGCTTGTTTGGTTCATTCAATCTATGCCAACATTTTGAAAAATAGATATAAAAAGGTAAAAAAAAGTGTTGGCATAGTAGGTTGAATAGGTTAATTGTTATATAAACATGACTGGTTGTAAAATCGGGGGAGATATCAATGTACTCCAAGTCAAGAATTAATTTAATTTTTAATGTAGAAGTTAATAAACTAAGTAGGAAATAAAGATATATTCTATGAAAATAACAAAAAAAATCAGTACATTATAAGCATATATATTTTATTATTGTACCTCAGTATATGAACATCACTACAAAATTTTCTACATTAAAATTGCTATTTTGAAGACTGGACCGGCAATGTGAATCGCTTTCGCGGATTTTTAGTTCCGCGATCGGATTGGATAAAAGTTTTATATTCATTCGGAACATTCGGACTGCATCGTCTATTAACGAAAACTCTGAAATTTTCCAAAAAAAATAAAAAATTTCAGATTTCGTAAAATTTTATAAAATTTCTAAATTCTAAAATTAAAAAAAAAAAAAGTTCAAAATTTCAAGTTTCACAAAATTTAAAAAAAATTAAAATGAAAATCGAAATTTTCATAAGACTTGTAGTCACTATATAAATTTATGTTGAAGTCTACTTTCTCAAAAGAATCAAACTCTTATGAATGACTGGGGAAATAGCATAAAAATGTCCACGAGACAATACATGTATTTAAGAATTGGATGCATTCTTTTGAAGTTTCATCGGGGTATGAAAGCGTTGACCGAAGTACAGTAGCGCTTCATGTTGAAAATGTAGTTCGATCAACGCTTTCATACCCCAATGAAACTTCAAAAGAATGCATTCAATTCTTATAATTATATTTAAATCACACCAAAATTTAATATAGTTGAATTTTTCGTTGTGAATTTTATTTGTGTTAGATTATTTGCTGTTGGAAATTACTACGCCATTGATTGTTTACATCTGACGTCGTCATGGAGGCACGTGCAAGTTCGGATTTGAGTTTCATTGGGATATGAAACATCACTTTTATAATCATGTGACCACTTCATAACCAATCATATTGTAACATTTCAATGAAAAACTGAAGTAATGTAATTATTCAGATTTATAATGCAAAATACTAGCAAAAGATGCGTGATTTGATTGGTCTATATCATTTTGAGGTGATCATTCAACTATGAGTAATGTTTATCGGTATAATAAAATACTTATAGACTGTATTCGGGAATAGCAAGTTTGTTGTCCCCTCGAGCCTGACTATTGACATCGGCTTCGCCTCGGCCAATAGTCAGTGTCTCGGGGACAACAAACCAGCTATTCCCTCATACCCAGTCAATAAGTATATATTATTGTACCTCAGTATATGAACATCACTACAAAATTTTCTACATTAAAATTGCTATTTTTCTCCTTTTCCAGTTGAGCGGTCCATAGTTTTTAAAACTATGGACCGGCAATGTGAATCGTTTTCGCGGATTTTTAGTTCCGCGACCGGATTGGATAACAGTTTTATATTTATTCGGAACACTCGGACTTCATTATCTATTAACGAAAACTCTTAAATTTAAAAAAAAATCCAAAATTTTCATAAAATTTCAAAAATTTCAGTTTTCATAAAATTTCAAAATGAATTAAAAAGAAAATCAAAATTCTATAAATTAAAAAAAAAGAAATTAATGTTCAAAATTTCAAAGATTTCAAAAAAATTTCAAAAGAATTCCAAATTTTCATAAGATTTGTAGTCACCTTGTAACTTTATGTTGAAGTCTACTTTCTCAAAAGAATCAAACTCTTATGAATGACTGGGGGAATAGCATAAAAATGTCCATGAGACAATATTCAGATTTATAATGCAAAATACTGGCAAAAGATGGATGATTTTATTGGTCTTTATCATTTTGAGGTGATCATTCAACTATGAGTCTAAAGTTTTTCGGTATAATAAAATACATATAGACTGTGTATTCGGGAATAGCAAGTTTGTTGTCCCCTCGACCCTGACTATTGACCTCGGCTTCTCCTCGGTCAATAGTCAGAGTCTCGGGGACAACAAACGTGCTATTCCCTCATACCCAGTCAATAAGTATATAATATCATACTTTATGATAATTAAAATCTAATTTTGAATTAAAATTAAAAAAAAAAAATTATTTGCAGAAATATCATGGAATATTTAGAAGTTAGACTTTTTAGAAAGATTTTTTATTCAAATTATTTTAAAATTTTAGATTTTTACCTATTTTATTTACAGAATTATTCATATCTTTTTAAGATTAGAATTTATATATAAATATTTACAAAAAGTTGTTTAATTTTAACAGACTTATTCGAATATTGTTCTTTTTCCAGTTTAATGGTTTGGTTCGGTTTTATTTTGTTTGAAGCCACTTTCAACAATATTCTAGTTATATCGTGGCGGTTAGTTTAATTGATGGAGAAAACCGGAGTACCCTGGGAAAGGTCACTTGACAAGCTTTATTTCATAATGTTGAACACCTCGCCCTGAGCGGGATTCGATCTCCCAACATCAGTGGTAATAGGCACCGATTGCATAGGTAGCTGTAAATCCAACTACCTTACGACCAAGGCCACGACGGCCCCTCTGTTCATAATGTCTTTCCTCTACATTCAGATGACTTGAAGCAGATAAAGTTTTTATTGCGAGATCAAATAGGAAAGGCCATATTAGCACAGATTACAGATGGACGTGATCTCATTCAGATCTTAGAAAAACGGGAATATTTTACAAGAAAGAACGTGGAAAAACTCAAAAAATTGTTAATGGACGCAAAAGTTGAAATATTAGCTGGTGTTGTTCGACAATATAGTAACGAGAATGAAGAATTAGGTAAACACTTAATTATGGCATTTAAGAAGAGTTTGGAGATATCAAAGTGGTAATCAGAATGCGTATATCGAAGAAGAAGACAATGCCATGGCAAAGCGGAAAAATACAAAAGGACAAACAACGATCTAAACATACACATAAAGCTAATGATAGAGTAACGCGAAACCCACTTAAAACCGGGGGTGGACTCAGGTGCTCCGGAAGGGTAAGCAGTTCCTGCTCCACTAGTGGCACCCGTCGTGTTAATCTAGTTAGAAATGCGGTGATAAGTCATGAATGAGGAAAGAACCGGGAAGTCTTTACGACAAGTGGAACATATCTGTGGTCATTTGTGACACATATATTCCATAGCGGTCAACCAAGTCATGGTGGCGACCGTAAAATTTTCGAAGTGATGACTTCAACTTTACCAAAGATTGTTCTGCAGTTATAGGGAAATAGGTAATTATAAAGGGGAAAATATTTGCTCGTTCATAATTATACACGTTTTTTATTGAAGAAATACAATACCGCAAGTAATTGAATTAGCTACTGACGCACATGGTACTAAGTTAAACAAGGCTACGTTGCTCCTATGTTGAAGTTATGTTTGAACATCAGTGAGTTTTGTGTGTCTCAGTAATAAAACGAAATACAATAAATTCTAGCATGACCTCCTTCTTCCGCTTTGTTAACAAACGAGCGAGTTATCCATTCGGTATAATCTCATTAGCACATGCGCTGGTGAATGTGACTGACTTTTCCATTGGTATCATAAATTGTGTGCGACATTTTCCGCAAACGTAGATATAAATTACTTTCTTCCAATCAAAGTATACTACGTATTTATACTCTTAGACATATCAGAATCGAAATAAATCATGGAAGCCAGAATGTGTTTTGAGTTTTAACATGGATTGGCGGATATTAGTAAATTTTATCCCTCGGTTCTGGCTCGGGATAAAATACTAATATCCGCCAATCCATGTTAAAACTCCCAACACATTCTGGCTTCCATGATTTATTTCTTAAACATACCACGCCGTCAGAAATTTGCAAAATTTAATAAGAAAATAGTAGAAAGAGACGACATCGATATTCCAACACACATCAAGCATAACCGCTCATTTTTCCTGGCTTGGTTCGTGCACTTCAATAAAAATTGGCGGGCTTAAACTATATTTTATAGCCTCAAATTAGTGAAATGATTCAATCGTGCAAATGGTTTTCATATGTGAGTAAAATCCCCCATCTAACTCACATATAACTCGGTCAGCAGCGTGGTTGTAAATAATACACCATTCTTGATCTTTATACATAAGAAAAGTTTGAAGATACCAACGTGTTATTCAGAAGCAGCAAATCGAAGGACAGCCAATACAATGACCAAAGGATAAAAGGAAAAACAATGAACTACAAAACATTATACAGAACACTAAGGACCGAGCAACACGAATCCCACAAAAAAGCGTGGAAATCTATATAGTAAAAAATCATTACATCATCAATAAGGTGTAAACCTAAAGGACATTACATCTTATTTATACGGAGTCCGTTTACTGACATGAATTTTTTGATTTCGAATATACGAAATACTATTTCGCTTTAGCGAATTATTATTTCGTTTTTTTCGAATTATTATTGCATTTTTTCGAAATGTTATTATATTATAGCGAATAATTATTTCGGAACTGGAACTCAAAGCACTATTTCGGGTATTTTTTCGAAATTTTAATTCGTTTTTTCGATATATTAATTAGGAAAAAACTTGATATAATAATTCGTTAAAACAAAATGATAAGTCGCTTAGACGAAATATTTTAAAATTCGCTAAAGCGAAATAGTTATTCCAAAGACATTATTATCATCGCTGAAAACCAGACAGGTGCTCTACATAGTGGCAGATAGATGTAGCGTAATAGAGATTATGATAACTCGGAACAACTCATTATTTTACAGGTAGTGGAGACATCTGCAAAAATTACTCAACTTACTCAATGACGAGGGTCCAAAATTTTGTGGAGACCGAGAATTTTCTGAAAATGGAAAAAATAATCAATAGAACACGTGCTGTTCTTGTTAAAGGTTGGTGAATTCTTTGAATATTCATATCTTCAATATTTAAAGAAGAACATAAGAATAAAGATAGAATATTAACCCAAATCTTAAATAGCAGATTTCGGTGAATAAATCATGGTCTGTTACTGAAATATCTCCATTCGGTGTTTAGCTGCATCTCATTTATCCAAATGAGGTTGAAGGGAGATAATACAGTCAATTCTATTAAGCAGTTATTTGTATTAAAAGGTCACTTTTCTCTTGTACTGACATAGAAAGAGTCATGTGAATCGAACCTCTTTTATGAGGTAACCTGTGTTGAAAAGCTACATTTTCTGTTTAACCCAAAGGTGACCTCTTAACACAGGTTGGACTATTTTCTTTTTTAATTTTGTAAAAAAAACTAACTTATTGATGTTTCTCATAATAGTTGGTTTTGTTTATTTATAGGCGCACCAGGGTCGGGAAAGTCACAATGCGCGTTTCATTATGCCAACAAATTTCGGCGAGACAACACAAATTCAATAGTCTGGAAAATACATTGCACATCGAGGCGGGAAATGCATCTCTCATATGCAAATTTGATGCTACGTTTGAGCATAAGAGATACTATCCGTCATAGCGAGCAAAATATCTTAGAATGCATTGAAAAGATGTTTCAACGTGTTTATGAAAAATTAACAAACGAACAATACAAAAAGTGGAACCATTTAATTATAATGGACGATATGGAATCACCCAATCAGGCAAAATATATTCACGACATGCTGGAGTATTTTATAATTGCTGAAAACATTTATGTCATCGCAACCTCTCAGAACCAATTCTCTACTGTAAATGAGCTCCAGTATGGTATGGAAATGAATGGAATGCTCGAACCGGAGGTAAAAGAATTGTTCCTTAAGGACGGAAACGTAGGCCACGAAGACGAAGAAACAGAAATAAATGAAATAAGGCTATTAGCTAAAAATCTCGACTATCTACCTCTATGCCTAGCGCTGGCATCATCGTACATTCGTAGAACACAATGTGGCATTGCAAAATACAACGCGAGTTGGTCAGAGTTACAGAAACAAGCTCATGACATCGCACCAGAGGGCAAACAATTCGAGGCTGCTTACGACCTTACTTTAAGAAAACTGGAAAAAGATCTTCCTAAGAATGCAAGAAATCTTTTGAAATACGTCATACATATAAACCATACCGATATACCAATCCAGCTTTTAGAGAGTCTATTAGAAACAGATTCAACAACCAGAGAGGCAGACGTGAACACTTTTCTGGCTGTTCTACGTGATTACTCGCTGGCCACCATTAGTGGAAGGGGAGATAACCGTGTAATATCAATACACAGCGTTACAGTTTGGATTTTAGAAAAAAAGAAAACAGAAGACGAGAAACATGCAGAAAGATTGTCTTTGCTGAGACACTTTTGTTATTACATAGACAACGACGCACGTCTTGTCGAAACCATGCATCGAAATGTACGCTTTCTTGAACATGCATGTTGCTTGTTGAAAGGTCTTCAGACCTACAGAGATCCCTGCTTTGAGACTATGCTGTTTGAATGTTACCTTTCTTGTAGTGTGGCAATAACATTTCAGCTATACGGCAATACGCAATTGTCAGCTGATTATTTCTTCAAAAAGGCGAAGAAATTAATGTTCCAAATGATTTCTTATGCCACAAATGAGACCGAAAATCTTGATGTTACTGAAGAGGCGATCTGTAATCAAAGTATTAAAGACGTGCTATATGGAAATGAAGACGTGAAACGTGAGTCAGAATCTCTGTTTACTCTCCTCGTTCAGAAATCGAGTAAAATACAAACTGAAACAATAAAACAATTTGTTCTGATGAAATTCAGGAGTTCGCGGAATATTCGATTACTACGAGAATACGGTAAACTGTCTAATGATGAATTACCAGGAAGCCAAATACCAGAGCCTATTCTACTGATTTTAATCAACCGCAACGTGATTATACCATTAGAGGATATAAAAAAGATGTTTCTTGTTGAACTATTAGTCACGATATTATACAACTATAGCAAGAATATTTGCTTCATGGAGGAAAACAATGATGAAGACAACGAGGGTCAGCCAATAGTACCTTTCTGTATAAAGGCATTGAAGGAATACCGGTATGCTTTAAATCTTGCTAGGCATCTCGAAAAATATATAACAGCAATCCGCGCAGGCAGCCAAGACAACCATCCAATGTTTCATTCTGTTAAACATGTATTAATCAAACGAGGAGGTATCTCTGGCTTTTTGCTTCAAAAAATTAAAAATGTTGCAGCAATAAAAGAAATTATCAGTATTATGCTTAATATGAATGAGGGTTGTAAAACAGAACTCTATGTTGACTTTGGTGTTTCAAAAATGTGTCTTAATTACAACCTCTATCAACGATGCATGATACAGAATATTTTGCGGTCATGTTGTCTTAGTTTATCTGATCTTATTCCATCTGAGAAAGAAGAACACATTGAACGAGCGCTGATTCATACGGAAGAAATGGAGAGGATTTTATCAAGAATGGAACCATGGATAGCTTCAACTAGTGTGCACTTGATTATTGCTGAGACATACATGACGGTCGCATCTCCCAAGGCTGACAAAGCCATGCATCATTTGAAAAGAGCACTCGAAAAGCGAGACATACCCACTAGATACAAACTGAAGGTTGTTACATTTTGTATTCACCAAGGGATGGAAAATGACTTCAAGTTCGCTGAACATGTGTGTGAAGAGTTATTACAACAGTCAACTCAAAAAGAGCAAAAGGACTTCCTTCTAAAATCATTAGAACAGCTTCGCCAAAAGGTTAATAAACTTAGAAAAAAATACAGAGGATTTATGGTGTTTAACACCCCTTTCAACAATATTTCAGTTATATCGTGGCGATTAGTTTTATTGGAGTACCCTGTTAAAAAAACATCAACCTGTCGCAACTTACTGACAAGCTTCATCACCCAGACCTTACATTATAATGAGTAATTATCAGAGCTTATATTAGAATGAGTAATTATCAGACCTTATATCACAATGAGTAATTATGAGATCTTATATTACAATGAGTAATTATCATACTTTTATTAATTTGAGTAATTATCAGATCTTATATGACTATAAGTAATTATCAAGCTTATGTTACAATGAGTAATTATCATACATTATAGTACAATGAGTAATGATCAGACCTTATATCACTATGATTAATTATCTGACCTGATATTAGAGGTAACTATCAGACTTTATATTTTAAGTAATTATCCGAGCTTAAATTACAATGAGAAACTATCATATATAATATTACAATGCCAAGTCATGATGGAAGCCCAAATATACGCATGAATGGTTGTTTAAAATTTTCATGTTTTTATTTATAGAAATTTAATCGACAAAGACAGGAAGACCTAGAGAATCAAACTGATGCAGCATGTATGACAGAAGATTCGACAAATAGGAACACACAGCAAAGTGAAGAAGTGCACGGGTCATACAGGTAAAAATGATTTACAAAGTAAAGAAGTGCACGGGTCATACAGGTAAAAATTATTTACAAAGTAAAGAAGTGCACGGGTCATACAGGTAAAAATGATTTACAAAGTAAAGAAGTGCACGGGTCATACAGGTAAAAATGATTTACAAAGTGAAGAAGTGCACGGGTCATACAGGTAAAAATGATTTACAAAATATATAATAAAATGAAAAACAAAAAATACCACAAGAATAGAAAGAGACAAATACCACACTGACAAGACAGTTCTGATATATAACAGAAAAACAACAAACACCACGCTGTCAAGACAGTTCTGATATATAACAGAAAAACAACAAATACCACACTGTCAAGACAGTTCTGATATATAACAGAAAAATAACAAATACCACACTGTCAAGACAGTTCTGATATATAACAGAAAAACAACAAATACCACACTGTCAAGACAGTTCTGATATATAACGGAAAAACAACAAATACCACACTGTCAAGACAGTTCCGATATATAACAGAAAAACAACAAATACCACACTGTCAAGACAGTTCTGATATATAACAAATGCCACACTGTCAAGACAGTTCTGATATATAACAAAAAAACAACAAATACCACACTGTCAAGACAGTTCCGATATATAACAGAAAAACAACAAATACCACACTGTCAAGACAGTTCTGATATATAACCGAACAAGAATAGAAAGAGACAAATACCACACTGTCAAGACAGTTCTGATATATAACAAATACCACACTGTCAAGACAGTTCTGATATATAACCCAAAAACAACAAATACCACACTGTCAAGACAGTTCTAATATATAACAGAAAAACAACAAATACCACACTGTCAAGACAGTTCTGATATATAACAGAAAAACAACAAATACCACACTGTCAAGACAGTTCTGATATATAACCGAAAAACAACAAATACCACACTGTCAAGACAGTTCTGATATATAACCGAAAAACAACAAATACCACACTGTCAAGACAGTTCTGATATATAACAGGAAAACAACAAATACCACACTGTCAAGACAGTTCCGATATATAACAGAAAAACAACAAATACCACACTGTCAAGACAGTTCTGATATATAACAGAAAAACAACAAATACCACACTGTCAAGACAGTTCTGATATATAACAGAAAAACAACAAATACCACACTGTCAAGACAGTTCTGATATATAGCAGAAAAACAACAAATACCACACTGTCAAGACAGTTCCGATATATAACAGAAAAACAACAAATACCACACTGTCAAGACAGTTCTGATATATAACAGGAAAACAACAAATACCACACTGTCAAGACAGTTCCGATATATAACAGAAAAACAACAAATACCACACTGTCAAGACAGTTCTGATATATAACCGAACAAGAATAGAAAGAGACAAATACCACACTGTCAAGACAGTTCTGATATATAACAAATACCACACTGTCAAGACAGTTCTGATATATAACAGAAAAACAACAAATACCACACTGTCAAGACAGTTCTGATATATAGCAGAAAAACAACAAATACCACACTGTCAAGACAGTTCTGATATATAACAGGAAAACAACAAATACCACACTGTCAAGACAGTTCCGATATATAACAGAAAAACAACAAATACCACACTGTCAAGACAGTTCTGATATATAACAGAAAAACAACAAATACCACACTGTCAAGACAGTTCTGATATATAGCTGAAAAACAACAAATACCACACTGTCATGACAGTTCCGATATATAACAGAAAAACAACAAATACCACACTGTCAAGACAGTTCCGATATATAACTGAAAAACAACAAATACCACACTGTCAAGACAGTTCTGATATATAACAAAAAAACAACAAATACCACACTGTCAAGACAGTTCTGATATATAACCGAACAAGAATAGAAAGAGACAAATACCACACTGTCAAGACAGTTCTGATATATAACAAATACCACACTGTCAAGACAGTTCTGATATATAACAAAAAAACAACAAATACCACACTGTCAAGACAGTTCTGATATATAACAGAAAAACAACAAATACCACACTGTCAAGACAGTTCTGATATATAGCAGAAAAACAACAAATACCACACTGTCAAGACATTTCTGATATATAACAGAAAAACAACAAATACCACACTGTCAAGACATTTCTGATATATAACAGAAAAACAACAAATACCATACTGTCAAGACAGTTCTGATATATAACCGAACAAGAATAGAAAGAGACAAATACCACACTGTCAAGACAGTTCTGATATATAACAAATACCACACTGTCAAGACAGTTCTGATATATAACAAAAAAACAACAAATACCACACTGTCAAGACAGTTCTGATATATAACAAATACCACACTGTTAAGACAGTTCTGATATATAACAAAAAAACAACAAATACCACACTGTCAAGACAGTTCTGATATATAACAGAAAAACAACAAATACCACACTGTCAAGACATTTCTGATATATAACAAATACCACACTGTCAAGACAGTTCTGATATATAACAAATACCACACTGTCAAGACAGTTCTGATATATAACAAAAAAACAACAAATACCACACTGTCAAGACAGTTCTGATATATAACAAATACCACACTGTCAAGACAGTTCTGATATATAACAAAAAAACAACAAATACCACACTGTCAAGACAGTTCTGATATATAACAGAAAAACAACAAATACCACACTGTCAAGACAGTTCTGATATATAACAGAAAAACAACAAATACCACACTGTCAAGACAGTTCTGATATATAAGAGAAAAACAACAAATACCACACTGTCAAGACAGTTCTGATATATAACAGAAAAACAACAAATACCACACTGTCAAGACAGTTCCAATATATAACCGAACAAGAATAGAAAGAGACAAATTCTATATCACGAACACACTTATGCTCGACCACTCACTCCCGGTACATGCAATTCAATTACAAGTTGAGGGATTAAACTAGTGCAATATTGTTGAAAGTGGCGCTAATCTCCATAAGCAAACAAACAAAGCAAACAAAGCATAGACATTTAAGTTAGTGCACACGATGCGTTGTTGGAATAACCTTTCTTAGTTAGGGTCATCGGCAAAGGATTGGAAAGCCAAGTTATTTAAATGTTTTTGGAGCAAATTAACAATAATGGCCTGACGATTTGATTTGATTTATTGTGTTTAACGCCACTTTCAGCAATATTTCTTTTATATCATGGCAACCAGTTGTAATGGTGGGAGAAGACGGAGAACCCGGAGAGTACCTCCGACCATGGGCAAGCAATTGGTAAACTTTATCACTTGCGGCTGCGAGTCGTGTGCACCCTTTTTGTAATTTACAAAGCCGGGCACGAACCCAGGCCGTATTGGTGATTGGCTTGTATGAGTTGTTAGGTAATCCAACTACCTAACTCATTGGGACATCTGGGCCCTTAATGTCCTTAAGAAGATAACCAAGATCAGCTAGTCTTACATATGCAATATGCAACGGAATAAAAACGTAGATATCTAATTGGGTTTCTAGAATAAACGTTATCAGCTGCGCTCATAGTCAATGATTGGAAAGACATACAATTTAAAGATCTTGGGGGAGGGGCAAATAAGCTAACATCCGGTCAGCCTGATCGGGAGACATGCGCATTAAGATGTCATTATTTATAGTAAAGTGGGCTGGGAGTTACTGATAAACAACAGCTGATAATGATAAACATAATCACAATGACATGGATGAGGACTCTTACGTGAATATATAAACACAGCATCAAACACATCAAATTAGATTTCTAAATTTTCATACTTAAAACGTTACGTTTTTAAGGCCTGAACAAGATAGCAAAGTTCGTCTAATGTTATATATGCCAACAACAATTAAATGTTTATACATCCTATAGATGTACCTCTTATGCCTGTCAAATTACATGCAATGTTACGCTTAATTATAGTAGGCATTTGTATAATAATGTGTATCGAAATATATAGACCTGTGACATATTTGTTTTCGGTTTGTTTCGAATATTATTTTTGCTTTGTTTTTGTTTTTGTTTATTTATTTCATGTGTGATGTTTTTACCAACATATTTTGTTAAATTAACATTACACATTTCCAATATGGCTGAAATAATGCTAAAGATGACAATAAGCAGTAAATGCTCATAATGTTAGAAATAATCATGGACGATTGATATTATACTTTATTTGTTTTCTTTTATAGAGTAGACAAGCAGACAGTCCATACCAAAGAAACACGCGATGTTGGTGTTAATACACGTGAAAGACAGCAATCACTTACAGAATTCGAAAGTTGTATTCTCACAAGACTAGTCTCCCTTGAAAATATACAATGCCAAATGAGAGATATTGCAGAGGAGCAACTCATTGTTGAAAAGGAACGATTGGAAATTGAAAAAGAAAACAGAAGCGCTTTGCTGAAAATGCACACTCCATGATAATGTATATACTAACTATGTAGCTCTTCCGGAGTCTACATAATATACAATTATGGCCTTCATGAGAAATTAATATCCATAATTATCGTTTTTATTTAACTCTGAAAATTCTGTAATTCACAGCGAATTACAGAATTTTCAGAGTTAAATAAAAATAATAATTTCACAGTGAAATTATCGTTTTTAATTTCACTCTCGCTATATTTCGCGCCATTTCGTTGTCGACGTAATATGCAGACTTCCAGTTTGAAACGTAAAGATTAGACGTTATTTGACTTCGCGTACGCTTCAATTTTGATCAAATATAAGTAAAATAATATTTCAAGGTAAGCATTTTAATTATTTTATTGTCAAGGGTGGCGCCATGTTTTTTGAAGCGATACGCATTATAGTATATACCTACGCTACACACGTAATATAGTACAATTAAACTAATTTTATATTAAATTCGATTCGAAACATTTTTTTCTATCTATATAATAAATACTATAACTAATTGACGAGTTTCATGATCAAACATAATGTCACTCATTACCAAATAACGTTGTAACTCACTCATGCGCTGCGCGCATTCGTGAGTTACTGCCTTATTTGGTCATTCGTGACATATTTTTAATAATGAAACTCGTCAATTAGTTATAGTATAATTATTAAATTGAGAAAGGGTTATTTTCCAGAGGTCCGAAGGAAGGACCTCTGGAAAATAACCCTTTCTCAATTTAATAATTATGGATATTAACTTCTCATGAAGGATATAATTGTATTATTATACTGAACTAATATGAAGGAAGTAACTAGTTATTGGTTCGACGTGCAAAAGCGCGCCAATTTCAAACAGCTATTTTGTGCTAGTGCAGATTCCCTCACAGTCATTTGACCTACGTGCAGTTTGTCGCGGGAATAATGAGTTATTCCTTGTTCCATGGAAGAAAACTTTAAAATATCTTAATTATTTCTTGCTTGGTTTCTATAGTAAAGTATAATAATATTTATTATTTCATTTTCTTTGACATGATAGGTAAATATCAACGCATACTTTCAGGAACTTAACTGTCCTTCAAGCTGTTCCCAAATAGGCGTCTGATAATAGTGCGACAAGTATCAGAGTAATAACTCCTCTAAAAAACGTTTCCAGAAACAATGTATCTTTAAAATCTGAAACTGGTCATCTTTTGATATATGCATTCCATTAACCTGTATATTCCCGCCATATATATTTGCCTGTTCTAAGACAGAACAGGAATTTCATGTTTCATATGTCGTGTTTTTATATGTTCAATAAATTAAGGTGAGAGGTGATTGTTCGTTTTGTTAATATTGGCGAAATTGTTGACCTTCACTGTTTTTAAAAGCTCTCTTTTTCTAATAAGGATAACACCCGTGATAGCAATCCATTCTGAATTGGGTATATCCGAGCAGATTATTGCTGCAAGTAAGAGGAGGAAAAAGTGTAGCACTGTATGCTTAGGGATAATCTGCATATCGTTGAATGATTGCTTAATTTATTATTGCTTAGCGTCCAGTGAGCAGTATTTCAGCTATATATAGAACGAGAACAAGTTTGATAATAGATCAAAAATATATAGAAATGATGGAGAGATGAGACAGTTGGGTCAAAGATATTTGACTTCCACTGGTAGAATGTGGAGAATTGAAAGGGACAACCATTTTAGTTTTTTGCTACGTGTACAATGTGCCTACTCTTTTTCTAAATCTACTAAAATCGTTTGTGAACATGCAGGATGCGCGGCCCTCTCCACACATGTGGGTCGACGGTCAGGTTTTCGGTATTAAACCTTGACAACTCCCATCGATTTGGCATCCATATCCGCCACCTGGCCAGCTCTGTTGTTCAGAGCCCTTGGAACCTTTATCAGTACCCAGCTGTGCATACGGAATATTATATATTAATAATAAGAAAAGAGACAATGTATAATGTCTTCTCTTTGATGGTTTTGGTTTGTGGTTTATAGTGTTTAACGCCACTTTCAACAATATTTCACCTATAACGTGGCGGTCAGTTTTATTGATGGAGGAAATCGGAGTACCTGGAGAAAACCACCGACCTGTCGCAAGTCACTGACAAACTTTATCACATAATGTTGTATTGAGTACACTTCGCCATGAACGGAGTTTTAACTCACAACTTTTGTGGTGATAGGCACTGATTGCACAGGTAGTTGTACTGTATATCAAACTACCATACGATGATGACCACAATGTCCCATCTTCTATTTGAATACATTGGACTGGTATTTTGGATAGAAATTGGAACAATGAACTAATATTAGAAACAGTACATCTTACATCCTGTTACGATACAATTATTCATAAAGTAATTTTAAAGATGAAAGCTGGCGGGCTTAGACAGAGTAACAAAATCTAAATTTATTATTTTCTGTCCACACAAAATTCAAACAATCAAATTCGAAACTAATTCAAAATGGTCACTAAATGTTCCAGTAATTTCACTTCGGAACTATCGTCGTCTGGTAATAAAAATACATATTATTATTCCACCTACATAAACGACAGTGACAATCGAAAATATAACCAATCCAACTATTCCGAACATCTGGTCTTTCTCCTTGGGTCCTGAAAACAAAATGTTCATTCACTATTATTTCATCTATGACAATTACTACCGTTTATGAATGGATGAAATAATATTTGCTTTATTTGTGAAATATCTGTAATACTCTGGATAGTCTTTTTTCTGATTGTCCTTAGGTATTCTCTAACGTCTATATAGCATCAATATCAATACAAACAATAAAAAACACATTTACAAACTCGCTTCAACTCAAGAACGTTGCATACTATTACAAAAACGAATGACGGCATAAGCATAGGTCAGTACAATACCAGCATTAGTAAATGCTCGTAGCTAAAAATATAGAATCTGCTGATTAAAGAACATTCATCTTAGGACAACATACATTATAAATGATACTACTAACATGTAATGGTAAGCATAGTTTGAAGATATCAAAGGGGTAATTATGATCAGAGTCTGTAAACTGACGAAGAACAGACAACACAATGGCCAAAACAAAAGGAAAAACAACGATCTACAAAACACCACACCGAAAACTAAAGATGGATCAACATGAGTCCCACTAAAACTGAAAACTAAAGATAGATCAACATGAGCCCCACTAAAACTGAAAACTAAAGATAGATCAACATGAGCCCCACTAAAACTGTAAGGGTACGTATTTCCTACTCCACTGGTGTCATGCGTAATTAATTTCCTACAAACATCTACATTTAAGTTTTATGAACAACCGGATATTGTTATCAACCATATTAGATAATTAAGCTGAACAATAGTTGTTATCGTCATGCTTGAATGCAAAATGTAGCTTAAGGAGAAAGTGATAGATGAAGTACATGTAATAATTTAGTGTGGACGAGGTGCTAATATTAATATGAGTACCACAACGTGTGCCACTAGTGGAGCAGGAACTGTTTACCTTTCCGGATAACTCGAGTTCTTCACCGTATTCTAGTGAAGTTAACGTTGTTCAACCTTTAGTATTCTAAGGATCATTGTTTATCGTTTGTTGTTTGTTTGAATATTTGTTTATCTTTATTTGTTGCTATTGTTTTATCTTTTCTTCCGTTTAAGGTCTCTGATTACCCCTATTGTATGTCCAAGCTTTTCTCTCTCGCTTCTCTGATAAATGTCATATTTCAGGTACAGATGTTGAAATAAGTAGTTTAATATAAAATATATAGTGAAATAATTTAGTGTGGAAATACTTTTGAAACATGAATATATATATATACACATATATACATATGCGGTTTATTTGATAGCATAGCTATCAAATTTCCTGTTCGGCCGATTATCAGCATTCTAGTGGGAACAATTTGCGCTAGACTACTGCATAGTCATATTGTATTGAGTTGAATGTATCTACACCATTCTCACAGATAAAATAAGATATATTTAGCCTCTAGGTTTACGCTTCGTTAGATACATCCCGTTTTGTTACTCAACAACATATTTTCCCTTTATAAAATATAAATTCGAAATTGTTGAAACAAGTTACAGTAATAAAAACGTAGTTATCGAATTTAGTGCGCATGACACGGTTCTGGAATAACGCTCACAATCAATAGCCATATCCTATATTTTAAACATATGTTATTGTTCAATAAGAAACAATTGGATAGGACACAAGTGTCACAACTTAGAAACGTCTTATCCTATTTAGACCAATACGTGCGTGTTATTTAGGTGGGCAGGACTGGATTCCATTAACTGGTATAACCCGACAAACGTTTGTATATGTACCAAGCGAGGACATATATTTTAATCAGTTTATACCAGGGTTATCAGTTATACAAAATTTTGTAATAAAATTTGTTACTGACTTCCGGGTACTCCTATACTTGTCCTCCACCAATAAAACTGACCGCCACGATATGACTAAAATATTGTTGACGATGGCGTTAAGCACCTTAACCCTAATCCATATTAAGCAGATAATATATGACCATGTGAACCTCTATTATAACATAAAATACATGATATAACTGAAATATTGTTGAAAGTGGCGTTAAACACCATAAACCATCAATTATAAAATATGCACTGAATATATAATTCAAATAATATAGATAATAGAAATAAATTACAGATTATACTATGAGATTGTGTCTGTTATATTTTGTTTTTCACTTTATTAAATCGTATTCTCACCTAAAGTATTTCTCGCCTATATCTAAAGTTATATTACCTTGAAGAGTCTGTTTTCCTATTTTCGGGGAGCACTCATTTGATGTTGTATATACATTTTGTACTATTGTGATTTGTCCAATGTTACATGATACTTTCAGAGATTGAGTGCATTTAGGGCTTGTATTATCATATGACATTTCTATAGTAGCATTGTACAATGACCCCGTTTGTTCGCTCTTCGTCTGCAGTTCATCTGTACGATTTACATTCTAGAAAATATGTTAATAAGAGTAATAACAAAATTACCGAACTCCGAGCAATCTTACAAAGGGAAAGTCAAAACTCATAAGTATATAAACACAAAATCAGTCATCAACCGGAAAACTGAAAACCGTAATGACCCTGACTTGGTACAGACATTTCTAAAGAAATGGTGGTTTGAATCGGATTTTAAAGCGCCAAACCTCCCGCTTTCATTACGGCTGAAAGGTTCCGGCTGTCACTATAACAGTATTTATAACAATACTGGAACAAAATAGATAAAATAGTTGTCAAAGCAGTACCAAATTCAGTGAAGTAAATGTCAAAAACACTCTTACGTCACACATTGATAAAACAATATTTTTGACATTGTTGTAGACTTCCTTATTTTTATACATTAATATTAAAGTAAAACACGTGTTCATCGATTTCAAGCGCAAATTGCATCGACAGTACTTTTCAGTGAATGTTAATATACGATTATGAAATATCTACACCCCAGGACATATACATGTATGTAGGATTTATCTTGATATTAAACATTTACTTTACAAAATATCCTGTAATTATGATTTCTACTGTCTGTAATTGGCCACAGAATACTACATAAATTGGTTAGCCGTAGAAATTAGCGATATTATACGGTATTCCATGCGACGCATATCAGAATATACTCACAATCGATTGCATAACAACAATTTCATATAGAAAAATAGATATATTAACCACAAATAAATATATTATTGCCAACTTTTGTTTTTGTTATGACATGCATAATGCTGTTTTGTATCCGTGAATTAGTACATGATATTCCTGAAAAGATTGTTTATCGCCACTTTCACTCAAGACGTGTATTTCATTTCGTAGCTGCAATGTTGTGTGTTGGTAAATGCAGGACAAAACCACCGACCATGCAATCACTATTACATTAATAGCCGTCGCGGTCGTGATCGCATGGTAGTTAGATTTATAACTACCTATGCAATCAATGCCTATAACCACTAACGTTGCAAGTCGGTGGTTTTCTCTGGGTACTCCGGTTTCCTTCGCCACTAAAACTTACCGCCACGATATAGCTGAGATATTGTTGAAGTGGCGTTAAGCAACTTAAACCTTGACTAACTCCTTTATGTTCTGATCATTACTTTACTAACAGATTATTTCATTTGTTATTCTTACAAAATAAAGCAAAGTATGTTGGTGGATAGCATTTACTCAATAGTGAGGTTTTGTGGTTTAACGCCAAACGAGTGATTTTTCAGCCATATCATGACGAGAGTAATTTACATTTGATTAGAAAATTGATGATATCCTCTTTGTACTATACCTACACTTTTAGTTAGATTTTAGCTAGTGCTAGCATACAACAGTGCGCGGATGGACATGTCGCTCACTTTGGACACGTTTACCTTATTCCGAGGCAGCCAGTTTTTGTTCTTACTTCTTTATACTGCGTGCTTAGAGGTGAAGAAGCAAATTTAAATTTTACAGACTTTGGTTTGACCAGACAGAGGCTCGAACCAACGATCTGAAGCACTCGAGTCGAGCACGTAAATATAACACCACAGATGCGGTTGATATGCTACTAATATTACATCAAATAACATACACGAGAACCTGGTTCTTACCAAATACTCACTTCATAAACAGCCGTACATTTAGGAATTTCTAGTACATCGCTAAATTTTATTGAAAATAAATTTGCATTGTTGTTTGAAGCGTCATTAGACTTCGAATGATCTAGAAGAAGAAAAAATTATAAAAACAACAAACAAAAAGAATTAAAATAATAATAATAAAAAAATATAATAAAAAATAAAAATTAAAAAAAATAAAATAAAACGATATCGATTAAAAATAATAAAAAGGAACGGTAACTTTTAAAGAATGAACTATACAATGTAAAGCAAAGACATAAAAATCGAAAAAGCCAAATAAAAACTCAAAAAAGCAACAACAACATATAAAAAACAAACAAACAGCACACATGCAGTGAGTCACATATATGTGCCTTATCTATCATTATAGTTTGGTTTCGAGGATTGTATATGTTTATTTTCGGGGAGGATGTACACTATGTCACTGACTATAAAGAGGATACATAGAAATTCGAAACAACCATTTGTTTGTTATTGTCATAAGCGGCGTGCAAATATTTCTATGATACCAAAGGGGTAATCAGTTAATCAAGTTAATAACTTACATCTAAAGTTTTCTACAGTTAAATTTAGTGTGTGTCTGTATGTCTCTGTACCATGGTGACAATCGTATTGTATATTTTCACCCATCTGGTTGTAAGCATTAATGGTAAGAGTTGACTTCCGGTCGTCCATTGTGACGTAATCTGTGTCTTTCAATGGTTTTCCATTCAGTAATTTGATGTCAACTACGTCTGTCTTTTCCTGTTTATGTGTACTGACAGTGCTACTATTGGGTAATGTACATTTCAACTCAAAATTTTCTCCAAATATGACTGGATTTCTAGAGAAAATCCATGATGGGTCTCCTATAATATAAATACATACTACAGTCAAATCTGTCTAACATGAAACTTAGATGAAATGGAATCCTTTAAGTACAATTCCAATGTAGGAAATAGGAAATCTTTGTTTATTTAGTCTGTGGAAACCGAACACAAAGGCTGATCCAAAGAAGGTTCGATTAAGGCAGGATTCACTCTATATATATTAAGTGCTCATTAAATTAAACGGACAGTCGTTGTCGTGCATGATCGTATGGTAGTTGGATTTATAACTACCTATGTAATCAGTGTATATCACCACTAACGTTGTGAGTTCGAATTCCGTTCAGACGAGGTGTACCCGATACAACATTATGTTACAAGTTTGTCAGTGACTTGCGACAGGTCGGTGGTTTTGTCGTTTCTTCCACCAATAAAACTAACAATCACGATATAGCTGAAATATTGTTGCAAGGGGCGTTAAACACAATACACATAAATTAGAGGTCTACATATTTACTACTTCGGCCTATAATTTCTATGCTCATAATTTGTATTTTCTTTAAGATATTAGAAACTTCTTATATAAGTAATTTACCCGCACCAATAATTTTAATGTTTAAGAAATATTGTTTTCGTCCATTTATATACACCAGGCTGTTTAGCTATGCATGTTTTTTTGTTTAAACATTTAACTAGACACCTTTACTGCCGATTTTCTTATTTTCTTTGAAAAACAAAAATTTTTAATTTCCATTAATTTATCAGTATGTTAATTGAACAAATAATTTCATATTCAAATTGATCAATAATGTTTCTCTTAACCTTTGAACCACATTTGTAACCTTTCCAGTACAGACTTTCAATCTTAGTATTAACTACAATATCTAGTATTAAGCCGTCAAATAGTCTAAAATAAACACTTCACTTTCAGAAATTCCTATTAACCTTTGTTGTACGCTTAGTTCACTACCGGTTTTTAGTGAGGTTGATGTCCCTCAAATTGTAGTGTTTTGTGTTTCCAGTTTCTCAACATTGCTGCTTCGGTTTTCTCTAACGTTTATTTGTAGATCATTTGTGTTTGTCCTTTTACCTTTGGCCATTGTATTGTCTGTCCTTCTATTTATTTTTTCTGCTTTGCCCATTTGATGCATTCAAACATTTTCTTTTTCACAAATATGGTGCTGGATCATGCCAAGATGAATGTGCATGAGACCTACTTGTAAGATATGCGAGACAGGCACTTACCGATCATGGCCGGTAACTCTTGTCTGAGATATTCAAATTATATTATTACTTACCCCGTGACATATGCAGAGTAAACAACACAGAAATAACCTGCAAAGACAGTTATAATCATATTTAGCACCATAAAAGAATAAACATATTGCACATTCTCGATATAACTCTAAAATTATGTGTACCTTTTTCGTACGAGTTATTTCCCTTACGACAGTGAAAATGGTACACGGTCTAGAAAGAGCACTAGAATGGACAACGCCTTTGAGTATATTTTTCTCCTAATTTGTAGACATTTGAGCTTAATGAAAAATCAGAGGATAAATAGAAAATGTACATGTTGTTACAACATTAAAATTTTGAACAGCATTATGGGAAAATATATAATAACTTTGCATGAGAGGGGATACCTGTGTATGACTTAAAGGGAAATAACCCATGGAAAACCTATAATTTTAGAATCAAAGTAGGAAATGTACAGATTGTCTACTGTTTATAAAAATAGATTTCCTCATAGTACTACACGTTAACAGTAATTATATCTGATTTGATGTTTGGTGTTTAACGCCACCTTCAGCAATATTCCAGCTTTAGTGGTGGAAGAAGCCGGAGAGAACCACCGACCATGGGCAAGCAACTGGTAAACTTTATCACTTGCGGCTGCGAGTCGAGTGCACCTTTTTTGTAATTTACACAGCCGGGCGCGCGAACCCACGCCGTATTGGTGATAGGCTTGTATGAGTTGTTAGGTAATCCGACCACCTATCTCATTGAGCCACCCGTGCCCTTCAAAAGACTATGTAAGATATATCAATGTGCTGTGAAAATACAATAAATAGTAATAAAAACGTAGATCTAATGTAGTGCACACGTCGTGTTTCTGAAATAAACTTAAAGAAAGTTCAAATTTTATATAGTGAAAAGTCAAATAATTTATAAGTTTTTGGGAGCAAGAAAACCAAGGATCTGAACAGAATAGCCAAACTAGAATAAGGTTATTTATGCCTGGGGTCTTAAGTGAGGAATGAGTGATTAATTGTTGTTTAACGCCAACTCAGCAATTGTTCAGCTTACCATGGCGAGAATAAGTTAATTTCAATGAAATGATGATGAGGGCTGCTTTGTACTAGACCAACACGCTTACTTTGATGATTTGTTTTATAGTGATAACCATTACACCACCTATGAGGAGGAGGAGAACATTAGTTTTAAAAATAATTACATTATTCATCACTTGTTTTTAATCATTATTTCTATATTTGGTAATAAATTATTATATCTTCATAATAAAATTTGAAGCGGTAATTTATTCTATTATTGTTATTAGAGATGAGGCGTCAGAATATGTATCGATATTCAACCTTAGGACTGCTTACCCTTCCAGAGCATCTGTGTTCTCCCCCGGTGTTTGGTGGGGGTCCGTGTTTCTCATTGCTTAAGCTTCCTGTGTTGTGTTGTGTTTTTTGTTTGTCTTCGTCCTGTGGCTTCTGTGCCCATGTTACCAGTGTCTCAGGAATTTGTATTCCTATTCGCTACGCTTTTACATTGAAAACCAAATAATATACTACATCACAGGGTAAATGGTCCATGTTTTATATTCTCCCTTGACAATTTGAATGAATGAGTTCACCCTTAACTTTCTCTACGGAGATTTAGCATTACATGATCGCCATTTTTGTGATGCCCTAGCTACGGAATTTTAAAAATGCCTTAAATGGTGAAATTGGGAATCAAAGAGATTGAAAGCGAAATTGTGGTTGAAACTGTGGCTTAAGATACCGAAAAGAATTTTATTGACAAGGTTCAATATAAATTCTATTACAAATAAACAACTTTAAATGATTAACGACGAAATTACCAGTTGAACGCAGCCAGTCGGATCGGAGATAAAGGGAGATAATCATGGAGACAGTGCACGAAAGGTAAACAAAGCCGTGTTTATAAGAGTTTAATTATGATAAGACTTGATTAGGATTTATTTAATTTTAACTTCATTTATTTCAACAATTTTTAGATAAACAATAATAGAAAATCGCTAACCATGAAGAATTTTCTGAAAATAGTCAGTGTTTATGTAGGTTCTTTTTTCTTTTTTAGCTCAGCGCACATGTGTGGCCTATATTTGATTGTTATTCAAATATGCCTTTATTTGTATACCGAATACGGGACGTCATATTAGAATGACGGATTAGGTATTGAGCAAGATGATGAACTTTGTAAAGTTGTAGTAAATCAAGTGAAATATGATTTTATTAATTGTGGTTTTGTTCCTAAAGTAGAAAAAATCACTATGGAAACCTACCAAACGGTTGATTTGGTTAGGTACATTTATCGATAGTGAAGCAGGATTTTATAAAATTCCTGATCAGAGGATTGACAAGATTTTAAGCACGACAAATGATATTCGAACATGCTTTGCAACACGTAAAACTGTTAATGTAAAGAAATCTGCTTCTTTTGTAGGTCAAATAATATCTACATATTCAGTTATTGGAAACATTGCTTATTTGTTGACTAAACATCTTACTATTGATATTAACAAATCATTTTCATGGCATATATTCTATATTAAGCTACCAGAATCTAGTGTTGAACAACTATTATTTTGGAAAGATTTATTCGAGACGTAAATGCTAAACATTTTAGCACAGATCAATCGTATCAGAGTATTGTATATAGTGATGCCAATGACATATGTTTTGGTGGTTACATTGTTGAGTATTGTATATAGTGATGCCAGTGACATAGGTTTTGGTGGTTACAATGATTCGTGTCAGAGTATTGCATAGTGATGCCAGTGACATAGGTTTTGGTGGTTACAATGAATCGTGTCAGAGTATTGTATATAGTGATGCCAGTGACATAGGTTTTGGTGATTACATTGTTGAGTATTGTCTATAGTGATGCCAATGACATAGGTTTTGGTGGTTACAATGAATCGTGTCAGAGTATTTTATATAGTGATGCCAGTGACATAGGTTTTGGTGGTTACAATGAATCGTGTCAGAGTATTGTATATAGTGATGCCAGTGACATAGGTTTTGGTGGTTACATTGTTGAGTATTGTATATAGTGATGCCTGTGACATAGGTTTTGGTGGCTACAATGAATCGTGTCAGAGTATTGTATATAGTGATGCCTGTGACATAGGTTGTGGTGGTTACATTGTTGAGTATTGTATATAGTGATGCCAGTGACATAGGTTTTGGTGGTTACAATGAATCGTGTCAGAGTATTGTATATAGTGATGCCAGTGACATAGGTTTTGGTGGTTACATTGTTGAGTATTGTATATAGTGATGCCAGTGACATAGGTTTTGGTGGTTACATTGTTGAGTATTGTATATAGTGATGCCAGTGACATAGGTTTTGGTGGTTACAATGAATCGTGTCATAGTATTGTATGTAGTGATGCCAGTGACATAGGTTTTGGTGGTTACATTGTTGAGTAGTGTATATAGTGATGCCTGTGACATAGGGTTTGGTGGTTACAATGAATCGTGTCAGAGTATTGTATATAGTGATGCCAGTGACATAGGTTTTGGTGGTTACAATGAATCGTGTCAGAGTATTGTATATAGTGATGCCTGTGACATAGGTTTTGGTGGTTACATTGTTGAGTATTGTATATAGTGATGCCAGTGACATAGGTTTTGGTGGTTACATTGTTGAGTATTGTATATAGTGATACCAGTGACATAGGTTTTGGTGGTTACATTGTTGAGTATTGTAAATAGTGATGCCAGTGACATAGGTTTTGGTGGTTACATTGTTGAGTATTGTATATAGTGATGCCAGTGACATAGTTTTTGGTGGTTACATTGTTGAGTAGTGTATATAGTGATGCCTGTGATATAGGTTTGGTGGTTACAATGAATCGTGTCAGAGTATTGTATATAGTGATGCCTGTGACATAGGTTTTGGTGGTTACATTGTTGAGTATTGTATATAGTGATGCCAGTGACATAGGTTTTGGTGGTTACATTGTTGAGTATTGTATATAGTGATGCCAGTGACATAGTTTTTGGTGGTTACATTGTTGAGTAGTGTATATAGTGATGCCTGTGACATAGGTTTTGGTGGTTACAATGAATCGTGTCAGAGTATTGTATATAGTGATGCCAGTGACATAGGTTTTGGTGGTTACAATGAATCGTGTCAGAGTATTGTATATAGTGATGCCTGTGACATAGGTTTTGGTGGTTACAATGTTGAGTATTGTATATAGTGATGCCTGTGACATAGGTTTTGGTGGTTACATTGTTGAGTATTGTATATAGTGATGCCTGTAACATAGGTTTTGGTGGTTACATTGTTGAGTATTGTATATAGTGATGCCTGTGACATAGGTTTTGGTGGTTACATTGTTGAGTAGTGTATATAGTGATGCCTGTAACATAGGTTTTGGTGGCTACAATGAATCGTGTCAGAGTATTGTATATAGTGATGCCTGTGACATAGGTTTTGGTCGTTACAATGAATCGTGTCAGAGTATTGTATATAGTGATGCCTGTGACATAGGTTTTGGTGGTTACAATGTTGAGTATTGTATATAGTGATGCCTGTGACATAGGTTTTGGTGGTTACATTGTTGAGTATTGTATATAGTGATGCCTGTGACATAGGTTTTGGTGGTTACATTGTTGAATATTGTATATAGTGATACCTGTAACATAGGTTTTGGTGCTTACATTGTTGAGTATTGTATATAGTGATGGCAGTGACATAGGTTTTGGTGGATACATTGTTGAGTATTGTATATAGTGATGCCTGTAACATAGGTTTTGGTGGCTACAATGAATCGTGTCAGAGTATTGTATATAGTGATGCCAGTGACATAGGTTTTGGTGGTTACAATGAATCATGTCAGAGTATTGTATATCGTGATGCCAGTGACATAGGTTTTGGTGGCTACAATGTTGAGTATTGTATATAGTGATGCCAGTGACATAGGTTTTGGTGGTTACATTGTTGAGTAGTGTATATAGTGATGCCTGTAACATAGGTTTTGGTGGTTACAATGAATCGTGTCAGAGTATTGTATATAGTGATGCCTGTGACATAGGTTTTGGTGGTTACATTGTTGAGTAGTGTATATAGTGATGCCTGTAACATAGGTTTTGGTGGTTACAATGAATCGTGTCAGAGTATTGTATATAGTGATGCCAGTGAGATAGGTTTTGGTGGTTACAATGAATCGTGTCAGAATATTGTATATAGTGATGCCAGTGACATAGGTTTTGGTGGTTACAATGAATCGTGTCAGAGTATTGTATATAGTGATGCCAGTGACATAGGTTTTGGTGGTTACATTGTTGAGTATTCTATATAGTGATGCCTGTGACATAGGTTTTGGTGGTTACATTGTTGAGTATTGTATATAGTGATACCTGTAACATAGGTTTTGGTGGTTACAATGAATCGTGTCAGAGTATTGCATATAGTGATGCCAGTGAGATAGGTTTTGGTGGTTACAATGAATCGTGTCAGAGTATTGTATATAGTGATGCCAGTGACATAGGTTTTGGTGATTACATTGTTCAGTATTGTATATAGTGATGCCTGTGACATAGGTTTTGGTGGTTACAATGAATCGTGTCAGAGTATTGTATATAGTGATGCCAGTGAGATAGGTTTTGGTGGTTACAATGAATCGTGTCAGAGTATTGTATATAGTGATGCCAGTGACATAGGTTTTGGTGGTTACATTGTTGAGTATTCTATATAGTGATGCCTGTGACATAGGTTTTGGTGGTTACATTGTTGAGTATTGTATATAGTGATACCTGTAACATAGGTTTTGGTGGTTACAATGAATCGTGTCAGAGTATTGCATATAGTGATGCCAGTGAGATAGGTTTTGGTGGTTACAATGAATCGTGTCAGAGTATTGTATATAGTGATGCCAGTGACATAGGTTTTGGTGGTTACATTGTTCAGTATTGTATATAGTGATGCCTGTGACATAGGTTTTGGTGGTTACAATGAATCGTGTCAGAGTATTGTATATAGTGATGCCAGTGAGATAGGTTTTGGTGGTTACAATGAATCGTGTCAGAGTATTGTATATAGTGATGCCAGTGACATAGGTTTTGGTGGTTACATTGTTGAGTATTGTATATAGTGATGCCAGTGACATAGGTTTTGGTGGTTACATTGTTGAGTATTGTACATAGTGATGCCAGTGACATAGGTTTTGGTGGTTACAATGTTGAGTATTGTATATAGTGATGCCAGTGACATAGGTTTTGGTGGTTACATTGTTGAGTATTGTATATAGTGATACCTGTGAAATAGGTTTTGGTGGTTACATTGTTGAGTATTGTATATAGTGATGCCTGTGACATAGGTTTTGGTGGTTACATTGTTGAGTATTGTATATAGTGATACCTGTGAAATAGGTTTTGGTGGTTACATTGTTGAGTATTGTATATAGTGATGCCTGTGACATAGGTTTTGGTGGTTACAATGTTGAGTATTGTATATAGTGATGCCTGTGACATAGGTTTTGGTGGTTACATTGTCGAGTATTGTATATAGTGATGCCTGTAACATAGGTTTTGGTGGTTACAATGAATCGTGTCAGAGTATTGTATATAGTGATGCCAGTGACATAGGTTTTGGTGGTTACAATGAATCGTGTCAGAGTATTGTATATAGTGATGCCAGTGAGATAGGTTTTGGTGGTTACAATGAATCGTGTCAGAGTATTGTATATAGTGATGCCAGTGACATAGGTTTTGGTGGTTACATTGTTGAGTATTCTATATAGTGATGTCTGTGACATAGGCTTTGGTGGTTACAATGAATCGTGTCAGAGTATTGTATATAGTGATGCCAGTGACATAGGTTTTGGTGGTTACAATGAATCGTGTCAGAGTATTGTATATAGTGATGCCTGTGACATAGGTTTTGGTGGTTACAATGAATCGTGTCAGAGTATTGTATATAGTGATGCCTGTGACATAGGTTTTGGTGGTTACAATGAATTGTGTCAGAGTATTGTATGTAGTGATGCCAGTGACATAGGTTTTGGTGGTTACATTGTTGAGTATTGTATATAGTGATGCCAGTGACATAGGTTTTGGTGGTTACAATGAATTATGTCAGAGTATTGTATATAGTGATGCCAGTGAGATAGGTTTTGGTGGTTACAATGAATCGTGTCAGAGTATTGTATGTAGTGATGCCAGTGACATAGGTTTTGGTGGTTATATTGTTGAGTATTGTATATAGTGATGCCTGTGACATAGGTTTTGGTGGTTACAATGAATCGTGTCAGAGTATTGTATGTAGTGATGCCAGTGACATAGGTTTTGGTGGTTACATTATTGAGTATTGTATATAGTGATGCCTGTGACATAGGTTTTGGTGGTTACATTGTTGAGTATTGTATATAGTGATGCCAGTGAGATAGGTTTTGGTGGTTACAATGAATCGTGTCAGAGTATTGTATATAGTGATGCCTGTGACATAGGTTTTGGTGGTTACAATGTTGAGTATTGTATATAGTGATGCCTGTGACATAGGTTTTGGTGGTTACATTGTTGAGTATTGTATATAGTGATGCTTGTAACATAGGTTTTGGTGGCTACAATGAATCGTGTCAGAGTATTGTATATAGTGATGCCAGTGACATAGGTTTTGGTGGTTACATTGTTGAGTATTGTATATAGTGATGCCAGTGACATAGGTTTTGGTGGTTACAATGTTGAGTATTGTATATAGTGATGCCTGTGACATAGGTTTTGATGGTTACATTGTTGAGTATTGTATATAGTGATGCCTGTAACATATGTTTTGGTGGTTACAATGAATCGTGTCAGAGTATTGTATATAGTGATGTCAGCGACATAGGTTTTGGTGGTTACAATGAATCGTGTCAGAGTATTGTATATAGTGATGCCTGTGACATAGGTTTTGGTGGTTACATTGTTGAGTAGTGTATATAGTGATGCCTGTAACATAGGTTTTGGTGGTTACAATGAATCGTGTCAGAGTATTGTATATAGTGATGCCAGTGACATAGGTTTTGGTGGTTACAATGTTGAGTAGTGTATATAGTGATGCCAGTAACATAGGTTTTGGTGGTTACAATGAATCGTGTCAGAGTATTGTATATAGTGATGCCAGTGACATAGGTTTTGGTGGCTACAATGTTGAGTAGTGTATATAGTGATGCCAGTAACATAGGTTTTGGTGGTTACATTGTTGAGTAGTGTATATAGTGATGCCTGTAACATAGGTTTTGGTGGTTACATTGTTGAGTATTGTATATAGTGATGCCTGTGACATAGGTTTTGGTGGTTACATTGTTGAGTATTGTATATAGTGATACCTGTGAAATAGGTTTTGGTGGTTACATTGTTGAGTATTGTATATAGTGATGCCTGTGACATAGGTTTTGGTGGTTACAATGTTGAGTATTGTATATAGTGATGCCTGTGACATAGGTTTTGGTGGTTACATTGTCGAGTATTGTATATAGTGATGCCTGTAACATAGGTTTTGGTGGTTACAATGAATCGTGTCAGAGTATTGTATATAGTGATGCCAGTGACATAGGTTTTGGTGGTTACAATGAATCGTGTCAGAGTATTGTATATAGTGATGCCAGTGAGATAGGTTTTGGTGGTTACAATGAATCGTGTCAGAGTATTGTATATAGTGATGCCAGTGACATAGGTTTTGGTGGTTACATTGTTGAGTATTCTATATAGTGATGTCTGTGACATAGGTTTTGGTGGTTACAATGAATCGTGTCAGAGTATTGTATATAGTGATGCCAGTGACATAGGTTTTGGTGGTTACAATGAATCGTGTCAGAGTATTGTATATAGTGATGCCAGTGAGATAGGTTTTGGTGGTTACAATGAATCGTGTCAGAGTATTGTATATAGTGATGCCAGTGACATAGGTTTTGGTGGTTACATTGTTGAGTATTCTATATAGTGATGTCTGTGACATAGGTTTTGGTGGTTACAATGAATCGTGTCAGAGTATTGTATATAGTGATGCCAGTGACATAGGTTTTGGTGGTTACAATGAATCGTGTCAGAGTATTGTATATAGTGATGCCTGTGACATAGGTTTTGGTGGTTACAATAAATCGTGTCAGAGTATTGTATATAGTGATGCCAGTGAGATAGGTTTTGGTGGTTACAATGAATCGTGTCAGAGTATTGTATATAGTGATGCCAGTGAGATAGGTTTTGGTGGTTACAATGAATCGTGTCAGAGTATTGTATGTAGTGATGCCAGTGACAAAGGTTTTGGTGGTTATATTGTTGAGTATTGTATATAGTGATGCCTGTGACATAGGTTTTGGTGGTTACAATGAATCGTGTCAGAGTATTGTATGTAGTGATGCCAGTGACATAGGTTTTGGTGGTTACATTGTTGAGTATTGTATATAGTGATGCCAGTGACATAGGTTTTGGTGGTTACAATGAATCGTGTCAGAGTATTGTATATAGTGATGCCAGTGAGATAGGTTTTGGTGGTTACAATGAATCGTGTCAGAGTATTGTATGTAGTGATGCCAGTGACATAGGTTTTGGTGGTTATATTGTTGAGTATTATATATAGTGATGCCTGTGACATAGGTTTTGGTGGTTACAATGAATCGTGTCAGAGTATTGTATGTAGTGATGCCAGTGACATAGGTTTTGGTGGTTACATTGTTGAGTATTGTATATAGTGATGCCAGTGAGATAGGTTTTGGTGGTTACAATGAATCGTGTCAGAGTATTGTATATAGTGATGCCAGTGACATAGGTTTTGGTGGTTACATTATTGAGTATTGTATATAGTGATGCCTGTGACATAGGTTTTGGTGGTTACATTGTTGAGTATTGTATATAGTGATGCTTGTAACATAGGTTTTGGTGGCTACAATGAATCGTGTCAGAGTATTGTATATAGTGATGCCAGTGACATAGGTTTTGGTGGTTACATTGTTGAGTATTGTATATAGTGATGCCAGTGACATAGGTTTTGGTGGTTACAATGAATCGTGTCAGAGTATTGTATATAGTGATGCCAGTGACATAAGTTTTGGTGGTTACATTGTTGGAACACCAATTAACATTGTTCATGGTATGTGGTTTGATGTAGAACGTGGTAATAGTTCTACATGGAAATAACTTACGGCAGTTAAGGCGCTATTGTCATAAATAAACCTTTTTAGAGGGCAAGAAGATAAAATTGTGTACAGGCAACCAAAATGTCGTTAGCATAGTTAGTCAGGGCAGTACTAAAACAATCCTTCAAAAAATAGTTCTCGATATATTTGATACATGTTTTAAATACAACATTAACATTGATATGGTTTGAATCCCAGCGTCATAAAATGATAAAGCTGACTTTTTGAGTCGTATTGTTGATAACGACGACTTGAGTATATCCGAGTACATTTTTCAGATGATAGAATATAATTGGGGACCACATGAAGTAGATTGGTTTGCGTCAGACCACAATTTCAAACTTAAAGTTTTTTATTCAAGATATTGGAATATGTATTCGACAGGTATAGATGCATTACAGTAGATTGACACGGGGTTAATGGTTTGTTTGTACCTCCTATATTTTTAATACCACGTGTATTGAAATATATGAGACAGTGTAAAGCAATTGAAACATTAATTGTTCCATGTTGGCCGTCGGCCAATTATTGGTCAATGTTATGTCCGTGTGGTAACGGGTTTTATAGATCAAGTGATCGAATATATTGATTTACCTGTTGCAAAGAAGTTTTACATTCCAGGTAAAAGTAAGAAATATATTTTTGGCAATACTGATCTGACGTTTAGCATGCTAGCTTTAAGGTTAGATTTCAGACAATAGTGAAGTAGTTATATTTATTTTTAAAGGTTGCATGCCTTGAAATTTACAAGCTATTAATGCTTATCTGTTTTTCAGATGATAAAAAGAGAGGCATATTTAAAGCCTTGTACAGTTCTTTTTTTCTAATATACTAACTTTTTAATGCGTATCTGAATTTCATTTTCAGAGCTGGCATTAAAGGCTTGATATGATGTCAGCCTTGTTGATAACTAATACACTAACATCGAATGCTATGTCAAGCATTAAGACTATATGTTGAATAGTCTTGTTGGAGATTTACTAATATACAATGATTATATGTATTAATATTATTTAATGATAAGAATGTGTGCTTATTGAAATGTTTGTTATACACAATGTACATGTATTTTTGCAGGTTTATGAGTCTGACGTACAACTTTTGCAGTCACCTTACTTGGGAATGTAGATTTACTTATGGATTGGTTGTAAGGCAGATAGTACAGTTAAAGCATATTATGCGAGGATTCATGCGTTGGAAAAAGCTGTTACAAATGGTATTAACATGTTGGATATGTTACCAGCAAATTCGTTTCATGTTGAGATTTATTTATCTTCTTTAGTACAAACAAGTCGTATCGTCAGTCCCGTTACTACAGCTTACACTGGGCGCATACTGTAATTGGGAAAAACATCTCCGACTGAGTCTGATAGTCAAAAACGTGTTGAAGGTGCAACACGTCAATTAGTTACACCTATAGAGAAAAGGAACTCATTACTCCTGATATGTTACTTAAATTGTATAATTCAGTTTTCAAAGAGAACAATCTTATGTCACAGCGTATTATCAGTTCTTGTCTACTTGCCTTTGCAGGATTTCTACGTGTTTCCGAGCTATTATATATTAAAAGGAGCGATATTATTTTCGAATCTTGTTATGTGTCGATTTTTATTCCTAAAAGTAAAGCTGACATATATCGCGGCGGAAATACAGTTGTAATATCCCGAATGGATAGCAACTTGTGTCCAACTAACAAATTTAGAAAACAGATTTGTTGTGGGCGAATATTTCGGTAAATTCAGATGAATTGATATTCAGAAACTTAACTAAGTGTAAGGATCGTTTTGAATTGCGAAAGGGGAATGTACCACTTTCGTATACTCGTATGGGGGAATTATTGATGCGTTTCGACCGTTTGTTTCTGATATTAAGAAATATGGATTACACAGTTTGAGATCTGGTGGTGCGACTACCGCAGCAAATTATGCCATTTCTGACCGTTTGCAAAAGACGGATACGTTAAAGATTCATTAAAAGACAGATTAATTGTTTCCGAAAATATAGGTTTATGACTTTAATTTTGGATGCGCGATGAACATTTTATAAATGATATGATTAGTTTATTTTTCAAGAAACAAGATAAAATTTAATTTCGATTTCCAATTCTTTTTATTCAGCACATGGCACTGTCGTGTGGCTATTCATTTGGAATATTATTTTCCAATTATTGGCCTATGTATATATATTGATGAGTATGGCATGTTGTCTATGGGTTTTGATTGTTTTCTAGAAGAAGGCAGTTTCAGAGATAGAAAGCGTATGGTTTAACAATAGACAAGGGGCCTGTAATAAGAAGCTATTTTAAGCCTTAATATGATCTAAAGGTATTCTTAGCATATAAGAGTGTAACAAGAAACAATCTTAATATGATTGCCAGCCTTTAAACAGGCATGTCTACGAAATGTCTATGATTTAATCTTAATGCATCTCTTTGTTTAATCTTAAACTGCTTCTGTAACTGGAAGACTTCGTAAATTTTAAGACACCATTGAAGCACACTTAGCTTGATATTGACCATTTACGAGTGTAACAAGACACCATCTTAGTATCCAAAGATAATTGTAACTTTAAGTGTGGGTCAGACCACACTTAGGGCTAACCATCTCTTCAAAAAATCAGGAAACGGATTAATATAAGTTTTGTAACTTGTTTCCGAATCCTATTAATGATTCCTCCGAATAGTTTGTACATATTCATGCTTGTATTGTATTAATGAAATATGCTTACTCTAAAATGGCACTGATGCGGAAACATTCTAGTATTTTTTTCCAGATTTTTTATGACCAAAAACTTATGGAGGCTTGCGCAAAGGAAATAATATTAAAATAAAAAATATATTAATTGAATAAATGTTGTTCTTGATATTTTTACCTAGAGACTGGGCAGTTTGTGGACAGTAGTGCAAGTTTCAGCCTTGCAAGTTAAAGGCTTTGAAGATATTTGACCATAAACCTGGTAGTTTGAACAAGCGGACGGCTGACACATAAATTAAAAAAGTCCAAAGGCTATTTTCAAAGTTTTAAATTCTGTGACATTTTTTTCATATAACACCTACAGGTGTGTATAATACCTCTTTTTGAAGCATAAGGAGGATACAGTACTATAGAAGAAAGCATGATGACCTAATAGGTAGTGAAAAAAATTTATTTCGGTCCAAAAATGTCTTTTTTTTTTATCATTTTTCGAAAAAAAAACAGAAAATCGACCACTTTTGGCTCACCAAAAAGGTCATAACTTTTGAACAGCTCAACCAATTTTAATAATTTTTTAACCAAAATTTCCCATTTTGTATGTACTGCCATATTAAACTATAATTGGGTGTTTTTTTTAGCATTTAAACTTTTGACTTTACCCCCCTACTATTGCACAACACTTGGTTGCGATGGAAATCCAAAGTTTGTTTTTCTTTCTTTGCTAACCGTATCAGAAAACTTTCCAAGTATAACTTTTTTTTTAACTTCATCTACAAGGACAGATAGTTCTTCCTGTTTCCTGATCTTTTGCTATCAAAAACGCATTGGTGATCTTTAATGAGAAGTTTCTAATTCATTTTCAAGAAATCAATACCGGTACGTCCGTAACATGGTAAGATTACACTTAAGATGACGTTAAGATTATTCTAGTGTACATTAAGTACGCTTCTTGTTGCTGACTTAAGATCATCTTTGCTCTCATTTACGACAGTACATAAGCAGGCTTTAAGGGAGCTTTAAGAGAACTTTCTAGTTACCGGCCCCTGGGCCCGTATGCAAAAAACATCTTAACTTAAGTATCCCTTAAACTAAGATTCCACTAAGGAATCCCTCAGTTAAGTGATGATATTAAATAGTATGCACACAACTACTTAAGTTTGGACTTAACTATGGAAACCTTAAGTGGAAATTATCGGAACTCTTCTCCGTTTACCGTTCAATATTATATTTATTCATACTTGGTAATTTCTATTTAATTTTTCAATAGATAGATAATGCACGCTTTTATTACTTTGTGCGGGTAAACATTCAAGGTCGGGTGTGTTTGAATGTTACTATTCGTGACTGTTGAAAATAAAAAATGTCTAAACGGAAGCCAAATTGGACAGATAGAGAAAAGGTTGTATTGTTGGAGGAGTACGGCAAGAAAAAAGTTATTTTGAAAGCAAAGTTTTCCTCGTTGGTAACTTCTGGGGGCAAAAATAGGGCATGGTAGGAAATTGCAAACATAGTAAATGCCGGGAATTCCGTAAAAAGAGGCATTAAAGAAATACAAAAAAAATGGGACAATAGATGTGCTACCGCAAAAACTGAGGTTTCTTTACATCGTCGGAGACAAAGACAAACAAGTAATTGATAACTTAAACATTAAAAAGAAAAATTAATTGTAGAATCACCCAAAACGGAATTATAGTTTTTCGAAACTGGAATTCATAATTCACAAGCTCCCTTTAAGGCAAGGCAATTACAGAGGCTTATTTAGAGGGGGCACAAATATCCCGTATCCCCTGAGGTTTTGACACAAATATCTCGTATCCCTGTAATTAAAAGTATAAAATAATTTAAGATATCCCTAAAATTCAATTTGAATACCCCATATCCCCGTGATTGATTATTTACACATATATCCAATATCCCATTAATTAAAAGGGCTAATAGCCACTATCCCCATATACCCTAAACAAGCCTCATTACATGTTGCCAAACAAAAGTTGTATGTTTACTAAGATTTTGCTAAGGAAATTCTTAGTTTAAGCAGTTTTATGCATACCACTTAGGTAAAAGGGGCAAAGTTACCTTAACTTGAGTGTTTCCTAAGCAAAATCTTAACTTACGTAGTTTTATGCATACGGGCCCATGGGTGTAAGTCACTGTAGAATTACAGTACACAAAGAATGATATCTCAGGTGCCCTTTAGTTTGACAAAACGCGGCAAGTAGTTTTCATTTCCCGCCGTTTCAACACGTGACTGAACTCGGTGTCACAGAGTATTATTGATCTGTATTTCCCGGAAGAAATAACAATCAAACAATTCAACAATATGGATTTCAAGGAAATAAATATGAATATATAAGTATTTCTTAAAGTTGAAATACAGTCAAAGTAGTAACACCTCTATAAAGCAACAACTTGTATTATGTGACTTTAAATTTTATTTCCCATCACAGTGCTTTAATATTAATTAAATCTGTATTAAGGGATCACCTGTCTTATGCCACCGCACATGGAAGGGCACATAAGACAGGTTTGACTATGAATATGAGGCCTCAAAGTCCCATCTGCACACACACCTTTATCAATTTGTTATTGAAATTATCCCCCCTTGTTGTAAGCATGACTAAGTCAGTAAGCAAACTATTGATTAATTACAAAACATTAGGTGTATTTGTTTCAATTTGCATAAACAATAGACGTGCGTGGGGGAGGGGGATTAATCGTATTACTTGTAGGTAATATTACTATACCCCATTCATACACCCTCACGGGATTAAATAAACAAAAAACAAAAAATAAAACTTACGAAAGTTCTGCTCGCAGACGACATTTTTCACGCTTCTGTCACTGTCTAGTTGTGTTACACAACTAACTATTTAAAACAAAAATAAGCTAGGACAGGAAATATATCGGTGAACTTTAAATAGATGACATTTGACACGTTATAGCAAAGTGCATTTAAATCTGCCGAATGTAATTTGAATAGCAAAATACAAAAAAAAAGATGTGTGTAGTGTATTATATGCCCTACAAATAATGTATCGTAAATGGTAATGGATGACAGATCCATATATTATAAAATATGACACAGCAAAAAGACAAAATAGGGTTATCTTCCTTTAATCAAAGGTACGATTTTTATTATGTATATAACTGACTGACACAGCAGACCACGGATAGACACGTCGAATAACCGTGACACTTTAACCCGATTCTGATCCAATCAGTCTTTGTTCTTACTCTTAATTGTTGCGCGCTTAGCGGATAATTATATATGCTTTGATTTGACCCGACAGCACTCGAGGCAAACAGACTAATCATTGCAACTCCGATGTGGTTCACTATTAAGGACAAAAAAGGCGCTTCTAATTTCAATATTAACAAACAAAATAATTCAAATATAGAAATTACAGCTTCAATGTACAATAAAAGACAGATACATTACGAACTTTTACAAACATTGTGCTGTACAATGGATTTTTAGAACTGTCATTTCCCATGCATACACGGGGCCCGGCTGGCTCAATGAGATGTAGTTGGATTACCTAACAACTCATACAAGCCTATCACCAATACGGCGTGGGTTCGCGCCCGGCTTTGTAGATTACATAAAACGGGTGCAATCGACTCGCAGCCGCAAGTGATAAAGTTTACCAGTTGCTTGTCCATGGTCGGTGGTTCTCTCCGGGTACCCCAGCTTCTTCCACCACTAAAACTGGTCGCCATGATATTGCTGAAATATTGATGAAAGTGGTGTTAAAACACCAAAAATCAATCAAATCAAATCATATCCCAAGCGGACAATGTTGACATTTGATATAACATTCTTTCGGCTTTTCACTTTTGACTTTCAAGTATACCTGATGGATATTATTCCAGAAATGTAAAACTGTCGAAGTAATGGTTTCATCGTAACCACTAGGAAGGAAGTATTCTTTATCCTTTGACTTGAACATATTTTATTGATAAATAACATATAAACTTTTTTTCATAATACAATAAAACATAGGATTCAGAAACAAGCGTAACGCTTATATTAATCCGTTTCTTTATCATTTTATAGTTGTATTGTGGGCATCAGTACCTTTGAGTCGTAATGAAAGCGGGAGGTTTGGCGCTTTAAAATCTGATTCAACCCACCATTTCTTTAGAAATGCCTGTACCAAGTCAGGGTCATTACGGTTTTCACAGTTTTCCGGTTGTTGACTGATTTTGTCTGTTTGTATACTTATGAGTTTTGACTTTCCCTTTGTAAGATTGTTCGGAGTTCGGTAATTTTGTTATTACCTTTATTTAGTATTTTGTTGAGAATTAAAGATATACTGCACTTGTTGATGAATAACACAATATAGAGGGTAAACAAAAATAAACGTGAAATAAAGATCAATGTACAGTATCTATCGAACTTGTAAGATCACAAACACTGTTTCTTAAGTCATTGCTTAAGAAATAAATCATGGAAGCCAGAATGTGTTGGGAGTTTTAACATGGATTGGCGGATATTAGTGTTTTATCCCGAGCCAGAAGCGAGGGATACAATTTACTAATATCCGCCAATCCATGCTAAAACTCAAAACACATTCTGGTTTCCATGATGTATTTCGATTCTGATGTGTCTTAAGAGTACAAATACGGTAGTATGCTTTGATTGGAAGACGGGAGTTTATATTTACGTTTGCGCAAAATGTCGCACACAATTTATGCTGCCAATAGAAAAGTCAGTTACATTCACCGGCGCATGTGCTAATAAGATTATACCGAATGGATAACTCGCTCGTTTGTTAACAAAGCGAAAGAAGGAGGTATGTTAGAATTAATATTCAATTGTACACTTAATCTCACATTCAGGCATATGGTTGATATTCTATCAATTAATATTAAAAACTTTGCCACATTATTTTTCATTGAAGTATCATTGGTTGTACCAAACACTGCAGGATGGGCTGCCATGTGTGTAAGAGGTATATAGTTCGCCTCTATATTCAATGAATATCTAGGAATTCGAATCTGCGCTGACGGTGTGACATGTTTATTCAGTTTATTACACTCTGTGATAATTTCTATTTACAAACATCTTTTTTTTGTTTTGACGTGCATAGACAGCTAGCTACATTTTGTATATAGAACGGACATTTATTTATGTATATTGTCATAGATTGTAACATTGTGACATTACACAGAGTATACATGATATATTTTCTATATTAAAAGTTATTACAATCTGTTATACTTACATGTTGTAGTTGTATTTTGTTTTTACAATAGCATGTGGTCTTATTGAGTTCTAGCGAATGTGTGCAGATTAATAAAAACTAAATATATCTATATAGCCATTGAAGATCGAATTATCAAGAGGGAGAGATTTGATCACATTAGTCGATTTATCCCCGCCACATTTTTGTGCCTGTTCCAAGTCAGTACCTGTATTTCCAACTTCACATGTCGTGTTTTTGTATTTATTGATTTAAATAAGTGATGACTGTTTGTGTTGTTTATATTAGTTGAGTTATTGCCCATCTCTGATTATACATTCTTTTCATAATTATATTTTTACATGTATATTGAACTGAATGTAAACATTATGTTATATCGGATGCCATATATATAACATATCTGATATGTGACAACATTCCGGCTGAACCTGCATATGGAGGATATATTCTCAGTCAGAGCTGGCCTTAAGGGGTGCGGGGCTAAATGCTGTTCTCTGTAAAAACCTGCAGTGCATTGTTGTGTATTCTTAAAGGTACCTGGTCAAATAGCCCCGGTTAATATCGCCCCCGCATTTAACAAAATCGCCCCAACATTTTGTATTAATAACAATAGTTATTACTAGTATTACTATTATTATTATTGGCTTTGACAACGATATTCTGATAAGGAATAATTGAGATAATTATAAAATATAAATGCGTAATTATCGACAGCAATGAATATATATTATAGAAAATAAAAATTACAGTTAATAAGGAAACGTTATTGTTTAATTCTGTCGGTTAAATGAGCGTAATTATTTGTGTCCTTTTAACAGTTAATGTCTTCTTTTAAACAGGCAAGGGCCAGTGACTGCATAGAGTTCAAACAGGAAAGAAGCAATCCAGCGCGATGGTTGTGAGAAATGGCAACATCGAACATGTGGCAGTCTCATTTCCAGAGACTTGTATAGACAAGTCGTCAAAGGTATCCAGATCTTGACATATCAAAGACGTGGATCACAAAATTCGATTAAGTTTGAAAGATATTACGCATTAAGATTATCAAGTTAATTTACAAACAATAATGTATCATATAAAACTATTGAATTCAAGTTTAACTACCTTATCAAGGCAATTAAAATGACGTAATCATGTTCGGTCGGATCTCTCATGCTTTTTTTAATGAAAACATATGAAACATCGAGGGGAAAATCATTTTACATAACTCAATTTTATAATCATATTAATTTCTTCATTTCATTAATTAATGGGAGCGATGTTGCTAAATGTGGGAGGGATATTGACGTGCGCTATTTTGCAGTGGGGCGATTTGACATGAAGTTTTATTGAACAGCCGAGAGTAGATAACTTCAGTGTGGGGCCCCTTAAGCGCGGAACCCAATTGGCAGCATTGATCCAATTGGCTTCAGTCCGGCCCTGTTTTCAGTTGATACAATATCTCATTGTTTATGCTTCGTTGATGGATTTCGTTGATAGAGATGCATTTCTAACAAGGAAGATACAAATCCAGGTGCTGCCAAGTTGAAACCATCACTTCAAAAGGTTTACAGGCGTGGTTTGGATGGTTATTGGTATGGTTATGGCGTTTAACACCACTTTCAACAATATTACAGTTGTATCGTGGCGGTCAGTTTTATTGGTGGAGGAAACCGGAAAACCAGGAGTAAACCAACGACCTGCCGCAAATCAGACACACTTTATCACACAATGTTTTATCGAGAACACCCCGCCTGAGTGGAATTCGAACTCACATCGTTATTGGTAATATGCTTGGATTGCATAGTAAACCAAACTACCACACAATCACGACCACGACGGCTCCTCGTGGTTTGTACTTGGTTGACCGTTACTGAATGTCTGTATCACAGATGACTGCCTATATGTTCGGTTTGTCGCTATGCAATCTCGTCATTTCTCATTCAGGCCTTATCACCGGATTTTTAACACGACTGTTGCCACTGATGGAGCAGGAAATGTTTATCCTTACGTAACACCTAAGTTCGCCCCCATTTTCTGTGTGGTGTTTTGTTGACTGTTTTATCATTTTGTCTCTGTTATATTCTCAAAAATTTCATGTATCGTCCAGTACGGGGTAATGTTGAAAGTGAATTGTCAGGACTCAATTCACACGTCCCCATATTCTGTTATAGTATTATTCAAAACTTCATTGTCAAACGTACAATTATATGCAACATAAAAAGTGACAAGTAATTAACGTTTTCCTGTTATTTTTGTAATGTAGAGAAGATCAGCTGAGGACCATTTTGACCAAGTATTTAATATTGTCAAAGAAATTAGATAAACATGTATATTCTATAGTACATAGTAAGCATTATTCCATTTTTGCTTCCTGCACAACCTTAATTTAAATACCCAAACCATTTTATCTCCCATCGTTACTTCCCTAAGCACCCTCATTTACATTGAATAACTGCCGTTTATATCTCCCGTCATCTCTTCTATTATCACATAATTACACACTCATTTCATCCCTTGTCCTTCGATGGATATTTTCAAATGTCTCTCTGTATCCCTTCTCGTTTTCCTTGTGGACCCACTCAAATAACCCCACTTTATTTTCTTTAATGCTTCATCTCCTATCCTTTTTTGTGGTATCTCTACCTTCTTTTCATCCACGTTACCCCACACTTCTGATATTCCAATCTTTAAGGTATGTCCCCACTTCACCAATATCCTATCTAGATTGGCCCAAATCTGGGCTTGCGTTCGTTTCAGAGTGCGATGTTTAGATATGGTGTGCCAAAAAAAAAATACCCACAATTCAAAATGTTTAAAGGTACATGATTCCTGGATATGTCAACATAGGGCAACAACTGTAATGTAGTGAGTGACTGCATGATCACTGATTAAAGCCAAGTGAACAATGTTTCAGCCCTATCATGGCGAAAACAATCTATAATTTTGATGATATAATGATGATGTCCACTGTATAATAGACCAACATGATTGGTTGGTTTTTGTAATGCTATTTCACTGAAACAACAGTTCAAGGGTAGACATGTCGCTCCACTCGGACACATTATTCGGATTCCTAGCCAACCAGTGTTTGCACTTGCTTCTTAATAGTCAGTCTGAGAAAACCATGCAAAATGGTCTAAATCCAAAATATTCCAATTGGTCTGATATTTTGTATATAAGATACCTTATTATTTATTTATGCAAAATATTTTGAAAAAATATCAAGCCGTTTTTTGTGTATGCAGATTAATCTATAATGGTCATTTTGTGTACTACCAGAAGGCTGTTTTAGGCCCTTTTAAGGTGTTTTGACATGCAATTATTCATTGTTATTGAAAAATAAGAGCTTATTATTAACACATATTAAAATGTCACGTGATTAGTGGAGTAGCAGCAAATACCAATCTTACAGTCTTTGTTTTGATCCGACCGGGACTCGAACTCACGATTTATCGCTCTCGAAAAGAGCACGCTAAACACAACTGCACCACTGCGGTTTAACTGTAATGGAAGGTATATTGAAACAGCTACAAGACAGGTAAATTTGTCTACATATTTTCGGAATGAAATTATCATAATGTCCTTGATAGAAAGTTGCTGCTAACAAGGAAGCTACTGAACCAAGCGTTTTCAGTGGTTAAGTTCAAGTCATCACGGTTTTGCGGTCGCCACCGTGACTTGATTGACCGTTACAGAGTATATGTCTCAAATAGCCACGGATATGTCGTAATCGCGATCCTTTCCGCGTTCATGATTTATCAACGGGTTTGGTCCAAGAGTAAGACGACGAGGGTGCTACACATGGGGCAGGAACTGCAAACCTTTCAGGGGAACCTTAGTTCACCCCCTGATTAGTTTGTAGTGGAGTTCATGTTTCTCGGTCTTTAGTTTTCTGTGTAGTGTTTTGGAGATCGTTGTTTATCCTGTTTCTATTGATCATTGTATTGTCTATCCTACTTACGATTTACGACTTCTGATTGTTCCTTTATTATCTTCAAACTTCTCTTCACCGTATTTACCCCTATTGTATTTTACTTTACCTTCTAATTCCTCTTAACGTATGACATTGACATGAAACCATTGTTTGGTATGTAAATAAATCAATATTGCACACCAAATGTAACTTCAGCTGTTTCAGTATCTCATAGTGTCAACACATGTTTATCGCAATGCATTCTACAAGTAGCAAACTTGGTTAAATACCCCAAAATGGCAACATCTGTATGTCACAATACATACTACACGAAATGAAGATGTTTCGTGGCCTTAAAATGGCAATGTATGTTTATCGCAATCAATAAACGGTAGACAGAAGCGAAGAGGCAATGCAAAATGGACAGAGAATATGACGAATATGACGAAAGGAAAAAAAGAAAACACACACACAACATAATATGTGCTGGACACCACTATGCACAAATAAGTAAAAATAACATAATGCGACATGAGCCCTCCTACAAATAACAGGAGGTAAAGACGAATCGAACAGCGTTTTATGCAGAAATCATAACGGACACGACAACACAGAACTAGAAGGATATTATGTGTAACTAAGATGTTAAAGTACCTTATCGTGGCAAAATAGTGATTATCTCAATAAATATCATTTGTAGCTAAGGTGTTTTAGAACCAACATCTACATATAGTAATTCCCATATCATATTATTTATTTTAATGTTAAAATCTATTAAATACAATTAATTTAAAACTTTGATGTTCCAATAGAAATAATATCCCCAACATTGTTTTTAATATCCGTATCAATATCCGTATCATTGTTAATATCACCACCATTGTGTTTATCAGTATAGTTTTGTTTATCATCATCAGCATATTTATCATTATCTGATTGTTTATCTAACTGTTTATCAACTTGTTGGTCAATATCGATTAGTTTATCAACTTGTTGGTCAATATCGATTAGTTTATCAACTTGTTGGTCAATATCGATTAGTTTATCACCACCGGTTTCTTTGTCATCATCAGTTTGATGATTATCATCGATGTTTATTTCAGAGTTTATTTTTATATCAACATCGTCTTCTTTATTGATATCAGTTTGTTCCAGAACGGATATGTGTTTATCATCATCTGTTTGACCTTCACTTTTGGAATTGTCAGTTTCGATTTGACCTTCACCTTTGAAATTGTCAATTTCACTGTTACCTTCATCTTTGGCATTGTCAGTTTCAATTTGACCTTCACCTTTGACATTGTCTGTTTCGCTTTCCGCAAATGCAGGATTATCTATACCCGCCATGCTAACATCGCTATTAAACATATTAGAATGAATGATGTATTCTGTGTCTTTATTTTCAGCACTTGACAATGTCACTATTAATTGTGATTTATAGCATTCCGGCGGAACTTCCGGTTTACTGGAAACATCTACATCTACAACAGAAAAATGCAATGTGATAATGACAAAATAGTTAACATGTAGCGGACTGATTACAGATTACAGAACTTTAAGAAAGGCTTGAAGATGCAGACGTACATATATATGAATATGCTGCTCTGATGTACTCAAGATAACAATACGGACACCAATATCGAATTGCATAGAATAAATGAACATTAGATTATTCAACATTACACTTAGACACAAATTAACGTAAAGGAACAGCGTTTTTGTTTTTGACGTTCTATATTTCACATTGATATTGTGTTCAACAATGAGCATAACTCATAGCCTAACATGAGTGTGAAACGCTTCCCAGCCAGCGGCTGAACGGTACTTTTTTACTTCTGCCGATAAACGCTGCATATAATATTGCCTTTCCATTTGAAGATTGGATGGAGTATCTGTTATGTACTGTTGCTCTAGTTTCGTTTTTATTGAAAACTGAATCTTTATATGATGCTTTATTTCAATTTTGTTTAATTTGTTGTATGGAAGATAGAAAACGATTAATACAACTAAGGAGGAAACTCAAAATTCAAGTGTTCCATATCCAAACTGAAATTTGAAAATTTATAATTTTGTGTTCATTTAATGCAAACACCCAAGTAAAACGTACTGTTTAAAACGCTTACCTGATTCGTTTGATGCTGTGACCATGGTGACATCGTTGTCATGATGAGACAATTTCTTTTCCATCTCATAAACGGGTACTTCAACTATCTCACCTGATTCTACCGGTAATGTATTCAGATTGTTTGCTTTGTGAGGGATCTCTGTCATTTCATTTGATTCTGTAGCCGCTTGTGTAATGTCAAACATTTTGACTGGCGTGTTACGTCCATCGTTGTCAACTATACATACTTCTATGGATTCTTCAGCTATTTCACCTACAAATTATTTTATACTATAGTGTCATATATTATACTAGGAATTCAGGAGTATCCGTATGTAACACTGGGTGTCGTTAGTAAAAGGTGCTTCTACGAAGAGGATAAGTATTTTCAATGGTTTGGTTATGTTTATGGTGTTTAACGCCACTTTATACAATATTTCAGTTATATTGTGGATGTCAGTTTTATTGGTGGAGAAAACTGGTGTACCAGAAGAAAACCACCGACTTTCCGTAAGTTACTGGCAGACTTTATCACATAATGTTGTATCGTTTACAATGTCAATGAAATTATGAAGAACTTAAACATATAACTGATAAATGTTAGTAGGGTTCATGAAGTTCGGTCTTCAGTTTTCTCTGTAGTATTTTGTCGACGATAATTATTCTTTTTTGTCCTTTTTTTATGGTGGTCATTGTATAGTCTATCCATCTTTGAATTACTGCTCCTGGTTATATCGTTAATATCCTCAAACAAATTAAAATTTTATTTTTATGCGAAGCTTAATAACAATCAGAACATGTGTTAATCCAGCATTTATTTTGTGCTACGAGTCAATACCATAACAAAATCGCCAGTATAATTTCCAAAATTTAAGGTTAAGTGCATCAATTCCGTAAGCAACGATATCTTAAAAAATGTTAATTATTTGTCAGTTTTCAATATATTTTGAGGACTTCAAACGGTTATGGTGTCTAACGTCACTTTCAACAATATTTCATCTATATCGTGGCGGTCAGTTTTATTGGTGGAGGAAACCGGAGTACCCAGAGAAAACCATGGACCTGTCGCAAGTCACTAACAACCTGTATCACATAATGTTGCATAACGTATACATCGTCATGAAGAGGGTTCGAACTCACAACTTTAGTGGTGATAGGCACTGATTCCACATGTAGTTGTAAATCAAACTCCCATACGATATCGATCATTGTGGTCCTCATCTGTCAAACGTACATCGATTTGATTTACATGAACTTTAGATGTAACCTACCTTTCACAAGAAATTTTGGTCCAAGTACTGCCATGAGTGTCGCACCTGTTGGTGCACATATTATTATTGCGAGAACTGATATCGTTAATATATCAGTGGCATACTTGAGGTCGTCAGCTGCTGGGTTGACTGATTTACTGACTTCGTCCAAGGCCCATCCTCCTATTGCAGCCTAAATACAAAATAAGACATTTACATATTGGTATATTGATATAACGATATATGGACTTATCACCGTTTTTATGACTAAAGTAACACGATAGGTGTCACTGGTGGAGCAGGAACTGCTTACCTTTCCGGAGCACCTGAGTTCATCCCGGATTTTTAGTTGTGTTCGTGTAACTCGATCTTTAGTTTTATGTGTAATGTTTTGTACATTGTTGTTTGTCTTTTGGTTATTGCATTGCCTGTCCTTCTATTTATAGCTTCTGATTACCCCTTTATTATCTTCAAACTCGTCATAGACCAGTGAGTGAGTGCGTGTTGTCTGACTCCAACTACATCACACTTTGTGCTATACTAACACGATTAGTGGGATTTTCATAGTGCAACCTCACGGAGACGGCATGTCGTTCCACATTGAACATATTATCCTATTTCTGAGCCACCCAGTCTTTGCTTATTCCCCTTAAGTAATGCTGTGTGGTCAGCGGGGAAGCACCAAATACTAATTTTAAAAGTCTTTGGTTTAACCAAGCCGGTACTCGAATTCTAGATGTATCGCACTCTCGAGGCGAGCATACAAACCATTACACCACTGATCATGCGTAGACTAATGGTCTTGTTTGTGAAGATTCTTCACATGTATGAAATTGTACCTGTTCTCACCTGAACAGTTGCCTTGGATAGCCAGGTAAGAGTGATAAAAACTCTTTCTTTCATATTGAAACCTGTACGAAACGTCACTGTAAAATCCACAGCACTCCTGACTACTAGACCAATGGCTAATGTCAGAATACCCCAACCTATAAATAGACAAATGATTCATAGTGTTATGTCAAAATGCCTCAACCTATAAATAGACAAGTGATTGATAGTGATATGTCAGTATACCCCGACCCATAGATAGACAACACCGATCTTGATGTTAGAATATCCCTGCCTATTAATATATATTCAGATCCTTATGTCAGAATATCCCAACTGATAAAAAGACGTCGTCATTTATTACCGGTATTTGATATAGAGTTAGAAGTATGTTATTATAGCACATGCTCCGATTGATGTACAACTTCATTGTGGCGTCATTTCTATGCATGAGTTAAATGAGTTTTTCAATGTTCTTGAATTTAACAGATACATAGATCAGAGATAAAACCTGAAGCATGAAATCAAAAACGAATAAAAATGATAAGACCGAACAAGCCATTTCACAAATGTGTACCAAAAGTTGAGTCAGTCCAAGGGATTCGAAATTTTCAGGTATATTAATGATGTTTTGACAATTAATAATCCAAACTTCCCTAACTGGATTCCATTAATATACCCTAAAGACCTTGAGATAAAAGAAACAAAAGAACAAACTTCCTTTGTCTAATTTCTGAACATTTATCTCAAATATAACACCAATGGTCAACTTTATGTCAAACTCTGACAAATAAGACGGCTTCAATTTGCCATACGTTGATAGCAATATACCAAGAGCTTCCAAGTATGGAGTTTATATTTCGCAATACATACCCTACCCACGAGCTTGCAGTTATTTACAACATCACCGTCTTCCTAGTACTAAACTATTATGTCAAGGATTTTAATGTTCCTGCTCTACTGGAGGCACCTGTCATGTTGTTGTTATTAAACAAACATTATCATAGTCATGTAAACAATAATTCGAGCTAATTTTGTATTGCAATTATTCTTAATTTCGTACCCAAAAAGTCCTGTTGTAAGATGAAAGTTTTCTCGTTTTCAAGTATATGAGCTATACGGTACCAGTTTGTTTTAAATATACATACCGGCTGTACTTGGCTCTATATTACCAACATTGACAGCAGTACCAATCAAACCAAAAAGGAAATGTTGGGCTATCAGCCACACTAAAGCCATCACACCAGACACCTCATCCTATAGATAATATAAACGTAATAAACAATTCATAATCATTTGCTATAGAATAAATACGTATCAAGTTTGCTTGTCCCTATACGATCTTCCGATTGGATTTTGGAAATGCTCTGACGACATGGTATATTTAAGAAATAAATCATGGAAGCCAGAATGTGTTGGGAGTTTTAACATGGATTGGCGGATATTAGTATTTTATCCCGAGCCAGAAGCGAGGGGTACAATTTATTTATATCCGCCAATCCATGTTAAACCTCAAAGCATATTCTGCCTTCCATGATTTATTTCGATTCTGATATGTATAAGAGTACACATACGGTAGTATACTTTGATTGGAAGACGGTAGTTTATATTTACGCTTGCGGAAAATCTGCCACACAATGTATGCTACCAATGGAAAAGTCAGTCACATTCACCAGCGCATGTGCTAATGAGATTATACCGAATGGATAACTCGCTCGTTTGTTAACAAAGCGGAAGAAGGAGGTCATGCTAGAATTTATTTTATTTCGTTTTATTTCTGAGACACACAAAACTCACTGATGTTCAAACGTAACTTCAACATAGGAGCAACGTAGCCTTGTTTAACTTAGTATCATGTGCGTCAGTAGCTAATTCAATTACTTGCGGTATTTTATTTCTTCAATAAAAAAAAACCTGTATACTTATGGACGAGCATATATTTTCTCCTATATAATAACCCATTTCCCTATAACTGCAGAACAATCTTTGGTAAAGTTGAAGTCATCACTTCGAAAATGTTACGTCGCCACCATGACTTGGTTAACCGTTATGGAATATCTGTGTCAAAAATGACCACGGATATGTTCCACTTGTCGTAAACACTTCCCGGTCCTTTCCTCATTCATGACTTACCACCGGCGCATGTTCTAATAAGAATATACCGAATGGATAACTCGCTCGTTTGTTAGCAAAGCGAAAGAAGGAGGTTATGTTAGAATATATATCGGAAGTTTTCAAAATATGGGCACACCATAGTGAACACATTTTGTATCCACACGAGGTAGTATTCAGTGACCGATTGAAATCAATCCAAAATCAAAAAGTTGGCAGTTATTATTATATTTGTAGCTGCAAACAGACGTACACTTGAAATATATACCTTTGGTACAACAGTGTTGCCAATTTGTCAATATTAATTTGTTTGTACACATTCGAAAAAATAAAAACATAAACAACTGATGAAAGATAATAACTCAAAATGCAGCATGGGTAAATGTCTGTAAGGGGCAATATGATTGGTCAATATGGTAAATTATTAAACGTTAGAGAATACCGAAGGGGCAATCAAAAAAGGACAATCCAGAAAAACTGGCAACGTAGGGTGCACAAAACAAAGACAAACAAAGCAAAAATACAACACAATATGTGTTGGGCACAACTATACGGTGTTGAATATTTAGAATCATATATGATACTAACCTGTTCCCCTCGTTTCCTACGTTGACGCCATTTGTATCCAGCAACAGTTGCTGTAGTTAGACATCCCAGTGGTCCGGCACCAGACAGTTCGATTTCCGAGCTTCCAAATATGGCAATCATGCCAAAACCAAATAACAACAGTGTCCGATAAAATACTTTGTTTACCTAAAACATTAAATAAATATGAAAATATAGACTAATCAATAGACCATATCCAAATCTCATGCTTTTCGCTATGAAATATAGTATATATACTAAACTTGCCCACCCCATGTGACTAATTTGTCCGCCCACGTGACACTGGACAGTTTGGAAAATGTCGAAATTATGAATGCATTTCTTAGAAATATATTTGCTTACTTATGGAACATTCGAACAAACAGTAGAAATCCATTTTTGACAAATTCTAAAGATAAATCATGTGAACTTTTTCTGTGTTTTACGGCATTCATATATATTTTTAAGAGCCATTATTTTCTTTTACTTACACAGTCCTTTGATGGGATATACCATAGAAATATTCCGGCCACAAATCCGTAAACTACACCGACAAACACACCTAAAGGTCCTTTGAGAATTGTTACTGTCAAGTCACCTGGAATATAGAAAGAAAACATTCAAATAATAGGACAATAATTTATGGCAAAAAAATCACAAATATTGGGAGTTTGGTAGGGACAAACACTTCATTCCGTTGTAACAGGTGCAATGTGCCTACTCTTTTTCGAAATATACAAAAGAGGTTTTTAGCGTGGAGAGAACGCGGCATTTTCCAAAAATGTTACCCACTATGGTCCACAGGCAGTCAGGTTTTCTGAATTATAGCCTGATAACTCCTACATCGAGAATACATCCCTTATCTGGTATCTGGGTCGGACTGGGAAGGTCTGTGTTGTATTCTGTGAACTGTCATCTATAATCAGGAAGAATAGAGTGAAAATAACTTTGTTCTATTAAAGCACACTGCTTCATTTTAGTGCTGTTGGTCATTGGAAACCAAATAGTGAAAAATAGTTGAGGCCCAAATTATCATGATTAAATAGCTTCAGGATCGACCTTAAGCCAATTGGACCATTTGCGCCCAATTGGGCTCCGTGCTGGAGTTATATACTCCCGGCTGTTCAAGTACACACTGTAGTGTGATACAAATAAAACAATTTTAATAATTAACAATAATGTTGCAAGCCCACTTCACGTTTATGATTTAGTACAGCCAGATCTAATTCATAACCATGATGTGGGTAGTTTTATGATTTAGTTTATGATTTAGTACGGCCAGATCTAATTCATAACCATGATGTGGGTAGTTTCGGTGTTATTCTGTATGTAACTTAGTAGGTCACTGCACAAAAGATATGTACAAATGTCAGGAGAACCCGGTTTAACCCAGCCACATTTTCGTAATTGTTCCAGGGCCTTGATTTCTAACACCATATGTCGTGGTTCTTTTTATGTGTTTAGTGAGTTAAAGCAAGATGTGATTGTTCGCTTTGTTGAAATTGGTGGGATTATTCACCATCACTGTTTAAACTTTCTTTTCCTAATATTATAGAATTAATTATTTTACAAACCTTTAGAAAATATGATTCCAAAGAAAACGGAAAATCCAGTAACACACAAAACGTTGTCAAGTCCCCCTGCTGCTAGTAACATAGTAGGGATACCCTTTGCTACGCCGTACTGTCGATCCTGTAGGTTTACTAGAGAGGGCACTGTAACGGCTGGTGATAATGCTCCCAGAATGCATCTGCAATGTTTCAAAGCATACAGATGTATTATTACAGATTTAATAGACCAATCAGAATTTTAAAATAACTTATTGTATTGACATTTAATATTTTTTTATTCGCAAATTCTGTGAAATTTACAGTTCCTAAATACTGTAATTTGTTAAAAATATGGTCCATCTCCCTCAGGTATACAGGTAACCATAGTCGGTTGTGACTCTCCTGTTTCGGACCTTTGGAATAGTTAATGTTGATATCAAAAACGTTTTAATTATTTTGGCTTTGCAATATTTGGACAATGATTGTACTTAATGAAGAAAATTCCAGAAACGTGTTGTGTGCCCTAAATATGATATAGATACGTCTTATTAATCTAATTTGTCGTTCGTTCTCGTTTACGTTCGTTACCATTTCCTAGATGTTTTCAAATACATTTGAGCAAAATATATTATGTTTTCTAGTTAACGAGGAACAAATACATTGCATTACAATTTAATTTGATTTTAATATTTCAATCCGATTGCCTATTCCACCTGGAGAAAATTTTGGTTATACTCGATAAGCTGGGTTGGCATTGTGACGTCACCAACGTGTTCATCCGCCAACGATAAATTAAAATAGTCACATGAAATAATCGTAATTAAAATCGAGGAATCATTAAATTTTGTTGTAAAAATTTAATTCTAAGGAATATTTGAAATTGTTGAACAGGTTATACTTGCCGAAACTGACCCAAACCAGGTTATATCGTATAACCTGTTCAACAATTTCAAATATTCTTTAAATATTGTCTGTTCTTTTTCGATTGACGACTTCTGATTACCCCATTGATATCTTTAAACTTTTCTTACATTAAATATATATAGATGTATTACAACGGAAAAAAAGTTATTAACAGCTTAAGAGTATTTGCTCTTCAAAGTATGAATATTTTGGAGTTGGTTATAACAAATTTTCCAAAGAAAAAGCCAAGAGTCCCCACAACGTTTCAGCTATAGACAATACATATTTATCCCGCGATTCATGTTAAACACAATATAACATGATCAAGATGGCGGTTTTTCACTTAACCTTTGAAGGTGTTTCTTCATCAACTTTTATTATAAGTCGTATAAAACACATTATGCAAAAATTAGCTTTTAATCATTGCATGTGCAAATTATGCAATAAGGTGTTTACCTTGAACTATATTGGATGGTTTTACACCAAAGATATCAGAGATTCAATGATATATATATATATATACATAGGGAGTGGATGTGGTCGAGTGGTCTAGGGCGCTGGACGTAAGGCTAAGCGAATGGTGCTGCAGTGTATCAATGGTGTGGGTTCAAATCCCGTCGAGGGAAGAACAAAAAATTGACAGCTCTAAGATCTAATTCTAACACTGTTTGGTTTAATTTTCAGACGTATATATACATATATATATATATATATATATATATATATATTAAATTTAATTCTTTATTTATTTCATGAGGATTACATACAGCCAGAGGATAATAGTAGCTCTCCTCAACATAGATAAATACAATAACATCGTGAATAATACAAAATAATACAAATTAATAAAGAGAAAAGACAAGACAATAGTATAGTGTATTATTCTTACCCTAACATTATGCTCCACTTCCAAGGAAATCCTAGAATAAAATGTGATACGATTCCTACTGTTATTATCTCTGCTGTACACGGCAGAAATGCCAGACGTAGAACAGCCCACGACAACTTCCTTAACTTTACAATATCTAATCCTAGTCCAGCTCGTGTTAATATAACAGTAAGAGCTAGCTTTCTGAAAAAAAATAACAGAAAAATATTTTATTATATTACACTTTACATTTTTATTTTCCCTATTTGTCTTCGTTAGCGCAGCCGGTCACTATTTTCGTATTTGGACCGGCTAGGTACCTGCATTATTTTAGATAAAAAGTATAATATAGCAAATAGTTCATGTCACTTCGGGTCATATGGCAGTATATGGACCGGTCCGTCACCAACAAAATATTATATGGACCTCAGAAGCTTCGAAGCTTCGGTCCATATAATATTTTTTTGGTGACGGACCGGTCCATATACTGCCATATGACCTTCAGTGCCATGAACTATTTGCTATTTGATAATTCTGTGAGTGATACAGAGGTACAAAATAACAAATCTACTGAAGGGAATAATATCAAGAGAGACAATATAAGGCTTATGGTTATGGTGTTTAACGCCACATTCGTCTTTATAATATGGGATACATTTTCAAATTAAAGGGCCTCTTTCACAATTGCGGACTATACAAAACAGATTATGGTATGATAGTAAATTTATAGTTAATATGACTATTATGAGATTTCATCTCAGTATTTAGCTAATTTTTAGATAAATATTAAATACTTTCTTTATTATAATATTGAAATCGTCTTGAATTTTAGTGTGTGTGTGTATAAGGGGGAGGGTGAAACAGTTAGATTACTAGTAATTGCCCAAACTCTTTGTTATTGAAGAAGATAAAATCTTGATAAATTAAAAAGGCGTTTACATTTACTCATAATGATAATAATAACAAAAATACATTACAAGTTCACTTGCCATATATATCTCACATAAATGAATTTTCATGTATGATGGTTACACAATTTGTACAATTATAGAATAGTATTCATGTCAGAATGGACAAATTGGTGTCATGGACACAAAAACTACATAATGCTTGTTAATTGCTTTAAAATGTTAATTAATATATTAGGTATGGGTGTTATAACCCTACATACAATGATGTGATCGTCATTGTCGTGAACCCTACACACAATGATGTGATCGTCATTGTCGTGAACCCTACATACAATGATGTGGTCGTCATTGTCGTGAACCCTACATACAATGATGTGGTCGTCATTGTCGTGAACCCTACATACAATGATGTGGTCGTCATTGTCGTGAACCCTACATACAATGATGTGGTCGTCATTGTCGTGAACCCTACATACAATGATGTGGTCGTGAACCCTACATACAATGATGTGGTCGTCATTGTCGTGAACCCTACATACAATGATGTGGTCGTCATTGTCGTGAACCCTACATACAATGATGTGGTCGTCATTGTCGTGAACCCTACATACAGTGATGTGGTCGTCATTGTCGTGAACCCTACATACAATGATGTGGTCGTCATTGTCGTGAACCCTACATACAATGATGTGGTCGTCATTGTCGTGAACCCTACATACAATGATGTGGTCGTCATTGTCGTGAACCCTACATACAATGATGTGGTCGTCATTGTCGTGAACCCTACATACAATGATGTGGTCGTCATTGTCGTGAACCCTACATACAATGATGTGATCGTCATTGTCGTGAACCCTACATACAATGATGTGGTCGTCATTGTCGTGAACCCTACATACAATGATGTGGTCGTCATTGTCGTGAACCCTACATACAATGATGTGGTCGTCATTGTCGTGAACCCTACATACAATGATGTGGTCGTCATTGTCGTGAACCCTACACACAATGATGTGGTCGTCATTGTCGTGAACCCTACACACAATGATGTGGTCGTCATTGTCGTGAACCCTACATACAATGATGTGGTCGTCATTGTCGTGAACCCTACACACAATGATGTGATCGTCATTGTCGTGAACCCTACATACAATGATGTGATCGTCATTGTCGTGAACCCTACATACAATGATGTGGTCGTCATTGTCGTGAACCCTACATACAATGATGTGGTCGTCATTGTCGTGAACCCTACATACAATGATGTGATCGTCATTGTCGTGAACCCTACATACAATGATGTGATCGTGAACCCTACATACAATGATATGGTCGTCATTGTCGTGAACCCTACATACAATGATGTGGTGGTCATTGTCGTGAACCCTACATACAATGATGTGATCGTCATTGTCGTGAACCCTACATACAATGATGTGATCGTGAACCCTACATACAATGATGTGGTCGTCATTGTCGTGAACCCTACATACAATGATGTGGTCGTCATTGTCGTGAACCCTACATACAATGATGTGATCGTCATTGTCGTGAACCCTACATACAATGATGTGATCGTCATTGTCGTGAACCCTACATACAATGATGTGATCGTCATTGTCGTGAACCCTACATACAATGATATGGTCGTCATTGTCGTGAACCCTACATACAATGATGTGGTCGTCATTGTCGTGAACCCTACATACAATGATGTGGTCGTCATTGTCGTGAACCCTACACACAATGATGTGATCGTCATTGTCGTGAACCCTACATACAATGATGTGATCGTCATTGTCGTGAACCCTACATACAATGATGTGATCGTGAACCCTACATACAATGATATGGTCGTCATTGTCGTGAACCCTACATACAATGATGTGGTCGTCATTGTCGTGAACCCTACATACAATGATGTGATCGTGAACCCTACATACAATGATATGGTCGTCATTGTCGTGAACCCTACATACAATGATGTGGTCGTCATTGTCGTGAACCCTACACACAATGATGTGATCGTCATTGTCGTGAACCCTACATACAATGATGTGATCGTCATTGTCGTGAACCCTACATACAATGATGTGGTCGTCATTGTCGTGATTGTTTGGTATTGTCGCAGTCAATTTTATTGGTGGAGGAAACAGGAGTACCCGGAAAAAACCACACACCTGCAGCAAGGCACTGACAAAGATTAACGCGTAATGGTGTATCGAGTACATATCGCCATAAGTGGGATTTGAAATCACAATTTAGTGGTGATAGGCGCTGATTGCAGAGTAGTGCCTTGAAAACTGCAAGTATTTACACTGAAAGAGTAATTGCTTGATTTGCTTAAGCGTAAAATGATTGGTTCGCATATCAATTACCACTCGTATTTGTATTTAAATATATACTACAAAAATGTGTGTAGATGATGAACTAAATCAAAGATAAGGCCCTGTGAATAAAAATAAAACTATATCAATGCATCATCTTCGCTAGGCATAGTTTTCAATACACCTTGCCTCCTGTTCACTCTTAGCAGTGTCAAGTCAGATTTACCTGGTCAAACGGTCACGCCTTTAACTGAATGCAGCCAGTGATAGCTGCAAACAAATATGCTTTCTATCACAGGAACTCCCAACAAATGTCAGAAAATGTCAGACACATTATATTTAGCGTGTTCAGTCAACTGTCTACATATTTTTACATGAAGTGAAATGAATGATGCACTGCGCCAATTTGTGAGAATATCTAAATTCCACCAAGGATGAAGATGACGGAATGCGGATCGTAAACCTCGGTTAGTGAATATTCATGCGAAGGCATAAAAGTAGTGATTTTGTTTTATGCTAACAGCGATTTCATACAATTATCGTTTTTTTTTTAAAAACTCTTAGTTATTAGAAACTATGCTACGATCATGTAATGGTAGCGCGATTTCTTACATTTATATGTAATTGCATTTTAAGTGGAAGTGAAATATTTGCCTTAAATTAAATAAAAAAATCTACAACTTTAATGTCTATAAACGCTTCCAGATTGTATCTTTCATTTTTATTTTATATTTGTTACACTGTTTGGCTATGGTGAACTCGAATAACTACACTCTCTCGGTTATTTTCGGACTTTTTGAAAACTTACCGTAATGCTTTTGACCATCCACTATCTATGTTTTCACCGATAATCTTGACGGTTGGAACATTATTTAGCAAAATACCAGCTATCAGCATGCCTGTAAGTGAAACGAAACAATGGTAGTTTAATACAGAAATACAGCAATAATATATAATGTACATAGCAAAACATATTATATACTTTTTTTAAAATGTAAATAAAATTTATTTTTAAATGCAAACCAATTATAAATTGGGACATAGGCATACACACATACATACAATACAAAAGATATAGAAGAAAACAATTGATTGGTACCCCCTCCCCACCCTCTGTTCTAATAACGATGCTAAAAAGGATAAGACCGTGTTAATATCAGATGGTGTTGTTGGATTTAAAATCCTTTTTAGTTCATCAATTTTTAAGATTTTAGGATTTTGGTCTTCTTGATCAAAATGATTCAATAGATTTATGCGTATTTTAAAAAAAAAAAATTTTATTTGACAATAAAGAAAACATTGACACTCGTAATCAATGTTATTGCTACCTGAAATGGGCCCATGATTACTCTGTGGATACTGACACAGTATTGCCTCGTGAAAATTTTCTCCTTCATAATTAGGGGCTGTCGTGGTCGTGATCAATTACCTGTGGAATCAGTGCCTATCACCACTAACGTTGTGAGTTCGAATCTCGCTCTGGCGAAGTGTGCTCGATACAACATTATGTGGTAAGGTTTGTCAGTATCTGTTGATACGTCGGTGGTACTCCGATTTCCTCCACCAATAAAAATGACCGCCACGATATAACTGAAATGTTGTTGAAAGTGTCGTTAAACACCATAACCCTATCACCACCCTTAACCCTTCATAATTAGGCTGAACATGTGTTGTCAATATTTGGATGTAAGTATTTGAATATATATATCAAACATTGATGAATTACTTACCAAGTAAGGGAGGTAATCGTAGAAATGAGATAAAATATCCACCTATGGCACAACCAATAAACAAAATAAGCAAGGAAAAAAAGTTTCCTTCTGGCATGGCCTGTCCATGGGTCAAAGTGTACAGTATTATCCATAACTGCAGACAGACAACACCAAACTGTATGTATGTAGCCAGGTTCCCGTGTAGTGGCAGCATTAAACCATGTCTGAACCGCTCAAACAGAGATGGATATTCTGGTAGAGGATTGTGACTGGTTAAACAGGGTATACAACAGATCGTGCATGTTTCTTGCATCTGGTCAATTTTACCAGGCTTCGGCCTTCTTTTTACTGGTAGTGGAGTGTCCATTATGACCTCCTCTTGGCCATTTGCAATTTTACCGTTGACATTCTCTGAGTTATTTGTTACGTCTCGTTGACGCACGTTAGAAATAACGCTCATTTTGGAGCTGGACTTTCAGCTACTGAAAGAAAAAAATATATGTTTACATATTTAGATCTGTATATCTTTTGTTACAAATACATATGGTAAGCAGCTTTGGGTTATAATATTATTTTTTTACAAAAATAACGTTAGAGAATATCGAAGGAGCAATCAAAAATGGACAATCCAGAGAATCTGAAAACTTAGGGTACACAAGACGATGACAAACAAAACAAAAACACAACATATGCATTGGACACCACTATGCACATACAACCACAAATAACATAAATATGAGCCCTCCTACAAACAACTGGAGGTAAAGACGAACCGAAAATCGCGCTTATGCGGATATCGTAGCGGACATCACAACACGGAACTCACTCAGATGGTAAAGACACAAAATAGGACAAATCCGGCGCGAACCCACACCGTATTGGTGATAGGCTTGTATGAGTTGTTAGGTAATCCAACTATCTAACTCATTGAGCCACCCGGGCCTTCTTTTTAAAATGGGGAATGATTTTAATTTACAATTAACTGACTCGGCCACACTTTATGTGCCTGTCCCAAACAAGGACCTGAATTTTCATCAGCATATGTTGTTGTCTTTTTTGTGTTAAATGATTTGAGGTTAGAGGTCGCTGTTCTTTTTGTTGCTATTGGTTGAATTGCTGACCATCATGGCTTAAGCTTTCTTTTTATACTCATAACTGGAATACTGGTAAATTTTAAGATTCAAGGCCTCATTTCTTGTGACTGTGATGAACTGATCGCCCGAAGACACGTCGTGTTATTTCTAGCCTTAAGTACAACATAAACGTCTTTATTTTAATGGTAGAACAGTATTGTAAGATGGTTTTGTTATTACGGATCACGCCCTTACGGAAAAGATGTGTACATAATTGAGATATGGGTTATTGATCTGATAATCTAAAGGTGTTGGGTTGAACGTAGGTATATTTGCTTTGTCTTTTTACTGGTTCAGAATCTTATGCTTATAAATTGAGAGACTGATAACATTTTTGTATATGCAATTCCTAACTAACAGCTGTTATTATCATCTGAATGTTTGTGCCGTAAAGTAACTGCATATGGTTATTTTTTTTTAATTTATGTAAAAGAAACATTGAGAATTGTTCTCAATAAACAAAAATAAAAAGGAAAAAAATAAAGCAAAAAACCAAAACAACTCACCTCACATCCCCAAAAAATAAATAAAAAATAACAGTAAAATCATATAAATAAACAATGACAAATAGCATTCTAGAAAAACAAATATTGTAATATCAACATCAATGACCTAATGGATGTTGACATCAAGTGTAAATCATAATTTGTTTGTCATGTCCGACAAAAATTTTATCAGTTTTCTTTTGGACATGAAAAATATGATTTTGTCCTTCAAAATTTCATAAAAATGTACTGTTAAAAACTGCAATGTTAAATTAATATTTTTTTCTATTGCATCTTTGGGGTCGATTTTTTTTAAATATTAGGTGACATGTTTTCCAAGAAAAAAATTAGCCACACTCCCAACCTCATATGCAACATAATTGTTAGTTAAGATTTATTTTAAAATAAAGACTTGTATATTTCAGGTGTTTCCCCTGGATGGTTGTGGTCGTTGTGTTGGCCATACGAGGTACAAATATTAATTATACACCATGTTTATTTTTTAAGACTCCTGAATATATATAAATAAATAGCCTGTAGAAGAATTTAAGATAAAAATAGATGTGTCCTAATTGATAGTTGTATTAATATGTTTTGTGTCCTTGCCAACAATTATTCACGATATTTTTTTTTACAACTTTAGGCTACAGGCAAAATTTTTACGACTTTTGAAGAACAACGTCTTTAAAAGGTTTTTTTCTTTGAAGAAATTTAGTTAATTAAATTACATTTGAAATGACATAGATTATGGAATCTAAAAAAAAAAAGTATTTAATAAACACATTTTTTAAAAGTTTTCATCTTTGAAGAAATTGCGTTTATTAAATTACATTTGAAATGACATAAATTATGGAATCAAAAAATGTATTTATTAAAATGTACACATTAGAAACATATTCTATATATGTATATCCTGGTGTGGTATGATCAGGTTAGTAAAATTTTGCAAAGTTATTCCATTTTACTGTTCCGAAGTCAAACATGTAAATGAGATTGGTTTGAAATAGGGGAAAGGTTTCGGAATCTCTCGGATTGACCACCGTTACGAAACGAAACGCGTAAAGCCGAAAGCAAAACAAGCCTTATTTGCAACAGGCCAATATTACAGGATTCCCAGAAAATAGCGGAATATAAGTTAAATAACAGATGGTCATACTTTAAAATATATTACACTTATATTCTGATAAAAATCACATCTCTCGCTTACCCCCCTTTACTGACATGTCGCGGCGTGGGAAATTATAGAAAACTGTTTACAGGTCACGCATGAGTGACCTTATGTCATAGAAAAATGGATGGGCACCTATTTTGTAAAAGCTTGGTCCTAATATTGAACCTTATCCAAAATGTATTTAATCTTCGTCGATAACGTGTTTTTTTTTCTTCATCTGCGCGTATTAATGTATTTACCAATGATGATAATAATTCACGCGTGATAGAAACTTACAAAATAAACATACACGAAGGAACAAAACAATCATTACAACCAATGAAATCATTCTTTGGAAGTGTTACATGCATATTCAACCCTAAACCACGCCTCAAGCCAAAAGTTAACATTTTGGAATATTCAGAATGACTTCCAGTTGATAGAATAACCCATATGAAGACATGTTAACTCCCATGCAAATAATAAGGGCCCGGGTGGCTCAATGCATTAGGTAGTTGTAGGGACCGGGTGGCTCAATGAATTAGGTAGTTGTAGGGCCCAGGTGGCTCAATGAGTTAGGTAGTTGGATTACCTAACAACTCATACAATCCTATCACCAATACAGCGTGGCTTCGTACCCTGCTTTGTAAATTACAAAAAGGTGCACTCGACTGGCAACCGCAAGTGATAAAGTTTACCATTTGCTTGCCCATGGTCGGTGGTTCTCTCCGGGTACTCCGGCTTCTTCCACTATTAAAACTGATCGCCATGATATAGCTGAAATATTGCTGAAAGTGGCGTTAAACACCAAAAATCAATCAATCAAATGCAAACTATAAATAGATTTAGCACTTGTCTATTTAAATTTGTAATTCCAATGGGCATAGTATATCTTGCGCCGCCATTTCTGAAATCTACCAAGTCATATGAATAACCAAAATTTGTAGAATTTCATTGGGAACTTCACGAAACCCAACTGAGAAAATTTAAATTAAATGGAAATGCGTGGGGACCATGGGGGAAAACCAAGATTCCCGTGGGATCTATCAAATTATAATGTTTAATATACTGGACTATGTATATATGTACTGAAGAGTTACGCCAATAGTCAGCCATTGTACCGAAGCCCATCCTAATACCAACGAAAAGAATAAAAATGAATAACATGAGAAAATTAAAATCCCATAGAATAGCAATGAAACTATGGGGAAACAACATTTTCCCTGGGATCTATCAAATTTGTATAGACGTTATGTGTATGTGTTGACGAGTTGTGCCAATTATCAACCATTGCATCGAAATCCATCCTAATACCAACCAAAACAATAAAGATGGAAAACAACAATATTTTTTTTTAAGACATGGGAAAATTATATGTGTTTTGACGGGTTACAGCAATTGTCAGCCATTGCATACCAACCAAAAGAATAAAAATGGAAAACAGCAATCTATTTTTTTAAACGTAGGGAAATTAAGATTCCATGTTAAAGCGTGTGAACATTTATATATGTTTATTTGTCTTGACGGGTTACACCAATTGTCAGCCATTGCATCGAAGTCCATCCTAATGCCAACCAAAAGAATAAAAATAAATAACAACAATCACTGATGTCCCGCGGAAGGACACGCTGTCATGACATATGTGTTAAAGTAATGTCTATATATTGCCAGGTCAAACGTCGTTATTAATGTTGTACTGTAGTAAGTGAAACACGAGACATATAAAGTTGTAACAAATATATCATAAAAATACATAGTTTCATAACATATAATAAGAATGTCATAATAAAGTAACGAGATGTATATTGTTATCACGTGGTACATACAACATGGTGTGTTGTAGAAAAAAAAATACGAAAAAATGTAGTGGCAATTTATTAAAAAAAAAATATATATATTTTGTCAAATAGAAATGATTTGTACATACAATTATTATTTATAATCTACAAACGTTTTAGTCACTAGGTTATACACAACGCACCCTTCTTCCATCACGAGAACCCCCAATTTAAAAATGAAGACATACAAAGAATGGGGGGGGGGGGGGGATCTTGTCTTGTATTGCGCTTGAATTTTAGAATAAAACATATGCACTTAATGAAATAGCACACACTTTTTGTGAAGCTATTTTTTAATCAAAATAAAATTGTTCAACAACTAAATTGTCGGCAAAAAAAGGGAAAGTGTTAACATCTTATATCATATGTAAGTATCAATAGATGAGCATTTAATCGGATTAACAGAGCCACATGTTTGTGTCTATCCAAAGACATTTATATTTCGATCGGATTATGTTATTGTATTTTTTCCCTGTATACATTGTATTTAGAATTTGATATTTGCCGGAGAAGTAGTCGGTGTTGTTCCGGATGGCTATACGGACTGCCATTTCTCTTCAGCTACTACTTTGTCAAAATTATTCTGGAAAAGAAAACGTCAATGCATTTAGCATATGTCTTTATTTGTATTCCTAAGAGAATGCAACTCGCTGTATATGCTTCTAAAATAACATGTAGGTATGTGTCTTTATTGTGTATTGCAGTTAAATATTAACGATTAAGTAACTCAAACGTCAGCACTTCTGTCGAAGATGTAATTTGGAAAATTGTTAGTTACCCAACTTTCCAAAAGTATGTCTACCGCTGTGTATAACAACCGTTTTTCAATTGTAAACAACATAAAGCAGCAACGTCTGGAATAAAATTTACTTTTTTAAATTTAGACATTTCATCTCCCAAGGCTGATTAATAGCATTTCAAGAATATTTATATTTTTTAAAAGTGACGTTTTAAAATTCTTACCGTATTTCTGAAACTACGACAGCTGTCCTTTGGAAAAAATCACGTAGACTGACAAACGGTAAATAATTTAATGGTCCCTCTTGTCACAGCCATAACATAACAAACGTCAAGATGGTGATACGTCGATGGTCATATATGTCAAAAGGAGAAATCACTGTCTAGAACGGGAACACAACATACCTTTGTCAATTACATTTACTTGTACGTAATTTCGTCACTTTACGTTCTGTCACTTCTTTCATAAATAACTTATGACAGGAACAAAAATATATAAAAACCACACAAATTTATAGTATACATACTGGACATATGACTGTGTTGATTGTCTTCACCATGCAATGAATCTGAGAATTGTTGTAGTATTTTTAAGTTGTCATCTTTTTCAAGTTTTTGATTTTATGTTTATCAGATTCTTGTTGTAGGGGATTATTCTAATTTTTTAACTATTTTTTTTACATTTTGTGAAAAAATGCATAATTTGAGTTGATGTAAAAAAAAGTAATTGGCATTTCTATTAGGTTAGGGTTAGGGTGTTTAACGTCACTTTCAACAATAAATGAGTTACAATGTGGCGGTCAGTTTTATTGGTGGAGGAAACCAGAGTACCCGGAGAAAACTACCGACCTGTCGCAAGTCACTGACAAACTTTATCACATATTGTTGTATCGAGTACACCTCGCCATGAACCAGATTAGAACTCACAACTTTAGTGATGATAGGCATTTATTGCACAGGTAGTTGTAAATCCAACAACGATCACGACCACGACGGCCACATTTCATGAATTGAATACTGTACTAGCTTGCCAATAACGGGACTTTGTTGTGTCTTTGGTAAAGACGAGTTGTAGTCATGGAATTACATGTATGTCTTGTACCCTCAGTCGATATTCAGGAAACAATTTTCACCTCAGAAATTGTACGGTCGCCACCATGACTTGGTTAACCGTTACGCAGTATTTGTGTCACATATGACCACGGATATGTTCCGTATGTCGTAATGACAATCCGGTCCTTTCCTCACTCATGACTTCATTCATTACCGGGTTTGTAATAAGAGTGACACGACGGATGCCGCATGTGGATCAGGAACCGCTTATCCTTTCGGAGCACATGAGTTCACTCCCCGGGTTTTAGTGGGCCCGTGTTGCTCGATCTTTAGTTTTCTGTATAATGTTTTGTTGTGTCTCCTTTTGAACTTTTTGCTTTAACCAATGTTAATTATTTCTTATCCGTTGCCATGGTATTGTCTGTCCTTCTGCGATTTACAGCTTCTATTCTTCCTACTTAAATATCATATAGAATCAAATTCTCCCAACTTAAAATGTCATTCGCAATCAAATTCTCCCAACTTGAAATGTCATTCATAATCAAATTCTCCCAACTTGAAATGTCATTCATAATCAAATTCTCCCAACTTGAAACGTCTTTCATAATTAAATTCTCCCAAACAGATTACCCCCCTTGGTATCTTCAAACTGTTCTTAACTTTCCCGTAGAAATTGATATCTATTACAAAAAAAATGTAAGAACCAGTTTAGAAAATACGGATGCAAGCTTCCGGGTAAAAAAAGGGGGCATACCTCTAGAACCATAGACGGAATATTAGCAAACATCTCAAAACATTTGACCACCATTTGTATAAAATAGTGTTTACATGTTATCGTTGTTTCATATCGAGACGAACACGTTAAACATTACACAACCGAGGCTGACATAATAATTCATAACGCAAGGCTTTTATAGATTGTCATTATGCATTCAAAATAATATGTCTCAAAGAAACCAGGGGACATCGTGGTCATGATTGTATGGTAGCTGGATGTATAATTACCTATCACCACTAAAGTTGTAAGTTCGAATCCCGCTCATGGCGAGGTGTACTCGATACAGCAATATGTGTTAAATTTTGTCAGTGACTTGCGACAGGTCGGTGATTTTCTCCGTGTACTTAAAATGCGTTTTTTCTTACTGTTTTCCCGTATTTTTACTTCATTTTTTACATTATCACTTTTTACAAATACGAAAGTTTGTCAGTGACAGGTCGGTGGTTTTCTCCGGGTACTCTGATTTCCTCCACCAATAAAACTGACCGCAACGATATAACTGGAGTATTGTTGAAAGTGGTGTTTAACACCCAAACCCTAACCCATATCAGATGGTATTTTGTTTAAAGTAGTTCATTATACATCATATGCACATAAAATTCGTGAAATGCCAGTGTAATCATGGTCAAACTAACGAAGCATAACTACACATGTACAGAAATTATGATTTGATTGATTGATTGGTGATTAACGCCAACTTTAGCAATATTTCAGCTATATCGCCGCGTGAACAAATTTTGTTTTTAAATTTAGACACCTACAAGACCCTTAGAAATAAAACATCAAACAAACTTGCCTATAAAACAATCGGATTATATGTACAAATAAAAGAAACATTAAAAAGATAAAACCATATTATGAGAACGTATGTTATCAAACTACATTTTCGCATACAAATCAACTTCCTTTAAAAATTTCAAAATTGTGCAGCCTGCGACATTTGTAAACAAATCATATAAATTGTTGACATTGTAGAATATCTGACGAATGTCAGCAACATCTACGCAGTCAAGTAAAACATATGGAATTACACGGAATACATTCCCGTCGTTCCTCGTTGTTTAATAGATAACTATGTGTTAATCTACCAGGTCCGATACGACATCTGGTCAAGACTACCTGTCCCTTCCGATTATGACCGTAAGAACAAGGAGTCTGCCAACTAGGGAATGTATTTCGTGTAATTTGATATGAATTTGCTGATCCCAGCTATCTTGCCAGCGTTTTAAAATATATTTCACTGTGAAAGATTTAAAATATGTGTATGGAATAGAACAATTGGATATAGGTTTATCCAATGCGTTCTTGGCTTCCTGGTCGACGACTGTGTTCCCATGGATACCTATAGGACTAGGAATCCATGTGGAAATAACATGCTTACCAATAGCAACAGGGCTTTTAGAAATTTCAACTATTTTTTAAATGAAATGGTCTTCAGTTTCACAACTCTCAATTGCCAACAGACACGAAAGATAATCTGAACAGATCATGAATTTACTCTTATCAAAAGAGGCAACGAACTTCAAAGCAAGAAGCATTGCATTAGCGTCTGTACTGAAGATCAAACTGGCAGATGGTAATCGAACAGAATAGACCTGCTGTCCCGTTTTTAGTGGAGTTCGTGTTACCCGATCTTTAGTTTTATGTGTATGTTTTGTAGATCGTTGTTTGTCCTTTTGTACTTTTTCTTTTGACCATTGTGTTGTCTGTTCTTCTTCGATATACGGATATCGATTACCACTTGGTATCTTCAAACTCTTCTTAGTATATGATATGCCTCGAGTGCGGTATATCATGGGTTCAATCCCTGGTCGAGTCAAGTTTATTTCGCCACATTAAGGAGTAAGAACAAGGACCGGTTGGCTCAGAATCAGGAATAATGTGACTGACACGAACGACATATCTACTCGCGGACTTGGTGGCTCAGTGATCAGGTAGCACTATAAATATCAAACTAAGTGTGATCTGTAGGGTATGAATAGAGAAGTATGTCTCTGATTTCAAACAGAATCTCAGAGATGTGAATTTTGAAAGTTGAAAAAACGAACTCTGGGTACTATATGGCTGTCTTTGGTTGATTGTTCTAGTCCTGTTTTGCCAGTTTGTGGTGATAGAGTAGGAATATGTATGGTACTATGATTGCAATTTGGTAATGTCCAGGTCCTCTGCCTTGAGACAAGATATTATTTCTAAGATAATGTGGCTCGAGTTATTGATGTTTATGGGGTATTCTTCTGAAATGTCTTCTGCTTCTTGTTTAGTTCTATGGCATGTCGATTGTTTCAAGAGATCTTCTTTAAAACGTAGATATCTAAATTAGTTCGTAAGACGCATTGCTCTAATAACTTTCATTAAGTACACTCCAAATGACTTAAAAGGAGCAAAGGGCCTCAAATAGGAGAAAAAAGCCAAAGAACCAAAGAGCCAAAGCGAAAACACATCATTATCTCATCGAAGTGTAACTTGCTCCAAAGCGAAAACACATCATTATCTCATCGAAGTGTAACTTGCTCTTGTCATGATTTAGCTGAAGCAATGCTCATTTTGACGTTAAACACCAATCACTCACTCACTCACTATACAACCATTGAAATTAAATAATATAAATGCAATGCATCACGAAGCACATTGGCGTTAAACAACAATCACTCACTCACTCGCTTAAGAATCAGATATTGATCATATGGTTGTTGAATAACGTAAAGGACTCTAGAAATAAAACTGTACTATAATTTATCTGAGATCGACATGGAGCACCTATCTCTCACTCGGACATGGTTGTGTTTGTTTGTCCCTGGCTTAGATTTTAGTTTGATTAATCATTTTGTTTGTACCGTATTGGTTGTTCTATCCACTGTTCAAATCATCCATATTACCTAAGGATGGTCCAGCGTGATATTAGTTTTTGTCGTATTATGTATTATGTTCTAATTATGTTGTCTATTTTGGCCGTATCGGCCCCTGGTGGCATTATTATTTACCGTTTTGCCTTTCCTACCATTCGACAATAGTACTACCGATCATTATTTCTGCCAGCCCTTCGTAAGCAACAATACTGACCGTTTTGGCTGCTCAGTCGTTGGACAATAGGGAAATTGACCGTCTTGGGTGTGAGTATTTTAGCAGAACTATTAACCACCTTTGTTGTCCAGTTTTCAGCAGTAGTTTTATTACCCGCTTTTCTTCTGCCCAGATTTTCGGCATTATAATTATTGGCACCTGACATAGGCTGTCTTGTCCTTTGGTCGCAGGGCTATTTACCCCTTGAGCTGTTTAATCTTTCCACCGTACGACTATCGATCATATCGGATATACAGGTTTTCGAAAATAGTATTATTGACCGGTTTGGTGGCAGCAGGATTATTGACCGTTTTGGCTTTCCACATATAATGGACTACAGGTGATAGCAATGTACATTCGAATGAAGCATCATGAATCACAAACCATATATTATAGCTTCCATTCGACGACTAACAACATTCAGATGACGCCTCACGAAATAGAAACCACATACATGTATCATAGACACCACTCGACAGCTACAAAAACCTTCGATTGACGCATAATTGATCGCACACACATAAATTAATTACAGTTACGACACTGGGACATATGACTGGTAAGCATAACGGGCTAATATATACTTACATTATAGCCTTTTCTTTGTGATTTTCCTAATCGTTTACAATAATACCATGTCAGGAAACAAGCACAAACTCCTAAAATGAGCATTGCACCAACAGCAATCAAAATGTTCCCTTTAAAACCAAACTTAATACATTTAAATAAATATTAGAGAACACCATAGGGGCAATCAAAAATGACCAATCCACAGAAACTGGCAACAGGGTACACAAGACTAAGAAAAACACAACACAATAAGAATTGGACATCACGATATGCTAACAAACACAAATACCATAACGTAAATAAGACATGAACCCTCCTCCTGAAAGAGATCGTGAGAGATTACCTCTTTTATCAGCAATGTGAGGTCTTTGCAGATAGGTCGTCTCTCAATAGATGTCTACATATAACGAAGAATACAAGGACTAACTCTTCACATAGTTCATATATAGAAATGACTTAATAGTTAACGTACACCCCTTGAATGCTGGAATACATTGGTTCCACCCCTGTTCAGCCAAACGAAAAGACAAACACTGGTATTTGTGGCTTCTCTGCTATGAACAGAATAGTAAGGAGTAAGAACAAATGTATGTTGTCTTGACGACACAATAATGTGCCCGAGTTGAGTAACAGACTATATACCGATGTCATAGAGTAAACCTTCCCCCATAGTAGATGAACCCCCCTGAAGATTTACTATATAGTAAACCTTCCCCCATATAGTATTTATTCCGCATAGTAAACCTTCCTACCTACTCACATACTGGAAAATGGCCCCGTACATTTTGTTTTACCTTATAATCATAACCGGATATAATTAATGGTATATAACAATTAAAATTAACACGATTAAGGTGCTAAATTCCGAATCAATAGTAATTATCCGGATTGAGGGGGAACATTTACTATATAGCAAAATATCCGGGGGATGATCGGCTATGGATGGGGGAATGTTTGCTATATAGTAAATTTTCCCCCGGGGGAATATTTACTATATAGTAAAGTATCCGGGGGAAGGTTTATTATATAGCAAATATTCCGAGGGGGAATGTTTACTATATAGTAAACATTCCGGGGGAAGGTTTGCTATGCGGAAGGTTTACTATACAACACCGGCAGTTTGTTTCAGTGAGCTATCTGCACTATAATAAGTGTGTATTTAGTACAAAGCGCTAAAATAAAACAAATATTTATATTTCTAAAGTACATAAACATACACAAATATCGCAGAGGCTGTCGAGGTCGTGATCGTATGGTAGTTGGATTTGCAACTACCTGTCAAATCGGTGCCTATCACCACAAGTTCGAATCCCGCTCATGGCAGGAGTGTAAGCAAAACAACATTATGTGATAGGATTTTTCAGTGACGTGTAATAGTTCAGTGGTGTTCTCTGGATGCTCCACAATTAAAACCGACTGTCATGATATAGCTGCAATAATGTTGAAAGTGGCGTTAAACATCATAATCGTAACACTATATTTGAAAAATGCATATGCATGTACATGCAGTGTGTTGTCTTTAGATATTGGATTTATTTGTATAAAGCTTAGAAGAAAGCGAAATTCAGTCAAACCTGCCCATGCAGTCATCTCTATTTAGCGGTCACTTCCATCAAAATCTTTACTTTTTCGTTTCCTGTCATCGACAATTTCATATGAATTTGACCTCTAGTAAGGGGTCAGATGTCTTAGAAGACCGCATTGTCTTTGTCCCAAAGGTGACCTATTAATACAGGTTTGACAGTATGAGTTTCCGTAAGCTTTTCACATTTCTTATCGAATACAAGTGATATATACATGTATTTTATCACAAAACAATCATTATTTTAGTAAATAATTTATATTTATAATTGTTTTGGCTTGGTTTATGGTGTTTAACGCCACTTTCAGCAATATTACAGCTATATCATGGCAGTCAGTTTTATTAGTGGAGGAAACCGGAGTACCAGAGGGGAAATCTCCGATCTGTCGCAAGTCACTGACAAACTTTATCGCATATCGTTGTATCGAGTACACTTCGCTATGAACGGGGTTCGAACTCGCAACTTAAGTGGTGATATGTACTGATTGCATAAATAGTTGTAAATCCAACTACCATACGATCACGGCTACGACGTAAATAAATATAAAATAAACAAACAGAGTATCATTATAATGCTTTATGTTAAGGTTCCTGCAAAAAGAAACTCAAGAAATGAATAATTATTATTCCGAATTTTTGGACAAAAACATTTTGAAAATTATTGTATCATTTTATTATAAGATAACTTTAAATGCTTCCGACCAGAGAAATAACAATATTATCTAACACCCGTAATAATAATTCCTATAGGAGACTATTGTTTATTATTGTTTATTAGACACTGGATTCATCACAGCTTATGTCATATGTCCCCGGGGCATTACGCACTGTGTTAAATCAAACTGACAAATTATTAAAGACCCTACGTTTAAAAATCTACAAAGTGCAATTAATTTGTGATTATCTTAAATGATAATGCAAAAAAAAAAAACCAACATATTAACATATTATTATAAACTTCCAATGGAAATGTGATTGATAATTATATAATTTCTAGTCATAATTTTCATAATATTTTCTTCCCATATCACTTAGGATAATTAATTAATTAATTTTTGGCGTAGTCATGTAGGTCCTTGGTCGTTTTACTGCGACAGGTCGGTGGTTTACTCCGGGTACTCCGGTTTCCTCCACCAATAAAACTGACCGTCTCGATAAGTGAAATATTGTTGAAAGTGGCGTTAAACACCATCAAACAAACAAACACACAAATATGTTACTGCTACATGTCTTATTACAGCTTAACGTATCAATACACCTCTTTGTCGATATTTTTTAATGCATTGATTTTGTTGTTGAATAAACATTCTAATATGACGTCCTTCAAACGCTTTGAGTCCAAACCCGTGGTAAAAATAATATATACCTACACCCATTGTAATTTATGACGTCATCGACAATTTATAACGATATTTTACCAATTTTTACATATTAGAATCAAAATAATTCATGGAAGCCATATGTATATATTGTTTTTACCACGGGTAGGCCTTTATGTCAACTTTTTACCCCTTTTTACCCCTTTTTACATATGGCTTCCATGAATTATTTCTTAAATAACTCCTGGATGTTTATATATGGGGTTCTGTATAGTATTTTGTCTACCATTCTATTTCTTTTTTCATTTGTCTGTTGCCCATTGTATCTATTGTCTGTTCCTCTTAGATTTACGGCTTCTGATTACCACTTTATTACCGCTTTAGTACTCTTCAAACGTGTGAAGTACATTTCATAGGCATGTATATAATAGTGATGTATGACATTTTTTATCCTTGGGTGTGACATTTTTTCAGATGATAACATCCACCCCGTGTGTCGGTACTGACATGGTTTATTAGATAATTTATTATTAGAATTTACCCTTTTGAAAATACTGTAATTATCACTACCACTAAGGGTCTCCCCAACCAGGCATATATGACCTTAGTATATTTTCACTATCATTTTAAGACTCTTTGTTTTTCTTACTCCCAAAGACATTAAGATTATTTGGTGTACCAATCTTTAGAATTTTAGCGTACCTAATGCATACACGATAGAGAATACAAAAGGGGCAATCCAGAGAAACTGGCAACATATGGTACACAAGAAGAATAAAAACACAACACAATATGTGTTTGCCATCCCTATAGGCAAACAAACACAAATAACGTAAATAGGAGATGAACTCTCCTACAAACAACTGGAGGTAAAGACGATCCGAACATCGTTTTGATGCGGAAATCGTAACGGGCATCACAACACAGAACTCAGAACGTAAAGACACATTATAGGACAACACAAAAATACTAACAAGATGAGAATACCAAAAAACTGGGGGTTGAATTCGGGTGCTCGCGAAGGGATTAGCAGTTGGTGTTTCTGATAAGATAAGGATGTTATTTGAAGAGCGTATCGGGCGTAGTAAATTGGATATCACCGTTATCGCCAAAATGTAAATGAAAAATAATTGACACGTGAAAGGCAAGAAATACATAATGTGATCCTGCTGTTTTGAATGAGAAATTTTGGTAACACTTTTTCCTGTTCAGGAGAGAAATACATTTTTTGTAATCTGATTTTTGGTTCATGGGAATTTTTTTTGTTAGGAATATGTAGACCTCACCCTAAAAGTAAAATTGCTTTACTTCCCTTTATTTTCAATTATTCAATCGTGTTTGACGTATAGCGATGTGTGGGGACCTCAATAGTTATGCTTTATGTCTAAAGCGAGTTTTGAATGTCATTTTATTCGAAATGTTCATAGGACGACTGCCTATGACAATATATTTCCATTAGGTAAAAAGTAGACCAATTTATATATTAGTTACATCAAATAAACAGTAACTTTATTATTACGGTTAGGGAGAAGGCGTTTATAATGTTATTTTATCCTGCACTGGTTCTATTTGAGCAGTCAAATTGTATTGACTGGATATTTGTTTGCTATATACGGTCACTGACCAAAATATAGTTTTTCTGGTACCTAATTCCTCTTGAGCAACGGAAAGAAACGATAACAGTATAAGCGCTGACGTCACAGATGTCGCCTTTGAAAACGTTTAAAACGACGTTCGTTTCAGCTATTTTCAAATAATTTGTCTTTTGTTTTGGACTTTTTGATATTGCAGGATAAACACAATATACGTACATTGTCGTTGAATATAAAATTAATTTTCACTTGCTACGAAACAGACTAGAAAAGCGGGTTTATCTACCTGTTTCTAAAGCTCGTACAAATAAACTATATATTTTCCGACAATGTATAAAAGACCTACATATTTTGTAAATTCATATGACCCTATCATATATAATTATCACGTTTTGTGAAATTTAATATGGGCGTTGCGTAATTTCTATTAGCACGTGTTATTGTACACAATAACCTTCCGCTGTGAACGAGTTCAGAATGTAAACTACATAGAAATTAAATATGACTAACCCGTAATCCTGTTGATTTAATAAAGTCATTTTAAATGCATATTTATCATTTAAAATATTTTCTATCGCGAATAATATTTGCATTTTTATTAGGGTTGCACTAATGTCCTGAAAATGTCCTGAAAAACACATAAAGGCTTATATCTTTTTTATTATCCAATGAATTGAGTTCAAATTTGAAAATGTTAAATACATGAGAATATATTTAACGAATATTTAAAGAAAGATAAAAAAAAATAATCTTAGGTGGAAATAATTTGACCTGAAAATTGTCATGAAATACAATTTTCAGGTCAAATTATTTCCACCTAATTTTTTTTTTTTATATATATTGTTTAATTTTCTTTAAATATATGCTAATGTATTTCACATTTTCAAATTTGAACTCAATCCATTGGATAATAAAAAAGATATAGGCCTTTATGTACTTTTCAGGACATTTCAGGTAAATTTTCAGGACATTAATGTAACCCTTTTTATTATTCAAAACGTTCGAACATCATGAAAAAAAGTCAATATGATTAATTATAATCTATATAGTTAACATAAAAAAATATGTGTTATCTGTGATAATATTCCATGACCAATTCAAACAAAGCAGTACACGCACTTCGTTATTATATACTTTAATTACCTAGACTGGTTCCCTGTCGAAAATGAAAGATGAGAGAACCAATCTATAACATTACCATGTTTCTTAACCGTTCCTTTTTACTATACTGAACAACAAAGGCAGCACCATTGTTTACATCTTGGTAGAATATTGAGAATAGCACTCTGACCATTACACCACCGATGTGGTTGTCTGGTATCGCACTGGAGAAGAGCAATCTGACCATTACACCACCGATGTGGTTGTCTGGTATCGCACTCGAGAAGAGCACTCTGACCATTACACCACCGATGTGGTTGTCTGGTATCGCACTCGAGAATAGCACTCTGACCATTACACCACCGATGTGGTTGTCTGGTATCGCACTCGAGAAGAGCACCCTGACCATTACACCACCGATGTGGTTGTCTGGTATCGCACTCAAGAATAGCACTCTGACCATTACACCACCGATGTGGTTGTCTGGTATCGCACTCGAGAAGAGCACCCTGACCATTACACCACCGATGTGGTTGTCTGGTATCGCACTCAAGAACAGCACTCTGACCATTACACCACCGATGTGGTTGTCTGGTATCGCACTCGAGAAGAGCACCCTGACCATTACACCACCGATGTGGTTGTCTGGTATCGCACTCAAGAACAGCACTCTGACCATTACACCACCGATGTGGTTGTCTGGTATCGCACTCGAGAAGAGCACTCTGAACATTACACCACCGATGTGGTTATCTGGTATGAACTGAAATTAAATAAATATACATGTAGATATCACGGAGATATCATATAATGAAAAATAAATATGCAATAGTAATTGACAATCAGATAATGGAAAAAAATAATTTCCCCATTTCCATTTTTCTAATATTTAGAAAAAAAAGGTCTTTTCATATACGGTTTTGATGGTGTAATGATTTGCGTACTCGTCTCGAGTGTGGTAAAGCGTCTGTTCAAGCCCCAGACAGGGTCAAACCAAAGAATATAAAATTGGCATTTGCTGCCAAGCAGACAACAATAAAGAGTAAGAGCAAAGACCGGTTGACTCGGAATCAGGAATAATTGTTCGAGTGAAGCGATGTCTACTTGCGGACTGTTGTTTCAATGAGCTAGCAATATACAAATCTGACTAAGCGTGTTTTTCTAGTACAAAGCGTTCATCATTATCATCTCATCTATCATCGAATGTAACTTGCTCCCGCCACGATATAGCTGATAAATTGCTCATTTGGCGTTAATCTACAACAATCACTCATTCCCTCACTCTAAAATACCTCAAAGCGCCCCTGCCTCTCATTAAAAAAAAAAGACGAAAAAAAGACAAAAAAAGGAGAACTTCAACACATTTAATTGATTGATTATTACGTAATGCCCAGTGAACAACATTTCATCTATTTCCAGGACGAGAACACGTTCAATAATAAATTTAGAAAAAAAAGTGCATAGAAATGAGGAAAGAGATGGTTCAACTGAGTAAATGGTCTTTGACTGCCTCTGAAAATGCACGGGGAGTTGCGGGTAGTACGATAAATTTAGTCTTTTGTAGCGGCTACATTTGATTGAAATATCAGGGGGTAGGGATTATGGTGTTTAACGCTACTTTCAACAATATTTCAGTTATATAATGGCGGTCAGTTTTATTGGTGGAGGGAAACCGGAGGACCCGGAGAAAACCACCGACCTGTCGCAAATCTCGATTGAAATATCAGTAAACAGAAATAACATACTAATATATAATAATATTTTGTATGAAATATATCGTGACATTTAAACATACAGGATTAAATAATTTTCTACAGCGAAGGTCATCATTAAAAATAAAGATCGTGTACTGCTTAAAAGTGAAAAAGAGAAATCAATATATGATCTATAGTCGAAATTATTTAACCTAAAGATCAATCGCCTTCAGACCCAGGTAACCTTATCGGGTTTAGTCCTATTTAGGTCCTTTGGTGTACTTGCATTCAAATATTTTGCGACCGATCTTAGATTTACAACTTTTTGTGAAATCGACCACAGATATCTACGTTCTTATTTATTAATAATAATAGTGTACTTAATTATTATACATTCTTTGTAGAAAATATATGAGAATGTCGTTTATATGAAATCTCATGCTCTATTTTATTCACGCCACGATATAGCTGAAATACTGTTTAAGTTGGCGTTAAGCACCAATCAATAAACCAATCTATTTCAGTCCGTCTTTAATTCTGATCACAAGTTTTCGAGAAAAAAGTCTCGATCCGAAATCTTGATTTTCTCTATTATCTACGATGGTGTCATAGTTAGCCTGCTGGCCTCGAGTTGGGTAGATCGTGGCTCCAATACTCAATTAGATCAATCTAAAGACAAACAAAAATATAAGTAAATGCTTCTTCTGGTAATTATATAAGCAGGCAGCATAAAGGAGGAAGAATGAAATAGAGGTCGGTTCGTAATCAGAATAATATATCGAAGTGAAACGCATACAAAGTTAGCAATAAATAAACCCAGCTCAGCGTTTTGGTCCAGTACAAAACACACATCATCATCATTATTATGTTCTGCTCGTGATACTCAATAATTTTACAACAATAAATCAAAAATATATTATTCTCCATTGTAAGAATATATTGAGAATAGAAAAAAAGTTTGAAGATACCAAAAAGGACAAAAAGACAAACAACGATCTACAAAACATACACATAAAACTAAAGATCGAGTAACACGAACCTCACTAAAAACCGGGGGTGAATAACCTTCATCAGGTACGGTCTAAGTCGAAAGGTTGGAATATCAAATAATTTCAAAAGTTTTGGGAGCAAGTAATTATCATATTTTATTTTCTATGTATATATGAATACAAATACTATACAGTTTTCATTATTTAACTATTAAACATTGTATTTTCGTATTGAATAAAATGTTAATATGTACCCCAAAAAAATAGCATTCGTAATATTGCCAGATTGAAATACATTTTAAAATTTTCTAATCTAATATTTAATTTTCCTTACCAAAAAGAGCAGAAAATTTCATAATAAAAACTTATTATATTCAATAGTTACTTGTTAAAGTCGTTCATCCCGATTTGAGTAAATATAACATTAAAGCTTTGAAAATGGTATTTAAACCCACACAATCAATACAAAAAATGTAAAAATGTGGTCCTACTGCTTTCAAAAGCTGAAAAGCAAACTTTAAATTATAAAAAGTACACAATAATTAATTATTAAGTCTACACCGGTGGAATGAAGCTGTTCGTAGTTACTTATCTTGTATGGATAACACAATGTGAATCGTTCTTAAGATGTCCTTCGGATCTAGATTCACAGTATAAAGGTATTGTACTCACTTCTTATTATGCATTATACGTTGCACAAATATGTTCTATTGTCACTGCACTTGTGTTTGATTCATTGATTACTGATAACCTTGAAATAAATAATTCATTTTGGTAAATTCTAAGGGGCTCAACATGCTATGTCGTAAAGAAAAGAAAGTTTACCTCCAGTTGTTTGTAAGGGGGCTTATGACTTATTTACATTATTTGTGTTTGCTTACGTATAGTGGTGTCCAATACATATTGTGTTGTGTTTTTGTTTTGAGTTTTCTTCGTCTTGTGTGCTCTATGTTCCAGGTTTCTTTGGATTGTTCATTTGTGATTGTCCCGTCGATATTTTCTAACGTTTATTTGATAGACAGTGAAGATCAACAGTACCAAATCGCAGATAGAGAATAAAATAAAAATAAAATGTATTATTTTTTTTTAAACAATATATGTTCTGTTAAAAATATAATTTCATTTTCTACGACAAACGCCATGACTTCACCTCTCCAATAAAGTGGCGATATTTCAGTAGCATCAGAATCTTGAGTTTACATTTCACAACTCATTCGTTATTTTTAAACTTTGTGTCCAATACAGTAAATTTCTGGACAGAATTCAGCTTCTGGCGCAAAAGTTACCCAAACAAGGCTGCATTGCTCTCAGATTAGATTTCTACGGTCGTCATCGCGAACTGGTTGACCTTTACGAAATATCGATTTCTCAAATGGCCATGGATCTATTCTCTTTTCCGTAGACTTCTTCATTCCTCTATCACCGACTAGACTTTTCGGACTTCAATATGAGTAACACAGAGGGTGTCTTATAAGAAAAAAGAACTGCTTGTCATTCGGAAGCCCTTTGTGTGGTTCGTGTTGCTCATCGTTTGATTTTCTCTGTGTTCCTTCTGTTTCTTGTTCCCAAAGCTGCATGAATGTCTAGACTGGCTATTCTTGATTTGTCCGTACGACTTTCTCTAACGGTTATTTCTGCATGTTTCCATTCATTCACGGTATTGTTTTGATGAGTTTTGTTCTGCAAAATATGATAATTATATTTCGACTTAATATACCAACAATTCCTTATTCTCAAAAGCCGTGATTATTACAGACAAAAGCATGCAAGACCGATGTCATCATGATTGCAATAAATTCTCCCTGCTAATCTTATATGCATGTCAAATATCTACTTTGTATTCGATCTCGAAGGGAAAAAAACAACAAAACTATCATAGAATATTTAACCAAACATAGCAATCATGACTTCTATAATTTACCGATACTCTAGAATAGGTTTGGTTTGGTTTATGGTGTTTAACGCCACTTTCAACAATATTCATTTATCTAGTGGTGGTCAGTTTTATTAGTGGAGTACCCGGTGAAAACCACCGACCTGCCGCAAGTTACTGGCAAACTTTATCACATAAAGTTGTATCGTGTAGACCTTGCCATGAGCGAAATTCACGCTCACAGCATTAGTGTTGATAGACACTTATTGCACAGATAGTTGTAAATCCAACTACAATACGATCAAGACCACGACATCTCCACTCTTGAGTAAGTTAAAATACATATTCCTTAAAACAAGCTGAGCCGTGACAGAAAATAATGGATGTCTTACACAGCGATATATCTATGAAATAAGTATGCCCATAAAAAAATCCACTATTTTGTTTCCTGTTCTTTTAATCTGTATTTTGAGATTGATAAATAATTCAAAATAATTCCACTGTTTTATAGCAAACGTCAATGTTGACGTAACAGAAGGAAGAAGGACGAGAAGGTCAACAGATAATAGCTTTCATCCACAGTCATATGACCTTGACATTCAGGTTGACGGGTCAATAGTTCAACTTCATTTAATCAGGAATGATGAACTCCATACAAGCGTTCCAACATTATCGTTGGATAGAGGTGATCTTACAGAACAGGTGTATGGCGACACAGAAGTAAGCTTTGTAAATTGTAAAACAGTGGTTGAAAAAAATTCAGAGGTCAACGGAGTAATACAAATGATGTTCTTGAACTACTTCATACTCAAGTCCTATTTCTATTTTCTTGCATCTTATTTAATTTTTTCTGCAATCAACACTAAATGTTGTGCATGTATTGCTGTTTGCCATCCCATAATCTGACCGCGAGGTCCTCAATGAAAATGCATATAAATTGCAATATCTGGTTTCATATATATATTTCGAACGTCACGATGTGTGAAATAATATTTCTCCCATTAAAATCCACAATTCAATATAAAACAGGTGTTAGGGGAAATTAATAGACAATCCAAAACACATGCAACATTGGGATCATTCCACAACACATAAACAAAAAATACAACACAGAAAACTAAAAAGATGAGCTACAGGAAACAGCCAAAAAACTGGGGAGGTAAGGCAAGTGATCGTCTGTGAAGTGTAGGCTGTTCTTGTAAGGCAATGTTTTATTTCATTTTCAGGAATCCATTTTCTACCAAGACATACATCTTGGTGCTGCCTTTGTTGTGCAATATGACAAACAACTCTCAAGGAACATGGTACGTATGTTTATCCTATTCACCACACAACTGCTATATATTTATTATAATTCGGAATCAAAACAATATCGGCATTTTACAAGAGGAAAGAGTGGTTTCCATGGAAACAGAGTAATGTGTTGGAGTAGAGCGACGCGTGCGTCTACTCGCGAACTATTGTTTCAGGGAGCTAGCACTGCACAAATACAGCTAAGAGTTTGATCTATTACAGAGCGGATTTCATTTTGTCGAATATAACTTGTCCTCGCCATCATATAACTGACAAATTGTTCATTTGGCGTTAAACAACATTCGCTCTCTCACTAAGCATCTGCATCCGCATCCACATCCGCATCCGCATCCATCAGAGTGTCAACTTTACATCTGCAAGATTTATTGTATGCTAACTTGTTCTTATCATCAAATACTAGATAGAATACTGCTCATTTGACGTTAAGCAACAACCAATCAAGCAACGGATACATATATAAGCATACCTTCATACAAATGATGCATATGAAAGTTAAGCAAATGGTTTTTTTTTCTCGCGATATGACGATTTCAAGAAAAAAGCAATATACATGTGCTGAAGTTTTCTTCCTTATAATGACGGTATTGTAAATATATATCTCGTCAATGGCGCTAAAGCCGAAAGGCTCTAACTATAAGCAAAAAGTAAAATAGTATATTGAAGTGACACATAACATAAACACATATTGGATAATACAGGGCACACAACATGGAAGCTTAAGCGTAAACAGGCGCATTTACAAAACACGGCGACTTTTTAAACAAAAATAGCACATTGGAGTGCACAGGATACACAAAAGTTAATAAACGTTAAAATCATATTATGTCATATACGACGCCTAAACGCAGGCGAGTTTAAATTGAACATGCAAATTATTGCAATTTTCTACCAGTTTAATAGAATGCATGGAGTTTTATAAAACACATATGTTTAGTCTTCTAGTACGCTAAGCAAACACTAGAGCATTAAAAACTCGTTATATGACATATTGTAATGTATGACGCTTTTTAATACATGCAGACTCCTTCATTTTAATATGCTATTTTTTTTGCTATGTTGGTTTATAATTAATTTATATACATGTATTGTCAAAAAATGAATTTGATTTTATATTCTGAATTTAATAAAGCAATTTTTGGTCATAAATGTTTAAAACCTACACATGAAATTATACTACTCGGTAATGCTGTTTTTATGTACTTGTAATATACATATATTACACATCACAATATTGACAATTTATGATTTATGAAAAAGAAAACTTTATGAATGAACTAACTTTATGATATCATATATACATATAAACTACTAAAAGACTAATTTGCATACCGCTGATTACTCAGCAGTCCAATATAAAAAATATTGAATGGACATAGAAAGCTCATTAAAAAAATACCATGACTATTTTTAATAATTATTTTGATAAAAAGTTTTAAATATATGCCCCAAAGATTTTAAGATGATTTGGCTTTCCAATCTTTAGGCTTTGCATGAAGGTTATTCCAGAAGTACGTCGTGCACACTGAATTGTATATCTACGCTTGTATTCCAAATCCATGGCTCCTTTATCCATATCAATTTGCAATATACTTTCTTAAAATACAGACGAATTGAATTAACTTCCAGAACGAAAAATATTTCACTAAAGCGACCGGCATATTCATGATGACTTCCAATACATGTTATACCTCAGGGCCCGGGTGGCTCAATGAGTTAGGTAGTTGAATTACCTAACAACTCATACAAGCCTATCACCAATACGGCGTGAGTTCGCTCCCGGCTTTGTAAATTTCAAGAAAGGGTGAACTCGACTTGCAGTCGCAAGTGATATAGTTTACAAGTTGCTTGACCATGGTCGATGGTTCTCTGTGGGTACTTCCACCACTAAAACTGGTCGACATGATATAGCTGAAATATTGCTGAAAGTGGCGTTCAACACAATAAATCAAATCATTAATATAAACATACTGCCTTTTATTGAGGGTGTTACGATAGATTACCACACTCAGAAAAAATATCACCCTCGACTTCGTCTCGGGTGATATTTTTTCTTCTGTGGTAATCTACCGTAACACCCTCAACCAAAGTAAGTATGTGTTATATTATACTGAATGCCCTTCGGTGAGTGGTATTACGGAGGGTGGTATTGCGGGATGTGGTATATCCTTGCAATACCACCCCCTGAAAAGTTAGAGAAAAATACCACATCTACATTTAGCAATGAAATTGCCGAATTATCAAAGAAATTTGCATAAAGTATAATATATCATGTTATACCTCACTCGTCCGAAGCTCAGAAGTATAATCCGTATCACTTGTGTTGATGATCAGTTACGTTTGTTAAATTGCTGCATGTGCATTCTAGTTACGTCAATGTATTGGTAATGTATACATTTCGTCCTTTGATCTTACTTAGGGATATCATTAATACCATCTCTGAAAATGAAACTCATCGGTTCGTTTGACGTCAAACAAATGATGTCGATTTCGATAGCAAAACTACTGTCAGTTTGGAAGATCTGAACATACATAATCACTACCATCACAACTCGTCCAATGGACACGCTTCTATTTGATCGACAATGTCTGTTTCGACTTTCATAATGTTCATTACTCTATGTGTATGTATTATTGGTTTATTTCATTATTTTTCTGCAGTTGGTATATCATTTTTTTGCATTTTATTTTTAGTTTGGAACATTTAACACAGCAGAAGGCGGGTATATACTCCAGACGAAAAATATAAGTAATTCATCAATAAACCGGGGTTTTAACCAGTTTGAAATTATTAAAGAGAAACAACAACGAGTGGAATTTGATGATTTTATCCCTCATGGTTAGTAGTTTATGAAAGTAAATGCTAATTTTCTTGTTCTTTCTTAAAATCAACTATTTTGATTTCAGCTTAATTATTCAGAGAGTGAGTAAGTGAGTTATTATAATTTAAATTATATCATACCTAATAACAAGGGAAAAAGGGAAAAAAAAGGAAAACAAACTTTTTTTGTATGATACATATTAAAAAAAAAAAAGAAAAGAAAGGGAAAAATCTTTTTTGTTTTGTTTGTATGATTCTGCTATTAATATACATGTGTTTATGCTTGGTAATTAAGATGAATTGCATGTATACAGGATGGATAGATTGCTCTATGTCTTATGCAAATTGTTTTCTAATTGTTCCATCTTGTTGTTGGAGAGGATTTGCATAGGCATAGCCTGTTATCCAATCCTATTGATTTATCAATAAAATATATGAAATGAAATGAAGTGAGTGATTGTTGTTTAACTCTAAAAAGGCAATATTTCAGTTATATCATGACGAGAACAAATTGCATTCGACGAGATGATAATGATGTCCGCTTTGTACCAGACCAACAACCTTAGTTTGATGTTTATTGTTCTAGCTCAATGAAACAGCATTGAGCGCCACTCAGACACATTTTCCTGATTCCGAGCCAACCAATCTTTGCTCTTTCTTCTTATTACTGCATGCTTAGCGGAGAAGCAAAAATACAAATTGCATAGTCGTTGGCTTGAACAGAACTAGTGCTCGAACTTGCATATTCAGATGCACTAGAATAAAGCTGAAATACTAAGCAAACAGAACAAAGAATAAGACATTGGACATTTTAATTATCTTAGATTCGATATGATTAAAATCACATCTCTAACTTATTGTAATTGTTAATGTGTCGCGGCGTGTGAGATCTGAAGAAAATCATATTAGCTTCCATGCTTGATACCTTATATTGTAAGGTATTATAAAGTTAGCATAACAACATGACACTATACAAATAGATACAGATGAAAGTACTACACTTTATTAGAAAATAATTTAACAATATTAGGTGTAGCTGTAATATATATGTAGCCATTGAATAAACACCTGCCAATTTATTCATTCGATAGAAATATGATAATAAAAACAGTAGGAAAGAAAGTTTATTTGAAAGCAGTGTACATGATGTGTTGTTGTTTATATATTCGAACACTTTTCTGCATCACCAGCTTTCAAAAGAAATGTATTTACGTAATAAAATAAAATCCGCCTACGTCTGCAATTATTTAACAGATTACAGTTTGATAAACGTATGAAATATAAAATTGTTAATAAGTAGAGGTTATTTTTTTGACAAAAAAAAAAAAAAAAAAAAAGAAAAGAAACAATGTCCCATCCCAACATTATTTCATCTTTTAATTATGTATCACTGTAACTCATATTTAAATGGCATGATGATGTGTGTTTACACGTATTTTGATGAAATATCCCAAGTCAAAAATGGCCATAACTCCTTAAAATTATCTGATCTGAATATCATAATGATATGCGAATCTTGATATGGCAATAAGCAAGCATGCAAAATTTTGTTAAAGAAAATTCCATTTAAAATGTAGTATTTGCGCACATATTTGTTTTTCGATGAAATATTCTAAGTAAAAATGACGAAAAACAATCTGATCGAACTGCCGTAGCGATATGCAAATCTTCGTATAGTAATACGGAAGGACGCACAGTTTAGAGTATGCACGTGCAAATCTTGTGACAAACGGCAGAATATGTCCGCACCCATCATGAAAGACGACACAATTTAAATTAAGACACACATTTTATTGATAACCGTATTTGATCTAAATGTAAACAAACGTCAATTATTGATTTATACTATATCAATGCTAATTATAGTCGCATGCTTTATAATGCAATGAAATAGTTTGGGATAGTGTTTAGACCCTTTGGTTATCTAGCTGCAAACACTTTTGAATTACAGTCAAACCTGCCTTAATGAACACCTCTAAATAGCAAATCACTGTCTATAAAGAGCAGTCTCATATTTGTCATAAATGAATCGTGCATATAAATTATATGTCTAAGATTTTCATTTCTGATATACTGTTGAAAGTGGCGTTAAGCCCCATAACCATTACCCATTATAATTTTGAAGAAATGGAAGTGACATCTACCATTGAACTGAACGTATATTCCTTCTTCTACATTTGTCATTTTCTCAACGGAAATAGTAAAATTGATGGTTTACATGAACAAAGACATATTATATATACAATATTGGTGTATTGACGGTAAATATAGAATTTATGCGGCGAGGCTTAGACACGAGGGAAAGAACGACCTTTAGCGAGTCTTTCCACCCGTTTCGTGCCGAGCCACATACATTCTATATTTACCGTCAATGCACCAATATTGTATTTATCCTGCAATAAAATTTGCAAAAAACTGTTATTTAATTCAATAATAAAATAAAAAGATAACGGAAACCCCATTGATACCTCAATAGTAGTTCCGGTAAGGGGCGTGGCTTAATATCTTTATTAGGCTAGTGTGAAAAGTGTTATTATGACAGGGGTGTGGCTTATTAACTTTATTAAGCTAATGTGAAAAGTGTTATTATGACAGGGGTGTGGCTTAATAGCTTTATTAGGCTAATGTGAAAAGTGTTATTATGACAGGGGTGTGGCTTAATAACTTTAATAGGCTAATGTGAAAAGGTGTTATTATGACAGGGGTGTGGCTTAATCGGTTTATTAGGCTAATGTGAAAAGTGTTATTATGACAGGGGTGTGGCTTAACAGCTTTATTAGGCTAATGTGAAAGGTGTTATTATGAAACTGTCATAATAAAGCAACAGTTTATTTCAACCCATTTATTATGACAAAAATAACCCAATTGCAGGATAAAATATTATCATAACCGTATTATTTGTCAACGAGACAGAAAGTCTACAAGTAAATGAATAATGTTATCACACGTATCGGATGATACAACTTGCCTATAGTCGAACTATGCAATAGTTCATGCCATTTATACCAATCAAAATGGGATAATAAATAGTCTCAATTATGTTGAATATGTGCATAAATAGTCCTTAAATAAACGTTAGAGAAAACCGAAGAGGCACTCAAAGATTAACAATACAGAGAAACTAGCAACACATGGTAAACAAGACGAAGAAAAACAAAACAAACAAACAACACAATATGTGTTGAACACCACTATGCGCATATATTTTACTCCTCCCATATTATCTGAATTCTAAGAATGTTCTTCAATTGACATTTATAGGCGAACATTTGAAAATAGGTCAACACAGAAGACACAAGAGAGCAACTGGAGCTCACCAAATTGAATTGTTGATTGTCTGTGATTACTCCGTATATAAATAGTAAGTAATTTTTATAAATTATGTTATCACATCCGTATTGCTATATAGACATTTTGATGCCTCTGTGCATTTTACTCTCCTGTGGAAAACACCAATATGACCGCAGCATTTTACTAAAACCTATAAAGCCTATAAATTTAGCTTAACTCCGCCACATTTTATTCAAGTGCCTGTACCAAGCGAGGGTAGTTAAAAGCAGCGAGTTTTTGGTTTAAAAAGTACACTTTATAGTCACCGGTCATGTATATGTATGCTAGGTGTATTTTGCCTATTTGTACGATTTTTAGTTTGGATTTTGAAGTTGTTCTGCCGATATAATACTTTTTTTTTCATTTTTCACTCTATTATGAAGTATACAAAACTCTTTTTGATTGACGGAATACATATTAATTTGCATATGATTCATGATTATTGAAGTTGAACCCGTGGTCGAGATGTTATGGTAGTTAGATTAGCATCTACCAATGAAATTATCTCCTACCACAACTAATATTGTGTTAGATTCCCGCCAATGACGAGTTGCAAATTGTGTTATTAAAAGTGGCAGTGATTTGCAGCAGGCTACGTAGTATTCTACGGGTGGGTTTTCTAGCAATAATAAAACTGACCACTATAATCTTGACTAAAATATTGTTGAAAGTGGTGTTGAACACCTATAACCGAACATCATTCATTGCGTTGATGCTTTGTACATGTTATGGTATGAGGATTCCCAACACATCTGCGATATTGATCGATATTCATATATTCGGCACAACTATGATAACATGGCACCATTTATGTCTCTGGATCTCAAATGAGATCGAGATGTGAGTGCCAAAAAATGTAATAAATGACAATCGAAAGTGATGAATAATAATCACTCCGACCCATTTTCGACTTGAGCGGCTCTTAAGATGGGGCTATGGGTGTTTAACGCCACTTTTAACAATATTTCAGCTATATCGTGGTGGTCAGATTTATTGCTGGAGGAAACCGGAGGGCCCGGAGAAAACCATCGACATGTCGCAAGTCACTGACAAGCTGTATCACATAATGTCGTATATAGTACACCACGCATTCGAACTCACAATTTTAGTGGTGGTAGGTACTGATTGCATGGGTAGTTGCAAATCCACCATACGATCACGATCACGACGGTACCTACATATATTCGTCAAACACTATGAAAACATTTTCTATGGTTCTGGATTTCAAAGCGATCGAAATATGCGTCCGAAACATTTTAATACATGACAATCAAGAGTGACGAATATAACATTTTCAATTTGGCCTGCTTTTAAAATGGGTACAATAATATGTTGCAATTAATTGTAATAAATTGTATTATTTTTGTCAACTGTTTATGTCTAGCACCACTGAAAAAGGTATGGACAATGACACGTATCCGGTACACTGCAATTAATAATGATATATCTGATTGTTATCAGAAACTTAATAAGATACAGCAGTGTGGTTCCTATGGAAAGGACAACGTGCTTATTTAATATGAGTTAACAGTGACTATACTCTAATTTACCATCGTAAGAAATATGTGGATGCGTCTGTTTGTGAGTTGATTAAGGTTCCCATACGACATTATTGGAATAATTGAAAGAAATTACAAAGGGTATGGACAGTTTGAAGATACAAAAGATATAATCAGAAGTGGTAGAGATACAGAGAGACAATACAATGACCTTAGACAAAAACGCGAAAAGAAAAATACTATGGTCCACAGAACACTACACAGAAAAGTAATGATTGAGCAACGCGAGCACTAAAAATGCGGAGGTGAACTCAGGTGTTCCTGCGCAGTTCCTACTCCGGTAGTGATACTCGTCTTTCAGGAGGGGAAGGTAGTTCACTGGTAGCACCCGTCGCATTAAGGTTATTCAAACGCTTTATATACATTTATTTTAGTTGGTATGACAAGAGTACTAAGTTAACATCAAATGAGAAAGAAACAGAAGCTTTGGTGTCGGTTCGTCAGTTTTATGCCTTTATTATAAATGGGGTAAGTCACAGAAAAATGCGGAAGCAATTTACTATTAATATTCAAGCTTTTTTTCTATCTCATCAATTCTTTTATTTAATTCGTATATAATTTTTTTTTATAAACGTTTACATTTTTTGTCTTCTGTTCAGATAAATAATATGATTTATATATTGAAAAACCGAGAATTCTGATAAAATAATTAACACCATAATAATTATTTAAATTTGTACCAGCTGATTAATTCTCTGGCTAATCAGTGGAGTGTAACAGGGTACATCAAGAGAAGCTTGGACTCTTGATTAGATTTGTAACAAGCAAGAATTCAGAATAAATAAAATTATTATGTTGTTAAAAAAAAAATATTCATGCTTATTTATATATTTTAGTATTACTTGATTATGATAATTTCGTCATCAATATTTATGTATTCTCAACTGGTTGATAAGAGTGCACTTGCCATTTTCAAGGCTAGGATTGCTTTGGATTTTTTGCAATGTACAAAGTTGTGTTCCTAACTTTCGTTGCAACCAACAATGTTTTAATGTATAGTTTAAACAAATAAATTGCAACAATTTGATGACTCATTTATATTTAAAAAAATCCTCCTTATTCGTAATTCTGTTATTTTTCTTAGATGGATGCAATGTACAAAAATATACAGACGTCATCATATACAATATCTGTTGTATTTGCCGGCATAATTATTTCAAAAGTAAGTGAATAAAAGATAAATAGTTGATCATAATACAAAATGATGTTTTAAACCAATCCAATAAAACTATTGAAAAGATATCACAGTGTATAACCGGACAATTTCAGCTACAGTGTTCAAATAGGGCACTGTTATTTGATCAGAAATATAAATGACATACCTTTGCAGTATTTCTTTTATCTTTGTTGCTTCGGTTGATCCACTTTCAAAGAATAAATCACGGAGTGAACATCCAAAAATGTCGACATTTCTGCAAGCAACTAACCTTACCTGGTCGGTCAGTACAGCAACTTCCGTTTTTCAAAACTGTCCGGTTATACACTGTGGATATGATCAAACATAGGGCATCAACGATGCACATCATGTAAAAAAAGAAGAATATACTAAAAGTTATAAGGGGCCGTCGTGGTGGTGATCGCATGGTAGGTTGGATTTACAACTACCTCTACAATCAGTGCCTATCACCACTAATGTTGTGTGTTCGAATTCCGTTCATGGCGAGGTGTACTCGATACAACATTATGCGATAACGTGTGTCAGTGACTTGCGGCAGGTCGGTAGGTTCTCACGGTACTCAGGTTTCCTCCACCAATAAAGCTGTCTGCCATGAAATACCTTAAATATTGTTGAAAGAAGCGCTAAAAACTATAACCATTGCCACTAACAGTCATATCAATAGAAAAACAATGTCTCCCTTCGATAATCTAGATGTATGCATGCAACTATGATTCATCGTTTGTGTAATAAATATATACTTTAAACATATAACAAAAGAGGTCCTCATAATTCTATTGTAGAGTCCAGCAGATGCCACCTGGACTGAAACGATCAAAAATACAGCAGTTTCTCCAAATCAAGTTGATTCAACCAAAGGTTTAGATAACTTCAGAACATGGATTCAAGCTAATACCGGTTTACCAGGCAATGATCATGCCATGCTTTTCACAAAGTAGGTTTTTATATTGTATACAAATATTTATCATACGCTCGTGATATTGTAGCATTCAAATTGCATTGACTAGTTATTTAGAGATAAAATGTAAATATATACACATAATACTAACTTATAGCACATGACATATATGTATGAAGTACATATATTTTTACTCATTTTGACAATCATGTTTGGGGTTTTGGTATATTTTGAAATTCGCAAATACGAATTTATCAGCAGTATTTTCTCGTCAGTGTGAGGAGCGGAATTTAGTGGATATGGATACTGTTGTATTCAAGTTTACATTTTTTGTTAAAACAGTTATAGTCTATCTTTGTTTCATGCATAAATATATGTAAGTAAGAAAGGATATGGAGGTACACGAATATAAGATATTTTCCAACATTGCACTTAGACGTAAATTAAAGTAAAGGAACTTCACATTTATCTCTGTTCTACTGAATAAATATTTAGTTTTGGCGCAAAATCTGAATCTTTCTATCATGTAAAAACCGAGATATATGATGTCAAATGTCCATTGTAATATGTTAAGATGTTTACTATTAATGTAGAAGAACAAGACCCCTGGAAATGTGATTTCATACATACTCAGTCAGCAGAATTGAATTATATAGTTATATACTAAGATCGATAGTTTGTCAGGGGTCAGGGGGGGGGAGGGGGGTGGGGGGGGAGTAACGCCACTTTCAGTTAAGAGGTCAGTTGATGAAAGCAGTACCCGTTGAAAATTCAATGAAAATATTTATCACATAAATGTGCATCGACTATGCCTCGCCATGTGCGGAGATCATACTACCAGCTTAATTGTTGATTATTATAGGTATGATCTGACGTCATCTGGTTCAACAGGAAATGCTGGTGAGTGTTTTTTAATTTGTTTTTCAATATTATACAGATTGTCGACAATCATATCATTCAACACATGAAAATAAACCTCAGCAAAGTACAAATCTTGTGGTTAATCTTAAACTCAAAGAAATAAAATAATAAAAAAAGGCCGATGGAAAAGAGGTAAATATGATTCTAACATTGTTAATAACTAGACCAGCAACGGCAAAACATATTAATAAAAACACAAACAATTAAAATAAAAAACAAAAAAGCACTGCATAAATTAGTTTCAACTCGAAATCAACACACACTTTCACTTAAAAAACGACGAAAAAACAGTAACACTATACATGTATATTTATCAATGGTTAAGTTTGATATCTATTTATAGATATCCAAAGAAATTGATTGATTGATTGATATTTGGTGTTTAGCGTCACTTTCAGCAATACTTCAGCTATACCATGGCGACCAGTTTTAGTGATGGAAGAAGCCAGAGTATCCGGTGAGAACCACCGATCATGGGCAAGCAGCTAGTAAGCTATCAGTTGCGGCTGCGAGTCGAGTGCACCTTTTTTGTAACTTACAAAGCCGGGTGCGAACCCACGCCATGTTGGTGATAGACTTGTATGAATTGTTAGGTTATCCAACTACCTAACTCATAGAGCCACCCGGGCCCTTCCAAAGAAATTAATGGTCACAGTGTGAGATTACAATAGACATGTTACAATTATGACAATTAAATTTTCGCGCTTATATAACATTTAAAATGAAAAGTACATGTATAAAAAAAAGAAAAAGTATTTAGTTACTTCAATAATTGAATTTAGTAAAAGCAGTGATCTATAATTAAGCATAATAAACATTAGAGAATTCCGAAGATGCAATCACAAATGGACAATCCAGAGAAACTGGCTACATAAGGTACTTAAGACGAAGACAAACAAAACAAAAACAAAACACAATATGTGTTGGACACCACCATACGCAAGCAAACACCAATAACGTAAATAAGACGTGACCACTCTTACAAGCAATTGGAGATACAGTACGGACCGAATATCGTTTTTACGCGGAAATCGTAACGGACATCCAAACACGGAACTCAGAACGTAACGACACAAGAGGACAACACAAAAAATACTAGGAAGATGAGCAACACGGTTTCCACGAAAAAAAACCAGAACAAACAAAAATGAAAAAGGATGGATATTCTGAAACAATATTATATAATAAGTAATAACTTTTCATAACCGGCTGTTGAATACATAATAATACATATGAATATTCATTAGGTCTTGCCTATACTGCTGCAACGTGTACCAGTCGCAGCCAATCAATAGTAGAAGATGGTTTTAACTTTATTATGATAACTACAGCCTCCCACGAACTTGGTCATAGGTAGGTGAACTTTTTCTCATTTTGTATTGTGTTGTTGTCATGAATTATAATCGCCGCGGTCCTGTAATGACTAGCATGCTCGAGTTGAGGACGTGCTACTCATATGACCACACATCAGTGCATAATAAAAATAAATAGTAAACTGTCTGGCTATGAATCAGAATAATGTGTTCTAGTTGGCCCCCAACCGTTTGACTGCTGTTTACTTGAGATAACACTATAAACATTCAAATCGGTGTGTTGATCTTGTACAACACAGTCATCATCACAACCATCTCATAAAACATAACATATAAGCTTTGTTTCTTGTTAACATTGTATTATGATTACATTACTTCCATTTTTCATTGAAATGTTACAATATGATTGGTTATGAAGTGGTCACATTATAAAAGTGATGTCTTACATCCCAATAAAACTCAAACCCGAACTTGCCTCCATGACGACGTCAGATGTAAAAAATCAATGGCGTAGTAATTTCCAACAGTAAATAATCTAACACAAATAAAATTCACAACGAAAAATTCAACTATCTTAAATTCTGGTGTGATTTAAATGTAATTATAAGAATTGAATGCATTTTTTGTAGTTTTACAGGTGTGTAAATGCGTGGACCGAGTCACATTTTTTGTATGAAGCAAAATGTGCCTCGGTCCACGCTTTTACACGCCAATAAAACTACAAAAAAATGCATTCAATTCTTAGATAAAAGTAATAATCTTTTGTGAGAGGATGGAGGGGGACTATGTTGCCATGGGTGATATAAACAACATAAGGAATATATATTCGATTTGTTAATGAAAATACCCATCATAATATCTATTTTAATACAGTTTGAGTGCTGCCCATGATGGTGAAGGAAACGCGTGTTTTTTTTCTGATGCGTATATAATGGCAGCTTCGAGTAGTCCACAACAGAGTACTATAACCGCAGCACATCCTTGGATATTTTCTTCCTGTTCAACATTTTATTTTACCACCTATATTAATGCACTAGATGGGTAAGATTTAATATCTGTTTTTGCATAGATGTACATATTTAGCAAGATGTCAATTATACCATGAGATGTCTTCGTGAACCAAAATGACAACTCAGATATATACATGTATCTGATAATGTGACGTTAAACAGCAATCAATGAATCTTACTGCCCGAGAAAGCCAAATGATGTGGCAACGATTTTCTAGGAGATCTGTCCTATCTGATGTTGAAAATTTCCATATTTATGATTATTGAATTCGTATTTGTGTCTTTTCATTTTCTTAGCAAAACCTAAAACTGGTTTTGCTTATGGCTAGGGTTATGGTGTTTAACGCCACTTATAACACTATTTGAGATATATCGTGGCAGTCAGCTTTAATGGTGGCGGAAACCGTAGAACCCGGTGAAAACCACCGACCTGCCACAATTCACTGACATATTGTATCACATATTGTTGCATCGAGTACACCCGGTCATGAGCGGAATTCGAACTCACAACTTCAGTGTATATATGCATTGATTACATAGGTAGTTGTTAATCCATCTACCATACGATCACGGCCACGACGGTCCGTTTTTGTTTAGGATGCTCAAATCCTTTACACTGCTTAAATAAAAACTATTTTCTATTTTTATTTTGAAGACTCGCGTATATATGACCGATAAGCATTTTTATTTAAAGATAAATGTATTATATCAACAATACACCTTCTATTAAATTGTTTTTTAAAAGTTCGAGAAATCCTTGTTTTTCTTAAATGGTGATTGAAAAACTACAGTGCGTTTGTTGCAGTATAACAATAAAAACCAAAACTGACAAATCACAAATAACATAAGACTCAATTTTTCAATCCCTTCATTTTTTAAGCGCAATTTGATATATCAAGCCGCAATTTACTTTACAATACAATCTTTGAAATGTCGATATTGATTTCTGAATATGAAAACAATATATCATTTTTTCGTTTCTCAGGGCAAGCAATAATTGTATGAAGACAGTCAGTTCCAGCTTCGACCCAACTGCACTGGCACCCTATGACCAAAATCTAGCAGGACAGGTGTATGATGCGGACGCACAATGTGTAAATCTGTACAGCAGTAATTCATACATGTGTAGGGTATGTTTTACTATCAAATCGAGGGACAGTCGTGGTCCTGATTGTATTTAGTTGGAATGTCAACTACAGGTGCAATCAATGCCTATCACCACTAAAGTTGTGTGTTCGAACCCCGTTCATAGTGAGGTGTACTCGATACAACATTATGTGATACAGTTTGTCAGTGACCTGCCGCAGGTCGGTGGTTTTTTCCAGGTACTCCGGTTTCATCCGCCAATAGAACTGACCTCCACGATATAGCTGAAATATTGTTGAAAGTGGCGTATATACTTGTCAAATAAAAACGTAGATATCAAAATGTGTGCACACGGCACGTTGCTAGAATGACCTTCAGCAGGTACGGTCAAACCCAAACTATTTGAAAACCAAATAATTTTAAAATGTTGGAGAACAAGAAAACCAAAGGCCCTAAGCACAACAGCTAAAATCGGCCAAGGTCACGCATGCATGAGGGAAAATGACCTTAGCTTTAATAATAATTACAGTCAGATCTGTATTAAGAGGTCACCTTTGGAACAAAGAAAACATTGCCTTATAAGACAGGTGACCTCTTGAAAAAGGTTCAATTCATATGACATTTTCTATGGCAGGACAAAAAAAGGTGACGTTTTAATACAGGTGACTCCTTAATAGAGGTGACTGCATGGGCAGGTTTGACTGTACATGATTTAGCAATTTCAACGTGATTCATCTGTCGTATATCGTTTACCCGTGTAACAAAAATAAAAAAAAAACTCACACAAAATTATATGCAGGATATATCATATAGCTATTCTCTATGTCGATATCTCCATACTGGACAATAAATTACTAATGTTTTAATCATATAATTGCTATTTAATCTGAAATACTACACATTATAGGGACTTTATAGTAACAACGACTTTTCAACTTTATGTTCTGTTCTGTGGTGTTATGATCCAACCGTTCCAGGCTCGACATGTCGAACTCATATTGCTGGAGAAGGAACTTTGTGTGGTTCTAAAAAGGTAAGCAGCAGTGTATGATTAATGGAGGAATTGTATTGTACATTACAGAATATATCATACATGTATGAACGTAAGCGTTTCCATTTTAAGTGGGCATGATTGGATGGTATTTTCATTTACAACAGTGCTTATTACCACATGCTACTTGTTGTGATTTCAACACCGTTGTTCTGAGGCGCGCCTAAAAATTGTGATACATTACTGAAGTCATTGGTTTCTCTTGGTACTCTGGCCTCTTACACCGATAAATAAGCGTTAGAGAATACCGAAGGTGCAATCAAAAAAGGACAATCCAGAGATACTGACAACATAGGGTACACAAGCCAAAGAAAAACAAAGCAAAACCACCAAACAACTGGAGGTAAAGACGAACCGAACATCGTTTTAATGCGGAACTCGTTACGGACATCACAACAGGAACACAGATGGTAAAGCATATACTAAGACAACATTAAAAAACTAAAAAAATAGAATCACGAACCCACTAAAAAAAAACGTGGATGAACTCAGCTATAATTAAAATAGTGTTGAAAATTGCGTTGAACACTCACAATACCAAATCCATCCTTTGATCTTTACAAGAAGGGTTTTGGATTAAAATTATCTACAGTGCCCCATTGATGATCTACAATGATGCCTACGTCGTTCCCAAGATTATTTCGGCTTCTATCGGGTTTTTTATATAATGTATATGAGGTGACACGTTTGTAACGGTAAAGTTATACATGTAATGTACAACAATGTCACTGTTTTTTCTTCAAAAAGGGCCCAGTTGGCTCAATGAGTGAGATAGCTGAATTACCCAAGAACTCATACAGGCATATCACCAATACGGCGTGGGTTCGCGCCCAGCTTTGTAATTTACAAAAAAGGGTGCACTCGACTCGCAGCCGCAAGTGATAAAGTTTACCAGTTGATTGCCCATGGTCGGTGGTTCTCTCCGGATACTCCAGCTTCTATCACCACTAAGACTGATCGCCATGATATAGCTGAAATATTGCTGAAAGTGGCGTTAAAACACAAACAAAAAATCAAAATCAAATATTTATACTGTTTTCTATATCTTTGCTCGATAATGCAAGTTCTAAGCTTTGTATAGTTTATTTTTTTTGTTTTTATCACAGTGGTGTGTTTCTGGTGTGTGTACCTCTGACGTCAATGCTCCAGCAGGCAATGGTAAATATTGTCCAAAGTAAACGGTCAAGCTGTTGGTAAAATGTTCTTCTTGTATCAAACACCTTTTGACCGTCGTACCTAATGTTCTCTTTGATTTCAAGGAATCTAATCAATGAACGTTTTAGGAATATTTTGTTATTAGATTTCTGCTTTCCTCGTGTATTTTCAAGAAAAGCTTAAAGATACCAAAGTGGTAATTAGAAGCCGTAAATCTCAGAATGAAGACAATGCCAAGGCCAAATGAAATTGGATAAAAGGACAAACAATGCACTAAAAAACTAAAGATCGACAAACACGAACCCACTACAAACCGGGGGTGAACGCAGGTGTTCCTGAAAGGTATGCAGTACCTGCTTCACATGGGGCACCCGTCAAAGTCAGCGAGTAACAAGTTTGCATGCAATGATGTGGTGACAGTATCATAAATAGCACAATACATATGATCCATGTCTATTTCTTCTAGACTATTGAGTGAAGACAGGTTCTATATTCGTTAGAAGTAGACCATTTCTTGCTTTTGATACAAATTATTATGACCAACAGTCTGATCAGTCCCATAAAATTTGCAGACATTGCTATTTTGACGAGTGTTTCGCTTTGATTCAAATTTAATATTTTATCACTAACGCCCTGGGGGAGTGTACATATTATGCATGTAATGTTAGGATTTGGGTTAGGGTTTAACACCACGTTCAACAATATTTCAATTATATCGTGGTGGTCAGTTTTATTGGTGGAGGAAACCAATATACATGGAGAAAACCACAGACCTGCCACTGACAAACGTTATCACATAATGTTGTATCAATTACACCTCGTCATGAACGGGGTTCGAACTCACAACATTAGTGCTGATAGGCACAGATTGCACAGGTAGTTGAAAATCCAATTACCATACGATCACGACCACGATGGCACCAGATTCTTGCAGAAAGGAAAATGGAAATGCTATCAGTTCACTCCAAAGCATTACTGGATTTCTCATTTATCGATAATTTGTACATTTTCACTCTGATCTAACTTAGTGATATTGCAAATATCAACGATTCAAATCTGATACAGTAACGTTGTGCGTTCGAGCCCCACTTGTGGCGAGGTGTACTCGATAAAACTATGTGATGAAAAAGTATATCAGTCACATGCGGCAGATCGATGGTTTCCTCCCGTTTGCTCCACCAATAAAATTTACCGCCAAGATATGATTGAAATATATGTGGTGTTAAACACCAGACATTAACCCCTAACCCTCAAATTATGACATACAAATTTAATTAAGCAATAACTCAGTCTTGACGGGTTCGTACATTATCACTGCGATACCAGTGCCAGTGTCTCTCTCGACAATGAAAACTGCCGTTATCTAATATATGTAGCATTTATATATTCTACACATTTTCTTTATTTAAATTAGATAATTGTTTATATGGTGACAAAAAGGGAGTTATATTTGGTAATGGATGGACCTGTGCTGATATGATTATTAACGGTCCGAACAACTGCAACACCCCAGCTGTGTCCGCGATGTGTTGTGCCTCTTGTGCGCCACCAACTACTGCTCCTATTACAACGCAAGCAGAAACAACTACGACGGACACAACAACTCAACTAGAAACAACAACTCTGGAGGTAACAACAACTCAAGAGGCTACAACAACTCAAGAAGTTACCACTCAAGAGGCTATAGCAACTCAGGGGGTTACAACAATTCAAGCGGATACAACAACTCAGGGGGTTACAACAACTCAAGCGGATACAACAACTCGAGAGGCTACAACAACTGAGGGTGCTACAACAACTGAGAGGGTTACAACAACACAGGGGGTTACAACAATTCAAGCGGATACAACAACTCAGGGGGTTACAACAATTCAAGCGGATACAACAACTCAGGGGGTTACAACAACTCAAGCGGATACAACAACTCAGGGGGTTACAACAACTCAAGCGGATACAACAACTCGAGAGGCTACAACTGAGGGTGTTACAACAACTGAGAGGGTTACAACAACACAGGGGGTTACAACAATTCAGGAGGCTACACCAACTCAAGAGGCTACAACAACTGAGGGTGTTACAACAACTGAGGGGATTACAACAATGCAGAGGGCTACAACAACTCAGGGGGTTACAACAACTCAAGAGGATACACCAACTGAGGGGGTTACAACAGCTCACACAGAAACTGCATCTCAATCACCAGTTACAACTGAGAGAGAGCAAATAACGGAGAAAGTTACTACAACTCAACAGGACACCACAACAACAGATTCGTCGTTCAATGACTCAGAAATGATAGCGGGTAAGTCAAGTCACCTTTTTAGCAAATTTCGTGCAAATTGTAAATATAAGTAAATTTAAACGTACTTGATAACAAACGATTCGCCATATCTTTTCTAATCACGCCAAGGAAGGAACACTTCAGATATACTAGCATTTATTATGTGTATTAACTTACAAACAATACTATATAACCGAATCGGTGGTGTAATAGTTAGCGTGGTCGCCTCGAGTACGACCGATCCCCGATCGGCCCAATCCAAAGACTATAACATTGGTAGTTGTTGCCTCTCTGGTAATTATGCAGCATTAAGCAGAAAAAAATAAAGACTGGTTTGCTCGAAATCAGGATAATGTGTCAAAGTGGGGCGACATGTCTGTCCGCGGACGGTTGTTTCAGTGAGCTGGCACTATAAAAATCGAACTTAGCGTGTTGGTCTAGTACAAAGCCTGACATCACCATCATCTCAATGAAAATTAACTTGTTCTCGCCATGATATAGCTGAACAATTGCTGAGTTTGCGCTAAGCAACAATCACTCACTCACAAACAATAAGATATGTAGGTGCTAATAGGACTTTTCTAATCAACACTATTACATTATGGCTATCACTACTACATTGCAAAAAAAAGCATTGTCATGGTAGACTTGTGACTGTGTTCTTTGTTGTGCATCTTGGGTGATAGTAAGTAATCACCAAGATGAGTAATACGTCTATCACAGTGAATAATAACGCTATGACTCTGACTGCACTGTACCGTCAAATATTACCTATTGCAATTTATTTCTTTTTCAGAATATATATTGATTGGATTTGGTACATCCCTGTGTGCAGTATTTGCATTAGTCATCGTGGTTGGCTGTGTTAGACGACGATTCACAGCACCACCCAGAAAACAACACGATAGAGTAAGTAATCACAAACTGTGTTCATCGTGATAAACACATAGTAGTAACTTCTAGATAAACAGATTTATCAACACAGTTATATGTGAGGATCACCATGCATTTTTTTATTGCGGGTGTGGATTTTGTCCTCTGGATAAAATTGTGGAACTGTTCACACAGTGTGGTATTGGTGTTTTGTTTTCCATTTTATATTTTCACTAAGATGGTGGCGGGGTAAGACCAATAAAAATAGTTAAACAATGCCACTGGTATTAAGTCAGGAGAGTGGGTGGTCATGTTTATGTGTGTTAGGGGCATCATGGTTCTATGATTTTCCAATTGGTTTTTGAAACTTTTCTAGCAGTGAGGTATTTTATTTTGTAAATTCATTTTATTTCAATTAAATACAGTTATGGCATAGATTTCCTTACTGTGTAAAAGTTAGAGTCATCTCATGTATATCGAAGGTGTGGAGCGAGAGGGATGGATGTGCTGTTCTTGTGTGTAATATATAAAACAAAATAATATCATCGATCGGTACGGAAGCATTCTGTGAAAGACAATTTTGATGGTTGCTTCCATGGATCGTGGGTTCTTTATTTTGGTGATTTCATAATTGGCACAAAATAATAATATGGAAATTTTGTATTTCGTCGGACATTATATTTCGTGGTTTTAATGAAACACGAAATCCACGAAAATTGGCCCTTCACGAATTACAAAGCTTTCATATTATGTTTTTTCTTTTAAGAAAGAATGGCTGGTACATTATGCAACCTTTACAGGAAGCTTATAAACAGTAATAAACAGTGGCTACTTATCCAGACTCGATCTTGCCTACTAAATTTTATCATAACTTTATTAGAAAAACCACATACAGGACCGATATTTTGGTCTGGTATTGCTTGCAAGATAACAAAAAAGCTGAAACAATATTTGAATACAGGGGACAATCTAGATGCAAAAAAGACCCCCCCCCAAAAAAAAAAAAACCCAAAAAAACCACTGTAGACATAATGGTAAAATATTTAAATGCTACCAGGAAAACATTGAGTGCACCTTGTGCTCCAGAAGAACATAGAAATCCAGAAGTCCAGAAGTTCTAAGTCACACAGCCAGTTAAGGAAAGATTTCAAGATAATACTGGAACCATGTATGTAGTCAGTTGAAATATTGAGATTTAATATAGATCACACGACTCTCGATGGCGACAATAACTTTTCTGAAACGGGGAATGTTTTTATGTTTGTAAGCCTGACTATGTATTTCTCAAGACAGCAGTATCCCCTTGCATAGTATTTTGTAGAGCATTGCTTTTCTTTTGTCTTCTTTTGACCATTGTATTGTCTGTCCTTCTTCTTTTGGCCATTGCATTGTCTGTCCTTCTTCTTTTGACCATTGTATTGTCTGTCCTTCTTCTTTTGACCATTATATTGTCTGTCCTTCTTCTTTTGACCATTGTATTGTCTGTCCTTCTTCTTTTGACCATTGCATTGTCTGTCCTTCTTCTTTTGACCATTGTATTGTCTGTCCTTCTTCTTTTGACCATTGTATTGTCTGTCCTTCTTCTTTTGACCATTGTATTGTCTGTCCTTCTTCTTTTGACCATTGTATTGTCTGTCCTTCTTCTTTTGACCATTGTATTGTCTGTCCTTCTTCTTTTGACCATTGTATTGTCTGTCCGTCTTCTTTTGACCATTGTATTGTCTGTCCTTCTTCTTTTGACCATTGTATTGTCTGTCCTTCTTCTTTTGACCATTGTATTGTCTGTCCTTCTTCTTTTGACCATTGTATTGTCTGTCCTTCTTCTTTTGACCATTGTATTGTCTGTCCTTCTTCTTTTGACCATTGTATTGTCTGTCCTTCTTTGAATAGATATTATAATGTTACGCTAATTATCATTTGATTCTTGAAATGCAATTTTTTTTGTATCTTTCATACTGTTTCCCGTCTAATAATAAACATTGTTTTTTTTCTTTTACAGGCAGAACTCTATCCATATATGGCAAATGGTAATGTGAATCCTGTAAGCATTTATGACGTGTCAACAGTAAACCGGCCGTCGAACAAATCGAATAAAGGTATACCGTACGATACACATGGAGGCACATTGCATTTTCCCCCTACCTCAAACCTTCCTAAGAGAGGTTACTACAACCAGGGAACAAGTTATTTACACCCTCCTGTACGGTACCCTAAATATAATATTCAAAGCACATTCTCATGGTCGGAAGTGTTACCGAATGGAGGTTATGTGAACAATGGGTTTAAGACAGAGGGATACCAAAACGAAAGGTATCAGAATAGAGGTTTCCAAGACAATATTTATGATAAAGACGATTTCTATTTCGAAAGTGGCAGACATAAGACTGACAATAACAACTTTTACAATGGTGTAGGTAATTACCAGAACAGAACTGAACACCAGAACGTAGCATATAAGAATGGAGGTTTTCAAAACGACAGATACCCAAAATCAATATATCAGATTGGCGCTTATCAAAATGACGGGTACCACAACGAAAGACATACAAACGCAGGATACAAGAACATGATGTATTATTATTAAAATAAGTCACATTTTACGTCGGGCAAATGGTAAATATTTACCACACGAAATTAATCATCTTGTATGCTTTATGGGAAATGAGTTCGTATAACATTAGAGATATGCAAAAAGCTAAACTCGAATACGACGCAATATTGGTACATATACAAATGCTAAACATTAAATAAAAACAAATACCAATACAAATGTGACATGGAAGGGACCACCATTTTAGTGTTATCGAAATAATTGCGTATTTCGTACTATGCAGTACCATCATATGTTTAAATACTCAATATTATCAATACTTATAAACAGTGACTCTAATGGATAAAAGTATATAATCCATTTACCTGGGCTTAAGACGACCGGTGCCACTAGTGAAGCTAGAATTTCTTGTATCGATGTGTGTAATTCAATTACTTGAAATAAGCCATATACTGAATTGACTTAAGTAATACAAGTAGTTAGACGTAGAAATATAATACATAATTTAGTAATATGATTTCTTAAGGTGGTACCATACACTTCAGGTAAAATTTGATCTGTTCGTTTAATTTTCTTATTTTTTTGGCAGTGTGTTTGAATATATCCACTGTAATAAATATCACAATATTTACAAATTACAACCAACAGACTCAGAGCTATAAATTCACTAGCCACATAGCAGCTTTTCTCTCTGTGGCTTTGATAACCGAGATGTTTGAAATCTGCATACAAACATCATATGGTCAAAACGTTCAACTGGTTTTAAAGAGTTATCTCCCTGTAGTGTATGGTACCACCTTAAAATTATTAATTGGAATGTAAACCATGGGGTCCGTTGCTGAACTTGTGATTAAGCTAATCATATGATTAGCTCTATATACATGAATAATTTCTAATCACATAATTAGCTAATTCAATGAATAAATATGATTAGTTAATACATTGATTAAAAAAGAGTTCAGCAATAAAATTTAATCATTGCATTAGCTAAGTATGTGATTAGTAATTAATTATGTAATCAGGGCTAATCATCTGATTAGTTTAATCACAAATTCAACAATGGACCCCTGAACATATTTCAAAGAAAACACCTTTTTTTTTATTTTATTATTATTTTTTTTTTTATATATGTTGATAATTTGTGATGCACAAATAAGAGCAACTCATCTAAACTGGGATTGTCTACTGTTAATTTTGATATTTGTATTACTGAAATAATTAACTTTGATAATATATTTTCGAACATATTTCAATGTGTTGACAAGTTGATATTATAACAGATTTTATATTTTGCTACATAATAAAAAAAAATATGTCTTCGATTTAGGACTTCTGATTACCACCTTGGTATTATCAAGCTTTTTTTAAATGGAATTGTAGCCAATTCAATTAAACTGTATTTGTCAATGATGAAATTTCAACGTTGCTACATTTTGAAAGATACTGTGTGTTTTCTTTTTCAAAATGAGGAAAAACTAAAGGAGAAATAAATTGATATGGTTATTATTGTGTTACGGCCGCCATCAGGACTTAGTTTGTCGTTACGGAATATGTGTGTTTGATGATTCTCCACAAAGCATCCAACATTAAGGAGTTGATGGCTCTGAATCAGGGTGTGTCCAAGTGGAGATGCATTTGTTCCCGCACCTTGCTTCAGCGACTTAGCACAATATAAATCCAACTAAGCATCTTGGTCTAGTACAAAGCGGACAATAATCACATCCCAATGTAATTTGTCCTAGCTGTAACATTGTTTAGATATTACTCACTTGGCATTAAACAACAATCACTCACTTACTCATTACAGTGACCGTAGATAATTATTAAGAGTTAGGGTTATGCTGTTTAACGCCACTCTCGACACTACTTCAGTCATATCGTGGTTGACAGTTTTTTAGTGGAGGAAACCGGAGTACCAGGAGAAAACCATCGACCTTTTGCAAGTCACTGACAAACTTTATCACATGATGTTGCATCGAATACACCTCGCCATGAACGGTATATGTATTGTATTATGCATGTGCATGCTATATGGTTATTGCAGGAACATTTATCAATATTGGAATATTCGTGCAAAGCAGAAATGTGGTGCAATGTACGTAATTAACAGCTATCTTGTTGGAGTTATCTATCTTTGCACTTCTGTATAATGATCACCGACAAGTTCTGTGTCACGATGATTAGATATACTATGCATAATGTTCAATATTATAGCTTTATTTATAATGACGCTGTTCCCCGGTTATAGGCAGGGCCCGGGGTGGCTCAATGAGTTAGGTAGTTGGATTACCTAGCAAATCATACAAGCCTATCACCAATACGGCGTGGGTTCGCACCCGGTCTTGTAAGTTACAAAAAGGGTGCACTCTTACCAGTTGCTTGCCCATGGTCGGTGGTTCTCTCCGGGTATTCCGGCTTCTTCCACCACTAAAACTGGTCGCCATGATATAGCTGAAATATTGCTGAAAGTGGCGTTAAGCACCAAAAATCAAAAATCAATCAATCAATTCGGTTATAGGCGACGGTTGGGATTTTAGTCAAAGATGGAAGAAACTTGCATGACCGCATCATTTCATTAAGAAGAGATTTCGGCAATTGAAACTAGTTTAACACCGACACTTTTCATTGAAATGCCTCTACCAACCGTAGAACGTGAGCGAATATGTATTTTGTGTTAGGGGTGTCATTTTTTCCCTTATTATACTACTTTTCTATCGGATTTCGGAACTGTTTATGTCTTCTTCATTTTATTGCAATGATAGTTGAAATTTCCGAACATCACTGGTTAATTTTTCATCTTTATGCTATTTACGAATTATACTAAATACGTCACAAAAGCAGATGACAGCCAATTTTGAAAAATAAATAAAAGTTAGAGAATACCGAAAGGGGCAATCAAAAAGGACAATCCAGAGAATTATATAGCCTCACAAAATGCAATTTCATTTCAATTTAAAATTTTCAAATTTCATCTTAAATTTAATTTAAAATTAAAGATTTGCACGCATGGAATGGAATCGACAATCATCGTTCCATTTATTCGTGTTGAGAAAATGAAATAACTTATAAATTATATTAATTGGTATTCTCTTTATACTGTTAGATTTCCACGTAATTTAAATGGGTTGTTCAAGATTTAAATGATGCATTTAAAAAAATAAATACAACTACCATTTGTGAATTCTAAGTGCATTTGCACTTGAAACAAATCACAATAAGTAATTCAATTAGTTAGTGGTTGAATGCAATAAAACAAAATGCTTGATTAATTAGTTGGTTGGTTGATTGATTGATTGATTGATTGATTAACTGGAAAACACGATGTGTGCTACATTGCAGTACGTGTAGCTGTTACGATATTTCAGAGCTTCTGGTTGCTACCAGGACTTCTTTGATCATGGGCAGCTGCTACGGAGTTAGTATTTGAAGTGATCACTTTGAAAATGTTGCGATCGGCATCATGACTTGGTTGACCGATAGGGAATATCTGTGTCACTGATAACCACGGATATTTTCCATCTATCGTAGTCACAATCATGTCCTCATTTTCTATGTCATGACGTTTTACAAGAGAGATATGACGGATGCATCTAACTGAACAGAGAAACTCAATACCTTTCCAGAGCACACCAGTTTGCGTTTCCCTGTCTTTTGTTTTCTGTGTAGTGCTTTATCAATCATTCTTTGTAATTTAGTCTGTCTTAGGCCATTGTATTGTAGTCTCTCAGTCTTTACTTTTCTGTGCAGTGTTTTGTTGATTATTTGTTTGTTTTTTTGCCCTTTTCCATTTGGTCTTTATATAATCTGCTCACCTTTGATTTACTTCTTCTTTCCCATTGTCACAAGCAAAAGGGGAGTAATGGATAGTATATTCGGTGCAGAGGTTCTGGGTGGCTCAGGATTGCCCATTATCTCGATTTGTTTTTCAGTTGGGAATATCTTGACAAATAATTGTTCGAGTCCCTATTTTGTAACAGTGAGGAAATCGTAGCGGGTTTAATCGTTTTCCGAATCTGGATCAGTTTATGGATAGGGCTATTATTTATTGTCCGTACAGAGCTCACACTAGCAGATCATAACAATTTATTATTAATTATGAACTGCTACCAGGGGCGTGAAAAGTTCGCAACACAAGGCACATTGCATTCATTTTCGTTTTGACAATAGGACGATATGCATTGTCCATTGTTCACGCGTTCAACTAACGGACGCACATGCTAAAGGGTTGTTATCTGCAACACAAAAACTAGGTCATATTTTAATACCCCAATAAATGATATTTCAGAAACGCGCACTAAATTAGATATATACGTGTTTATTTCCTAAGAGGGCGGGAAAGGACAACAATGTTAGAGGATCATTTTTATTTCGCAGACTCTGCTACTTTTATCGACATCAGTAGAAGTTCTATCCAACAATCATATCTGCGTTTCTGAAATTAGATAACAATGGTTTAGTATGTGATGAAACGGTTGTAATCTATAAATAGACGAGAGTAAAAGTTCCTCCATTAATAGGAGCACCACTTTAAACATTGTGTTAGTCAGAATGATAGGTCATCGTTTGCTCATATTATTTTTCAATTCAATTTTAGTGTTCACCATCCGTTGTTCAATAATTCAGTTAATCAACTTTAGTTCATATCATCAATTGTTTTGGTGAAGAGCCTGGTTTACAAATATATGTTTTTGCTAAATTATTTCTTTATTCGCAGAAACTTTAGATTCCCCTGAGCTTAAACCGCTCATTATACCATGCCTGTACTATTCTGGTTCAAACAAGTGTCTACGTTTTGAGACAGAATACTCACTGTAGAGGACTTCATATATATCATTTGAACTATGTTAAAAACAGCTGGACTTCCTAATTATAGCAGATCAGATACAAGTGGTAGACATACCCTTTGCAAGATCGAGATTAAGTGTAAAATCTTTGCATATGAACTTGCAAACATTATTTCTACAAAGTTACAAATCATTTGAATTAGTCATTTTACTTGTTTTAAAGTTTCAACCAATCAGAAACAGGAATAGCTAATGACAGCTTCGGTTTTTGCCGAATCACGATGACATGGAAAATCTGTGTAAAAGGTGCTTATACATCATTCGTACTAGGTTACAAATCAATTGAACTTGTAGTTCATATTTTAAAAGATTTTGTATGATGACCAATCAGACAATTGCCTGTTGTTGCCATGATGTTTTCATCAATATGAACAAAAGGAGGTTCTTTTGTAGAGGACCCCCAATATACACCGTTCCTATAACGTTAGGTTCCTATTGGTCATGTGGTTTCAGAGAAGAGGGTTTTATTTCTATTTGGCCAATCAGAAACTTAAAAGGCACTTTCGTAGAGGATCCTTCATACATTATTCCTGCAATATTTAGTTAGAAACGACTTAATGGTTTCAATAAATAATTTATCGACGGACCTTATGTGATGGCGATGGATCATAACATTATCTACAATTAATGAATAAAAAATGGCTACAAACTCAGCTTCACAGATATATGGAGCAGTTATGTTGCAAGGAAAGTCATTCCATTTTCCGTCATGGTTCACGACCAGGCAATCTTCTCCATATCCGACGTTATTAGGTTCAGCTGGCTCCCAGTTATGCGCAAAAATCTTGGTTTGCGAGGTAGACCATATCCATAGTCTTTCCACAAAGATGTCAGAACCACCCAGAAAATACCCAACACCTAGAAAAGAGGTATGTTACGTTGTCAGTGCTTGCAAAGTTCGATGATGGTATGTAAATATATACTAGAGTTGCAGCAAGTGTGAGGTCTGCGTTGTGACAGCAATTTCATTTCTAGCAATACATATTAACGAAAGTATTTGTATGGATGTCAATGGCATCAATATAACGTCCAATAATGATAACTACCTGTACATTCAGTGCCGAGTTCGAAGCCCGTTCATAGCGAGGTGTACTCGATACAACATTATGTGATAAAGTTTGTCAGTGACTTGCGGCAGGTCGGTGGTTTTCTCCGGGTACTCCGGTTTCCTCCACCCATAAAACTGATCACCACGATATAACTGGAATATTGTTGAAAGTGGCGTTAAGCACCACCAAGCATCCAACCAAACAATAACATGTTTCTCTATTGATAATAGATAATATCGTTGATAATCTGGCTTAAACGGACACGTAGAAAGATATGAAATCGGCAATACAGCTTGCAATATTTAATGTTGGTATCAATAAAAATGAACAAAAGTTCACCCAACAACAATGTATATGATAATGTGTGTTTAAATCAACAATATAGATGTAAAAAAGAACAAAGCAAACATTCAAAACATGCTTTATGGTAAAACCAGTTGAGGCCATCCACATGTCCCTGTCCCTAACCAGCACCTGGATTTCCAATGTCACTAGAGCAACACGACGAGTGCCACCAATAAAACAGGAACTGCCAACCCTTGCGGAGTACCCGAGTTTACCACTGGCTTTTAGTGGTGTTCGTGTTGCTCGACCTTTTGTCTTCTGTGTAGTGTTCAGTAGAATGTTGTCTGTCTTTTTATCCTTTTGTTGGCCATTGTGTTGTCAGTCCTTCTTCGATTTACGGATTATGATTACCCCTTTGATATTTTCAAACTCGTCGTGTTGTCTTTTTTTGTGTTCTGTTGTTTGAGTTAAGAGGTAGTTGTTGGTTTTGTTGATATTGCTGGAATGTTTGCCCATAACTGTTTAAAAAGGCTTTACATGCAGTATATTGATCTTGCATTCCCCTATCATTACTTTTACTGATGTAAACTAACTGGTGTGTGTACAGGAGGTTAAGATTAATGGTAAAAAAGGCGTTATGACTAACGCTAAACACTCGTCCAATCTGAACACAGCATATAATGTTCTGATTAGTAAGTTTTTGATTACGTAATTCCTGCATATTTCATAAGTGGTTATTATACTCCAGAATTTGTATTACATTTAGTTAGTGTTAGCTATAGACTTACTTCCGGGTATTTTAGCTAGTTGTGCTTTAATAAAATCTAATACATCCTGACTTTCTGGTTCAGCAAGTTTATATCCAAACGCCTGACAATAACTCTGCAAATACATGTATGGATATAACACTACAAATTATGCAAGCCTTTGTTAACTTATGTGCGCTTTTAGCTGGGTTGATGTTGTGTATGTTGTCCAATTACACGCTTTACTTCAGTGGTATGATGTCTGCCACGATTTCTGCTTAAAAATAATGATCGGCTTGCTATTTATTTTGAAGCAGGTAATCTTTTATTTATGTGTTTTTAATATTTACATGTATTTACCTATGTTAGTGTCTAACATGATGTCTATGTCTAGTGACGTTCGTGTTGTCTATAAGTAACGTACCGTGCGCCACTAGTGGAGCACAAATTATTGCCTACACTTTCGATTTGCAGTGGTGTTCTTGTTGTTCATTCTTTTCTTTGTAGCTTTGATCGATCTTTATTTGCTTTTTGTGTTCTTTTTCGTTTGTTCCTTGTAGGGTTAGGGTTATGGTGTTAAACACCACTTTCTACAATATTTCAGTAATACCGTTGCTGTTGGCTTTATTGGTGGAGTACCCGGAGAAAACACCCGACTTTCCGCAAGTCACTGACACATTGTATCACATAATATTGTATCGAGTACACCTCGTCACGAGCGGGATTCGAACTCACACTGTTAGTGGTAATATACACTGATTGCACAGGTAATTGTAAATAAAACTACCATACGAACACGACCATGACGTTCATATAGTATTTTAATTTGTTAATGATAATATATTGCTTAAACAATAATTGTCCGAGAAAAACATAGATATACTGTGAAATGTATTAGATTTAAGCACACAATGAATTTACCAACATACAAAAATCAAGTCAACACAAGAACGAACGTCATACAGCTAAGGTATGACCATTTAACTGCTTAGGGAGAGATGAAGGGGAGAGCTGGGTTTTTTTTGGAAAAAATCGTCCCCAAATTTGATAGAACAAGAATATCTGGACCTGGAAAATGAAAAAAATGGTAAATATGAATAATCTTATTCGAAAATCTTATATAAATAACAGTGTAATCGAAGACAACACCGAACACAAGAATATGATCATATATATATATATATATATATATTAGTTTGTAACACGAAACAGGTAAACATTTTATGTTTTTTTGATGAAAATCGTATGAACTAGTTTCTCGAGAGAGTCTCATACAATTGGATTAACGTATCCTCAAGTCAATCATTATCGGGGTTTAGCAAAAAGAAACAAAGCAATGTGCACTTGCCGACCTTTAAATATAATTTTTTTTCACTTATATATTTACTCTGTGAACTATGCTTAATAAACGACCCATTTTATATATGACCCCACGAATAATATATATCCAATTTGAATGTGTTTATTTCATAAAGAAAAATAAATGATATTATAATACAATATAATATCATTTCCAAACTTGATGAGATCTTAACTGGAATACATTGGAAATGATATTATAGTCACCAAAAATAACACAAAAACGACAAATATCCGGATGTAGCGTTTAGCACAAATCGGAGGTGAACCTAGGTGCTCTCGAAGGGTAAGCAATTCCTGCTTCTTTTCCAATTAGATTTTGCACACAAAATGTGTCTAATCAGGTCGACTAATATAAATCAACACTTTGTAGATAGCGACTTACATTCGCCTCCGCCCAAGAATGTGCCATTCCTCTGCTAAAAAAGAAACATAACCCACTATGCTGTACCCATCCGGGTGGGCATCCTGTTTATTGAAAAAGAATATAAAACAATTAAAAAACAAAAGTTTAATATCAGGAATTCGCTATTTCATACATACTCATTGTCTTAAATTACTGCTTGGCTTGCTTTGAAAATAATGACTTCACGGCGGGAGATATTGGTGGAGCAGGATATGTTAACCCCGCTCAGACATCTCGAATGGATTAAATTTTATGAAACACCTCAATAATTCGTTGCCAACAGATAATACTTTTCATTTTCGTTTCAAAAGTTTTATTGTAAGCGGTCATGTATTTCTGTGTTACGTGTATCGCTTTTCCTTCCTTCAAACTAAAGCTTGAGCAACACAAAGTAATAATGGGTGTGAACTCATGTTCGGGAAAAGTAAGCAGTTCCTGATGCTCTAGTTTTACGTCGTGTTACTGTTAAACGGCGTGAATCATCGTCTGATATAGAAATCGTGCTGGACATTAGTAAATGTAGGCAAATAGAAAATAACATACAGAAGAAAATATGAACCACCTACAAAACAAATAGGAGGAAAGACGAACCAAGCATCGTTTTCACGCGGCAATCGTAGCCGACATGGCAACATGACAACTAAGAAATGAAGTAATTGAAAAATATATATTAATTTCCATCGATTATATCCAGCTAGTGACGAGAATCGTACTCAAAAGGGTTAGGGTTATGGCGCTTAACTCCACTATCAACAATATTTCAGCTATATTGTGGCGGTAAGCTTTTTGGTGGAGGAAACGGAGTCACGGAGAAAAACCCCTGACAAGCATAACAAATAATGTTGTATCGAGTACACCTCACCGTGTGCAGGATGCGAACTCGCAACGTTAGTGATGATAGGCACTGATTGCACACACCATTACGATCACGATCAGTTTTCGTGTTCCACAATATTTAGTTTTATGTGCAATGTTTTGTGGATCCACTGTGTGTCTCTTCTGTCCTTTGTTTTATTTGGCCATTGCATTGCTGGTTCTCTTTCGATTTACGTCTTCTAATTAGCGCTTTAGTAAATTTGTTATCTTCAAGCTTTCTTGTTATATGAGGCAAAATTAATTTTGAACAAAAGCTTATAGTAATGATAACCGTTAAACAGTCAATCTGATTTTTCAAAGCAAAGGAATAAAATGTTGGTTAGCATTGATCGATATCTTATGTTACAGCTACTAACGCTAATTAATGTGCAATTTCAAAGGATTAAGTCTTACTTAGAATTACAGTTTACGTGAAATCTTAATAACAGATAGATCGATATTGGCATCTTGAAATAAATCAACAATCTGATTGTAAAAGATGTGTTAAGAAAATGGAAAGCATGAAATTGATAAGATGAGAGGAAAAGTATATATATAAAAACGTAGATATAAAGTTTAGTGCACACAACGCGTTTCTGGAATAACCTGCACCAAGTACGCTCAAAGTTCATTTATTTGAAAGCCAAATAATTTAAAAATCTTGAGGAGCAAGAAAACTAAAAGGCCTAGCAGGATAGCTAAAATCGGCTATGGTTACCTATATAAAATCAAAAACAAAATATGAAAAAAACAAGGAACATTATGAGACAAGAATCCAAGCATTACACGGGAAGTTATCATCATAAAAGGTGGAGAGGAACAATGTTTGCCCCGCAGGAACAGGTGACATTATAACTCTGATTGTGAAGTGTGTAGGAAGCAGATAAGAAAAGATTGAATGTACCAAAGGGGTAATCAGAAGCCGTAAATCAAAGAATGACAGACACCACAATGACCAAAATAAAAAGGACAAAGGGACAAACCATGATCTACAAAACACTACTTAGAACACATAATATTAAGCAACACGAACCCCACTAACAACAGGAAATAAACGTAGATAAACAATTACCTTACAACCCAGTAGTCAGTATAAAATTCTCCCGGTAGTCAGTATATCGACATTGACATGGTTTATTAGATATATTTATTATTGAACTTTATAGTTCCTAAATAATGTAATTATTATCAAAACTAAGGTTCTCCTCCGCAGACATAGGTGACCTTAGTTCTCCTCCGCAGACATAGGTGACCTTAGTTCTCCTCCGCAGACATAGGTGACCTTAGTTCTCCTCCGCAGACATAGGTGACCTTAGTTCTCCTTCGCAGACATAGGTGACCTTAGTTCTCCTCCGCAGACATAGGTGACCTTAGTTCTCCTCCGCAGACATAGGTGACCTTAGTTCTCCTCCTTTTTAACACTTTTAAGTTATGTGGCTTTCCAATATTTCGATATTGAGCGAGAACTTGATGAAGGTTATTCTAGAAAAGCGTCGTGCGCACTGAATTTGATATTTACTTTTTTATTACATTTTGGTCAACGCGATTGTAATGAAAACGATACTGTTTTGTCGTGACGTAATGGATACCTACAGCGGAGCAGGAGACAAACATTCTACAACGCCTCGGTTAATATCCTGATTTTGATATGTCATTGTTCAATATTATGTTTTTTAGTTTACATTTACTTATTATTGTCTTGATGATGTAATATATCCGTATCACTTGTTCCATTAAATAACCCCTTGAATTACAATTTTGTTTGTATTTCCTGTTGTCTTTTCTACTGAAAACATAATTTTCATTGCGTGATCCTTGTACTGTAGTTTGTTATATACCTTTAGCCGTCTGGGGTAAACATGTACTTGATAAAGTATTATATATTATTATTTTATCTAGTAAGATAAGGTCTTTTGAAATTTCCCTAAAAAAGATATTCTGATTCCCAATGTTGCTGAAAAATATATTCTGATTTTGTCATATAACCTAATGTTACATTCTGGAAAAATAAATGTTCTAACTCTCGTGTTGTCCGAAAAAAAAATTCTGAACGAAACAAAAAACCATAATCCCCCCCTCCCCTGCAAGTTAAATGTTTATTACATAAAGAATTTAGTTTGTCAGTTAAAAAAACTAAAACAAAGTTTTGGTGTACCTATTGACGTTAAACATAGTTATAATCTATACTACAATTTGATTGATATGAAAAACACCACACAATCTGTATTATCTACGTGAATGGAATAAAACAAAAATAGATAAGCTTTGTTATTATTTGTATATTTTATATATCACAATTTAAAAGTCACTAGAGCTTGATTTATATAAACCTTATTGTATTGTATTGTATTGTATTGTAGTTGGATTTAGAACTACCCGTACAATCAATGCATATCACCACTAATCCTGTGGGTTCGAATACCGCTCATGGCGAGGTGTACTCGATCCAACATTAAGTGGTAAGGTCGGTGGTTTTCTGTGGGTACTCCGGTTTCCTCCACCGTCAAGCTCAAGTTGAAATAGTGTTGAAAGTGACGTTAAACACCATAAACCAAACAACTATCGTCATGAATGTACAACGAATACTTGCTACTGGTCGTTAAGCGACCATAATCCTAACCCTAACACTACAAACATCTTCCCTTTAAACATGTTTTCATTTTATAGGGATATCATAAATTAGAATGGCATTCATAAATAGACTCCCGTGAAGTGTCATAAACAGAAGTTTATCATTTGTCCCATGATTGAGATTCTAAATGTTCCCTTATGGGTAGCAGCTTACTTTTGGAGAAAAAAAACGAACTTCACTTTACAGATATTGTTTTAATTTTCTTTTCATATCCATGGCTTTACAATTTTAGCTTTCAATTTGTTTGTTTTTTTTTAATTTTAGTAAGTAAATGTATTTACGAAATTTACCTGCAGAACGTTTAAACATTGATGGTCAACAATTCCACCAATATGTGTTAGTGCTATCGATTTTGCCTCTTTCTATGATTTTCGATTAGATTTTGCAACTGTTTCCACGGTTGGCATTTTTATTTTATTTTTACATTTCATGCTAAAAGTGCAGAATGTTTTTCTCATTTTCCCTTGCAATTCCCCACGTATTTTACACAGTTCACGTAAACCTAGAGAAAGATTATCCGATAAAGAATCTAGAAGGTGATGAAAAACAAATAAATAGAGAAAAAGAAATTGAAAATTCGTCTTGCAAAATTGTCGGCAATATCGTTTATTTGAAAAGAAATATAATTTAATGATAAAGGATAATATAAGGAAATTGACTTTTCCAGAGAAAACCTTCCTAGCGCCATCCTTAGGCCATTAATGTCACTTTTCAGAACCTTTTAATATAGGACACTTAACTTCCATAACGATTCTCATTAGTTGCCGTAACGTCTGGAAAATCCCATTAAGATTTGATGTTCACAGGACAACAAATAACACGTCTTCTAGGAAATCTTACACTTTATCAATTATCATGAGGAAAATAACAGACTATGGTAGCATTATGAATGATGGAGAAACAGGGATAAAAGGGACAAAGGAAATACTTAGACCCGGTGATTGTCAAACGCATTTGTCTTCGACTTAACTACGCCGCTTGTTTCTGAGGTACACATAGACCAGGTAATTGTCAAGCACATTTGTTTTCAATTTAACTGCACCACTTGTTATTGAGGTACACCTAGACCCGGTGATTGTCAAGCACATTTGTCTTCGATTTAACTGCACCACTTGTTATTGAGGTACACTTTGACCTGATGATTGTCAAACGTATTTGTCTTCGATTTAACTGCGCCAATTGTTATTGAGGTACACCTAGACCCGATAATTGTCAAGCGCATTTGTCTTCGATTTAACTGCGCCACTTGTTATTGAGGTACACCTAGACCCGGTGATTGTCAAACGTATTTGTCTTCGACTTAACTGCACCGCTTGTTAATGAGGTACACCTAGGCCAGGTGATTGTCAAACGCATTTGTCTTCGATTTAACTGCGCCACTTGTTATTGAGGTACACCTAGACCCTGTGATTGTCAAACGCATTTGGCTTCGATTTAACTGCACCACTTGTTATTGAGGTACACTTAGACCCGGTGATTGTCAAACGTATTTGTCTTCGATTTAACTGCTTCACTTGTTATTGAGGTACACATAGACCCGATAATTGTCAAACGCATTTGTCTTCGATTCAACTACGCCACTTGTTATTGAGGTACACTTAGACCCGGTGATTGTCAAACGCATTTGGCTTCGATTTAACTGCGCCACTTGTTATTGAGGTACACTTAGACCCGGTGATTGTCAAACGTATTTATCTTCGATTTAACTGCTTCACTTGTTATTGAGGTACACATAGACCCGATAATTGTCAAACACATTTGTCTTCGATTCAACTACGCCACTTGTTATTGAGGTACACATAGACCCGGTGATTGTCAAACGCATTTGTCTTCGATTTAACTGCACCACTTGTTATTGAGGTACACTTAGACCCGGTGATTGTCAAACGTATTTATCTTCGATTTAACTGCTTCACTTGTTATTGAGGTACACATAGACCCGATAATTGTCAAACGCATTTGTCTTCGATTCAACTACGCCACTTGTTATTGAGGTACACATAGACCCGGTGATTATCAAGCGCATTTGTCCTCGATTTAACTATGACACTTGTTATTGAGGTACATATACCATGTATGCATTTGTTACTTGTGTGTCTAAGCTATCCATTCTTCAATACCCTTTCAGTTTTCTCTACCGTTTATTTAGGATCTTGATTTTGATTTGATTTTTGATTGTGTTTAAAGCCACTTTCAGCAATATTTCAGCTATATCATGGCGACCAGTTTTAGTGGTGGAAGAAGCCGGAGTACCCGGAGAGAACAACCGACCATGGGCAAGCATCTTGTAAGCTTTATCACTTGCGGCTGCGAGTCGAGTGCACCCTATTTTGTAATCTACAAAGCCAGGCGCGAACCCACGCCATATTGGTGATAGCCTTGCATGAGTTGTTAGGTAATCGAACTACCTAAGTCATTGAGGTACCCAGGCCTTCTATTGCTTAATAGAGGTGGTCACTAAAGCAGGTTTGACTAACTTAATAGAGGTGGTCACTAAAGCAGGTTTGACTAACTTAATAGAGGTGGTCACTAAAGCAGGTTTGACTGTATTAGGTTAACCTTGTTTTCGTCATGCATGTTTATAAAATACTTCCTGTTGGACGTTAAGCAATCTTAGAGAATTGTTTAATTGCCTTTTCTATATGGCATCCGCTACTTCAATATCAATTCTCGCGAATTAATTGGTTGAGATTAGAGAAATCCGAAAGTAAACAATGTTGAATTTGTAATTGTTTTTTCATTGCTTAATGTATTAGTAAGAAAGGATATGGATGTAAATAAACATGAAAGACTGTCAAACATTACATTTAGATATATCTGAGATTTAAACTGCTGTGGCATGATGTTTCAATTTACAGTCACTGTGTTAATATCCATAGTATACTGGTGTCGAGCATAATAATGACAGTATTTGCAACAGGAATGTAGAATACGCTATTTGATCATCTTATTCTATTCATCGTATCTCTGTGTAAACACACACACTGGTGTTTGCATTATTGTTCATATTACATTGTTGTAATGTCGAGCATAATAATGACAGTATTTGTAATATGGCGTACGGTATTTGATAATCTCATACTAATCATTGTATCTGTGTCTAGACACAAACACTCGTGTAGTGTTTATTTATTTTAAGATTTACGTTCATTTACAGTCTGAATAACCATATTTAGATGCTCATCACGAATCCCTCACATAATTAGTAATTTAGGAAGTGTGTGACTGTTCTCTGTAGAATGAAAAAAATCAGAAAAGATAATTGTATAATACATTTTGTATTTTTTACATTGCAAATTTCCGCAATTTTAAGTGAAGTTCATGACAATAGATTTTCTTATGGGCGATATATTTTAAATAAACATTATAATAATCGCCAAACATTGCGCTGATCGATGTTGTGAAGCATATATATTTGAGCATAAAATAAGATCTATTTATGTTTCTACCAAGGATATCGTAGCGAGTCCCAATATCCCTGGAAGACAATTACTACAGTACATAGTGCATACGTACCACAACTGATATACCACACAGCCGTTTACCGAGTTTAAGTTTAGTCTAAACATATTTTATTTGCATAATAGTTGCAAATGGGATTCGACACAAGTTATGACAACATTAGTGAAGTTCTTTCCCTTTTACAAAGATATAAACAAAACATATTTGTACATAATGGCGATAACTATACAAATAAATTTTACAACATGATATATTTAATCGTTAATAATAAACTAAATATAAAGAAAAATAAGGTGAAATAAAATGTTCAAAACATAGGGATAGAAAGAAGGATAGGAAGAAGAAGAAAGGTTTCAAGCAAACAAAAACAACAAAAAAACAACATGGACTGGAGTGAGCAAGCTAGTATATTAGTTAAAGCGCTGGGTGCTTCTAATAAAAGAATAAATAGCAGAGAAGATTTCAATGTTTTGGTTAGGAGTTTACCGAGACGGGATAGAGTCATACACAGAGGCCTTCGACACAGATGACCCTATACTAGTGAACTGCTACTCAACATACGCAACAGATACAGATAATGACGGCCGACCATCAACGGCGAGTGATCAATATCAAAAGCGTCAGAGACGAAAAACTAGAAGAAAACAGACGGAACATTAATCTTCACAATTATCACCAGTCCACAATATCTAAAGATGGGTGTCGAACGTAAAACCCGAATGACCAACCAATCTACATTTGTAGTAATTGTTTTGATTATATATTGATTACTGAATAAGTCGAAATGTAATACAATGTATTATTACATAAGGCTCTATTTTACTGTTTTTCTATTGGCCAGAAGCAATACACGTGACATTCCATTTTCTAACATATTGATTAGCAAAAAACCATTCCTGTGCAATAAAAAAGCATATTGCACTCCCGTGCAAAATCAATGAATGAAATTGCGTGGCACGAGAGTGCAATATGGTTTTGTATTGCACAGAAATTGCTTTTTGCTAATCAATTTGTTAGAAAATTTCATAAAATTTCAAAATTATAAAAATTTTTAAAAAACTTTTTTAAAGTTCAAAATTTTCAAAAAAATTCTTAAGATTTCAAAATTTTCAAAATTTTTTAAAATGATAAAATTTTCAAAAATTTCAAAATTATAGTAAAATAGAGCCTTATGTAATTAAACAATTACTACACTTGAACTTGATCAATATGAGGTTTTATGGAGCAGAGTACAACTATATTGAACTCGGCTTCGCCTCGTTCAATATTGTTGTACTTTGCTCCATCAAACCTCATATTGATCTGGTGCAAGTTTTAAGGTTATATCTTATTTAGATACTTTAAGTTATGTGATCTCATATACTGGAATAATTTACCTTGTGATATCAATGCATTGTAGCTTATGATGTTTTACGCCACATATAGTTATGTCATGGCGGTCAGTTTTATTTGTCACTGACAAACTGTATCACATAATGTTGTATCGAGAACACCACGCCTATATGGATGTTTTGAATAACTTCCAACACTATTGCGATATAAGCGTGGCAGTAAGTTTTATTTGTACGTTAAATGGTAGCAGCCTGAACACAACACTGACATACAGAAACAATTCTCAAAATCACCCAAGGTTGTATATAGAAAGGACTAAATGTGTCGCCCCTACCCAACTTAAAATAAAAGTCAAATGTTAACAAAGATCACCTTGTTATTCATCATTTTACTGTCCTGGCGACGTTTTCAATGTTGAGCATGTACATTTGTATATGATATGTTTCGCGCATTAATTTCAAATAAGTGATTTAATTATATGTATGTGTACTTAGTTCGTTCGGAGAAAACCAGAATAGCCATTTTCACACAAGGAAATGAATATAAAAATGATATCTAAGCCAAAAATGCAATCGGATTATTCAAGTCAAGACTTTTGGATTTTGCTCCTAAGATTATCGTGTGAAAAGAGGTATTCATATAATTGATTAAACTGGCAAATTTGATTGACCGATTTAAAAATTGTACACATACAAATAATCTGATAGAATTAATAAAAATACAAGTTTATTTCACATAGATGTTCAGATTTGTACAATAAAGAGTAAGAATAAACATAAATAAAATAAAATTTGTTTTATGCTATTTCACTTCCTTTGGTGACGTCACTTCAACTCTTGGAATATGATCCATGCTTACCGGACGCTTTAATCTAGGGGGCGTTCTTGCAGGTGATAAACCTCCGGGTATGAGAGGAGTCGATACACAACGAGCAATAATTTCAAAAGGGTTCTGATCTTTTAATGATAGCGACGAAGTATTACTCCATGGGATGAATTTCTTCACTTTCTTTCGGAACGATTTTGATTTGGGCCTTTGTATAGGCTTGCACTCTTTGCATTTTTCTGCTGCAATGATTAAGTCTGGTTCACTGTTTGAGCGTTTTGCTACTTTTTTGCTTCCTCCGAAGAGACAACGTTTGAGTTTTGTAAATTTTGCTATTTCGTCAGCACAATCTTGTCGGTTTGTAAATCTTGCCCACTCCTCTGCTGTCAGTTTTCTACCGTAGTCTCGTAATCGTGGGTTAGCCCCTTGAATAAATTATAAATATATGTATTAGTAGTGTCTGCTTTCTGCATAAACAATCGACTGCCATGTACACCATACAATTGTAAGTAATGAATCAGATTCACCTCTTGCCATGTTTTTTGGGTCACTATGCAAGTTATTGCATATACAGTTTAAAATACCATGTTCTTTTGGGTCACTATGCAAGTTATTGCATATACAGTTTAAAATACCATGTTCTTTTGGGTCACTATGCAAGTTATTGCATATACAGTTTAAAATACCATGTTCTTTTGGGTCACTATGCAAGTTATTGCATATACAGTTTAAAATACAATGTTCTTTTGGGTCACTATGCAAGTTATTGCATATACAGTTTAAAATACCATGTTCTTTTGGGTCACTATGCAAGTTATTGCATATAGCGTTTAAAATATCATGTGACTTAAATTACTTTTTGTGCAGTGAAGAAAATAACGGAGTTACTCTAAACAAGATATTTATTTCAAACTGCTAATCTGAAGAATCATTAACCAAACGACTGTTCACGTGTCAATGCTCTCCACTCATCACCCTTCAAACATTAGAAAGAAAATTCCTTTTACTTATGAATAATTCCACGTTTTCATCGTGAGAATTATTGATGTTGATATTATATTCTGCTAGATCAGAAACTTAGTTTTGTACAACTTTGATACTTTATTTTACGAACAAATCGTGGTTCTATGTGAAAAGTCACTATTTTTGTGATCTCCTGAATAATCACAGAAATTGAGAATTGATATGTTTTTGTAACAACCTCTAATCTGGATCAGTAACGGAACAACCCCAAGACAAGGAATGTATTTTCAAGTGTCATACAATTACCGAGTGGAGATTATCGAAGCGTAGACATGCTTATACTGTATCTGAACAATACATGACTTTCCTCATTCATGACTTACCACAGGTTATAAATAACAAGAGTAACACGAATGGTGCCACATGTGGAGCAGGAACCGCCCACTCTCCCGGAGCATCTAACTTAATCCCCGGTTTTTAGTGGGGTTCGTCGTGCTCGATCTTTAGCTTTCTGTGCCGTGTTTTGTAGATCGCTGTTTGTCCTTCCGTTTTTCTTCTGGCCATTGGTTTGTCTGTCCTTCTTCGATTTACGGATTTTTATTACCCGTTTGGTATCTTCAAATTCTTCTCGTCGAGTTGAGAATACCAGAATATCAACATGCTTATGGCCAATCCACTGTATCTCAACAATACATGACTTGAGCAATGTAATTTATCGTTTATATGCAGTGTAACATGAATAGCACATACCTGCAAATAATAACAATTTTGCACATGCAGTACGTCCCTGAATTGCTGCTTTCATAAGAGCAGTAAAGCCTGCTTTGCTTTTCTGGTCTACTTTAATTTTTCTAAAATCGTTCAGTAAAACCTTTACTATTTCTGTGTACCCTATAAAAACAAAAAAATATTCATGTGATACTAAGTAACATATCTAGGAAACAAAAAAAAAATTTCGGGTCAATCTAAGTAACATATGAATCTGCCTTTTAGTCACTCACAGAAAGTGACATCCAATCAGGTGTTTCGCAGCAGTAACCATTTGATAAATAGGTTTTACTTTTAAAAACTTATTTAACCCCGCCACTTTTTGATTGGGTGGACCGAACCAGTTATTTGAGCGGTCAGGTATATGTGTGTTAAGAGTATCGATTTCGCCTGTATTTATACGATTCCTCGAGGAGATTTAAGAACTGTTTCGTCAGTGCGATAACTTTATCGTATAATGGAATAAGATAGTACCAGTGGGGTAATCAGAAACCTTAAATCAAAGGAGGGCAGATATTACAATGGCCAAAAGAAAAGAAACAAGAATAATTAATGATCTACAAAACACTACACAGAAAACTAAAGATTGGGCAACTCGAATCCCCATAACAGGTGCTGCGAAAGAGAAATACAGTTCTTGCTTTATTGATGGCACCCGTCGTGTTCGTCTTGTTGCAAAGCCACTGATAAGTATGAATGGACCGGATTGTAATATTAACAAATGGAATACATCAGTGGTCATTTGTGACACAGAAAAACAATCAGCTATAGTCGCACAAGCACGTATATTGCATTGTGTATTTTTTCCATGATCGAGTTAAGTAAATAAATAAAAATCAAATCGTTGATATCAAATTTAGTGCGCACGACGCGTTTCTGGAATAACCCTAATCAGGTACACTAATAGTGGAGAGGTGGGAAAGCAAAAAAGCTTTGGGAGCAAATAAGCCAAAGTGCCTTAAACAGGATCGCCAAAAATCGGCTAAGGTCACCTATGCCTGAGAGATAAATAAAAAATAAAAATACCTTCACGTTTGTTTTCTTGGTCTCATTTAACATTAGTGGTAACCTTGATTACTAATCAATTGTCTGGAGTCACTATAACTGTAACCACTGATTATTTCTTCATCAAAGAGCTGTTTTTATGTATTAAAAAACAGATTAGCTGGAAGCGTCTTTATCATTCCTATACTTAGTCTGATTGTATTGATTTGTGGGTTGGGTGTCCACGCAGAATTCAAAACAGATAAAGTCAAACTCAGTTATAGCGAACGATAATATAGTTATTATGCTTCGTTTGAAGAACATTATAGGGTAAACAAAAGTCGTAAGTCAAAGAACAGAAAATTCAATGACCCCCCCCTTTTCAAACACAACAAAATAAAGAAATGTAGAACGTCAACCTAAGATCCACAAAACAATGCACAGAAAGCTAAAAACCTAGTGGCATAGCGATCACGTCGTGCTACGAAAGATCAAATAGCCGATGATGTATTTATGGCATGAGCGAGGACAGAAGTAGGGTGTTGTGTCTACGACAAACGGAACTGAAATTTGTGTTGTTTAACAGTTACACGACGGGTGTCAAATGTGGAGCAGAAACTGCTAACCCTTTCACCGCACCTGAGTCCCCCCGGGTTTTAATGGGGTTCGCGTTGCTCGATCTTTAATTTTCTGTGCAATGTTTTATTGATCGTTGTCTGCCCCTTTGTTCTTTTACTTTTGCCCATTGTGTTGTCTGTTCTTCGATTACAGATTCTGACTACCCACTTGGTATCTTCAATTTTGTTCTGCCTTTATGGTTAATTATGTCGTGATGGTAAACGCATAACTTTCAAAGTGACGAGTTCACCTTTATCACTTGGAATCCTTCTTCGTTAGCAGAACTCATGATAGCAAACACAAACAATGGAATATACTATCAACCTAGAAATATTCTATCCACATGCAGATGCTGCTGGAATGCTGCTACATATAGGACACTTGAAATTATCTAATGATGATTTGATTTTAATTTGATTTTTGTTGTTTAACGCCATTTTCAGCAATATTTCAGCTATATCATGGCGACCAGTTTTAGTGGTGGAAGAAGCCGGAGTACTCGGAGAGAACCACCGACCATGGGCAAGTAACTAGTAAACTTTATCACTTGTGGCTGCGAGTCGAGTGCACCCTTTTTGTAATTTACAAAGCCGGGCGCGACCACACGCCGTATTGGTGATATGCTTGTATGAGTTGTTAGGTAATCCCACTACCTAACTCATTGAGCCATCCGGACTCTGAAATGATCTACTCTGTCGTAAAGTTTTGCTGTCAACCAATGATCACTGTCAATTTGTATGTAGATGCAGATAGACATATCTGTGGTATGGTTCATTTAAGGTTCAAAGGCATATATGCGATCAACATAGTAAATGAACTATGAATTGTTCAAAACATAAATATCAAGACAAACAATATTTTAGATATGTCGTGGTGATCAGTTTTATTGGTGGAGGAAACGAGAATAACAGGAGAAAGCCACCGACCTGTTGGAAGTGCACTGAAAAAAACTTTATCACAAAATGTATCGAGTACACTTCGCCTGAGCGGGATTCAAACTCACAACGTTAGTGATAATAGCAACTGATATCATAGGTAGTTTTAAATCCAACTACCATATGATCACGAACACGAGGGGGTTAGGGTTGTGGTGTTTAACGGTACTTTCAACAATATGTCGGTTATATCGTGGTGGTTCCTTAATGTAAACCAGAAGGGTTAGCATGTCAGATTATATATAAAATGTACATTGCGTAAGCAACAAAAACACCTGTGTGATAGTGGATCTCTTCCGACGGTATGGTATCCTTTATTTTTTTTATTTTAATCTAAGAAGAGTGTATGGATACCAAAGAAGTAATCACAATCCGTAATTCAAAGGGCAGACAACACAATGACCAAAAGAACCAATAATCCACAAAGCTCTTCACAGATAATTAAAAATCGAGCAACACGAACTTCACCAAAAACCAAGGATGAACTCATGTGTTCTAAGGGTAAGCAGTTCCTTCTACACTAGTGGCATCCGTCATTTTGCAATTTCAATGCATGTTGAGCGTATTACCACAGCGTATGTCCACAGTTTAAATTGTGATATGTAACGAGTGTGATTAAAACAAACCAAAATGCTTTACTTTCCTTTGAAAATTAAAGGAAGTAAATATTTGCGCTTTAATTACTTTATTATGTTTATCATGTTATACGGCAATGTTTTAAAACTATTACGCAATAAGCGTTTAGCTAAGCATTAACGCAATCTAAATAGCATCTAAAGATATAGAACGGAACACTAAGAGACATCAATGACAACTGTGAAATAATGTTCAAAATCAGAACTAGTTAATGAATTTCAGCTGTTCGTGATTTAATAAACAAACTCCTTTTACCGAGGAATTGCTTAGGATTTAAATTTAAATTTGGTTTTTAACAAATTGTTGAGAGAAATTGCTATTGATGCAAATGTGAAGATTTTTATCATTTGGGAAAGCATGTAAGATTTAATTTTTTTTTACAGAGGATCTATATGGTATATGATAAACATTTGTCGTATTTGTATTAGCTGAGGTTAATCCAATGTGGCACCCATTTCCCAAAACGAAGGAATTTCAATGGTTATTGAAATTAAATTGAGTTCTGCACTGATTAGTTGAGCCCATACGACCTTCCAAAAAATCATCCACTGGGCCTCATGTTTCTAAGAAGAGTTTGAAGATACCAAAGATGCAATCAGAATTCGCAAATCGAAGAAGGACAGACAACACAATGGCCAAAAGAAAAAGGACAAAAGGACAAACAACAATTTGAAATACACTACACCGAAAACTAAAGATCGAACAACATGAACCCCATTAAAACCGGGGTTAACTCAGGTGCTCTAGAAGGATAAGCAGTTCCTGTTCCACATGTGGCACCCGTCGTGTTACTCTTGATACAAACCCGGTGATAAGTCATGAATGAGTAAAGGACAGGATTAATTCTATCTTATTTCAAATGGCATTGGCTGTTATATGTAACTTTTACCTTAACTGTGAATGACTGTAAATTTAAATATATAATAGTGATATGACTGAACGTCTATTTCTGTACTGTCTATATGGAATGTCAGTATGGCAAATTGTTTTTCATAGATTGTCCCTGACATTATCATTAAAGACAATAGTAAATATTTAAGAGCCATGCATGACAGTTGCAAGCAGCTATTGACATTTTAAATGACTATTGTCATTCCCAAGGCATGCCAGACATTATGGATTACTTTCAATTAATCAAAGTGATCTTTGCAACTTACAATAACAACTTCAATAGAGTTAACATGATCGAAGAAACTATGAGTGCAGCCTTAAAGTGGTGCGTAGTTGTTGTCTAAAATAACAAACTGTTTTAAAGTGTGTTATGATTTTCACACTAAAACATAATTACGGATTGGGATCCAATACATCGGTTTAACCCCGCCATATGTGTGTGCTCGTGTCAAACCAGGAGCTCTATTTCTATTGTCACATGTCGTGGACTAAAAGTTGTTATTCGTTTTATTGATTTTGGTGGAATTATTGTCTATCATCGTTTGGATTTTCTTGTCATAATATGAATACCAGAACAGTCACAGGATACCAGAGGTGTTGAACGTTGAAAAGCTATCGGTGAATGCATTATGAAGAACAACCACCCATAAACAGTCCACTTACGTTTCATCATAAATCGCATATCCGAAAAGCTATGGCAATTTCTAACGGAATAATACAACAAAAGCATTGACCATTTTGACAAAACACTTTAAAATATTATGAAGATGTCAAACATTAGTAAGACACAGATTAAATATAAATCGTCATCTACTCCCGTTTTGTAGATAGTTCGTATTCCTATCTTTTGGTCTTTTGTTCTATGCTGTTTTAGATTAAACAATTTTGTTATCGTTATGTAGATTGTGATTTATCTCTTGATCTTAACCCGGCTTTGTAAATTACAAAAAGGGTGCACTTGACTCGCAGCTGCAAGTGATAAAGCTAACTAGTTGTTTGCTCATGGTCGGTGGTTCTCTCCGGGTACTCCTGCTTCTTCCACCACTAAAACTGGTCGCCGAAATATTGCTGAAAGTGGCACTAAGCACCAAAAATCTAATTAAATCACACTCAATCACTTATTGTCTGATTTCGGTTTTTCACCATTGTCATTGTCTACTACTAAGCTCATACCACTTGTCCCGTATGTAGATATAACGATGATAATTTCATTCCGACGTTCTAACCATTTTCCATTGCAAAATGTAACGAATGGGCTTGTTATGTACGTTCTCTCTGATACCATTTCCTAAATGGATTCCTGTTGTCAACTAAACTACCTTTTCTCCTAATTAATTGAATTTGTGTTCACTCTGAGATCTATTATAAAACGGAGGCTTATTGATTTCTTTGATTAATAGAATTCTTGTCTAATTTTCACGTATTTAGGTGACAAATTTGTTGTAATATAGTTATAGTAACAATGTTGTATATCCTATAAGACAAGGGGAGTGACAAATTGATCCAATTGAAGGCCACTACTATTCTCTCTACAATTGTAATATAGATATAGTAACACTGTTGTATATCCTATAAGACAAGGGGAGTGACAAATTGATGGCCACTACTATTCTCTCTACAATTGCCGTTAGGGTAAAAATGGCTCCACGCACGAGATATGTTTATACTGGATATTTAAGTTTTGTCTCAGTATGTCAATCATGTTTACTTTTTCGGCACTGACATATTGAGTATTGGATTTTACTGTTTAAAGGCAATAATATTAAAACTAATATTCTTCTGACCTTTGACATTGGTGATCTTAACCGATTTTTTTCTATTCTTATTTGATACTTTGGCTTTCTTGCTCACAAAGACCTTTAATTTTTTTCCCAGACCTTTATCTTTGAGCATACCTGATAACGGTTACTCTAGAGACGCCTCGGGTGCGCTAAATGTGATATCTATGTTTGTATTATACTAAATTTGTTGAATGTGGACCGAGAAACACCATTAAAGAACGCATTTGTATAGTCTCAAGTATGTTTAAAACTAATCAAACAGACGCTTGACGCCTGTCTACTTGTCATACCATATAGATGACATTGCATTTTTAACAAATATCAGGAAACAAAATACAACAAAGAACATAATACCACACCGTGAGAACAGTTTTGATATCTAATCTGAAAAATCATAGAAACAGAAACTCTCTCTCTCTACCTCTCTCTCCTCTTTCTCACTCTCTACTCTCTCTCTCTCTCTACTCTCTCTCTCTACTCTCTCTCTCTCTCCTCTTTCTCTCTCTCTCTCTCTCTCTCTCTCTCTACTCTCTCTCTCTCCTCTCTCTCTACTCTCTCTCTCTCTCTCTACTCTCTCTCTCTACTCTCTCTCTCTCTCTCTCTCTCTCTCTCTCTCTCTCACAAGTGGATTAGTCTAGAGCCTATTGTTATCTAAATCAGGCACTGCTTATGATAGTTCTATTTTTGTATTTTAATTAGAAGAGCAGAAGTTACAAGATAGTATAAATTGCGATGTTTAATTTCGGAAAACAATCAGAAATTGAGGTAGCCATGATAATAAAGAAATGTTTGCAGACACTAAAGAGGTAACCATCAGCCATAATTCGACGAAGTAGAACAACAATATCCCTGCATCAATGAAACACTAGTCAGTATGTCTATCACATCGATGTCTTTTATCTATATGAATTATGCTGTAAACTTGTAAACAAGAGTAACATAACGGATGACATTAGTGGAGCAGGAACTGCTTACCCTTCAAGGTCATACGGGTCTATCCCATTTGGGGGGGGGGGGGGGGGGGGTGGCGTTCGTGCTGCTTAATCTTAAGGTTTCGGAATATTGTTTTATGGACCATTGGTTGTCTTTGCTGTTTCCTTTGGTATCTTCAACATTTTTTTTACTCGTCACAAATAGTGATCACATGACAATCGATCAACCAATCAATGGATGCAAACTATATCCTACATATCCGCCTCTAACAAAATAGTACAAAAGACTGACGTGTTTCTTTTTATTGTGATTTAAAGTTTACCACAAAAACCAATTGTGTCTAAATGTTCGCACCTATCTTATTTAAAGGGTTACAGCAGATGTATGCGGGAACAATGATGGTATTAATCTCTACCAGAGTTGTCGGTCCTTACACTCACTCCAATCTCTGTCAACGCATGATGCCAAGAATCTTGGCAAAAACCGTTTATTAAAGGGTAACTTGATATAAACCGGTTATAATGACCCCATATATTGTAAAATATGCAAAGAATACCATATAGCTAATATTTGAGAAGCTTCTTTGTATATTTTCAAACGAAGATAAGGAATTATTTTTTATACGGTGATCAGTCATACAGCGCATTCTGGTTCCTTGTTGTAATAGCTTCTATAGTTGCTGAACATTACACTGGTAATATTTTATAAAAAGGAAATCAGTTTAATACAAATGTAAGTAGTCTTTTAGGCATTGACAGAGATTGGAGTGCGTGTAAGGACCGACAACTCTGGGTAGAGATTGTGATGGCATCACGATATTTAATCACTCGAAAATACGAAAACATGCTATTATTAAGGAATCCTATTAGATAACATCCGATGTATTCAACCGAAAATGTACTTTTCAAGCTCTTAAAAACATCAGACGTTATAACGTAATTCGAAGCCAGCTAAATTAGGTTTCTGGAATACAGATTTAATCAGAAGGCTACAAGCACTCTATTTATACGGCTTTCAAAGAAAACAACAATAGCTGATGAAATTGTAGAAGCAAACTAAAACTGAATACTCTTTCAATGAACCGATTTGAAAAAAATGCAAGCTAAGCAATCGAATTTACGACTATGAAAATTGAGGTTCTGCATTTGAGCATTTATGATACGGAAGAGGAGTGTAGATATTGACATTTATTAGTAAGAAATGATATGGATATGACAGATTATTCAACATTGCACTTAGACACGAACTCAAATATAGGAACAGCCCTTTTATTTCTTGTCTGCATTTAGCATGTTTAACATCATAATGTTAATATAAATAGCGTTCTCTATTATAACTTTGTTCGGTAGATTTTATGTGAGAGTTGATTGATTAATTTTTGGTGCTTAACGCCACTTTCACCAATATTTCAGCTATATCATGGCGACTAGTTTAAGTGATGGAAGAAGCCGGAGTACCCGGAGAGAACAACCAACCATGGGCATGCAACTGGTAAACTTTATCACTTGCGGCTGCGAGTCCAGTGCACCATTTTTGTAATTTACAAAGCAGGGCGCGAACCCACACCGTATTAGTGATAGGCTTGTATGAGTTGTTTGGTGATCCAACTACCTAACTCATTGAGCCACACGGGTCCTGTGAGAGTTGATATATTACTCACACGTAAAAAGCAGGTTCATGACCGTATCATTTTATTAAGAGGGGACATTGTGACCATAAAACTACTTTAAAGCCTTCACTTTTTATTGAAGTGCCTGTGCAATTCAGCAACCGGAGAGTGCATATATTTGTGTGTTGGGGCTATCGATTTTGCCTCTTTTTACCATTTTACATTTAGAATTCGAAACTGTTCCGACAGTGTACTATTTTTCTTTTAGATTTCGGAACTGTTCCGACAGTGTGGTATTTTTCTTTTAGATTTCGGAACTGTTCCGACAGTGTGGTATTTTTCTTTTAGATTTCGGAACTGTTCCGACAGTGTGGTATTTTTCTCTTAGATTTCGGAACTGTTCCGACAGTGTGGTATTTTCTTTTAGATTTCGGAATTGTTGCATATGACATACATATCATTGCTAGTCACAACATGTTGCATTGCTCTAGAGTTAACAAAAACTCAACATAGCAAATTAACGTTAGAGAAAATCAAGAATGAACAAGGAGAGACATGGGCACATGGCAAACACAAAGCATAATACAAAACACAGAAAACACAACAACAATAGCAACACGGACCCACCCAATAAAACATGGGGTGAAACCAGGTCCTTCCACGGGGTTAATAGTTCCTGCTTCTTATAAGACACCCGCCATGCTACTCATAGTCATGTCTCGATCGGAACTGGACTCGGAGTAGCACATATTATCCATTCTTGATTGCCTCATTCGGTTTTCTCTAATCTTTAAATTCTCCATCGTTGCCATTAGAAATTTTGATTTGAATACAATATTACCTGCTTGGGAAGCAAATATCATTGGTGTATTTCCCTCCTTATCTGCTAGGTTAACATCTACACCAGGGACCTCTGACAATACCTCTACAATAGGAAAACAACCACTAAAACAGGCATAGGCAAGGGCTGTCTGAAAAAAAAGAGAAACATATGAAATATTCGTCCGACAAGTTAAGTGAAATAAATGTTGAAAAACTGCTCATTCGGTTTTCAACAACGGTGTGTTACCATTTATCCGACTTTTGAAAATCAGGTATTCCCATTTATCCAACTTTTGTTTTCTACCTGTAGGATTGTTTATTTAACATTAATTAATTAGGTGTCGATTTGATCAAAATACCTGATAATTTCTTCCAGTATACAATGAATGTATATGTATAACGTTTGAATAAATGAAAGGTAAAAAAGGTTATAATTTATGTGTATGTTTTGTAGATCGCTGTTTGTCCTTTTGTACTTTTTCGCTTTGCCATTGCGGTGACTGTTCTACTTCGATTTACGGATTCTGATTACCCATTTGGTATCTTCAAGATTGACTGATTGTGTCTGTTTATATACTTATGAGTTTTGACTTTCCCTTTGTAAGATTGTTCGGAGTTCGGTAATTTTGTAATTACCCTTATCTTCAAACTCTTCTTATATGTAAATAAATGTGAAGTTCTGAAAACTTTCTATTATTTTATGCAAAGTGAGTTTTAGGATGAATTTAAAGTGCAATGTACATAATCTGAACAGCTTGAATAAATATTTTTAATTTCAATTTTACATGCACATCGTAATAATCAGCTTATATAATATATCCTTAAATCTTATTTACTGATGAAAATGCATATGATTGCTAATTATGCAACACACATGACCAATAATAAAATATCCCAAGCTTGTCTCTGTACTGGACCAACTTAAACAGAATCTGCAACAGGGGGAATTGACATAAACTACTACACAGAGGTTATATCACATCTTTTGAGGCTTGGTTGACAGATATGAACGATATTTTGCTGACTTTGTTTTTTTATGAATATTGTATCAATTATTATATTAGTTTAATGTTATATGTGATTGCAATTGCTTTTAGTAAAATATGTAATATCAGTATATATTTTAGTTGTTTTCATTATTAGAAACTTTATTTATTCACAATAAGAGATCAATGTTCCTAATGGACATTGCTTACTTTCTTATCCACCTTTGTGTACTTTACAATGTCAAACGGAACACAATTCAGTTGAGAAACTTTGCAAACTTGTTTCCTCATGAATGACTTATCACCGGGTTTGTACCTAGAATAGAACGCACCTGAGTTCACTCTCGCTTTTTATTTGGGTTCGTGTTGCTCGATCTTTAGTTTTATGTGTATTGTTTGTAGATCGTTGTTTGTCCTTTTGGTTTTTTTCTTTTAGCCATTGTATTGTCTGTTCCTTTTAGATTTACGACTTCTGAATAGTCCTTTGATATCATCAAACTCATATTATCCTATTTATTGTCATTGTCACATGAGAAAAATGATGCATGTAATTAGTACCTCTCCTAAGTTGCACACTTTACATGAAGAGAAAACAATTCTCAATATGAGAATTGTTTAACTTTGAATACCTGTTTACAATTTTAAGAGGATGCTATTAATTGTAAAAATCAGGAAGAAATTGATAACATCATTTGAATAAAGGTACATTATATACAATCTCAATATGAATTTTTATAAAGCTATTCTAGCGATAGACTCAGAAAGAAATATAAAAAAAAATATCATATCCAATTAAATGTTGATTCCAGCCAAAAATAGTAATAATATTTTTTTTTATTTTTTTCCCCCATTTTCATAGATGAAATATATTGAAATACATATTCACTGTTGCGCATATACATTTATACATTGTCCTGGACTAAATTGCAATACTCTTATTCGAATACCTGTCACACAACTCAAGTTTTAATTAAGTGTCCTTTGTTCGTCATTGCCTTTGATCTCATTTATCCAACTTTTATGTTTTACCTGTAATATCTATTTTGTTAAAAAGATACTCTAAATTGGGACTCCTGATAGGAATGTTCCGAACATCAATTTTGTTAAATCAAATTAGGAACGCATTCTTGTTAGATTTTTTTGCATAAAAACCTGACGCGTTTTAAAGTTTAATTAACCCTTATATCTAGATCTAGATTATATGTATCAAATTAAATACACCATGCTGTTAGAAGTAGGACATTCTTTACTTTTTATTAAGTATAAGAAGAGTTTAAAGATACCAAAGGGGTAATCAGAAGCCGTAAATCGAAGAAGAACAGACAACACAATGGCTAAAACAAAATGTATAAAAGGACAAACAACGATCTACAAAACATACATATACAAATAAAGATCGAGTAACACGAACCCCACTAAAAACTATCATGCTATTAAAATACAATGTACTAAAAATGTACTGAATAATCAAATCTCTGGAGATTTCCGATGCTTGATCGTCTATGGCAGCTGGCTTAACTTCACCTCTTTGTTTAATGCCTCAATGTTAATGAATCCAACTTGTGCTTATTTGATAAATTGTATTGATGAATTCATCCGTTTTCTTTGGGTACCTTGTTTCTGACCGCAATATATTTGACCTGCTCAATATCCACGAAATATTGTTGAAAATGGCGTTAAAAAATATAATCATCACAACATATTAAAACACAAAGCATATGAATATGTAAATTACTCGGTATTTCAAACTAACATCGACTTTGTAAATTACAAAAAAGGTGCACTCGACTCGCAGTCGCAAGTGATAAAGTTTCCCAGTTGCTTGCCCATGGTCGGTGGTTCTTTCCAGATACTCCGGCTTCTTCCACCACTAAAACTGGTCTCCTTAATATAGCTGAAATATTGCTGAAAGTGACGTTAAACACAAAAAATCATCATAATCAAACTAACACTATCTTCCAATTCGGTCATCAAGTGTTTTTTAACGTGAACTGTATTGCATGACAAAAAATAAAAAATAAAATAACAAAAATAATATAATTTGTATCTGTATTTCAAAATAACACTTTCCTCCAATTTAAGTATCACGTACTTTTTAACATGAACTTTATTGCGTGACAAAAAGCAAAAAGCAAAATAGAAAAATAAATATTGTGAACATTGTTGACGTCGATGTCATTTTGGGATTCAAGGATTGTTTCCTACTTGCAGTTTAATTGAAATACAACAACGTTTGTGATTTGATATTGGATTGCTGTATTCAATTTCTTAGAAAACAATTGCAATAATAATTCTCAATTTTTCTTTTCTTCGGATGCAAATCAAATTTATTTTCAGGCAAATTCAAATACAAAAAAGTCAATAAAATAAATTAGAAAAAAAACAAAGATGAAATCTGTTCATTTTCATCCCCTGTCATTCACATATTAAAAACAATATCAATTTTGGAGAAATTTGTGAGAAAAACAAAAATAATGCAATTTCAAAAAGAAATATCGTTTAATAACTGTGATTATAGTCCACACATTCAATGACCATATATTGTGCTTCTTTAATTTTCACACATAAGGTCTTTAATTGAGTTGTCATATTCCAATTTTCAATCAATTGCAATGAAAATGAATGATAGCTGATCTCAGCTTGTGTTTACGAACACGTGCAAATCAACTGCAACTTGTCAAATAACTTGTAAAAAAGGATTTTACAATGGCGACAACAATACAAACAATGATCTACTAAACACTACACAGAAAACTAGAGACTGAGCATCACGAATCCATAAAAACCGGGGTTATCCTACTTATACATGTACTATGTAAGACAAAATATTGGAAACTGCTTTATTTTGGCAATTTCAAGGCTTTTTTTTAAACAATTTTAAAGATCTGAAAACAATAAATGGGGATGAACTCAACTTCTCTGAAAGGTAAGAAGTTCCTGCTTACAACATTTCAAGAGGAGAAGGATTATGGTATTTAACGTCTCTTTCAACAATATTTCAGCTATATCGAGGCTGTCAGTTTTATTGGTGGAGGAAACCGAAGTACCCGGAGAAAACCACCGCTCTGCCGTAAGTCACTGACAAACTTGATCACATAATGTCGTATCAAGTACATTTCGCCTCAGCGGGATTCGAACTAACAGCATTAGTGGTGATTGGCACGGATTGCATAGGTATTTGTAAATCCAACTACCATACGATAATCGAAAGGATGTACTAAAATATAAATTTATAGTTCCATTATTTTCTATTGCAATCTACTTTCGCTTTCGAAAAGGTAAAAATGTGAAGGAAAAAAATGAAATATAAAACACGTTCGTTGTTGAAAATGAGAGAATACACGCCAGTAGATGCTTAAACACGAATTTGATTTGCCCTTTAAGAAGTTCTATTAAATACTCAACAGTTGGAGTGTATTCTCTATGGCATTTATTACCATAACAACAATATTCAAACACGAAATCTATTAACCATATCAAAGTCTTGGAATAAAAGAGATTATGCTTAATAATGAAGGATATGGATGTAATTTAACATGCAAGAAAATACACCTGGAACTCGAAGGAAAGAAATTTTGAAGATACTAAAAGAGTAATCAGAAGCCGTATATCGAAGGATAGAAAAAACAATCACCAAAAGATAAAGGAAAAAAGGCCATACAACAATGTACAAAACACTCCACTAAAACCCGGAGGTATTTGTATTGATAAAAGGTGAAACAAACAAATACCAAGCTGTCAGTTTCAAAATCTAATCTACAAATCGTAGAAACAGAGGCAAAATTGATACCCCTAACACACATATACTTGACCGCTAGCTTTCCTGGCTTAGTCCAGGCACTTCAATAAAAACTGGTGGCGGTAAACTAGTTTTGAGTGGAATGATGTGGTCATGCTAGAGTTTTCCACATATGAGTAACGTGTCATCCCCACTAATTGCATGTCATAAATCCATTCTCCACCGGTTCTGGAATGAAAGCTAACTTCGATAAAACACAGGCAATCTGGATTGGCGAAAGAAGAGGCTGTGGAATGGAGCTTTATATATATCTTTATATCATAAGGAACCACTCCAGTTCTTTCAAGTTGTTAGGTATTCAATATTGTTTGTCAAATGAAGATATATATATATATATATATATATATCTTCTAGACGTTTGTATAATATACTTTATTTCCTGTGACTGTATAATGAATTCTTCATTATCCTATATAGTATATTAAAAATTGCTGAGTTAGATTGCTGTCAAATTATAATATTAAGTATATATGTACCATCTACACACGCTTATACACATGTCTTACGTCTATCCACTACGTAGGTAACACTACGATTATTGAAGCTCCTTTTTAGGGAGTGGATGTGGTCGAGTGGTCTAGGGCGCTGGACGTAAGGCTAAGCGAATGGTGATGCAGTGTTTCAATGGTGTGGGTTTAAATCCCGTCGACGGAAGAAAACAATTTGACAGCTCTAAAATCTAATTCTAACACTGTTTGGTTTAATTTTCAGACGTATATATATATATATAAACGTCTAAAATAATTTATAAAACAACACCAAGTACACAAAACAAAGTGATAAAGAATTAAACACTTCGTTGAATGACAAAATGTTCGTCCCACCGAGGGACTTTATCAATGTCTAATTAAATAAAATCTCGAAACAATAAAGCGACTTTTCAAATTTCAAAAAAAAGTTTTTGACGGTCCATGTACGGCACAAAAGAACCAGAAGATGCACATATGAAACTACATGCATAAAAGAATAGAAATTCTACATATAAATTAATAAAAGTACAATAACAATAATATAAATATACAATAGGGCTACAAATTTAAATAAATGTTAAATTAGTAATAAAAAAAAATATAAAAATGAGACATTATTGGTAAATGTATCAAATAGCACTGTCAAAATATTGTTGAAAACGGTATAATACCCAAACTCATTCAAAAAACCGGCCCGCCACAGTGTGGAATATATACGTTGGGCCAATAGAGCCAACTGTATGTATGGGAGAAGAATTTATATAAGTGCTGCGTCACTTGTTTTCTGATCCCTATGTATGTACTATTGTTATAACTCATGCAATTTATTCAATAAATATTGTTTACAGTAACTGTATGTCCTAATACGACTGGAGGAGACCAACACGAATAGGAGTCAAGAGAGGATATTACTTTTTCTCATTGATTCCATTCGGTGATAAGGTCTTAAGTTTTCTAATCCAGAAGCTTTCCCTTTCCTGTCTGCTTTTATCATCCCACTTGGGGTTATGGTCAATTATGGTGACCTTCAGTTTGCCGAAAGAATCATGGTGGCCCGTCGATCTGAGATATCTGCTGAGTGGAAGGTCAGGTTTGCAATTTGCATCGCTTCTGTGGCCATTCAAGCGTTTACTAAGTTGTTGTTTAGTTTCTCCGATGTTTTGAAGACCACAAATTGCACATTCCAGGAGGTAGATAATATTTTCTGTCTTGCAGTTGGCATTGCAGTATATGATGATTTTTTCTCCTGTATGTATGCTGCTGAATGTTTGTGTGCATTGGATGTTTTTGCACGTCATACATCGTCTCGAATCACATTTTTGACTCTGACCATTGTAGGCAGATCGAGGGGAGATGTCAGCTCTCACCAAGATGTCTTTCAAACTTTTGGGTTTCCTGAAGGCCAAGACGGGAGGTTCTTTGAAGAATTTACACAGTTCTGGGTGTTTTTGTATGGCTGTCCAGTGCTCACGAACGATGTTGGATAAATTACTGAGCGCAGGATGGTAAGTGATGACAAATGGCACTGTTGTTCGCGTTCTTTTCTTTATATTGGATGAGGTCTTTTCTGTCAATACCACTTGCTTTGTTAAAACAATGGTTAATGCTCGCATTGTTGTAACCCCTCTTTTTCAGATGACATTTCAGTTCCCCAAGCCGTTTTTTGGTGGTTTGTTCGTTGGAGCAGATGCGTTTGATTCGGAGAGCTTGGCTGTACGGAATACTTTTAGTGCAATGTTTAGGGTGACAACTCTGTGGGGACAGGTATTGATGTTTATCTGACGGTTTGTTGTATATGTCAGTTGACATAATACCATTTTCACAGGTGGTGTAAGTATCCAGAAAGGAGATGTTATTTCTAGATGTTTCATGGGTGAATTTTATAGTGGGGTGAACATTGTAGGCATGGTCAAAGAAACGATTGAGGTTTTCTGCCGACTCGGTCCACTTCATGTCAACGTCGTCTATGAAACGAAACCAGGAAAGTGGTTTGTGGGGTGCAGATTGTATGATTAGTTTTTCAAGTTTCCCCATGAAGATGTTGGCGTATGAATGTGCCATCTTTGTTCCCATAGCTGTTCCGTTGATTTGTAAAAAATGCTCTCCATTAAATGTAAAATTGTTATGCTTCAGTGCCAATGTGAGCAACTAGACAAGACATTCCGTTGGTGGTTCTTTAACGGCTCTTTGGTCCCAGGCCTCTCGACATGCTTCGATACCGTCATTATGTAGGATGTTAGTATATAATGACGTAAGTCCATCGAAACAAGAATGGTCCCCGAAGGAAGGGGATTCATGGATTCCATTTTTTGAAGATAATCAGTGGTGTCTTTCAAATGTGAGGGTAATGCTTCTACATGAGGTCGAAGGTTGAAATCGGAGATTTTTTCTGTGGGGTGCCCATTTGCTGAAACAATGGGTTTCCTGGGGTTGTTGACTTTATAAATTTTAGGTAATAGATAGAAGCGTCCGACTTTGGGTTTGTCTGGTTTGTCTGGTTTCAAATAATCGAAAGTGTTCTTGTCGATATGACTATTTTCTTTCATAATTTTTAGCTCCTGTGTTATTTTAGTGCTGAATTCTTCCGTGGGGTCAGAGTCCAGTTTTTTGTAAAATCTTTCATCCGTCAGTTGTCTGTTTGCCTCCTCTAAATAATCTATTTTGTCCATAACAACAACTGCGCTACCCTTGTCTGCTGACTTTATGACAATGTCAGCCCTTTCCTTTAATTCTTGTAGCGCACCTTTTTCTGCTGGAGTGAGGTTGTTATGGGTTGGTATGTTCGTGCTGGTTGCTGTCTGGACATCATTTTTGACTAAGTCAATAAAGGATTCTAAAGTTGTCTTTTTGCTGGGTTTTGGAATCCATGAACTTTTTTTCTTAAACCTAGGAAGGGGAATCTCATTATCATCTTCCGAATCGGACGACCCATCTACAGGACAGTCTCTCTCTTTGGCTGAGAAATATTCTTTAATACGAAGAGATCTAGCAAATTTGTCGAGATCAGCTGATAGTTGCTCCTCGTTGATTTTGTTGGGGGTGGGGCAGAAATTAAGTCCCTTAGAGAGTATACGAATTTCAGCAGGTTTTAGATCTTTTGATGACAAATTGACGACTGTGTCATTTTGGTCTCTATTAATTTCTTTGTGTCTTGAAAATCTTCGTTTCCGCCTTGTCGTTTCCCCAGAAGTGACAGATAATTCTGATGGTATATTTTTTTTCGGGTTGATACCATCCCTAAAGAATTTCTTACGTTGTTTCTCTCGCAACTTTAGGCTTTGAATATTGTGGATATCTTGCAGACGTTCGTTAATATTGTTGGTATCTGAGAGCGTCAAAGATTTTTTTAGATCAGTTTTGATGTTCGTAATCCAGAACCTCGAGATTGTGTACAGTGTTCTGGTACAATAGAATAAGGAGACGGGTGGAACAGTCAAAGAGTATAGAGTCCCATCGTTCCAAAAATCTATTTAATTTCCAACCAGTGCTTTGTGGTGTTAACTTGATAAGTAGCCCTTTTGGTATAATATTATTGGCAATATATGCCCGCAAATTAGATACGTGATGTTCTGTACTAATTTGTTTGAGAGTTAATTTTTTAAGTTTTTTAAAATAAAATGCATAGCTCATGATGTGCAGAGCTGTAAGATCGGTCGGATTATGTAATATAACATAATACTGACTAGGAAAGAAATAACATATATAACGTCTGAAAAACCAGTCAACGATCAATCTTACGGGGTGTTGGATCGATACGGTATAACGATACTATACAAGTAAATCAATTATAAACGTCTAAAATAATTTGTAAAACAACACCAAGTACATATATATATTGTACGCTTTGTTTCACATAATCAATTTACAGTTTAATATACAATAAATATTTCTTGATATTCTAATTTTGTTCGTTGATTAATATTGGGGAAATCACTTCCTTGTCTGAAAAAGCTTATTACAGACAAGTTCTCTAGAACAGGTATATTATTAGACAGTATATATACATGTATAGATAATTACATATCTAAAATTGATCAAATTGAGAGACTATTGTACGGCTGGTCTAGTAGAAACATATTGTTATTAGGAAACATTACTGTGATCAAAACCTGATCATTACCTAATTTGGTGTTTCACTGTTCTACCAGACCCTACAGACCAGATAATTAAATAATTACAAGATATTGTCTTTTATTTCTTAAGGGATGGAAAAAGTGATAAAGTAAAACATCTCACCTTAATTGACAATCATGCAGAAGGAGGGTTAAAGATCTCACATAAATTGTCCTTCTTTCAAGCATTTAAAATAGCAAGACTCAAAAAGGTTTTGAACCACAATATCAGGCACCTTGGAGGGTACTCATATCCAATATGTTGGAATAATTTGATCGGGATAAGTTCTGGCATAGCAAACAATATGGACTAAAATCCGGGGGTGAACTAAGGCTACGGAAGAGTTAAGAGTTCCTTATCCACTGGCGAAACCCACAGCGCATTTACGTCTTTATTTTATCAAGCAAATATATTAATAACAAAAGTATTATTGATAAAAAAAGCGAAATAAAAATTAATATTCCATTGAATTTGTTTCCAGCAAAAATTCCATTATTTAGTTGTTTGGAATTATTAATTGACTAACATATAAACTATACGAGTCTTCCTACCACGTGACACCCTGAAGATTAGTATATCATTCAACAAATCCGGTTATATCCGGTGTGTATGTTAACAAATTGAAAGGTCATTCGTTGTAATTGTCTAATAATATACTTGTTCTAGAGAACTTGTCTGTAATAAGCTTTTTCAGACAAGGAAGTGATTTAATCAACGAACAACAAAATTAGAATATCAAGATATACTTATTGTATATTAAACTGTAAATTGATTATGTGAAACAAACTGTGCACTTGATTAATTGATTGATTGATTGATTGGTGTTTAACGCCATCTTTTGCCGTTTTTCAGCTATATCGTGGCGTGAACAAATTGCATATTAGATTAAGACACCTACAAACGATTCCGAATTTCAATTCAATAGTGAATATTGTAATGTCTTAAGAACAACCCAATTTGCCAATGGGTCTTACAGCATCGTCTCTGAATATACTTTGTATTGAAGCAATTCTAATTAAATCGGATTCTGTAAATCTATATTAATTTTTTTTTAGTTTTTTGAGAGCATCCAAAGATTCATCTCCAATTGACACCAGGAGAACTAACATATTATAGAGCATCATTCCGTGATGCATTTAGCAATTGAATGAATATTGTAACAGGTTCCATTACCGGTGTATCCCCACCACACTTTTGTGTCTGTCCCAAGCCAGGATTTGGATCCCAAACGTCATATGTCGTGGTCTTTTCCTTGTGTTCAGTGAGTTCAGTTAAGTTTGCTTTGATGGTATTGATGACCATCATTGTTTAAACTTTCTTTGCACAATTGAGACAATAATGTTAATTTGTTTTATATTCGTGATGTATTTTGTAACAATTTTGTTTGTTATTTTGTGTGTTTATAATCATCCTTAAGCCTTTCGTTGGCCGATGATTACACATAAATACAGTATTTATATTCAGAGCGGAATACCTTACAAGTACCAATTTACTGCTTTGAGACACGTATTGAGTAAATACTGATATACAGCCAGCTAAGCTACACATATTATTCATCATTAGCCAAGTTAATTTCAACAGTTATTGAATGGATACGCGTCTTATTTAGTAATCAAGATGAGCTTCTGTAATAACCTTCATCAGGTATACCCATTATCAAAAGATTTGAAAGCCAAGTATAATGTAGAATAGTTGGAAGTAAGAAGTCAAAGAGCATTAATAGGATAGTCAAAATCATAACCCACCGCACGTTGGCTGTGCAGCGTTGTAATAAAGAACCCTGTATCCTAACCTTAAATTGGAGTTAAACAACTGCTATTCAATCAATCAACGAAGAATATATTCTAGATTCGTGTATGTAGCTATCGTATATACATGTGCATACAGACCGAACATAACCCGTAAACGGGTGGATTATGTTGACATCATGTGCATTTAATGTGCACAATGCAGGTTTTACGTTAACCGTATGCTAACGCATCTTTCTTAGTAGCCAAAAAAGCTAACATAAGTTCACATATTTTTGTCTACCTCAATGTTAACATGGACATCATGGGAGAGTCAACTAAGTGAACAGCCGTTAGCTAAGTGGACAGTAATAGAAATGGGTTAACCTTTACGTGTTCATGTACAAGTAATGAGTCGTCAACTATACATGTACAATGCATATTCCGTGGAACAGTAGTCGGAACTAAGAGCGATCCCTCATCAGTCACCGATCACCAGTCAACATGGATCGTGATCAGTGCCGGATTTAGGACAAATGAGGCCATGTGCTAGTTAAGTTATGAGGTTCTTTACTTGGACCCTGAAGGAGGTAGACCCGTGTAGGCCTACACAGGCTGTCAGACATACATGCTCAGGAAATTAAGGAATAGTTAAAATATTACGTTATATTAGGTCAGACATGTACACTGCGAAAATCCATCGTAATTTTTTTTTGACAGGAAGATGGGCCCCCTGGCCAACGGGGACCCTGTACTTAAGCACACCTAAGCACAATGATAAATCCGACACTGATCGTGATCGTGTATTTTCTTTACTCTAGCATTCCAATTGTTTTAGTTTGTATATTACACATCGAGTAAATGAGTGTACATGTCAATTTTGATTATTTGCTTATTAAACCTGTCTGGCAACTACCGGATATTTAGTAATCAAAGGGGATTGACATATAATGAACAAGTTTATCTTATACACCTGCTACAACTGAGGACAAACACGTCAATAAGCTTTTGTCGTTATCGTAGCATTGTCTTGAGAGAGAAGGCATTAGGTTTGTTGTAATCGATCTGAAATCCCAAGAAAGTCAATATTGATCAAAGTCATGTATTTCATAATAATTATACGTTATTTTGAGAGATCAATCATTTTTTTATTATTGTATTTTTTTCTTTATTGTATAACTATTCAATCCGTATGAACTAAGATTTACATTAGCTGAATGTTTATATTTATTTTCCACTTGCAGGCGATCAGAGATTTGATTTGAGTGTGCAAGCAAATATCTGTAACTAGTCAAAACATACATTCCTAGATTTACAAATATTTAAGATACTGGCTATATGCACAATTTATTTTGGTGTCAATTGAGAGGGCAAACTCTTTCCACTAAATGTATAAATTACGACATTGAAATACATGTTAGAAAAAAAACCGAAGGGCTAAGCAAGAACGGACAATCCAGAAAAACTGACAACATTGAGCACACAAGACACAAGACGATAAAACAAAACCAAAATTGCAACACAGAAATCTAAAACGTCAAGCATTACGGATCCCACCAAAAAGCTGACTAAATGTAGTTGGATAGTAATTACTATTTTACATTTATTTCAATTAAATGCTGGAAATAAGGATTATAAGGATTTATATATCACAACATTTAATGATTGATCACATTTTAGGTTGTAGCATTAAACATAATTATATGAGTTATTTATTGTCTGTGATTTTTACAGTTTTAGGGGAATTTCTACGTCAAAGATGTTGTTTTCAGGACTTGACGCCCAACTACCATATGATCACGATCATGACCACGACACCAATTTCCCCCACCCCCACCCCCACCCCACACATCGGAATAGATTCCAATAATAACTATCATACAATGTTAAAATGCATCACATATTTTGTTCGTCTTCTATTTTAATGGATACGTCATTGGCAAGAACGGATAATAATGTAAATATCATGAAAGACTATCCTTCATTACAGATAGACACAAGCTACATCATAAAGGAACAGTGCTTTTATTGCATGTCACAGAAGCATCTTCAAATATGAGCATAACTCATGCATCAACATATGTGTTAAAGAACACCTTATCTGCAGCTAAGCAGTGCTATTTATCTCCGCTATACTAGGACATCATAGTTTGTCGTTTTCATGTTATTGTGGTGTATATAATTGTATTTCCCAGATGAGGCTTCATCGATAAGGAAACAATAAATATGTTATTGCTTGTCCTTCGATTTAAGGCTTCTGTTGACTTGTTTGGCATCGTGAAACGTTCGTTAATTAATTACCCAATATAAGATAGAGATATATATACAACTCTCCTTATATTACTTGAGACTAAGATATTAACCTGCTATAATGTTGATGATCACTTCCTAACATTACCATATATTACACTTTACGTTTTTATTTTCCCTATTTGTCTTTGTTAGCGCAGCCGGTCACTATTTTCGTATATGGATCGGTAGTGTATGGACCGGCCAGGTACCTGCATTATTTCAGATAAAAAGCTTCGGTCCATATAATATTTTTTTGGTGACGAACCGGTCCATATACTGCCATATGACCCTCAGTGCCATGAACTATTTGCTATATATTAGAAAATAAATAAACGTTAGAGAAACCACAGGGGTAAGAAAGAATGGACACATGCAACATTGGGTACAAGACACAAAGCGAATACAAACAAAACAAAATAAAAACTACACAGAAAACACAAATATCCGAACACCACCAAGATAACGGGGTTCAACCCAGGTGTTTACGAAGGGTAACCAATTCCTCTTTCTTAGGGTTAAGCAAGGGTGTGTACAACCTGATTGAGGTTATTTCCAATTAACCAAACAAATAATTACGATCAATACTTATAAATTAATTCAAACTTTTTGTAATGATATTGAAAACTATATTATTTTTTTTCAAAATAAGGCAAATAATCGGAAATAAATTTAAATAACCTCAAAGGTGCCTCATTTAAAGAAAATCACCTAATGCCAACAGCACTCGACGCCTTGAGAACGGCGTCTATTGATAGATTCCGTTCATTGACAAATAACCTCAATCTTTTGAGCCAATCAAAACACGTATAAAATGACATGTGACTTTAAGATTAATTTATTTAACAATAACTACAAGTCAACGAGTCAGTATGTATCTGTGTTATATGCCTTCATTATCAACAAACAGAAAAACAATCTAGCTCATGGAGAGGTGTACTCGATACAACATTATGTGATAAAGTGTGTCAACTACTTGCAGCAGATTCTGTGGTTTTCCCCGGTTACTCCGCTTTCCTCCTCAAATAAAACTGACCACCACGATATAACTGTAATATTGTTCAAGCATGACCCCTAAGCCGTGAAAAAAAGCAAAATATACCACACTGTCGGAACAATTTCAAGATACAATAGAAAAATCGTAGAAAGAGGTAAAGTCGACACCCTTTACACACAAATAGCTGACGGCTCACTGTCCTGGCTTTGCACAGGCACTTCAATAAAAACAAGTGTCGGGGTTAAAATAGTTTCATCACCCAAACCAATAAGTTGTAAACAACAACATTTTATGGACACCAATAATTGAACCTCAAACCAATGTACTAAAGCTGAAGTAAACCGTAATTAAGAAAACATTAATTTCTGAACAGATGGAATAATAGGTACTATGTTTGAAATCTAGTTTCCTTGGTAATCAACATGTGACTTCAGAGGTTAATGTTCTTATTATAAATTCTGCGACAAGTCAACATCAAGATCGTTCAGTCGTAAATTGCCCACATATAATAACAGCAATGGTATATATTCATCGCCTCGGTCAATAGTAAGTTTCTCGGAGACAACAAACTTGCTATTCCCGAATACACCAGCCTATAAATATTTTATTATGCCGAAAAAACATTAGACTCATAGTTGAATGATCACCTCAAAATGATAAAGACCAATAAAATCACGCATCTTTTGCCAGTATTTTGCATTATAAATCTGAATATTGTCTCATGGACATTTTTATGCTATTTCCCCAGTCATTCATAAGAGTTTGATTCTTTTGAGAAAGTAGACTTCAGCATAAATATACATGGTAACTACAAATCATATGAAAATTTAGAATTTTTTTTAAATTTTAGAATTTTGTGAAAATTTATGAAAACTGAAATTTTAGAAATTTTTGAAATTTTTTAAAATTTTGAAATCTTATGAAAATTTTGAAATTGCTTGAAATTTTTGAAATTTATATTTTTTTTTTTTTTTAAATTTCAGAGTTTACGTTAATAGACGATGAAGGCCAAGTGTTCCGAATAAATATAAAACTTTTATCCAATCCGGTCGCGGAACTAAAAATCCGCGAAAACGATTCATAGTCTTAAAAACTATGGACCGCTCAATAGTCAAACAACTGGAAAAGGAGAAAAATAGCAATTTTAATGTAGAAAATTTTGTAGTGATGTTCATGTACTGAGGTACAATAATCATATTTATGACATAGCTTCTTACTCTGATATCAGCAAGCTCCGATGTGATAATTAAACAGCAACTACCATATTAAGTTGAGTATAATATGCGACTTTCAAGGGTTAATGATCTTATTAGGTTTGTCGTATAAAGTCTACACAAGTGACATCAAGTTCGTTCAATATTAAATTTCCCACAGATAATAAAAAAAACCTAGTCATAGCCCAACATATTTTCTATCTCATGTGATGTGAAAGTTAAAACACTTTGTAAATATTACTTATCTTTTTAGGTTAATGTGCTTATCGATTTTGTCTTATAAATTATGTGACAAGACACATGAAGTTCGTTCAATCGTAAATTATCCACATATGATGGAAACAATAATTATATGTATAGCATAGCTTCTCTCTCTGTCATCGGCATTGACACCGATGTCATAATAAAAAAAACTACCATATTATGTTGTGAATAATACGCAACTGCCAAAGGCTAATGTACTCATTACTTTTGTAAATGACGCGTTCTTTGTATAATCTTCATGGGGTAAGCTCATCTTCAAATGATTGGAAAACCCTATGCTTTTACATTGGGAACAAGAACATTAAATGTCTAAGGGCCTAACAAGGATGGTTAAATCGGCTACTGTTATCACTTTGTAATGTTCCAGTTTTGAAAAAAAATATCATTGTTTATTAGTAAACTTAGAAAATATTTATAAATCCAGTGATATGTTAGTCATATCCATCATTGTATTTTTGTTTTATATGTTATTGTTTGTATTCCTCTTGTTACATATGTATTGTGTCAGAGAATATAATAATAATAAAAAAGAGTTCAAAGTTACCTTTGCCTAAGGAGGGGTTTGAACAATAACGTTTTATGATAATTAGATTACTTATGAGCTGTAAATGTCGATAATAATATATCAATTACATCCCTTAATTTCTTGTGTTGTGGTATATATCTTTGAGGTATAATATTGAATTTCTATCATTAATTAACAGCATCAATTGGGAATGGTGTTTAACGCCACTTTCGACAATATTTTAGCTATATCGTGGCGGACATTTTCATTGGTGGAGGAAGCCGTAGTACCAGGAGAAAATCACCGACATGCCGTAAGTCACTGACAAACTTTATCACATAATATTGTATCGAGTACACCTCGCCATGAGCGGGGTTCAAACTCACAACTTTAGTGATGATAGGCACTGATTGCACAGGTAGTTGTAAATCCAACTACCATAACATCACGACATAATAGAACATGAAGTTTGTATCGAATTTATTTCATCTATATAACACAGGCTGTTATTTGACAATAATGTCATGACTGTTTACAACATTGGATGATTATGTAACAATCCAATCAAATTAAAAGGTTTTTGGTTTAAAACAGATTAGAAAATAAGAATCAATTTCTTATATTAAGTCCACATAATTGAGTTGCATTTGCAAATATTTCCCCAAACTATGATTTATTTAACACTTCTGGTAATCCAATCAAGCATTGTAGAAGTTTAGCAATAGATTTGAAAAACAAATCCGAAAACATTATATAGATATAAAGCGACATCTAGAAACATCAAGGGAGTTAAGCAATGTAATTCGTTCCGCTTATTTCGTTTTTAATTACGTTATCACAGCTCAATGTTAAAGAAGCGCTTAGTGTTTATAAATTAATGATACAAGGATTGATTCTCTTCAACTATAGATTGTCGGGAATTAACATATTAGCGGGTTAATATGTAAAGTTCTGTGAATTTCAATACATTAGTTACATAAATTTTTTAGTTGACATCCTGAATTAATAATTAATTAAAATCGCTTGATTTCTGTCGTGTTTTTAAAAGAGACATGTTTGTAAAAGATCTTGTCTTGTCTTGTTAATGTTAGATAACGAATAAGGAAGCAGATTGCATTATATTATTATGTCGAAGCATTGGTTTGTTCAGTCGTTGTGGTCGAGATCAGAAGGTAGATGGATTTAAAACTACCTGTTCAACCAATGCCTATCACTACTAATGTTATGAGTTTATGGCGAAGTGCATTATGTGATAAATTCTGTCAAGGACTGCGACAGGGCGGTGGTTTTCTCCGGGTACTTCGACACGATATACTAGTAACTAGAATATTGTTGAAAGTGGCGTTTATCACTATAACCATAACCATAACCCCCTTGAGTCAAATGCAAGTTTTAATTTAGAAATGGACGACATCCGAAAGAATATTCAACCCACAAGACGGTCCGAATGCAAAAAATAACTAACAGTAAATAAATGAATCGCCAGACACTTTCATGTATGTATATAGCCAATCATAGACGTGATAAAATCTTGAAGATATCAAAGGATAGTTAGAGAGATGTTCTACACTGAGAAGAAAAGATGTTGAATTCTATTTATGAAGGATGTGCTCTTACACGCTGAATTCAATCAACAATGGCTACTCAGAGCACCGTGCTTAATATTTCGGTTAATTTGTCTCATCAAACCTAATTATAGTTTAACATTTAAAATCATTTGCTTTGAAAAATAAACGAATGGATAAAATTTAATCTGTCTAGGGTATATATATATATATATTTTAAATAATAAAAACGTCATTTATCTTGGAAGGTAGATACCGCATTGCCTTAAGTAGAGCTCCAAAAAAAATATCAAGGGGTCATAATTAAAATAAAATCACATTACAAAGTATTTTTACGATTGCTAAATGTTTACTACTTGTCGAAAGAAATATAAAAACAACCACGGGCTATTCAAAAAATTAGTTCAGTCTGACCTATCATACGCTAAAGTCAGTGTCGGATTTAGGACAACATGAGGCCCCTGTGCTAGTTAAGATAGGAGGCCCATAACTTGGGCCCTGAAGGAGGTAGACCCGGTGGGCCTACACAGACAATCAGGCATAACGACTTCAAATTTAAGATTGCTCCACATAAGCAAAAATCCATAGCAATTTGATTTTGACAGGAAGATGGGCCCCCTGACCAGCGGGGTCCTGTGCTTAAGCACACCTAAGCACAATGGTAAATCCGGCACCGACTAAAGTAATGTCATTTGAAAAAAAAAGTTCGTCATATTAGTTTTCTGTGCTGTGTTTTGTATTTCTTTGTCCTTGATCTGTGCATTATGCCCAATGTTACCTGTGTGTCTAAGCTATCCATTCTTCAATACCCTTTCAGTTTTCTTCACTTTTTATTTAAGATCTTGATTTTGATTTGATTTTTGATTATGTTTGACGCCACTTTCAACAATATTTCAGCTATATCATGGCGACCAGTTTTAGTGGTGGACGAAGCCGGTGGGTCCGGAGAGAACCACCGACCATGGGCAAGCAACTGTTAAGCTTTATCACTTGCAGATGCGAGTCGAGTGCACCCTTTTTGTAATATATAAACCTGGGCGCGAACCCACGTCGAATTGGTGATAGGTTTGTATGAATTGTTATGTAATCCTAACTCATTGGGCCGTCCGGGCCCTCTTTATGATCTTGTGTGCATTGTATAGTGCTATTATCGTATTATAAGTTGGGTTTAATATATCGGCCTAAAATATTATGTTGACAACTTAAAGGTTATTTTAATTCTATCTACGCTTTCCAAAATGCAAATTGAGCAACTAATGGCTTAATACGGTTTAAGTTTTAATAAAAGTCATTTTAAGAATCAGTGCAACAGTAAAAAAGATCAAATATTCAAAATGAGATTTGATGCAATTATAGTGAAAAACAGAATGATATATGATGCCATAATGTCAACTGAAAGTACTGTGTTAATATATTCAAGGTTATTCTAATTTTCTCTGCATTTTTCGAAGAAAGCAGCTAATTGACCAACTAATGACTAGCTATAACAATTAGTGCAACGAAAAAAACCAATATCCTAAATAGGAATTTGAACAGATATAATGGCAAACACAAAGATATATGAAATTGTTAAAGATGCTTTCACAATACAGAATAACGGTGATTAAAGTTGAACGCGATTTAAGGAATTGAGACCATCGTGATGGCTTTATTTCTTCAAATAATTTGTTGAGTTGCCATGGTTCCGGTAGCTAAATCTCCCGCGGGCATTGGTAACACCAAGGGTTAGGGTTATGGTCTTTAACGCCACTTTCAACAACATTGCAGATATATCGTGACGGTCAGTTATATTGATGGTGAAAACCGGAATATATAGACAAAACCACCGACCTGTCGCAAGTCACTGACAAACTTTATCACATAATGTTGTATCGAATACACCTCGCCATGAGCAGATATATCTTGGCGGTCAGTTATATTGGTGGTGAAAACCGAAATATATAGACAAAACCACCAACCTGTCGCAAGTCACCGACAAACTTTATCACATAATGTTGTATCGAATACACCTCGCCATGAGCAGATATATCGTGACGGTCAGTTATATTGATGGTGAAAACCGAAATATATAGACAAAACCACCAACCTGTCGCAAGTCACCGACAAACTTTATCACATAATGTTGTATCGAATACACCTCGCCATGAGCAGATATATCGTGACGGTCAGTTATATTGATGGTGAAAACCGAAATATATAGACAAAACCACCGACCTGTCGCAAGTCACTGACAAACTTTATCACATAATGTTGTATCGAATACACCTCGCCATGAGCAGATATATCTTGGCGGTCAGTTATATTGATGGTGAAAACCGAAATATATAGACAAAACCACCGACCTGTCGCAAGTCACTGACAAACTTTATCACATAATGTTGTATCGAGTACACCTCGCCATGAGCAGATATATCTTGGCGGTCAGTTATATTGGTGGTGAAAACCGAAATATATAGACAAAACCACCAACCTGTCGCAAGTCACTGACAAACTTTAACACATAATGTTGTATCGAGTACACCTCGCCATGAGCTGAATTACAGCTTATAACCTTAGTGGTGCTAAACACTGGTTGCATAGATAGGTGTTAATCCAGCTACCATACGATAACTGCCACCACGGGCACGGTGACATCGGGGGATATTGGCTATCCTGTTTACGTTCTTTGGAATACTCGCTTCCAAAGACTTTAAATTATTTTCCTTTTCAATCTTTTGAAATACATTGTAAATTTCTGGGGTTTTTTTCAATTTTATTTATGCCGTAAATAGATACACATTACTCTCTTAGGATATTATGTACATCGTGTTTCGCTGTACGTAGCTTCTATTACAAGTTGGGTTTAATAACATGTCGTCCTACAATATTGTGTTGATAACTTCAAGGTTATTTTGATTCTATCTAAACTTTTCCAATAAAAAAAAATTGACCAACTAATGAATAGCTTAATAAGGGCTTACGTTTCAATGAAAGTCGTTTTAAGATTCAGTGTATTATAAAAAAAAAATATTAAATAGGAATTTAAGAAAATATAGTGGAATAAAGAAAGGTATTGACCAACTAATGACTAGTTTGATAAAGGTCTAAGTTTTAATAAAAGTGGAGCAGGAACTGCTTATCCTTCCGGTGCACCTTAGTTCACCCGCGGTTTTTAGTGGGGATCGTGTTACTCAATCCTTAGTTTTATATGTATGTTTTGTAGATCGTTTTATGTCCTTTTGTACTTTTTGTTTTGGCCATTGTGTTGTCTGTTCATCTTCGATGTACGGATTCTGATTACTCCTTTTGTATCTTCAAACTCTTCTTAAGAATCAGTGCAACAAAAAAAAAATATTCAAAATGGGATCTTAAGCAAATATAGTGGAAAACATAAAGATATGTTATGCCATTTTGTCAGCTGAAAGTACTGTGTTAATATATTCAAGGTTATTCTAATTTTCTCTGCATTTTTCGAAGAAAGCAGCTAATTGACCAACTAATGACTAGCTTAATAAAGGATTACGTTTTAATAAAAGTGGAGCAGGAATTGCTTATACTTCCGGTGCACCTTAGTTCACCCACGGTTTTCAGTGGGGATCGTGTTACTCAATCTTTAGTTTTATTTGTATGTTTTGTAGGTCGTTGTATGTCCTTTTGTACTTTTTCTTTTGGCCATTCTGATTTCTGTTCTTCTTCGAAATACGGATTCTGATTATCCCTTTTAGTATCTTCAAACTCTTCTTAATCAGTGCAACAGAAAACACAATTCAAAATGGGATTTTAAGCAAATATAGTGGAAAACATAAAGATATTTCATGCCATAATGTCAGCTGAAAGTACTGAGTAATATATTCAAGGTTATTCTAATCTTCTCTGCATTTGTCGAAGAAAGCAGCTAATTGACGAACTAATGACTAGCTTAATAAAGGATTACGTTTTAATAACGGATCTTCTAGGAATCAGAGCAACAAGAAAAACCAATATTAATTCAAACAAATATAGTGCAAAACAGAAAAATATTGGAAATTGTTAAAGATGCTTTCACAATACAGAATAACAGTAATTAAAGTAGAACGCAATTGAATTGGAATTCAGACCATCGATATGGCTTTATTCTTCTAACTATCTTGTGTATGACCTTTAGCTTACATGCTCTCAAAGATTTTAAATTATTTGAATTTTCAATTTTTTAACTATGATCATACCTAATGAAGGATATTCAAGAAAATAAATTAGATATCAATGTTTTTATTTTATTTTTTATATATTGTAAATAGATAAACGTGACTATGAAAAAAATAATAGGATATGATGTGAACCGTGTTCCGCTGTCTTGAACTCGTATTACAAGTTGGGGTTAATAACATGTCGGCTTACAATATTGTTCTGCCAAATTTTTTTCTAAGAAGAGTTTGAAGATACCAAAGGGGCAATCAGAATCCAAAAAGCAAATTAATAACTAATAGGTACATTAATAGAAGCTTAAGTTTTAATAAAAGTCATTTTAAGAATCGGCGTAAAAAAAAATAACAAAATAAACACAATATCCAAAATAAGATTTTAAACACATATATTGGAAACAGAAAGATATTTGTTGTCATGGCTTTGAAAATACAGTACAAACATTGATATTAAAGATGAATGCATTTAATTGGAATGGAAACCATCAACATAGTTTTATTTCCTGGAATAATGGACTTGGTTGATATAGCACAGAGTAAAGCCATGGTTTTAATAGGTTACTAACCTCCGAGTATTGTCGAATTTGGCTATTTTGTTTAGGGCCGTTCACTTACTTGCACCCACAGATATTTATATTATTTGACTTCTGACTACTATCGTACATGATGATAGTTATTCCAGAAACGTGTTGTGCTCACTAAATAAGATATCTATTTTTTATATTAAAGTTGAATGGACTTAATGGGAATTGAGATCATAAATATGGCTTTATTTCGTCGAATAATTGGTTTAGTGGTACTATTTGGAACCAAGCTATGGAAACTCTAAGATAAGAAAGGTCATATCTAAGAAGAGTTTGAAGATACCTAAGGGGTAATCAGAATCCGTATATCGAAGAAGAACAGACAACACAATGACCAAAAGAAAAATGTACAAAAGGACAAGCAACGATTAACAAAACATACATATAAAACTAAATATCGAGTAACACGAACTCCACTAAAACCGGAGTGGAACTCAGGTTCTTCGGAAGGGTAAGCAGTTCCTGCCCCACTAGTGACACCCGTCTAACTTGGACTTTTACGAGCTTTTGATTGTATATTACAACTATAACAATAACAGAAAAAGGACAAAAATATCGCACTGTCAGAACAGTTGCAAAATCTAATAGAGAAATAGTAGAATCAGAGACATGATCGATACAGTTAACAGACATATATATGACTGCTCATTGTCCTAGCTTGGTACATGTAGCTTAGTAAAAAGTGGCAGCCAACCGCACATATAATCCGAACAACAACGTTATTATAAAGAAAGCTATTATCTTGAAGATTATGCATAATAAATTTAATCTTTGCAGCAAGGAAGTTGGCATATGTGTAATATTAAATTCCATGAAGTAGAGCCGATGGACTCTACCATTATCTAAATATTATATGATATACAATGCCATCGTAAGACATATAGTCAACTTCAAACCAAAATCTAATTGTCAATATTATCACTCGTCATCCGTAGGCGCTTGACAGAATATTTTTTCAACAATGTGTTGATATCTTTCGAAAGACATTTTTAAAGACAAAATGATGCGAGTCATTAGAAATCCTTGATTTAATAGTTTAGCCCCTAAAACACAGTGAAGTTGTAAACATTATGAATGGAAATTGCAAAGACAATAGTCTTAGCATTGCTAATATATGGGAATTATTAAAATGTGTTCTGTCAAATCTTCATTTATGTTGTTAAATTAAAAAAAACTGCTGATAATTGCCGGCTGATTTCTGTGGAAAACATGAGGAATTATTAACTTTATCAATCAACGTTCAAGTCAAAATAAGTCTATAAGACTCTTATAGGATGATTTATTTGATTTTTTGTGCTTAACGCCACTTTCAGCAATATTTCAGCTATATCATGGCTACCAGTTTTAGTGCCGGAAGAAGCCGGAGTACATGGCGAGAACCACCGATCATGGGCAAGCAACTGGTAAACTTTATCACTTGCGAATTCGAGTCGAGTGCACCCTTTTTAGTAATTTACAAAGCCGGGCGCGAACCCACACCGTATTGGTGATAGGCTTCTGCGAGTAGCTAGGTAATCCAACTACCTAACTCATTGAGCCACCCGGGCCCTCGACTCTTATAGGACAAAACTCTCAGAAAGAGCAGTAGTATTGAAATGTACAATATAAACAAATATATAAAATAAACAATCATTGCACTACCCTAGAGACGAGTTGACATGTTTGTTCTATTTTATACTGGTACCCTATTTGTAATGCTTCCTCGGTTTGACATACCGCTGTCTACTCTCGTTCTTTCTTTTCTACCAAGTTAGCCAATTAACCGAATTTTTGTTTTATTTGTGACTGATGCTCTGTCATTTTAAATATCTTTATTAAATCATCAATCTGTTTTTATCACGTACATGACGTATATTAACTTCCCTCTAATGGAACTACATAAGTTTGAATGAGTTGGGAGTGATTGAGAAAATGATAGTTTTTTAATAAACGTCAGAGAATACCAAATAGGCAATAAATAATGGACAACCCAGAGAAACTGGCAACATAGGGTACACAAGACGAGACAAAAACAAAATAAAAACACAACATAATATGTGTTAGACACCACTGTACGCAAACAAAAACAATGACGTAAATATGACATGAGCCGTCATGCAAACAACTTCATGCAGACAAACTGAAAATCGTTTTTATGCGGAAATCCTAACGGATATCATCATACTGAACTCGGAACATAAAGACACATAATAAGTCAACTCAAATGAGTGGGGTTTGTTTTGCAGCTAAATCGCAGTAAGCACAAGTTGTTTGCTGATAAATAAAATAGGAGATAGACACGACTAGGGTATATATTTATTAATCTTTGTTACTTGCACAACATTCTTTCCAATTGGACACGTTACATCGACTCTCGGCCAACACGATTTTGCTCGTGCTCAACAATACTGTTTCGCGCAGAAATACTAAAGCTATTTTTTCCAAGTCTAATTGACCATATCGTGGATCAACCCCGCGATGTACTAAGGTTGTGGCAAAGAAGAGTTTGAAGATACCAAAGGGGTAATCAGAATCCGTATATCGAAGAAGAACATACAATGCAACGGCCAAAAGAAAAGGACAAAAGGACAAACAACGATCTACAAAACACACATATAAAAGATCGAGTAACACAAATCCAAATAAAAACCGGGGGTGAATTCAGGTGCTCCGGAAGGGTAGGCAGTTCCTGCTCCACTAGCAAACATACTAATTGCTATGTCACCAAGACATGTCCTACATTTTGACCTAGAACAAAATTTATTAATTAGTTAGTAAAGAAGGCGAAAGAAGCACATGTAACGAACAGACTACCTTCAATTATGTGTATCATATTGAAATGGAATTAGTGTTTAAATAATAAAATAAAAAATAAAATACAACTACATGTTTATGCTTAGCTATGCATTACCTCAAAAATCACTATAGCAACGTGGTATTGGCCAATTATCACCCTTCATGTTGAGTCACATATACAATTACTGTAACTAACAGTGTATTAAATGGAAATAATAACATACAATTTGTAATTGTGTGGGGAAATATAAACTACCACATATTATATTTCCTTTTGTTAACATGCTTGATGACGGGTTAATAATATGATACTTGATGATGTTCTACATGAAAACATCAAATTAAGTATTATGAAAACATGCGAAACTATCAAGCACAAAGTTAATTGGTTTGGATGGATTATGATGTTTAACTCCACTTTCAACACTATTTCAGCTATTTCGTGGCGGTCAGTTTTATTGCTGGGGGAAATCGGAATGCCCGGAGAAAACCACTGACCTGCAACAAGTCACTGACAAACATTATCACACCTGTGCAGTGGTGATAGACACTGATTGCGTAGGTTGTTTTAAATCCAACTACCATACGATCACGAGCGCGACGGACCCCAAAGTTAATTGGTGGTATTTAGAAAAAAACCAATGACAATATAGATACGTAGCATGTGCAAACGGACGAGTGAGCATTGTCTTGTATGTGTACGGGTTAATAATATGATAGGTACTATTTGAAAACATTAAATTAGTTATATTGAGAACAAATAATGACAAAATACGAAACTACCAAAACATTTCTATAACTGAATTGTTTCACCTTTAGATTGGATGAATTGTGGGCGATGATGGAAATGTGTAAACAGAGGATTGGACTTATTACTGGCTGTGTACAGGAAAATAAGTTGATATTTGATGAAAACATTAAATTTCCAGGGATACATTGGACGAAAAAACAATGTAAAAATGACAGCCCTTGTAAATGGATGAAATTAGAAAAACAATTGAAACAATATTATACAATTACTGCACTTGAACGAGATCAATATGAGGTTTTATGGAGCAGAGTACAACAATATTGAACGAGGCGAAAAGCTTCGTTCAATATTGTTGTACTCTGCTCCATAAAACCTCATATTGATCAAGCTTCTGTCTATTAATTGTTTTATTACATAAGGCTCTGTTTAACTCTAATTTTGAAATTTTATGAAAACTTTGAAACTTTTTGAAAATTTTATCTTTATGATTTTTTTTTAAATCTGATGAAATTTTTGAGTTTTGAAATTTTATGAAATTTTTGAATCTAAAAAAAAAATTGAAATTTTAACAAATGTTTGAAATTTAGAAATTTTGTTTAAAATTATGAACTTTAAATTTTTTGTTTTATTAATTTAATAATTTTGAAATTTTTTGAAAAAACAAAAATTTTGAAATTTTATGAAATTTTCTAACATATTGATTAGCAAAAAGCAATTTCTGTGCAATAAAAAACCATATTGCACTCTCGTGCCACGTAATATATTGCATTCATTGATTTAGCAGGAGAGTGCAATATGATTTTGTATTGCACATAAATTGCTTTTTGCTAATCAATATGTTAGAAAATGGAATGTCACGTGTATTGCTTCTGGCCAATAGAAAAACAGTAAAATAGAGCCTTATGTAATAAATACTTTATATGTGTTAGCACAAAGCTTATGAAACAAAACACCAAAGTTGTTTACAGGAAACCTAAGATATAAGTAAAAAGCCATAGAAAAACATATATCAATTTGAAACAAAAAATATACCATTTCAATTGCTATGACGTTCCAGGATATCTGTGCACAAACGTGAAATCAATATTGAACAACGGAAGTGTAATATCAAAGCATGACGTTTTCGGGATATTTGTACATACGCGTGAAACTGATACTCAACATGAACAGGAAAGTGTTGAGGGACAAAACCATACAAAATACGGATCATTACAGAGTGAATTGACACTTAGAAGAAGAAAAACAATGAATAAACAGGAGTAAGCACACGACTGCACATTTACCTGGCTATATATAGGCTAATAATGTTCTACATCAAAACATCAAATTAATAATTTTGAGAAAATAATATGAAAAAAATACGAAACTGTGAAAACTAATTCCAAAAGTGAATCAGATGTATGTAAAAAAACAACTTATTACATTGATTGATTGATTGGTGTTTAACGCCAATCTTAGCAGTACTTTAACTATATTGTGGCGTTGAAAAAATATTAACCTGTACAAAAAAACGAATTAGCATTTGCCTCGCTGTGTAGAGGCTAATAATTTGACACTTGTTTATGTTCTATCTGCAAACATCAAATACATAATTTTGGGGAAAAAACATGACAACATGCAAAACTGAAACTGCAAACCAAGACATTATGAATGTGATTAATTTAGAAAAAAAAATTAATAACAGAAAATGATCACAGTTTACATTTTAATGATATGATAGGTGGTAATGGTATAATCCGTGAAAACATCAAATTAATTATTTTGAGAAAAACAAAAAAACAGACGACTGAGCAGAAGTGAATTGGATGAAATTAGAAAGCAAAACACAAATGAATAACATAAATATTGCACATATGTATAGCACATGCACACGTTTGTGTATTGTACTGGCTGTGTGCGATAGCTGATTATATACTTCATAAAAATACTTTGTGAAAAAACAAACATGACAAAATACGACACTGTCAAATCCGTTCCAGTATTGAATTGGATGAAATTAGGGTGAAGATTAATATGCCTTTAGCTTATTTTTCTCTATCGCTAAACTATTCCATCGTGGGTTAGAGTTATGGTGTTTAGCGCAACTTCCAACAATGTTTTACCTATATCGTGGCGGTCAGAATACCCGGAGAAAACTACCGACCTGCCGCAAGCGACTGACAAACTTTATCTCATAATGTGGTATCGAGTACACCTCGCCTGAGCAGGATTTGAACTCAAAACGTCATTGGTGATAGGCACTGGTTGCACATACCACACGATCAGAATTTGAAACAAAAGCCATCTCGATATCCTTTTTCAATTGCTATGACGTTCCAGGATATTTGTGCACAAACATGAAATTAATATCAAACAACGGAAGTAAACAACGGAACTGTAATATGAAAACATGACGTTCCCGGATGTTTGTACATACACGTGCGTGAAATTAATGCTAAACAGCGGAAGTGCAATATCAAAACATGACTCTCCCGGATGTTTGTACATACGCGTGAAGTTGATATTTAACCACGGAAGTGAAATGTCAAACTATAAAGTTTCGCAAGGAAAAGGTAATTGATATTACATTCGAATATAAAACATCATGAAATTTTAGGATGACGCTACCATAATATGTCAGCGGAAACAAATATGGAAACTAATTGTGAGTAAACGCCTAAAAAGGGTATATATGAGTAATTTTGTCCGTATGTTCATCGTCAGTCATGCTTTTAATTAATGTATCTCCCTCATTGAACCCCGAATTGATACACTGCCGTATTATTGCGTTAACATAATGACTAACAGTTTGGCTCCTCGGCCAAATTTACAATGCGAAAATATAGAGATGTTTGAACGAGATGATACCGTGCCACATAAGGTGACACTAATGGCCGTCATTATACAATTGCTGGTGTTTAAACGTGTGAAAATGCTATTTACACATGTATGTGTTATTATTATTATTAATGTGGCATCAATCTAACACTGTCTTATGAACTATTCATTTTATTTTATCTTTTACATGCATAGGTCTGATTATTCAACCCAACAATCAAATAGGTTTCTAACCCATTCTTATTGAAGCATTGCAGCACACAGACTGACATTATAATAATGCTTCATCTTGCGCCAATGACAAATACACATGTCCATGTATTTAACTACTCAAGTTTGTACGTTTTATCGACAAGCCAAATGATAGTTCCAAAATGCTTATAAAAGTACAAGGCGTTTGAAATTATATCCTTTAAGCGGGTATTTAATAGTTCGTATGACATGATATTAAATTATGTTGATGGCATTTTAGAGAAACGTTGCATATTAATTTCATAAAAGTTCACCGACCACAGTTTCGTCATACAGCAAAGAGAATGCACTTTTCCTCAGATTTATTGTAGTTCCTTATTCAATCACTGACCTGACAAAATACATTGACTTTTTAACGACTAGTTGTATTAAACCTTGCAAGTTGGAAAGACTAACAGTTTAATTATATTCTCCATTGTTGACCCCAATATTACATCATTCGCGAACACACGGGTTAATTCCCGGTTTTTGGTTGATCCTTTGGTGCTCCGGGTTTTTGGTGGGTCCTTTGTGCTCATCTTTTGAGTTTTCTGTGTTGTATGTTTTGTCTGTCTTCGTCCTATGTCTTATGTACCCAATTGTTTCATTTTTTTTTTTATTGCCCATTCTTGATTGCCCCTTCGGCTTTCTCGTTTTATCGTGTATTTATATACTATAACTAACAGTACTGTTAATGTAGATATTTAAGTATCAGACCAGTTCGACGATTTTATATATACTGGAGATTATTAGCTGACATTTGTTTTGAGATTGATGTCCTTTCCACCGTTGTTGATACACATCAGTATCCATTCGCTATCATGATGACGATCCATTTATTCAGTGTCGGGTTGAGAAGAAGTGATGCCCTAGGCTATTTCGATAAACCCGTCCCAATCTACACCCTCGCGACTATCGGACGATGGAAGAGAATTAAAATAAAGACAAGGATGATGACAGGTGTTCAATATTCTGCAATATTATGAAATGGAGTGCATTTAAGCAACGGAAATTGCCGAAGGGTTGTTTAGAGAGTACAGTGCGTTATAGCAAAATAATTATGAAAGTCCAATGACAGAGTGAAAATTATCATACACATTGGGTGGAGGCCCCCTAAATTTTGAGGCCATATGATTCAGCTTGTCAAACTTCTATGTAAATCCGTCACTGCATTTATCCCCCATTCCGAGCAAATTCCACAATTCGAATTAATAGCCACATTACCGGAAGTGATAACTTGTCACGGCAGGTGATGCTTAATGCCATCATTATGCACGTGCAGATGTCTACACTTGTGTGATGGTATATACACGTGCATTTTTTTCTAATATGGCATTAATCTAATTCAGTATTATGAAATATACGATACATACGATTGATTTTCTCGTGAAATGAAATCATGTGAAATATATATCGTAATCAAGCTCAAGCAAATTACTATCATTCAGCACATCAATTTCATGTGTTTGCTTTCTAGACAAGGATTAGGATTATTGTACTTAACGCCAGTTTCAACACAATTTCAGTTATGTCGTGGTGGTCAGTTTTATTGGTGGAAGAAACTGGAATACCCGGAGAAAACCATATTTTCAGACTAGTTTGTGGGATCAAAGCTACATGTATATCATAAATACAGGTAGATTAGTATCTCTGTAGAATATTTTCTATATCGCTAAATTATACGATATATAATGATATGATTTTGTGATGAGTTTTGGTGCTTAACGCCACTTTCAGCAGTATTTCAGCTATTTCATGGCGACCAGTTTTAGTGGTGGAAGAAGCCGGAGTACCCGGATAGAACCACCGACCATGGGTAAGCAACTGGTAAACTTTATCACTTGCGGCTGCGAGTCGAGTGCACCCTTTTTGTAATTTACAAAACCGCGTGCGAACCCACGCCGTATTGGTGATATACTTGTATGAGTTGTTAGGTAATCCAACTACCTAACTCATTGAGCCAACTGGGCCCTCTATAATGATATGAAAAAGACAATTAAATGAGAAAAACATTTCAAGTCAGTACATGTATATCATACATACATGTAGATTATGCATGCCTTGAACTTATTTTCTATATCGCTAAATAATACAATGTAGAAGGAGATAAAAACAGACAATTATAGTAGAAAAAAACCAACATTTCAAGTCGTTGCACTGACTGGTATATTTCTACCAATACATTGTTGTGTATAAATGAGAAGATGCAAGATGAAGATTCTATAAGTCCATTTACTTGATTAAGCTTCTTTATGCCGTAAATATATATCTGTAAGATGATTACAAGTAGTTGTAAAATCTGAGCTCCAGGTAATAAAAGATTGAGAAAAAAATGTCTTTCTAATAACATCAATACGTGCATGGATAATACATCTTCTCCTAGAATGCCCTAGCAACGGATATAATGCCATAGCAATATATATGTTCAGTAGATGTATGGTTACAGGATTGACCTGTGCGGCCACTCGCAGTTATATATGCAATACGCTTTAGAGAATACCGACAATCCATAGAAACTGGCGAAATTCAGCATGTTTGCATTATTAAAGAATAAAGAACTATTAAATTTTAATCTATGAAGGCTAGCTTTTATTTAAACGGTTACCTACCAGGAGGGGCAATCAAGAGATGTAGGCAACATTGGGCACACAGGACACAACGCATAAAAAGGGGAAAAAAGAGAAACCTTAAAAGATGAGGAAGATGCACACCACCAAAACAACCTATGTTCCATTTAAAATGTGCTACGTTAAGTTAACAGTAGTAAGATATTATATATTACACGTTGCAAAATTATAGAAATCACATTTTTTTACTCTTCTTTTTACACACAGTTTGAAGAAAATTAGCATTTCCTAATATAAAAAAATGCGATACTTTGTCGATATATCACAGCCATCATAGCGAAACATTAGGCCAATGTTTTACGTCCTGTGTATTCCATAAAATTGTATTGCACTATAATAAATACACATATTTTTTTCTGATCGGAGTAATAGTAAAAAAGGGGATAACTGTATACATGTTATATGTATTATATATGTATATATACACAAAAGGAGGAGGAGTATCTTAATGTCATATAAAATAACCGTAGTTATCTTAAGACAGACGTATAACTTTGCAAAAAGTCATAAATTGTACATTCGTCGCTTAATATGCAGATATATTTGACAAAGAGGATTATCAACAAAACATATTCAATCTTACCCACCGACTTAGTATTTTCTAATGATATTTGGAGAAAGTATGTCTAACTTGAACATGTGTTAATATCAACCTAAGTCCACAATATACAGAAAACCGAAAACATATGATTTGTGTTCCACAAATTGTCAATACGTACAATTTAAATTGCATACAATTAAGCTGTGGTCATGTTAAGTCCTTCTTTATCTAGGTTTTTAAGTAGAAGTTTGAAGTCTGGGCATTGAATATGATTTTGAAAGGCGATCTCCGAATTCCATTTATCTCACTGTGGAATATGTGGTTATATACGATTCATTATCGTCTACCTACAGTTTAAATCTTAGGTAATTTCAAAAATGAAATAAAGAAGTCAAGATATTTAAAAAAAATATTTGGCAATGGTGACCCTCTTGGCATTCACGTCCAGCAATTTTTTTCAGCTTGAGTCCTTATTTAGACTATTCTAGCAAACGTTGATGTAATTCATCCCAGTAGTTTCACATGATACAGCTAAAATGTATACAACTAAGAACGCTCCATGTCAAAAACTGATAAAGGATTTTTTTCGAGATATAATTGTGAGAAAAAATTCTTTGGCTTCAACTCCATTGTACTTTCCTAACAGAATTCTAACGAACAATATATTCTTTTTATTATGCAACTCTAACTGTACTAATTAAGCCAGGATATTGTATCCTTTACACTATCTTCCTTAACCTTATTATTGACAGCTAACACCTAGTATCTCTCACTTATAATAAACAGGAAACGCTTGGTATCATTTGCTTTATATAGTCTATTAAATAGGCAGGAAATGATTGAAGAAATGCTTTTAATTAAGCTGTCTAATGTGTAGAACCCCATGAGATGAGATTGAAACTTTCTTTGTCTCTTTTATCTCTTTCATGTTATTCGTCAACAGTAGTAAGAACCCCTGGAATAAGATTGACACTTTCTTTGCCTGTTTTATCTCTTTCTTTTTATTCATCAACAGTAGGAAGACCCCCCGGTATGAGATTGAAACTTTCTTTGCCTGTTTTATCTCTTTCGTTTTATTCGTCAACAGTCGTAAGACCCCCTGGCATGAGATTGAAACTTGCTTTGCCTGTTTGATCTCTTTGATTTTATTCGTCAACAGTAGTAAGACCCCCTGGTATGTGATTGAAACTTGCTTTGCCTGTTTGATCTCTTTCATTTTATTCGTCAACAGTAGTAAGACCCCCTGGTATGAGATGAATCCTTGCCTTGCCTGGTATATCGCTTTCATTTTATTCGTCAACAGTAGTAAGATCCCCTGGTATGAGTTTAAGACTACCTTGCCTGTTCTATCGCTTTCATTTAATTTGTCAACAGTAGTAAGACCCCTTGGTATAAGTTTAAGACCTTACCTTGCCTGTTCTATCTCTTTCATTTTAATCGCCGACAGTCTAAGCCTCACAGGCATAATATTGAAACCTTACCTTGCCTGTCCTGTCACTTTCATTTAATTCGTCAATCGTTGGGGTATCATCTAGAATGCTTTGTACACTTTCAAAGTCACCTTCAATGACCACTTCTAGAAGAGTATATTCATTGTATAAGCACTGTAAACACGCCCATCCCCAGGAATGAGATTAATGCCTTACCTTGCCTGTTCTGTCTTTTTCATTTAATTCGTCAACAGTAGTAGGAACCCCCCCACCCCGGTATAAGTTTAAGACCTTACCTTGTCTGTCCTGTCTCTTTCATTTAATTCGTCAACCGTTTGGGTTTTCATCTAGAATGCTTTGTACACTTTCAAAATCACCTTCAATGACAACTTCTAGAAGAGTATATTCATTGTATAAGCACTGTAAACACCCCCATCCCCAGGAATGAGATTAATGCCTTACCTTGTCTGTCCTCTCTTTTTCATTTAATTCGTCAACAGTAGTAGGACCCCCGGTTAAGTTTAAGAACTTAGCTTGCCTGTTTTATCTCTTTCGTTTTATTCGTCGACAGTCTAAGCCCCACTGGCATAAAATTGAAACCTTACCTTGCCTGTCCTGTCTCTTTCATTTAATTCGTCAACCGTTGGGTTATCATCTAGAATGCTTTGTACACTTTCAAAGTCACCCTCAATGACAACTTCTAGAAGAGTAAATTCATCGTATAGACACTGTAGGACAAGGTCATCATCATCATCGTCTGTATTCATTCCTTGTATTAAGGGAAATCAGTTGTTTATGACGACCTGAAATTATATAGAAGAAAAGTTTGAAGGGTAATCAAAAGCGATATATCGAAGAAGGATTTGATTGATTTATTGTGCTTAACGCCACTTTCAGCAATATTTCAGCTATATCATGGTGACCAGTTGTAATGGTGGAAGAAGCCGGAGTACCCGGAGAGAACCACCGACCATGGGCAAGCAACTGGTCAACTTGATCGAAGAAGGACAGACACCACAATGACCAAAGGCAAACAATGATGTATAAAACACAATGCAGAAAAAGTAAAGATCTAGCGACACGAAACCCACTGAAACTCGAGTGTATATTTACTGATTATTAAGAAAATGTGAAACAAGGAAATACTACACTGTCCAACCAGTTTCAAAATCCAATCGAAACAGATGTAAAATCGATACCACTAACAAAAATACATGATCTCTAACTTTTTAATAAAAAATGACGGTGCTAAATTAGATTGAAGGGCACTAACCTCTAAGTGAAATGTTGCGGTCATGTGAGTGTTTTCCACAAGGTTTCTGTAAATAAGTTTCACAAACAATTGTTTCTTTCATGCTTAAATAAATAGATTTATTATTGAAATTCACAGTTGATAAGTAATGTAATTGTATTAAACCTAATGTTATTTTGACCTTCTCTGTTATCATGTTAAGGTGGTACCATACACTACAGGGATATAACTATTTAAAATCAGTGGAACGTTTTGATCATATGATGTTTGTATGCAGATTTCAAGCATCTCTGTAATCAAAACCACAGAGAGAAAAGCTGCTATGTGACAAGTGAATTTATAGCTCTGAGTCTGTTGGTTGGAATTTGCTAAAATTTTGATATTCATTACAGTGGATATATTCAAACACACTGCCAAAAAAATAAGAAAATTAAACGAGCAGATCAAATTTAACCTGAAGTGTATGGTACCACCTTAAGCCCCTTTAGTATTCTTGCTTGCAAGGAATTTTAAATGACAAAAATGTAGTTGGCTTTCCAATCTTGAACATTCAGCATACCACTGAAGTCATTCCAGAAATGCGTCGTGGGCATTAAATTAGACATTTATTTATTTTATTACAAACTTTCGGTAAATAAGTCTACAAATCAACGTTTTAAGACTTATTGCTTTTGGTCAGTTTCCTTCTTTCTGTGAAACAAAAAGTTGTCGGCAGCTTTTCTAAGGGGCCATATTTCAAATGTACTTTAGGCTTGTAAATGTGTTAAACCTGGATGCTTAGATGGTCATAACATATTTTGGTTTTTGCGTTGAAGCTTCTTAAGGTATATTTTAGAGGTTCGAACACTTCATTCTCAATATTTAGGCATAGTAGGGCGCCTATGTTTATTGATTGCTTAAATCAAAATCCATCGATCATCTTTGGAGCTTTCTCACGCAAGGTACAAATCGAGCAAAGCCTCGCAGTTAGTGATTTTGGGCGAGACCATAAGCCTAATTGGTGAGTCAATAAAGTCCATCAAACATCTTTGGAGCTTTATCATGCCAGTTACAAAATGATAAAGCCTCGCGGTAAGCGATTCTGGACCCTACTACATGCCTATTTAGTGAGTCGATAATGGATATATTTATGAATGAGCTATTTGCGTTATCACTACATCACCACGCTCATGTACTCATAGGGGCTGTGGTGTCAGCCATTGTGACAAAAGCCATCCCAGTTTTGACAGCAGCACAGTAGTAGGTGAGAAAAGAGAAAACGTGTTGAAGAGGACACGGGTCATATATAAAAGATCAGGCATAATATACATTTATTCAGTCTGAACAGAAATATGAGCTTTTCTATTATATAATAATGGAACTTTTTCTTGAAATATAATACCAATGATAGGAAATAAGTTGTACGAAGCAATGTAGGTGTACGTCAGCATAGCAGATTGTTCATCATGCACCTCACGAGATAACGCCGCGTTACTCTGATCATATTATATATTTGAGGATCGTCGTGGTCGTGATCGTGTGGTAGTTAGATCTACAACTACGAGTGCAAACCCATACGTCAACATAGAAGATGGTTTATCACGTACGTCACGAGATAACGCGTTACTCTGATCATATCATACACTTGAGGATCATCGTGGTCATGATCGTGTGGTAGTTAGATCTTCAACTACGAGTGCAAACCATAGAAAACAACAGAACTGCCGCAAGTCACCGACAGACTTTACAGCATAATGTTGTATGACGTACAATTCAAATAAACGACGATCCCTTAAAAGAAATAAATATTTAGCAAGCCCAACAAGTGGTTATATGCACGATTTGAAATTACAGCTTTAGTGGTGATAGACACTGATTGCATGTGTAGTTGTAAATCTAACTACCATACGATGACGACCATGACGCCCCAATATCAATACTGTAATTGGCATACTATTATCAAATAAATACTTTGTCGCAGATGCATAAAATGTACGCATGTGTCTTGCTACCAACAAAATTGTGTGAGCGTGATAAACAAAGAAGTTGAAATATAGGCAGACAAATCCATTATGTATACATATATGTAAGATTGATTGATTTGATTGATCTTTGGGGGTTAACGCCACATTCAGCAATATTTCTGCTATATCATGGCGACCAGTTTTAGTGGTGGAAGAGTTCGGAGTACCCGGAGAGAATCACCGATCATGGGCAAGCAACTGGTAAGCTTTATCACTTTCGGCTGCGAGTCGAGTGCACCTTTTTGTAATTTACAACACCGGGCGCTAGCCTTCGCCGTATTGGTAATAGACTTGTATGAATTGTTAGGTAATCCAACTACCTAATTCATTGAGCCATCCGGGCTCTTCATATATGTAAGCATTAATATGTGTGTGTTAATAAGGTTATCGATTTTGCCTCTTTCTACGGTTTTGATATTTGATTACGGAATTGTTCCGACTCTGTGGTATGTGTTGTTTTTCACTTTATATTTGTAATAATTTTTGAAAAGGAAAATAATTAAGATAATGTCAAATACAGACATAAAACAAATTGTCATGCCTATAGTGAAGCTACATACTATATTAAATTTTATCCGATCTACAGAGAATGAAATTAGACCAGGAGACATTACATTTTTTATTGTTGCCAAGGAAACTACCTTGAAATTACTAATTTCATGATGAATTCCCGCTTATGGAGTTTATATGTTTGTATTTTACAGCACATGCACAGTAGATTGCGTTTAGACATTCTACATCGTCACTGTCCTCTGAGTACTAATTTATTACGTCACTGTCCTCTGAGTACTAATTTATTACGTCACCACCGTCTGAGTACTAATCTATTATGTGTACCGTGTTTTGAAAACTAAACTATTACGTCAAGCATGTTTTGGAAAATCGTATCCTCTTATATTTGAAAAGGTTTTAGATGATGTGTGAGATTATGATTATCATTTGAGACACATATACTCCGTAAACAATAGAGGGCTCGGGTGGCTCAATGAGTTGGGTAGTTGGATTACCTAACAACTCATACAAGCCTATCACCAATACGGCGTGGTTTCGCGCCCGGCTTTGAAAGTAACAAAAAGGGTGCACTCGACTCGCAACCGCAAGTGATAAAGATTACCAGTTGCTTGCCCATGGTCGGTGGTTCTCTCCGGGTACTCCAGCTTCTTCCATCTCTAAAACTGGTTGCCATTATATAGCTGAAATATTGCTGAAAGTGGCGTCAAGCACAACAAATCAGTCAAATCAATCGCAAACAATATGCAAGACAGCTGAAATGTCCAAATAATAATCATATCAAAATAATAACCTTTCTCTGAAATAAGCAATAACTGTTTCTCCTGATTGAAATCTCGAATTAATAATATTCTAATTACTATATTTCGTAAGCAACGCGACAAAACATCTAGAAGAGTTTGAAGATACCAAAGGGGTAATCAGAATCCGTAAATCGAAGACGAACAGACAACGAAATGGCCAAAAGAAAAAGTACACAAGGACAAACAACGCCATTGTCACTACATTCATGAAAAATTGATATCATTAATTATAAAATTGAGGAAGACTTATCTCACAAACCTTTTCATGAAGGATATATAAACAATGTATGTACATTTTCGGAAAATATGGAATTTATTTGCACAAGCTTTAGGGACAGGGAGAAAAGTGAGCCGTTGGCGAGTTTTTTTTTTTTTTTTGGTTCAACATACGATGAAAATACTCAGTTATTAGTTAACAAGCAATATGCACCATATTCAGTTATTTATCACTAACATATTCCCTAACAGTTATTTGTCACTAACATATTCCCTAACAGTTATTTGTCACTAACATATTCCCTAACAGTTATTTGTCACTGACATATTCCCTAACAGTTATTTGTCACTAACATATTCACTAACAGTTATTTGTCACTAACATATTCACTAACAGTTATTTGTCACTAACATATTCCCTAACAGTTATTTGTCACTAACATATTCCCTAACAGTTATTTGTCACTAACATATTCCCTAACAGTTATTTGTCACTAACATATTCCCTAACAGTTATTTGCCACTAACATATTCACTAACAGTTATTTGTCACTAACATATTCACTAACAGTTATTTGTCACTAATATATTCACTAACAGTTATTTGTCACTAACATATTCACTAACAGTTATTTGTCACTAGCATAATCCCTAACAGTTAGTTGTCACTAACATATTCACTAACAGTTATTTGTCACTAACATATTCACTAACAGTTATTTGTCACTAGCATAATCCCTAACAGTTATTTGTCACTAACATATTCTCTAATAGTTATTTGTCACTAACATATGCCATAACAGTTATTTGTCACTAACACATTTACTAACAGTTATTTGTCACTAACATATTCCCTAACAGTTATTTATCACTAACATATTCCCTAACAGTTATTTATCACTAACATATTCCCTAACAGTTATTTGTTACTAACATATTCACTAACAGTTATTTGTCACTAACATATTCCCTAACAGTTATTTGTCACTAACATATTCACTAACAGTTATTTGTCACTAACATATTCACTAACAGTTATTTGTCACTAACATATTCTCTAACAGTTATTTGTCACTAACATATTCACTAACAGTTATTTGTCACTAACATATTCCCTAACAGTTATTTGTCCCTAACATATTCACTAACAGTTATTTGTCACTAACATATTCCCTAACAGTTATTTGTCACTAACATATTCACTAACAGTTATTTGTCACTAACATATTCACTAACAGTTATTTGTCACTAACATATTCTCTAACAGTTATTTGTCACTAACATATTAAACTAACAGTTATTTGTCACTAACATATTTACTAACAGTAATTTGTCACTAACATATTCACTAACAGTTATTTGTCACTAACATATTCCTAACAGTTATTTGTCACTAACATATTCCCTAACAGTTATTTGTCACTAACATATTCTCTAACAGTTATTTGTCACTAACATATTCACTAACAGTTATTTGTCACTAACATATTCACTAACAGTTATTTGTCACTAACATATTCACTAACAGTTATTTGTCACTAACATATTCACTAACAGTTATTTGTCACTAGCATAATCCCTAACAGTTATTTGTCACTAACATATTCTCTAACAGTTATTTGTCACTAACATATGCCATAACAGTTATTTGTCACTAACATATTTACTAACAGTTATGTGTCACTAACATATTCACTAACAGTTATTTATCACTAACATATTCCCTAACAGTTATTTGTCACTAACATATTCCCTAACAGTTATTTGTCACTAACATATTCACTAACAGTTATTTGTCACTAACATATTCCCTAACAGTTATTTGTCACTAACATATTCCCTAACAGTTATTTGTCACTAACATATTCACTAACAGTTATTTGTCACTAGCATAATCCCTCACAGTTATTTGTCACTGACATATTCTCTAACAGTTATTTGTCACTAACATATTCCATAACAGTTATTTATCACTAACATATTCCCTAACAGTTATTTGTCACTAACAGTTATTTGTCACTAACATATTCACTAACAGTTATTTGTCACTAGCATAATCCCTAACAGTTATTTGTCACTAACATATTCTCTAACAGTTATTTGTCACTAACATATGCCATAACAGTTATTTGTCACTAACATATTTACTAACAGTTATTTGTCACTAACATATTCACCAACAGTTATTTTTCACTAACATATTCCCTAACAGTTATTTGTCACTAACATATTCCCTAATAGTTATTTGTCACTAACATATTCACTAACAGTTATTTGTCACTAACATATTCACTAACAGTTATTTGTCACTAACATATTCCCTAACAGTTATTTGTCACTAACATATTCACTAACAGTTATTTGTCACTAGCATAATCCCTAACAGTTATTTGTCACTAACATATTCTCTAACAGTTATTTGTCACTAACATATTCCATAACAGTTATTTGTCACTAACATATTTACTAACAGTTATTTGTCACTAACATATTCCATAACAGTTATTTGTCACTAACATATTCCCTAACAGTTATTTGTCACTAACATATTCACTAACAGTTATTTGTCACTAACATATTCCCTAACAGTTATTTGTCACTAACATATTCCCTAACAGTTATTTGTCACTAACATATTCACTAACAGTTATTTGTCACTAGCATAATCCCTCACAGTTATTTGTCACTGACATATTCTCTAACAGTTATTTGTCACTAACATATTCCATAACAGTTATTTATCACTAACATATTCCCTAACAGTTATTTGTCACTAACAGTTATTTGTCACTAACATATTCACTAACAGTTATTTGTCACTAGCATAATCCCTAACAGTTATTTGTCACTAACATATTCTCTAACAGTTATTTGTCACTAACATATGCCATAACAGTTATTTGTCACTAACATATTTACTAACAGTTATTTGTCACTAACATATTCACCAACAGTTATTTTTCACTAACATATTCCCTAACAGTTATTTGTCACTAACATATTCCCTAATAGTTATTTGTCACTAACATATTCACTAACAGTTATTTGTCACTAACATATTCACTAACAGTTATTTGTCACTAACATATTCCCTAACAGTTATTTGTCACTAACATATTCACTAACAGTTATTTGTCACTAGCATAATCCCTAACAGTTATTTGTCACTAACATATTCTCTAACAGTTATTTGTCACTAACATATTCCATAACAGTTATTTGTCACTAACATATTTACTAACAGTTATTTGTCACTAACATATTCCATAACAGTTATTTGTCACTAACATATTCCCTAACAGTTATTTGTTACTAACATATTCCCGAACATTTATTAGCGCTATGTTAGTATACCGCAGGATTAAGTAGTTATTGGTTGATATCGACAAACATAGCAGATGAGAACTGTTTAGTCTAAAGTTAAAATAGAATAACATATTACTACGATCAAACCTAGATTAAGAGGTCACCTTCGGGACAAAGAAAAAGTGGCCTTATAAGACAGGTGATGTCTTAATAGAGGTTCATTTCACATGAAATTTTCCATGACAGGACTAGAAAAAGGTGACCTTTTAATACAGGTGACTGCTTAATAGAGGTGACCGTATGAGCAGGTTTGACTGTATGTTAATCATATTTTACACCGAAGCAGGTCGATGGATTCATACACAACAGTACAGCTAAACAATTAAACTTATAGTTCAGTAGAAAAGACAACAGCAAATTGCAATAGAGATCAATAATTTATCATATACTTCAATAAAAAACTAGATATCAATTTTAGTGCGCAACGATGCGTGTCTGGAATAACCTTCATCAGATACCCTCAATTTAGAATGAAGAAAAGTTATATGCAGATGTTTGGTACATTTTCCTCAGTGACCATGACTTTTTCAACAACAACAAAAAACGGACAACAACTGCACACGTTTTGTGGATGACAAACTATTGCTATAAAATATAGAATAAATGTAAATATTACTCACTAATTTTATTTACTCAAATTACTCGTCGTTTCTGTGGAAATTATATATATAATCAAGATCTTTGTTTCTTCTCAGAAAGGTACCGTGCTAAAATGTCACAGGCTCAACACTGAGTGTCCTTAGAACAAGATATTTGTTTCTACTCAGAAAGCTATCCTGCTAAAATGTCACAGGCTCAATGCTGAGTGTCCTTAGAACAAGCTATTTGTTTCATCTCAGAAAGCTCTCCTGCTAAAATGTCACAGGCTCAACACTGAGTGTCCTTGGAACAAGATATTAGTTTCTTCTCAGAAAGCTATCCTGCTAAAATGTCAAAGGCTCAGTGCTGAGTGTCGATAGAACAAGATATGTGTTTCTTCGAAGAAAGGTACCCTGCTAAAATGTCATAGGCTCAGTGCTGAGTGACGTTAGAACAAGATATATGTTTCTTCTCAGAAAGGTACCTTACTAAAATATCACAGGCTCAACGCTGAGTGTCGTTAGAAATGCACACACATATAGATATAGCCTAACCATGTATAATTGCACCATTGAAATAGGAGGATGAAGTATATGTTATTGAATAACTTAATTGATTCAGTTGTATATTTGAGTAGCTATAATTATGTCTCTTTTAAATATACAATGCTAAAATTAGCAACATGATATTGGTAAGCTTACGTCAAGAGACACTCGATCAATTATAGCGTTAATCAGTGGGATATCATTAGGTTAATATAGCAATTTTTCGTATATTGTAGGTGCAGTAATGACCGCGATCGTATATCATCGTCGTCGATAAACATTAGCGAAAACCGAAAGGGGCAATTTGGATATGATAGTGATATGTCGTCTGCTGTAGGTGCAGTAATGACCGCAATAGTATATCATCGTCGTCGATAAACATTAGCGAAAACCGAAAGGGGCAATTTGGATATGATAGTGATATGTCGTCTGCTGTAGGTACAGTAATGACCGCAATAGTATATCATCGTCGTCGATAAACATTAGCGAAAACCGAAAGGGGCAATTTGGATATGATAGTGATATGTCGTCTGCTGTAGGTACAGTAATGACCGCAATCGTATATCATCGTCGTCGATGAACATTAGCGAAAACCGAAAGGGGCAATTTGGATATGATAGTGATATGTCGTCTGCTGTAGGTGCAGTAATGACCGCAATAGTATATCATCGTCGTCGATAAACATTAGCGAAAACCGAAAGGGGCAATTTGGATATGATAGTGATATGTCGTCTGCTGTAGGTACAGTAATGACCGCAATAGTATATCATCGTCGTCGATAAACATTAGCGAAAACCGAAAGGGGCAATTTGGATATGATAGTGATATGTCGTCTGCTGTAGGTACAGTAATGACCGCAATCGTATATCATCGTCGTCGATGAACATTAGCGAAAACCGAAAGGGGCAATTTGGATATGATAGTGATATGTCGTCTGCTGTAGGTGCAGTAATGACCGCAATAGTATATCATCGTCGTCGATAAACATTAGCGAAAACCGAAAGGGGCAATTTGGATATGATAGTGATATGTCGTCTGCTGTAGGTGTAGTAATGACAGCAATCGTATATCATCGTCGTCGATAAACATTAGCGAAAACCGAAAGGGGCAATTAGGATATGATAGTGATATGTCGTCTGCTGTAGGTGCAGTAATGACCGCGATCGTATATCATCGTCGTAGATAAACATTAGCGAAAACCGAAAGGGGCAATTTGGATATGATAGTGATATGTCGTCTGCTGTAGGTGCAGTAATGACCGCAATCGTATATCATCGTCGTCGATAAACATTAGCGAAAACCGAAAGGGGCAATTTGGATATGATAGTGATATGTCGTCTGCTGTAGGTGTAGTAATGACAGCAATCGTATATCATCGTCGTCGATAAACATTAGCGAAAACCGAAAGGGGCAATTAGGATATGATAGTGATATGTCGTCTGCTGTAGGTGCAGTAATGACCGCAATCGTATATCATAGTCGTAGATAAACATTAGCGAAAACCGAAAGGGGCAATCTACAATGGACAATCCAGAGAACTGGCAACATAGGGTACACAATAATGACGACAAACAATACACAAACACAACACATCAGAATGTGTGTTGGACACCATCATACGGATATGCGTTTACCATTGCAACCAGTCGATTTCCACTGAAGTTGTGAGAAAAGTTTGAAAATGACTGAGGGTGTAATCAGAAGCCGTAGATCGAAGACATGCGTATAATACAAATGGAAATGATAAAAAGGACAAACAATGTTCCACAAAGCACTACACAGAAAAATTAGATTGCCGTGGGAAGAAGTACAGACAATACAATGGCCAAAAGAAAAGACATGCATTGATCCACAGAACACTACACAGAAAAGTTAGATTGCCGTGGGAAGAAGTACAGACAATACAATGGCCAAAAGAAAAGACATACATTGATCCACAGAACACTACACAGAAAAGTTAGATTGCCGAGGGAAGAAGTACAGACAATACAATGGCCAAAAGAAAAGACATACATTGATCCACAGAACACTACACAGAAAAGTTAGATTGCCGTGGGAAGAAGTACAGACAATACAATGGCCAAAAGAAAAGACATACATTGATCCACAAAGCACTACACAGAAAAGTTAGATTGCCGTGGGAAGAAGTACAGACAATACAATGGCCAAAAGAAAAGACATACATTGATCCACAGAACACTACACAGAAAAGTTAGATTGTCGTGGGAAGAAGTACAGACAATACAATGGCCAAAAGAAAAGACATACATTGATCCACATAACACTACACAGAAAAGTTAGATTGTCGTGGGAAGAAGTACAGACAATACAATGGCCAAAAGAAAAGACATACATTGATCCACATAACACTACACAAAAGTTAGATTGCCGTTGGAAGAAGTACAGACAATACAATGGCCAAAAGAAAAGACATACATGTACATTGATCCACAGAACACTACACAGAAAAGTTAGATTGCCGTGGGAAGAAGTACAGACAATACAATGACCAAAAGAAAAGACATACATAGATCCACAGAACACTACACAGAAAAGTTAGATTGCCGTGGGAAGAAGTACAGACAATACAATGGCCAAAAGAAAAGACATTCATTGATCTACAAACATTACACAGAAGGTTAAAGAGTAAAATTGTGGTCCGTTGGAAAGTGCATTCAATTAAACTTTATATAATAAAGCATATCAGTGACATTGCAACAGGGTAGGTAGTTTTCTCTGGGTACTCCGTTCTCCTCTGCGCACAAAACTGACCGTGACATAACTGATATATTGCTGAAAAGTGACGCTAAGTAGCCAACCTTTAACCCTCAGAAAGCACCCTCTAGGCTTTGGACTGGTTGTAATACAGAGAATCCGTGTGAATCATAGCTTTCACTGTTTTTGTAGAGCGTCACATTTTTAGATTTCGAAATTGAATGGCGCATTATAATCGCTAACAAACACTACATGTTCGCCTCTACCCTCTACCCAGTGATGTTGCTTTGACGACCATTGTTTGTCTTTTTGTCCTTTTTCTCTTGACCATTTTAGAGGCTTTGCAAATTCCAAAAAAGGGTTCACTCGACTCGCAGCCGGTGGTTCTCTCCGGCTTCTTCCACCACTAAAACTGGTCGCCATGATATAGCTGAAATATTGCTGAAAGTGGCGCTAAACACCATATATCAATTCAAATCAAATCTTGACCTTTAATGAGATGTATTTCTTCGATTGACATCTTCTGATTATCTCTTTGATATCTTCAATCGTTTTCTATACAACATTGACGTTAAACACCAAACAATCAATCAATTATTAGGAAACCAACATTTAATTAATTATATTTTCTGTAAAATTTCTAAAATGGTATCAACAATAAATGGGAAGAAGAAAAAAAATGAATGTTTTATTTTCAAGATAATTACACCTTATATAAGAATCCTGCTCGGGAAATTTTTCGTCTCTCGACTGGGATTTTTCGCCCTCCCAAACATGATATATCTGTTCATATGTATCCTGTGCTTTATATGCACGAATGTCGTACGACAAGAAATTCCATTTATTAAATTTATTAAGTGAAGTCTAACTTTGACGTTTTTAGCCCTGATATGACATTTTATAGATTACTAAACAATTTTATCAATATTTCAATTATTTGTGTGTCTACAAATTACTTAGTTCATTTTTCTGACGTCAGTTGATTGTTTGAACAATAAATTAAAAATGTTCACAAACGTTTTGTTTTAAGGCATAACATACACCATGGAGCTGTTATCTCAATTTAGAAATCAATTAAGAAATAATTACCGGTAACCATATATTTATATTGTTTTTTACCACGGGTTGGCACTTATGCCGAATATTTTACCACGAGCGGTAAAATGAAGGCATAAAGTGACAACCCGTGGTAAAACCAATATTAATATATTGCTACCGGTAATTCTTTCGATTCTAATAGGACAATTACGGAACATTTTCAAATTGAAACGGCCTAGGTCATCCAGTGTTTTTGGTTGTTCCGTTAATTGACCTGACTGAAATGCTACAATAATATTCCGTTTTTTTCAAAGATGTTTGAAATGACAACCGAAAAGGTGTTTCAATGCCGATGGTAAATATGTTTTGAGATTACTAAATGTTGTCATTCAATTCAACATCAATTCAAAAGAAAGGGAATATACTGCAAATTCCACGTTGACAAGGAGGCGTACACGAAGCCAAAAAACGTCAGGATCTTTACATTCTAAACTGGAAGTCTTCATATGACGTCATGTTGTTTATATATCAAAGTCATGAACAACATTTCGCGGAATTTTAATTTGTGCGATTTTTAGACCCAGGGATATGCAAGAATGCTATATGTTATTCTGGATCTTCGCAAGTGATACGAGTTTATAATACCTGTCTGTTTTCTATATCGCCTGATCCGATTTCCAATACACGAATGTTTATTTATTTTGTGCATTGCATACTTATCATTATGCATCTTTTACAAGGGAGTGTCATGGAACAGCCGCTTTACAAGCACAGACCACGTCTATCTATGACGCAATCGGTCATATATCAATATTATTTTTACCACGGGTTTGGACTCAAAGCGTTTGAAGAACGTCATATTATAATTATAGATACACATGTATCCTTTGTCAAATATAAATATAATGAATACTCGTTGCAACAATGTTTTCTTTTGTACTCTAAATATGGTAACGTTAAATATATCCAAATGCATCGTAAATATAATAGCAATTATCTATTAGTGTTATCAATTTGTACATATGTTGTAAATAATTATCATTTTTATATAATGTAAGGACATAAAATTTGATTGATCTTGCAACTGGAGGGAAAACAATTGATCGAAACTATGAAATATGTTCCCTCATTAAAAACTATTGAATATAATTCATATATCCATTAAAAAAGTGTGTGTTTTCCCAAGCGAAATGCAGCTCGAGAGCGTTGTTCTTTACTGGTTGATGATTTGATTTTGTTTATTGATTTTTGGTGTTTAACGCCACTTTCAGCAATATTTCAGCTATATCATGGTGACCAGTTTTAGTGGTGGATGAAGCCAGAGTACCTGGAGAAAAACACCGACCATGGGCTAGCAGCTGGTAAGCTTTATCACTTGCAGCTGTGAGTCGAGTGCACCCTTTTGTGTAATTTAGAAAGTCGGGCGTGAATCCACGCCGTATTGATGATAAGCTTGTATTAGTTGTTAGGTAATCCAACTACCTAACTCATTGAGCCACCCGAACCCTTGTGTATGATTGATTTATCGCTTAATGTCAAGTCGAAATATACATGGATATCCAGAACGAGAACGCAAGTTCAACTATCTAAACAAAAATTATTAAGAAAGGAGGAAGGGTTGGATAACCATGGCTATGATGTTTGGCTGCCACTGGAAAAAGTATAGAGAGATTACAAGGGATGACAATTTAACATTGTGTGGTCGCTACAATACGCCTATTCTTATTTTTTTATTGTCAAACATGTATTAAGAGGTCATCTTTGGGACAAAGAAAATGTGGCCTTATAAGACAGGTGACCTCTTATAAGAAGTTAAATTCATATGAAATTTTCTATGACAGGACAAGAAAAGGTGACCTTTTAATACAGGTGACTCCTTAATAGAGGTGACCACATGGGCATGCTTGACTGTACATGTGTGCAAAGGAGGATTTTAGCATGCAGCGAGCATAGCAATCTCCAGAAATGTTACTCACTATGATCCACGGTTAGGTTTCCCGAATTATAAACAGACAACCCCTATCCATCGAGAGATAGCTCTCTAAATACCACCTTTATCTAATATGATGCTATATATTTCGCCGTAGCTTAGTACTAATTAAACACGTCGATACGTGTGTGCTATGGACGAATTCAACATTACGTCAGAAATAATTTTGTGTTCAAGTTAAAAATCCCTAACTATAATAACTAATTAATAAGAAATATATTAGGAATCTAAATAATTGGTGCCAAACCTTGTCTTGAACGTGTATACTAATTATGTATATGTTTCTATTCTCGATTGCTAAGCCTTCTACAGCTGTATTTGGAATAATAGACACCTACGGAGTCCATATTTAATGTTAACGTAAGTGGACAGTAAAGCTGTAGACATTATAATTAGCTTCCTTGTATAATATTGACAGTTATTACATATTTAGTATACCAGATTGATATTATACAACAATACATATGTATGTCTGCGTCAATGGTTAATTGTTCGATTCTTTCTTATTGAATACAATAAGAACGGTGATATCTAATTTAGCATACCTATATGTTTAAAATAAAAAAAATAAAAAATAAATAAAAAAATAGCATACGATGAAGATTATTCTTGAAACGCGTCGTGTGTACTAAATACGATATATACGTTTTTATTAGTGCTTAAACTGTGTCTCTGGAATAACCTTCGACATGCACACTAAAGGTCAAATTGAAGGAAAGTCAAATAAAAAATCAATGTTTCAATTATAATTCTGCCCGAAAAAGCATGGTTACAGCAATGAAATAGATTACAATGGATGAACATAAAGGAGGGGGAGATTAATGGGCTGACGAGTATGCTTTGATGGACACAAAACATCGTCTGAAGTTAAACAAAAATCAACCAAAAACATTGTTTAAGCACAATTCTGATGACATATTCATGTTAATTTCCATATTACCAATTTCGCAATATTTCTTCTTTCTTGTGATAAAGGTTATAAAATATAATCCATAATTCCTCTTTTTACCAGTAAGGAAGATTGATGGTCTCAACTTTCCCACTTTGAATTATTTTTATATTTCGTGCAAATCAGACATTATAAAATTTTCTCATGAATAACAATCTATAAATTGACTTGTCAAATAAATGGTCATATGCTCTGAACTCTGTGTAAAGATCAATGATGTCTCCCTATCACGTGGTTTCTTTACATGACAATTTTTCAAATGTAAATAATCAATTAATGCTTTACTTATATCATGACTTACAAACATATACAATTTACTTTCTTCATTATTCTCAATACGGTAGGGTTGGGAATCCAAAACACCTTGATCGATTTGTTTAGCTTAAATAAACGTAGATATCAAATTTCGTGCACAAGACGCGTTTCTGGAATAACCTTCATCAGGTACGCTCAAAATCGAAATCATTGGAAAGCGAAATAATTTCAAGTTTTGGCTGTAATTAAACCAAAGGGCCTGAACAGGATAGCAAAACTCGCCCAAGATAACCTATTCCTTAGGGAGGAAAGTCTTAGTTTTAAAAATAATTACATTATTTAGGAACTGTATCGTGTAAAGGCGAATTGGGTCCAGTGCAATTCCTACCTTAAAACACAATCATGACAATGGAATAAGGTGCTAGAGAATACCGAAGGGACAATCAAAAATGAACAATCTAGAGAACCTTGCAACAAATGGATCACAAGAGGAAAAAGCACAACAGAATCACAACACATTATGTACTGGACATTACTATACGTAAGTATACAAAACCAACGTAACTAAGACACGAGTCCTGCAGAAAACTGAAAATAAGCCCATTCCAATATTCATTACCATAGCCAAAAATTAACGAAAAGCAATTGATTTATTTCAAATAACAACGTTGATATTTAAAATATATAATTAATCTAGTGCGCATGGTTCCTTTCTGGAATAATCTAAATTCTGTACTTTCAAGGTCAAAATACCACATTGTCGGAACGGTTCCAAAATTTAATTAAAAAATACCACATTGTCGGAACAGTTCAAAAATGTAATTAAAAAAATACCACATTGTCGGAACAGTTCAAAAATTTATTTCAAGAAATACCACATTGTCGGAACAGTTCAAAAATGTAATTAAAAAAATACCACATTGTCGGAACAGTTCAAAAATTTATTTAAAGAAATACCACATTGTCGGAACAGTTACAAAATATAATTAAAAAAAATACCACATTGTCGGAACAGTTCCAAAATATAATTTAAAAAAAATACCACATTGTCGGAACGATTCCAAAATTTAATTGAAAAAAATATCACATTGTCGGGACGATTCCAAAATTTAATAAAAAAAAATACCAATTGTCGGAACAGTTCCAAAATCTAATAAAAAATCGTAGAAAGAAAGGCATCAAAATCGATAACAATGACATACGCATACATACCAGGTTGTTTTCCAGCTTGACGCAGGCGCTTAAATAAACAGTGACCTTATTATGCTAGCTATATTGTCCAAAATGTCAATAATAAATATATCCTATAAGCCATGTCAATGACTGATCTGCGAATACAGGGCAGATGATTCCCTCGGGGACTAATTGTTCAACAGCAGAGATATCGACCCATTATTAGTAATAAAGACCTAAGTTTTTAATTCAGTACGCACAAGCCTTTCTACTCTAATCTTCTTCAAACAGGATTGAACTGTATGTGTGAAAAACGTCAATCTGTGTGTTTTCCTTCATTACATGTCTAGATTCTGATAAACTTATTTCGTCTTTACCTCCAGTGGTTTGTAGGAGGGTTCATGTCTTATTATGTTGTTGTGCTTGTTTGCGCACAGTGTTGTCCAACACATATTGCATTGTGTTTTTGTTTTGCTTTTCTTCGTATTGTGTACCCTATGTTGCCAGCTTCTATGGCTTGACCATTTTTTATTGTCCCTTCTGTATTCTCTAACGTTTATCTAATATGAGAGAGGCACAAACTGTTTGAAGGACGAAGTCCTATAATTTTAAGATGGAGACGTGAGAACGGAATGTATTATTTTTTTTCAAGTACTTTTTAAAGTTTTTTTTTAATTATTTGGCTGGCGTTATCCCTCTTTGACTTATGGCTGTTCCGTTCATTTTACCTACGCCTCTCTTCCACCGAGAATCTCGTAGAAAGAGATTTTTTAATTAGAATGTTATTTCAATTTTATTTCGATTTTGCATAGAGTAAATAATTAAAGAAATGGGAATTTTTCATTGAAATATATATTTTTTTGCGTTTCTAAATATCAATAGATCTATTTTTAAAACTTCCAGTGAAAAGATATTTGGCTATGAATAGATACATAGGAGTCGACTCCTATAGAAAGGAGGAAAAATCGTACAACCTACAGTTAAAAGGACTTCGTCCTTTGTTAAAAACATGATGTTTCCTAAAATGTATTCCCGTCAAATAAGGTAACGCCATTTGAGTATTTAAAACAGATTCATGTAACATTATTCATCAAAGGTATTGTTATTACCTAAAATGCATTCGCTTTAAAAGAGTAAAGGACATTCAAGTGTTTACAACAGATGCAGATTGCATTATTGTAAAATCTTTCGGATATGAATTTGCAACACTCCTGTAATTACAGAAATAATGGTGCTCTAAACATGTTCGTATCAAAAGAATGAAAAGAATGAAGGGCCTTTAATCAGTTAAAATCGATTCGCTTTTATTGCTGTTAACTTGTCGTATATGAAATTGCAACACTCCTGTAACAACAGTAATGGCTTTCAAAACATCTTCACCTCAAAGCAGGTAAGGGTTCCGGGTGGTTCAATGAGTTAGGTAGTTGTAGGGCCCGGGTGGTTCAATGAGCTAGGTAGTTGGATTACCGAACAACTCATACAAGCCTATCACCAATACGACGTGGGTTCGCGCCCGGCTTTGTCAATTACAAAAACAGATGCACTCGACTCGCAAGTGATAAAGTTTACCAGTTGCTTGCCCATGATCGGTGGTTCTCTCCGGGTACTCCAGTTTCTTCCACCACTAAAACTGGTCGCCATGATATAGCTGACATATTGCTGAAAGTGGCGTTAAAACACCAAAAATAAAATCAAAATCAAAATCACAACAGTAAAGTGCGTTTGAGAACAGATTCAATTGTAATATTGTAAAGCTTTTCAGATATGATTTGAAATCACTGATGAAACAACAGAAATAATAGTTTTCTATAATTATTTCGGTTTAAAACAGTAAAATGTCTTTTGAGTATATGAAACAGATTCATCTTATATTGTTGTAATACCTTTCATATAGGATTTGAAATAACTCGGGTAACGACAGAAATGATGGCTTTCTAAACTGTATTTGCTTCCAAACAGTAAAGAACATTTTGGTATATAAAACTGATTCGCCTGATATTGTTGTAATACCAGAGGTATTGATAACACTCATGCAACAACAATACGTGTGGCTTTCTAACCATGTTCACTTTAAAATAGTTCACGGCGCTTGAGAACTTAACACATATCCAAATGTATTGTTTTAAAATCTCTTGGATATGAATTGAAAGCACTCGTGAAACCACAGAACTAATGGTTTTGTTAACATTTTTTCGGTTCAAAACAGTAAATGACTTTTGAGTATATAAAACTGATTCAATTGCATTGTTGTAAAACCTCTCGAATATGAATTTACAACACTCGTGTAATAACAGAAATAATGGTTTTCTATACATTTTCGCTTAAAAACAGTACAGTGCGTTTGAGAATTTAAAACAGATTCAATTGTATTGTTGTAAAATCTCTCGAATATGAATTGAAAACACCCGTGTAACAATAGAGCTAATGTTGTTTTGTTTTTATTTCTTCCTTTCAAAACAGTAAATGACTTTTGAGTATATAAAAAATCGTATAACATTGTTGCAAAGCATTCGGATAGGTATTGATAACACTGATGTATCAAAGGAACTGATGATTTTATAAACATGCTTCAAAACATTACATGGCGTTTGTGTACTTAAAAGAGATTAAATTGTATTGTTGCAAAACCTTTCGGTAACAACATAAATAATGGTTTTCGCTTCAAAACAGTAAATGCCGCTTGCGTATATAACATTGATTCGACTATGCTGTTGTAAAACCTTTGGATAGGATTCGATAACACTCCAGTAGCAAACAGAAATAATGATTTTGTTTGCGAACTGTTGTATATTTAATTGAAAGTCAATTATCTACTCTTTTCATCTGAAACGAAAACATCCCTTAGCCGATCTGCAAATAGCAAAAACAATATATAATTCGATAAAAATAGTATTTATCAAATTTTGTTCACAGCAATATAACATTTCTAACACAAAAACTACATTAAAATGGGGTTTATTTAATTAATACCCACAATGCATTGCGTTATTACTCCTTGTGTTGAGATCAAACATATCAATGGCCGACACAGTGCAACAAATGAGAATATAATTGTCGAGATGACAGGAAATGTACTTCTTTATGATGATTCAATAAAATGTTTTATATTATATCAGTGTTAGCTACACGCTTGAAATTGATTATTGTCGCTATCGAAAATAAGTCAAGATGGACAGTGTTATTGGTGGATGAATTCAGAGGAAAGCATTCAACCTCCCGTACGTAACTTGCAAACTTTCAGAGTAGAGGAAAGCATTCAACCTCCCGTACGTAACTTACAAACTTTCAGAGTAGAGGAAAGCATTCAACCTCCCGTACGTAACTTACAAACTTTCAGAGTAGAGGAAAGCATTCAACCTCCCGTACGTAACTTACAAACTTTCAGAGTAGAGGAAAGCATTCAACCTCCCGTACGTAACTTACAAACTTTCAGAGTAGAGGAAAGCATTCAACCTCCCGTACGTAACTTACAAACTTTCAGAGTAGAGGAAAGCATTCAACCTCCCGTACGTAACTTACAAACTTTCAGAGTAGAGGAAAGCATTCAACCTCCCGTACGTAACTTACAAACTTTCAGAGTAGAGGAAAGCATTCAACCTCCCGTACGTAACTTACAAACTTTCAGAGTAGAGGAAAGCATTCAACCTCCCGTACGTAACTTACAAACTTTCAGAGTAGAGGAAAGCATTCAACCTCCCGTACATAACTTACAAACTTTCAGAGTAGAGGAAAGCATTCAACCTCCCGTACGTAACTTACAAACTTTCAGAGTAGAGGAAAGCATTCAACCTCCCGTACGTAACTTACAAACTTTCAGAGTAGAGGAAAGCATTCAACATCCCGTACGTAACTTACAAACTTTAATCACGGTACGGTTATATCAATTATTGCTATTCTAGTGAACAATCAAACATGAGGGCGAGTTTGGATGGAATTATATAACTAACTACTACCGAGGGTGCCATTTGAGACAATAATGTCTATCTCTTGAGCATTGACCCCGAACCAGTATTTTCAAAGTCACAATTCTGATTGGCTTGACGTAATTAGAGAATTACAGTTACTAGAGTCTTGTCCTGGCAAATACCAATTGAACAAACCCCAATAAACTCCTAGCGATCCACTTGCACTCGCCCGTAGGCACTGATATTACAGGTACAGTTGACTCCAGCTATCATCCATGGAAACCACGTCATAAAAGAAACAAATATTCAGTAAGCTCAACAAATGGTAACCAAAAATCCCTTGCCACCTTTCACTGTAACATTTCGTATAATATGATGACAACAAAAGCTGATTAAATACTGATTATTCTTCTGTGACAGACAGGAAATATGATGGGGTTAATGTGATCGGAACCCCCTCTCCTTCCTATCTAAATTACCAATGACCAAGCAATCATATACAATCATTATAAAACCCGGAAGATATTCTGTCTTTTCTGAAACAGAATTGACTTAGCTATAAAAATCATACGGACATTACAGAGGCAATGAATATTGAGTATATGCCTTATACATTTAGGGTAAATTATATTGTCAAGTCTTGTGAAGTTCGTTTTCCCGCTTGATAAAATATATTGGTCATTGAGGAAATGAAATTATATTGTCGTCGAAATGTTGTCTCCAAAAAACTTTTGAAGTTCGTTGTCTCATTTGTTATAAATTTGGTGAATTATTGATGTTTATCTGTTGATGTCTTTTCTACCGAAGCAATGTTCATTGCATGACACATGTGTATTGTATTGTATGCCCTAAACCTAGAGTGGGCAAAATTGTGCACCTCCGGTTTTTAGTGGGGTTCGTGTTACTCGATCTTTAGTTTTATGTGCATTTCTTGTAGATCGTTGTTTGTGCTTTGTATTTTTGGCTATTGTGTTGTCTGTTCTTCTTCGATTTACGGATTCTGATTACCCCTTCGGTATTTTCAAACTATTCTAATTAAACATAGGTAAAGGCAATTCGCTGTCCCTAAAACATGGGGTAAAATATCAACGTCATTAGTACTGCGATATAATAGTAGGTTTCGTAGCGTCCCGTATGGTCGCATTATCATGTCAATATTCTTTCTTTTTTTCAATTTGGCTTCTTTCTATCGAATAGAATAACACTGATCTTAGTCATTGAGCTAAATCCAAACCTTATGCACTATCGAAATAAACATCTCTTACAAGCTAATACAAAGGCTTCTTTGCTGAATTCTTACCTTGAATGGTATCAATGGACATTTCTGGGGGTATTTATGAAATTAGGGTTAAAATGGCTTGAAGCATTCCCTACGTATGCTTGAAAGACACTTAATAGAGTGAATATATATTCCCTAGTACACTAGAAATATTGATCTATTGTGTTCTATATATGGTATTGCACTATTCCAGTGAATGTTCTGCAATCGTTTATCTACATTATGTGTGTTTGTTTGCGCATAGTGGTGTCCAACATATATTGTGTTGTGTTTTTGTTTTGTTTATCTTCGTCTTCTGTACCCTGTATTGCCAGTTTCTCTGGATTGTTCATTTGTGATTGCCTCTTCGTTATTCTCTAACGTTTATTTTATGACATTTATTTTTCATTTATACCAAGACAAGAAAGTAAACTGTTATGTATTTGTGCATTAATGGTATTGATTTTTTCTCTTTCTACGACTTTGATATTTGATTTTGAAATTTTTGCAACTGTGTGGTATTTTTTTAATTTTTTTTTCATTTTATTATTTAATTAAATGCAACGAGTATTTGGCATGGTGAATCTGATATTCATTTCCGATCATTATTTTTTACTATCTGATCAAATTACCAATTATCGTTTACAATAGGGAACACGAAACTTTAACTCGCAATGTTTATTACATAAAATTGTGTCAAGAACAATTCTGAATGCACCGAAACATAATTCAAAACTTAAGTGGAGATAACCACGAATTTCAGATGCTATATTAGCATGTGGTTTAGGGGTTCACGCTATTGTCAATAATAGAATAGAAAATACTTCAGTTCTGGGGCTATATAGCATAGTGCAGACGGGGATATTTATATATATAATATAATACACAATTTATATAGCGCTTTATACAATAGATAAAAAATTACTCTAAGCGCTTAGCATAGATAAAAAGAACAAAGACTAAAAATTTATATTCAAAATGAAAATTACATAAACCTATAAAACTTACCAGAAACGAAACATGAAGCAATAAAACTAAAATTATAAAAGTGGAAGAAAGTGTTATCGAAGCTCTTAACTAAAAGTGATAACAGCATGAAATATGTTTAAGCAACGCGTCTATAATTAAAAATGAATATATATATATATATATATATATATATATATATATATCCGTCCTCGTTTTGCACGTAATCGTTTTGACCGCCTTATCGTCGCACTTTTCTTAATCCGCAACTTGTAAGTTTTGATTGTTCGACTGCCACATGTGTACTCGATAATCTTTAACTCATTCCTTTTCTCTCCAAAAATAACTTCTAGCATATTTATCATTATTTTCATATATTAATAATTTTATGATTTCAATTTAATATAAAACGTTCAAGTGATATGCTTAGACAACAAGGGAGCGATGATTTTCAGACATTGACACTAAAAATAAATGAATGATTATAAATACGTAATGATATATTTAATATCCATTTTTGTCAATTATCAAATGAATAAAATTCTCAAGAGTATTATATATTTCAGATTGTCTGTATAAATAAGAGCAGAATTGTATTTGGTTTGATGTAATTCTTGTCACTCTGATGGATTGCAATAATTTCTACATTTCTACATTAAAATACTTGGTTGGTATTGTCACTCTAGAATATCACCTGTATGTTTACCCATTGCGTAAAAAAGTATTATTGAAACTTATATTATGCAGTCAAATCTCGTTAATTTCAAAAGGATCGACCATTTTATTTCGATTTAGACAGATATTCGATATATGAGAACAAATAAACGTTAGAGAAATCCGAAGGGCAGTCGCCTATATATCTAGTTATTGCGTTTCAAAATATATCATTGATTCTTATGTAATACAATCCAATTTCGTTCTTTAGAAATCGAAGGGATCGATCATTTAATGTTTTACTGGATCTTGCATTGTGGCATACAGGTAAATCCCCTTAGGTCGATTCGCATGGATCGATCTTTTCATTTGATTTAGCCAGGTATTCGAGATATCACGACAAATCTAGTAAACTATTATTATATGAATCTACTAAAATCGTGTTATCCATAAAAGTCATAGATGCTAATATTACGTGTATTTTTATGACGAAAACGAGTTCCACAATATCTTTATTTATGGCCCCACAATTAGATGGTTACACAACTGTTTTGCTTCACTTGCACACTCTAATTAAAATCAGTTGTAGTATTACGGTACGACCCCCACCTCTCCCTAACATCTGACAAAACCCCAAACTGATTCGTCCATGTTGAATCGAGTCATTTGTCAGATTTGATATGATTTTATTTATTGCAATATTTCAGCTATATCATGGCGACCAGTTTTAGTGGTAGAAGAAGCCGGAGTATCCGGAGAGAACCACAGATCATGGACAAGCAACTGGTAAATATTATCACCTGTGGCTGCGAGTCGAGTGCACCCTTGTTAGCTAATTAACAAAGCCGGACGCTAACCCACGCCGTATTGGTGATAGGCTTGTATGAGTTGTTAGGTAATCCGACTACCTAACTCATATCACATCTATATGATTAGATCGTTTTATAATTCACTTTGTCCGTTAAACTTTGTCATGTGGTCTGTTAGTTTTCCTTGTCCTCAAATTATCAATATATTGCCAGATAAGGAGATACCATAAACTACAGGGAGATAACTCTTTAAATCAGTCGAACGTTTTGATCATATGATGTTTGAATACAGATTTCAAGCATCTCGGTGATCAAAACCACAGAGAGAAAAACTGCTATGTGGCTAGTGAATTTATAGCTCTCAGTCTGTTGGTTGGAATTTGTTAAAATTTTGATATTTATTACAGTGGATATATTCAAACACACTGCCAAAAAAATAAGAAAATTAAACGAGCAGATAAAATTTTACCTGAAGTGCATGGTACTACCTTAAGTCATTATTTTGACCTGAGTTCACCCCCGGTTTTAAGTGGGGTTCGTGTTACTCGATCTTTAGTTTTATATGTATGTTTTGTAGATCGTTATTTGTCCTTTTGTACTTTTGGCCATTGTGTTGTCTGTTCTTCTTCGAATTACGAATTCTGATTACCTCTTTGGTGTCGTCCAACTATTCTTGCTAAGCCTGTCTTAGTTGATGCTACCACAGCCCATAATTATGATTGACCTTGTTAAAACAGTAAAGGCTGTCATTTCCTCTATCAAATATTAATTTATGAAACGTCTAAATAGTTTTAACCTTATTCATTTGTCATATGCAGTCCCTGACATAATCTTCAACTTGTTGATTGGTTTGATTTATGGAACTTAACCTACTTTCAACAATATTTCGGTTATATCGTGGCGGTTAGTTTAATTGGTGGAGGAAACTGCAGAACATAATCCGGAGAAAACCACCGGCCTTTCGCAAGTTACTGACAACCTCTATCACATAATGTTTTATCGAGTACATCTCGCCATGAACAGGGTTCGAACTCACAACTTTAGTGGTGATAGGCACTGATTGCACATGTAGTTGTAAATGCAACTACCATACGATCACAACCAAGACGGCCCAACTTATTGAATGTGGGTAGTTTAAGTAGAGGTAGTACATAGAAGGAATGTTGTAAAGAATTTTCACACAGTTGCATGATAATTCCCATTAAAGTTGAGTAGAACTGAATTGAAGAAAAATAAAAGAGATTACAAATATACTTTTTTGTAGCATTTCTCACCAAATGTCTTTCATTGCATAATGCTAAGAAATACTTTCTAATGATACCACTGAAGTACTTCACGCATGCAATACTCAAGGATGATCTCGTGATATATAAAATTGACAATTCTGAAATATATACTTTTGTAACGTTTCTCACCAAATGTCGTTCATTGCATAATGCTAACAAATACAAAAAAATGTACTTTATAATGATGCAATTGACGTATTTCACACACGCAATACACAATAACGATCGCACACTATATAACATTGACTATTCTGAAAAGTATACTTTTGTAGTGTTTCTCAACAAAAGTCGTTCGCTTCATAATGTTAAGAAATACTTTATAATGATACCACTGAAGTAGTTCACGCATGCTATGCTCAATGACGATCACGTAAAATATAAAATTGACAATTCTGAAAAGTATACTTTTATACTTTTGTAGCGTTTATCACCAAATGTCGTTCATTACATAATGCTAACACACACTTTATAATAATACAAATGAAGTAGTTCATACAATCTATACTCAATGACGATCACGTGATAATTCTGAAGAAATGTCTAATTATTATTTGACCCTGGGGTCATGCGTGCTGTCACTATAGTGATATATCTATATACATTGTAGTTTTAGTTGGCATTGATTTACTGTTTAAAGTATATCTAGAGAAAGTGCAAATACGCAATGATAAAATATAGATGCATTTACTGCAAGCACAAATCTCTTTAGGAGTGTCATTAGTGTTGCGGTGATAATGAAACCATTAGAAATATACAAAAAAACGCTGTGTGTGCGTGTATGCTGTTTTTCAAATTGCACAGAGTGTTTAGCAAGAAATTAATTAACTGTTATATAATACCTAAGGGGGAAATCAAGAATGGATATTTCAGAGACACTGGTAGCATTGCACACGCAAGACAGAGGACGAAGACAAACAAACAAAAACGAAAACAACAAAAACAAAAGACAAAAGCAAAAAAAAAAACACAAAGAAAACACCGCACAACACAGAACACTAAATAAAAGTGCAAGAAAAGCTTGAAGATGCCAAAAGGTAATCGGATTCCGTTAATCGAAGTAGGGCAGTCGACGACGGACATCACCGATCACAGGGGTGAATATGGATGTACCTTTACATGACAAAACCCAAAAAAGTCCACACGTGATGGCATGTGCCGTCAAACCTGTATATAAAGGGCATTCAACATTCCCTGAAAATGTTATCCTTAATGAACAGTTTCCCTTTATATATAGGTTTAAAATATATGCACTCTTCATTAATGGAAAACATGAAACTGTCCAACTAATTTGCCATAAAGATGTGCCCCTTAACGCATGTTTGACTGTAATTCCAGACTGTATAGAAAACTAACACGTCTTTATCACCTACGTCTTAAAGATCTATAACGTGTCCTTAGACCTGGGAAGTGACACTTGACTTAAGATGTAATAAGATAATTAATGGAGTGGATTGTTGTCACATAAATGTAGTTATTGACCCAAAGTGTCTGCTATGCAGCTGGTAAGGCTTCAATATTGCTGAACGCATATGATACAAGTAAGCATTGACCCAATGTATACAGTCCAACCTGCCCATGCGGTCATCTCTATTAAACAATCATCTGTATTGAAAGGTCGCCTTTTTCTAGTCCTGTCATTAAATAAATCATATGATCTGAACCTATTTTAAGAGGTAACCTGTCTTATAAGGGCATTTTTTTTTATCCAAATGTGACCATTTAATGCAGGCTTGACTGTGTGTTTGACTGTCTGGTAAGGTTTCAATGTTATTGAATCGTAGTTTACCAAATGTGTCTGCTATTGTACTGTTCATTGTTCATGCTGTCATTCATACTTTTGAATGTGTGTGATCTCTGTTAGCGGAAGCTGCTCTATGCATTTATTTTTTTATTGCTTGCTAATATAAATGGCTTAAGCCCGCCTCATATTGTGACTGTCCCAACATAAGACCTGTATTTGTCTTCATTGATATTAGATTATAGATGGTTCATCGCTTTGTTAATATTGGTAGACTTATCAGTTAACCATCACTGTTTAAATGTCCTATGTATGGGATAAAAGTGGGAATTGAACTTAAGTAAGCATTGATCCAATGTATGTGTTATTTAACCTGGTTAGGCTTCAATATTATTAAACGAAGATGGTAAAAGTAAGTATTCACACGTATTACCTGCTATTGGAAATCTTAAAGCCGTGACAAGAAGGCAAAACGAATAGTTATCTGAATCAAGCTGATTAAAGAAAGAAGTCATATGAAGGAAATATTATAGATTTTCGATGATATCCTTTAATACTGTAATGCATTATTGCAATCACTTGAGTGATTATGTAGAAGATTCCACTTCAATATTAGCACCTGAACTCATCTCCCACGTTTTTTTCTGTGCACCTCGTGTTGTTATTTATTATTTATTTTAATGCGCATGAGCTTATATATATCTGGTTTTGTTATTATCCGGAATTATTATTTGTACTGGTAAACATTACGACAGGAAGTTTTTCGCCCATAATCCCGCCACTTGTTATTGAAGTACATTACCAGGACAGGTTGGTGAACAGTCAAGAATACGTGTGTTAGGGGTATTTCGGTTTCTATGATTTTTTGGTTGCATTTTGAACCTCTCCTATATTTTTATTTTTCATTTCATGGTGCATTGTTTCGTGTTATGTCGGCTACGATTTCCGCGTATAAACGATGTTCGATTCGTCTTGACTCCCATTTGCTTTGAGGGCCCGGGTGGCTCAATTAGTTAGGTAATTTGGTTACCTAACAACTCATACAAGCCTATCACCAATACGACGTGGGTTTGCGCTCGGGTTAGTCGATGGTTCTCACCGTTTAGTCCGGCTTCTTCCACCACTAAAGCTGGTCGCCATGATATAGCTGAAATATTGCTGAAAGTGGCGTTAAGCACCATAAAAAAACCATTTGTTTTGTAGGGGATGTGTATTTATTTTATTTATATTTATTTAAGCATGCTGGTGTCCAACGCGATTTCTATACCAAATGATGTTCGATGAGTGTCACATTTGGAGCAGGATCTGATATTCATTCAACAGCATCTGAGTTCACCCCGGGTTTTAGTGGGGTTCGTGTTACTCGATCGTTAGTAGTAAACCTTCCGGAATGTTTACTACCCCTCGAAATATTTGCTATATAGTAAACCTTCCCCCCGGATACTTTACTATATAGTAAATATTCCCCCGGGTGAAAATTTACTATATAGCAAACATTCTCCCATCCATAGCCGATCATCCCTCCGGATATTTTGCTATATAGTAAATGTTCCTCCTTAATTCGTATAATTACTAATGATTCGGAATTTAGCACATTAATCGTGTTAATTTAAATTGTTATATACCATTAATTATATCCGGTTATGATTAAAAGGTAAAACAAATGTACGGAGCCATTTTGCAGTATTTGAGTAGGCAGGAAGGTTTACTATGCGGAATAAATACTATATAGTAAACGTTTCCCCATGAGGGAAGATTTACTATATATAGTAAATCTTCTGGGAGTTAATCTACTATGGGGGAAGGTTTACTCTATGACACCAGTATTCACATATTATTTTATTTTTAAAATATATTAAATTTGACCTTAATTTCAATTTTAGGGAAGCGCTGGTGACGACAAAAGTCCTAACATACTTGCATAATATTGATAATTCAGACACACTTGACTTGGTTTATCAAATATATTTATGTTTGAAATTTACTTGTCCTAATAATAATGAAATACATTAAACCCCAGACCAATATCCCTGTAGGTAACATGAGTCGAATTGGCTATGACGTTTCAACGTATCTGATGAATATTATTGTCTGAGCGCCCTCTGCACACAAGACTAGATATGGACATTTTCATTGAACATGTTATCTCATTTGTTGATGACGTAGTACTCAATAAATAAATCAAACTTTGTCGTCCATTATTTTTGACAATATAAATATTTAACATGTTTTCTAAGTGAAGTTTCGATGTTGAGAACGTATATCTACCATTTTTGAATATCCCTTGAGGTCTACGTACGTCTCCATAGTTTGTAAATGATCAATCATGCATATAATAATGTCAATAGATAACGCTTTAGAGTGGTTAGCTCGTCTGCAGTAAACAGATAAAGAACACCGTAGAGTACAGCAGGGTGAAGTCAACAATTTTAATAACCTTGTATTTTCAGCATAGCATTTCGAATACGTGTTGTTTTCTCTCCACCACTACAAAATTATCAACTATTACGCATATCACATAGATTCACGGGTAACACGACGGGTTTCATTGGTGGATCAGGAAGCTTATTTCACCTCCGATTTTTAGTGGGTACTTGTTGCTCATTCTTCAGGTTTTGCTTTACTTTAAAATATTTGTGGAATTCCTATCCATCATTTTTATTTCATAAATGTGACTTGGACATTACAGAGATACATGTATCTGCAGGATGTATATATCTGGAATGTCACATGACATGACAATTGTATAATATCTACATTTAATTGTAATGGTAAATTATTTTGGTTTTCTCACTGTATATTTTCGTGATCGCAATCCGATTCTTTCTTCATTATTACTCATTATAGTACCACGCCAGATATCACCAGTGGAACAGAAACGGCTTACCATCTTCGAGTACCTATGTTCACTTCCATGTTTTGTTGTCGTGAAGCTCAATCTTTAATTGTATGTGTCTTTACTCATTATCGAATAAGGATAGACATTAAAGTGCCCAAAAGAAAGTAATTGATTGATTGCTTGATTTTTGCTGTTTAACGCCACTTTCAGCAATATTTCAGCTATATCATGGCGAAGAGTTTTAGTGGTGGAAGAAGCCGGAGTATCCGGAGAGAACCACCGACCATGGGAAGCAACTGGTAAACTTTATCACTTACGGTAAAAAAAAGTGATAAAAGACAATTAATGATCTATTAGACACTACATAGATAACTGAAGATGGAGCAACACGAATCCCACTAATAAATGGGGGAACTCATGTGCTCTGGAAGGGTAAGCAGTTCCTGATCCACTAGTGACACCTGTCGTGTTAATCTACGCATTGGTAACCTTAGCCAATGTTGGTTATCCGTCTTAGGCCACTTTGATTAGTTTCTCCTAAATAATTTTAATTTATTTGGCTTTCCAATCTTTTGATTTTGGACATACATAATGATAGGAATATTCCAGAAACGTGTCATGTGATTTTAATTACCAAAGTAATAATTTTTTGATTAGAATAACGAAATTTTGAAATATCTTTTAAACTGTAGATTTTAAAGTAGAAGTGTAAACGAGAGTTGTGTAGAGAATCAAGGGTGATAATTTAATTTGGAAGTTTGCAGACAAGAAAGTGAACGGATTTGGCCCTGCTCAAATAGAAAAATCGCATCTTAAAGGAATTTTGGGTGTATATTTAGACAAAGTTTGATGAAATACGGAGGGAATAAGTCTATAAAAGAGAACAGCATGCGGCCGTGGGTTTTAATCCCTGAGGACAATCGACACTCGACGGTCACCCGAAATATTCAATTGTTCTCCGTAGAGCCCGTCACAATCTCCTACACGCACTATTGTGTTCATTGATTTTTACCTGTAAAATATTTTACCTGAAAAAATTACTTGGACTGAGACATTTTTCGTTATTTTTATTTTTTCACTAAATATATAGCACTTCTGTCTTTACTAGTGAACAAATATGAAGTCTTCATATATAATATGAAGAATATATCATTGTCATTTTGTTCGATTCTAAATGACATTTTGAATTTATATACATGTTTAGAAAACGGGACAAAAAATGAATTTTGAGATTGTGCAACTTCCTAATTAAAACAAATCCTCATAAAATGAGTACATTTTTATATTATAGAACCCCAGAGACCAATTGGAGGGTTGATTGGGGGGGGGGGGGGGGGGAGGGGGGGGATAGAACATGACAATGAGCAATGTCATTTTGTGAGCTATTTTTTATACCAAACTTGCAACTTAACATTGGTAAAAAAATACCTAAAAACTGCAATAATTATTGATGAATCGTTGATACATGCAATTGTTTCACGTAACTATTCTACTAAGCCAAGTTATGTCTTTCAACTTAAACGTGAGCTAAAGGCTTGGAAATATATATTTAACCTATTCCACTTCGAAGTGCTTATCCAAAACAGATATCCGAAGCTTCGATCTTTCTCTTTGTTTGTTTTGACTTTTAATGAATATAAGGCCCGTTTTGTGTTTGGTTTTCGGTTGGATTATAAACTGTCCCTATTTATCTTTTTTTTTTGTTTTGCGTCAAGTTGTTTTGTGTATTATTTATGTGTTATAATCAATATATAAGTTAATAAATTCATCTGACCCCAGATAATTTCAACAGTTACAACTGTTCTTAAACCTTAATGAATTGGCAGACACATGTTCCAAATATTTTCGGCATTTATTCGATTTGTACATTTGCTCTCTGTCTATTATACTTAATATGATTATACTTTAACCCGCTTCGTCATTCGAGTCATCATCACAACAATCAATGATAATAGGTTCTATGATACTTCTATCTATACAGTTTTCTTTGCAGTATTCTTTTTTCAATTTTGACCACATGTTCTTATGCTTTTGTCCACACATCTTTTGTAATTTTTTCGAAAGCAGCATACGTGAGTTCTTTAACATCTTTCAATCGGAAGGTGGTATTGCTTTGTCAGGGTCATTACAATTTTCACAGTTTTCCGGTTGTTGACTGATTTTGTCTGTTTATATAATTATGAGTTTTGACTTCCCCTTTGTAAGATTGTTCGGAGTTCGGTAATTTTGTTATTACCCTTATTTGACTTGCGCCCATATTAATTCTATCGGGATAAGTTCACAGTGTCGAACGGGGGGTTCTTATTACTTCATGTCCGTGTAGATTAGCAATTTTATCTGTTTTATAAACTACTGGGGTCTTTTTTTGTTCTATGTTTTCATATAATACTTTTTTTGGTAGCAGTAGCAGAAAAGGGAATGTTGTGTTGTGTGAGATAGTTTTGGAGAACACCTTTTTTCTGACTAGAATTTGGGCACACCGTATCTGCTGTTTTAACATTGTGATAACTTGCATTATTTAACACAACCAAGCTAGGATTTTTCAGAGCAGGCATCACTTGATTTTCAAACCACTCAAGAAAGACAAAGCTATTCATCTCCTGGTGATAGTCACCATCCTTTGATTTGGCCAGAAACACTAAATCGCAGCCGTCAATCAAACCCTCACTTCGCATACCTGCATGCAAAACAATCAAACGTTTGCCTTTACCCGAGGATATTTTTGGGGCATCAGACCCATCATTCTGAAGCCACATATAATTTGTGCAGTGATTTTGGTTAACCCATGTTTCATCCAGGTACATGATATCATACCGTGCTTCCCTAAAATATTTGATCTTTCGCAGCTAATTACACCTGTAATTGATAATAGACACTTGGTCGTACAGAACTCTTCGATTATCACCTATTTTTTTAATAGGTATATCCAAGATCAATGAGAGTTAGAGTAAGTTTAGACTTTGATATTTTAATAGAATCTTGTATTTCCTTATGTATTATTGAGACGGTCGGAGCAATTTTCCGTGAATATAAATCGTGGATTGTTCTTTTAATAACACAATGATCAAAGTCGTCTAAAATTTTAACTCTTTCTTTTGGTCTATTTAACTTACAAAGGCCTCTTATCATTCATAATACGGTGTACTGAAGTGTAAGACACACCCAAAGCTTTAGATGTCCTTTGATATACCCTATCAAATGAGACAATTGGCTTCTTCGTTGCCTTTTCTTTACTAAAAAAGGCAAACAACTTTTTTACAAACTTTTGGCATTCCAGACAAGATAAGTCAGACTTTTTACCCATCTTACAAAAAATGCAAAATATAACAATAATTTATGAGAGAAATGCTTGTCGGTTTCGTCTAAAGTACACGTGGCTAAGACAAAGATTTTACAGGTAAGATACCTGACGTACGGATGGCTCTTCTATAAAGTACAACTACCCCCACCCGAAAAATGACAACAAAATAGACCAAAATGCAAAATTTCATCGGAGTGCAGCCTCAGCCAAAACAATAAGAAGCATTACAATTACATTTTTAGTTAGCACTCCTAATTCTTAATAAAACTCTCGTTTATTTTGCTGTTCAAAAATCTATAGTTTAAAAGATATTTGGATTTTTCTAATCAAAATTCTACATTTGTATTGACTGTTACTATCATTAATATACAAAGCACGATCATGGCGAACAATAAACTAGAAAAATGTTGCATAATCAAATTATTGACTGAGGGAAATAAAATGAAGAAAAACCAATAAAATACCAGACTGTCGGAACAGTTCCAAAAATCCAATCACAAAGCTTCGCATAATGAGACACCATACAGGTCTCTATGAATTTTAAAAAAATGTGATATGTAAATAACAGGATCTTTGTCCTGTCACATTTTTTGCATAAACTAAAACATCAAATTAGTTTGAGAATTTACAGTATTATGTTGTTTAATTTGACCAAAATTAAAAGTGTATATACTTAGAGACACTAACGATGCCCTTAAGAAGGGTTTGAAGATACCAAAAGGACAATCAGAATCCATATATCGCAGAAGAACAGACAACACAATGGCCAAAAGAAAAAGCACAAAAGGACAAACAATGATCTACAAAACATGCATATAAAACTAAAGATCGAGTAACACGAACCCCACTAAAAACCAGAGGTGAACTCAGGTGCTCCAGAAGGGTAAGCAGTTCCTTCTCCATTAGTGACCCCCGTCGTGTTAATCTAGTTACAAACCCGGTGATAAGTCATTAACAAAATCCATTCGCTAAAAACGCATGAAGAGGCAAAATCGATAACCCTAACACACTTATAATACAAAGAGAAAAGTGAGAGAGAAAAACTTACCCTTCTTAGTGTGGAATGAACTAATGAAGTCGTTTAGTGGCTCTACAATGGCGAAGTATCTGATTATGGCTTAACGTACAGAGTAATTACAATTAAACCTCCATATATTGGCTTCATTATTTTCAACGAGGCACTCGATACCAGATCGTTGTGACCGGAATTTCAAGTGATATTTTCATTTAATTCAGCAAATTGGGATGATCAACTAATAGTACTACTGGGGATTTGATTAGGACAAATTGGAAACGAGGCGTAAATCGTTTGGTCATTGGAACGTTTTATTTAGGTCATTTCATAATATAGACAAGAAGAGGTTTGGTACATTGGATCAACGTTAATGAAATCATAATTTGGAATTGGTTTCTATGGTATTCGGGATCAACGCTAATTACCTAGGATCATATTAGATTTGAATGGTAATTAAATTTCACAAAGCTAAGTGTAAGATATATTTATATGGTAAAGAGATGCGAACATGTGTCATACACATTTAACGTTATCTAATTCAGTGCGTTCGACGTGTTTCTGGAATTACCTTTATCAGACATGCTCAAAAGCGAATGATTGGAAAACCAAATTATTAATAATTTTTCGAAGCAAACATACCAAAGGGTCTAAACCAGATATCCCAAAACCTTTAAGGTTACATATACATAGTCATATTTACACTATTTAGAAACTGTAAATTTCAATATTTTATATCTCATAAATCATTTTAGTACCAAAACAAAGAATATTGTGTGGACAATTTTCCAGTAGGGACTAAGAGCCCACCAGCAGGGGTATTGACCCAGTGATAGTTATATTTGAGTAATATTTTAAATTGTTGAACAGGTTATACGATATAACCTGGTTTGGGTCAGATTACGCTTAATAAACCGCAAAGCGGTTTATGAAAAGCGTAAACGGACCCAAACCAAGTTATGCAAGTGTAAGCTGTTCAACAGTTTCAAATATTCCTTATAATTTAATTCTTACAAAATGTTTTAATGGTTCCTCGATTTTAATTACGATTATTTCATATAACTATTTGAATTTGTTGTTGGCGGATGAACACGTTGGTGACGTCACAATACCAACCCAGATTATCGAGTATAACCAAAATTTTCTCGATGTGGATAAGCCAATCAGATTGAAATATTCAAATCAAATTCAATTATATAATAATGACCTTCATGAAACGTTAATATACACAATTAGAGAAGTATCGAGTTATTTCTCAAACCCGAAGGACTGAGGCAAAAATGAAACTCTTTCGCAATTTGATAATTGCGGGCATTAAACCTTTTGTAAAGTACATAATGGTATTATTATTTTACTACACTAAATCACAGAGAAGCAATAAAAAGTCAATATTATTGCAGTATCTTAAAATATAAAGATTATATATATGAGGCTTAAACGCTGGGATAAAAGCGAGGTTCACTGCATCGTACTCCAGTTTTGCGCCGAATACACCTAAGCTTTATATTTAAAGACACTGCGTTAATTTTGTGTTTATCCTGTCGAAAAATCACATTAATGCATCGATGCTTATATTTTGAATTAAATAATGAAATTATATAAACCTTTATATCCCCTTTTGATAGTTTCTGTCAACAGGAAGTGAACTGGATTTACTACTAGGTTCGCAAAGCTCAACAGGTAACATGTGATATGGGTACCAGAAAAAGGTATATTTCAGTCAGTGACAGTAAATAACAAACATTCATCAGGGCAATACGCTTTGCTTGCTCAAATTGAGAATGTGCAGGATAAAGCAAAGTTAAATGATACAAATGAGTTTGTACATAAAATGCACTGTGCAAATTATCTATAATTCATTTTCAGTTAAAAGGTGAAATATATTTAGGCTAAAAAATATATTATTAAGTGAAACTTCATTGCCACTTGATTAAATATTGAAAATTGTCAACCAATGATAACTTGTGAAATCATTTCCGCTTATTGTCAATGTGGTCATTTACAAATAATAGCTTAAGTTGGTACTTAAAGCCAATCATCAACGAGCAGAAATGTGTGATTCCTTAAATATTAAGAAAGGATATTGAATCATTTAAAATATATTAGATATCTATATATATATATATATATATATATATATATATATATTTACTCAAATTGTGTCAGAGGTTAGATTTTAATTACATTTTACGACAGTAAGATTGAATTCAGATCCAGTTTATTTATTACAGCTCGATCCCAATTCGTTCGCTCACAATGACGTCCATTTTGATTGTTTACTGGCAGACGATGAAAATAACCAGTTATTAGTTGAGCATGCAGTTACGCACCAAATTCACAAAGTAACATTTCGCTACAGGGATATTATTAAACGGTTATTAGTGATACGTGCAGTATACCTCGGCAATAACCAGTTGCTTGACATCAACTAAGCATATCTTAAAATAACAGTTATGTCTTACTCGGCTGCTATAGCAAAGTACAAGTAACATAAACAATTAGTGCGCACGACGGTTTATCTGATATCGGTACTTATATATACTTTAGAGAAATCCGAAGGGGCAATCAAGAATGAACAATCCAGATACACTGGCAACATTGGGTACACAGGACACAGGACGAAGAAAAACAAAGCTAAAAACACAACACAGAAAACTAAAACGATGAGCATTACGGAACCCTGGTGCAACACTGTACAGCACATACAATTTTTAAACTAACGGTATTTGCAAGTAAAATCGTCGTATATTATTGAGTACAGGTAGAGTATCGCGTATCAACTTGTCTTCTACATATTATATTAGAAGGGCATCATGGTAGCTTACGATGTTTGCCAATTGAACCTCCATCATACAACACAGGATGAATATAAACTGGAAAAAAACTTGTTCATGAATATTATACTAACAATTATACAACGATACAAGGGAAACGAGCAGTCCCATATTGCTTTTTACCATATAAATTATGAGATTGGAAAAAAAATAATTTCTAAAATCAAACTCATATTTCCAAAGTTTCAATAATGATAATATGGCTTTATATATAATAAAAATAATAAAAATAACATAATCTGCACACCTTCCCCTTTCCAAATTGAATACATAAATGAACCACAAATTCTATTAAGTTCTTCATAGCGATTCGACCACTTTCCTCTCGTTCTTTCCTCATTATATCTCATCGGGGTTTGTTAAATGAATAACACTCTGGGTGTTTGATGGGGTTCGTGTTACTAGCTATGTTGTTTGTGTCTGTAAATTTGTGGGTTTTTGTGCTTTTTCATTGTTTGTTTGTTTGCTACTGTTTTTTTTTTTCTTTTTTTTGCTTTTTGTTTTCATTTGGCTTTGTTTCATTTTAGTATTAAGAGTATAAAAAATAATGTTGTTATAAAACCAAACAAAATGGACTGAAATACCATATACTCTTTTGAAAGTGATTTGAGATGAGAGCTGATTGTTCGTGTTGTTGACCATCACTGTTTGACTTTTATTTTCATAAAATTCAAATAATCCAATTATACATGCTTACTAATTTTTTAAGTACTCTATTTTTTTTCTTTAATTAACATTAGAGAAGACCGTAGGACATTCGATAATGGACAATCTAGAGACACCAGGCAACATTGGGCACACAGGACAAAGAACGATACAAATATAAAAAAGTAAAAAAATAAGCCACATGAACTAAAACAGGAAAATCACGGACGTGAAATCATGTGCTTGCATAGACTCAGCAGTTCCTGTATCCTATAAGATAACCAGCAAGTAACTCATGGTTAAACATCTTGTCGGTGGTTTAAAAAAAAACTTCTAGATCTATGTAAAAATGGAAGATATCAACGGTCAATTAAGATATGAATATTTCGTACCGGTCAAATATATTCAGTTCTTGTCTCTTACTCATTGTTATGTCAAGCACACAAAAAAGATAAAAAAAATAAAAAAATCACAGTACACACAAAAAAATATATGAGCAACATGCAACAACCGCAGAGTAAAATGGAATATTTTCTTTGAATCTAGCCCTTTACTAGAAATACAAGGGTACAAATCCAAACTTTGAAAGACTAAGTAAAATTAAATTAATCCAGAAATACATACTAACACGTTTTCAAGACAAAGTCAAATTAATTTCTAGAAATAAAACGTTTGGAAGAAAAAGTAAAATTAAATTCAAGAAATGAAACATTTTAAAGACGAAGTAAAATCAAATTCAAGAAATGAAACATTATAAAGACGAAGTAAAATTAAATTCAAGAAATAAAACGTTTGAAAGATGAATATAAATTAAATATATAAACGAATATACTATTTGAACATTCGACACAATATCAATGATCAAAGGAAAAGAACGGAACAAAACGATCCACGAGTCGTACAATTATTTCAATCAATAGAAAGAAAAACGGAATTCTAATAAGATAATAATGCGTGCAATATAAAAATGAAGTATAAGACGAAACATTTCATTCCACTATGTCATTAATATAGTCTGTCCAACAGTTGGTATAATCACTTGTCCTTAAAGTGGTAATGTAAGCTACTGTCTGGAAAACACAGTTGTCTGTGTTATATGAAATATGACCCAGATAAATAATGCATTATATTAAATATGCATTACGGGTATTAGCGAGACTTATCTGAGATCTTGATGCAGTCAGATGAACATTTAATATTTTTAGCATTTGTCATCTAGAAGATTTGCGTCATTTCTTAACCCTTACTTATTATAGATAAATAAGCAGAGAATAATTCAGCCACTGAAAACGCAATATAAGTTGCATAGACACATTAATAAAAATATATGGATATTTGATTCTTAAGGATACCTTTTCAGTGACAGTGTTTTTTCTTCTCTTTCCTCTTTTTATATTGATTTCCATTGACGGTATAAACAACAACATATATCAACAAGTACCTTATACATGTATTACACTTCGAATTCTCATATAAACGAATGAAGGTAATAAGGAAGTGAATTCAAAAATATACCAACAAATAAAGGTCATATATGAAGAATAGACAATCCAGTCACTCAGGCAAGAAAAGTTTGAAGATACCAAAGGGGTAATCAGAAGCCATAAATCAAAAAAGGATAGACACCACAATGGCCAAGCGAAAAAAGGAGGACAAAGGGACAAGCAACAATCTGCAAAGCATTACACAGAAAACTAATGTTTGAACAACACAAACCTCACTGTTATCTAGAAGATTTGCGCCATTTTTTGATTACCTCTTACTTATTATAGATGAATACGCAGAGAATTATTAAACCACTGAAAAACCCAGAAGAGTTTGAAGATACCAAAGGGGTAATCAGAACCCGTAAATCGAAAAAGGGTAGACAACACAATGGCCAACAGAAAAAAGGAGGACAAACGGACAAACAACAATCTATAAAACACTACATACAAAACTACAGATCGAGTAACATGAACCCCGCTATCAACCGAGGATAAAAAGAGAAACAATGTTTTCCAACACATTACACAGAAACCTAACATTTGAGCAACACGAACCCAATGTCATCTAAAATAGTTGCGTCATTTCTTATTAACCCTTACTTATTACAGATAAATACGCAGAGAATTATTAAACCAACTAAAATACCAATATAAGTTGCATAGACACATTAATAAAAATATATGGATATTTGATGCTTAAGGAAACCATTTCAGTGACAACGTTTTTATTCTCTTTCCCATGTTTATATTGATTTACATTGACGGTAATAACAACACAGTATATCAACAGGACGTATATATTACACTTCTGTTTCTCATATAAACAAATGGAGATTTTAAGGAAGTGAATCAAAAATATACCAACAAATAAAGGTCATAGATTAAGAATGGACAATCTAGACACACAGGCAAGAGCGGTTTGAAGATACCAAAGGGGTAATCAGAACCCGTAAATCAAAAAAAGGACAGACAACACAATGGACAAAAGGAAAAAAGGAGTGCAAAGGAAAAAACAACAATCTACAAAACATTACACAGAAAGGTAATGTTTGAACAACACGAACCCCTGTCATCTAGAAGATTTGCGCCATTTCTTATTATCTCTTGCTTATTATAGATAAATAAGCAGAGAATTATTAAACCACTGAAAAGCAATATATGTTGTATAGACACAACAATGAAAATATATGGATGTATGACGCTTAAGGAAACCATTTCAGTGACAGTGTTTTTTCTTCTCTTTCCTCTTTTTATATTGATTTCCATTAACGGTATAAACAACAAAGTATACAAACAAGCAGCTTATATTACACTTCGAATTCTCATATAAACAAATTTGGATTTTAGGGAGGTGAAATCAAATTTATACTAGCAAACAAATAAACTTTAGAGAAAATCGAAGTGCCAATCAAGAATGAACAATCAAGAGACAGAAGCATCATTGAGTACACAAAATATAGAACGAAGATATACAAATATACAAAACAAACAAAAACAACAGAGAAAAGTAATAAAGATGAACATCGAACCCACCAGGAAAAAACGAACGTGAAACCAAGTGCTTGCGTAGGCTTAGCTTTTCCTATGCTCTATATGATGTCCACCAATTTACTCATAATTAAATCCGGTAAAAAAATTGACACTGATAAGGAAGAGAAAACGTCTACGTAAAAGTGGAAGACATCCACGGTCATTTGAGAAATAGATATTTTGTACTGGTCAAGCATATACATTTCTTGTTTCTTACCACCGTTGTGTTACCCATTGTTCAGTCCGGTAAAAGTCTCATGGATGATAAAGATAAGATGAGTTTGAAGATAGCAAACGGGTAATCAGAATCCGTAAATCGAAGAAGGACGAACAACACAATGGCCAGAAGTAAAAGGACAAAGGGACAAACTTCGATCTACAAAAATAAACATAAAGCTAAAGATAGGGTAACACGAATCTCACCAAAAACCAGGGGTGAGCTCTAAGTGCCCCGGAAGGGTAAGCAGTTCCTGCTCTACTAGTGGCACCTGTGGTGTTAAAAACTATTTACAAATATGGTGATAAGTCATGAATGAGGAAAGAACGGGGAAGTGTTTACGACAAGTGGAATATATTCATTTGTGACACAGATATTCCATAATGGTCAAAAAGTCATGTTGGCGACCGTAAAACATTCGAAGTCATGACGTCAACTTAGAGGTCATTCGTTCTCTATAATAGAACCAGTATTAAACATATGACAACGTCGGTGTAACACAAATTATCTAATAACATATATAATAAAAAGGGTAATGACCCATTGCCATTTGAGATATGGATTCGTCGATCAGTCAGTTCGCGTTGACAAATCATGTTCACGTTAACAGTATACCCATGCTATATTCTGATTACATCAACAAGTGTTTAATCTGTCCTGCTATCATCACAGGAGTGTGGTATCGATTTTTGTTTAATTTTTTTAATTATTTTGGGTGGGTTTCGTGCACTTCTGAAAATAAAAAATAAACGTTGCAGAATATTGAAGGGGCAATCAAAAATGAACAATCCAGAGAAACTAGCAACATAGGATACACAATACGAAGAAAAACAAAACAAAAACACAACGCGAAATGTGCTGGATACCACTATGCTCAAGCAAGCTCAAATACCATCAATAAGAAACGATACCTCCTACAAACAAGTGGAGGTAAAGACGAACCGACCATCGTTTGCATGCGAAAATCGTAACGGATATCACAACACAGAACTCAGAACTTAAATAAACTTAAAAGGACAACACAAAAAAAAGGAGGATGAGCAACACGAATCCCACCACAAAACTGAGCGTGTACGAACGTGCTCGCGAATGATGAGCAGCTCTACCGTGTTACTTATATATAGTCATTTTCGGTAGAATCTTGGCACTGATGGAGGAAAAAAACATCTACGTAAAAAGATCCATAGTTATTTGAGATATGGATATTTCGCAACGATCAACCAGATTGTGATGACGACCGTATCATCACACGAGAGTAGTAGGGAGTGTGGTTTTTTATGCATCCCAAAAACTCAAGAAGGGATGGAGGGAACCATATAAGGCCATAGACACACCCGTTTCCAAAATAGGGGCATAACTCCACCCCGGAACTGACGTCACAAAAGATTTGAATGTTAAAAAATCCATATATGGTCATGATGACGCTCTCGTCGCAGTATGACTCATGGTAAGAACAAAATCCCCGCACCCCGACGAAAGAACAACCAAATATGACCCCCCTCGATGCAGTATGATTCATCATATTCCGCCGTCCCGAGCGCATGATGACTCAAAACGGAAGGGTGACATCCATATTGATATGTTTTTACCAATCAAAAATGACCAACATGCGTAATACAGAAAAACGGTTCAAGATTGATATCATCACCAATTCACATATACCCCCCTTTTTTCCCCGATTTACAGATTCAATGAAAGCCAAGATTTGTGCAAACCCGCACACAATCAAAAAGCATTAAAATACTGATATTTTTATTCACGCCCATTTTTTTTATATCCATGTGTTTAACCCTTAAAATTCTAAATGTTTGATTTAGAAAAGACGCTTAGATCCGAGTCGTTCAAAAAGGAAAAGTCAATTACGATTTTGATCTTGATATCACACGCGTTATGGTCATATGTTTTTAATTCATCAGATGATAACAAGTACATCGGGGTTTTTTTAATCTACACACAGACAACAGAAATATAAAATATCCATCGCACGCACTGACCATTTATCTTGATCCGAAATGATAAATACGCATGTACTATAAGCATAATGTCAGTGTAAACCTCAACAGATAGAATAATTGAGGAGTGTAATTAGGTAGATGTTTTTATTGCTAAATGTCTTTAATTGTGTGTTAATTAATGATTATATAATATAAGTAAAAATTACTTTTTAGAATAATAAAGCGTAAAAGCAGAACTTGACCTTAGAAAACCCTCTGACTTCTGATAAAGGCTATGCGTTTCAGCATCGTCTGCATTGAGGATTAAATTTCAATTGATCAGACCTCGAGGAACCCCTTGATTTGTTATGTGTTACTGATAAACCACTCAAGTTAATTGATTCCATGAATGTGTCTGTAGCAAAACAAAAAAATGTTAATCACAACTTTTATTTAATTGTTATCGAAGGCTATATGGCGATGATTAACTCGACTGATAAGATCTCCACGCATGTTTCATGTAGTATCGTGGTCGTTTTTATCGTGATTAGTCGATGTTACCGAATTACGACATAAATTGGTATGGCTCTTTGATGTTTCTGGATAGTGATAATCTGACGTTTGTGTTTTCAAAGGGAAGTAATTCTGTTGCGGATTGAGAGTTTGTAAACCAAGGGAAATAACTTTATTCTGTGTGTATGTTCGATGCGAGTGGGGGATAACTCAATGTGCATGTTCAAAGGTTAGTAATTATACGTTTCCGGAATTGTTAACCGTATTCAAAGGAAGTTAACTCTGAGCATAGCACACCGGCACGATTTTGCCGCCGCCGCTGCCACCACCACCATCACCACCGCCATCGCCGCTGTCACAGGAGTGGAATATACCACCACCGCCGATGCCGCCGCGTGATTTACTGTCTCGTGTGTGATATTGCAAATTGTCTCGTGTGTGATATTGCAAATTAGGTAGAAATAGATTTTATCAGCGTTTATAAGAGGGAGGAAATCCGTCATGATCCATAAAGCCATGGAGGAGTTTTACGTGTTCGTTAGCAGTGAAGACTCTCTCGGACACTTCGGCGATAATCCCGGAGGGCAATTTCGAGCACAGTTTCCGCGAACGTACCCCATGTAAAACAAATGGGGGTGTGCGTTATTGAACGTTTCTTTTCTACCGGCGTTCGAAACACCCACCAGAAGGGTTTACGTATGCGGTGATTTCGTGGGAAATTATTCGTACGTCAGAAACTCGTACCAACCGGTTCTCCAATCCGTCGGCATCCTGCACGAAGAAGTGACGGGTGCGCCCTTCGAACGACCGATATACACTAGACAAAGCCCTTTCAATTGTATCAATTGGAAATCACTCTGTAGGACGACCGTCTGAGAGTTTGTAGTTTTATGGACGATTACGTTTTTTTCTGCTTCATTTCTGTAAACGACAGTGAGGAGTTTATAAGAGGAATTGACTGGACTGGGAAGCCCACCGACATGCAGTGTCCAGTTTGTCAACGATAATTTTCTAGAAGAGACAATATGCTGCGTCATCTCAGGAATGTTCACGCAGGAGAAAGCAGAAGAGGAGGGGGAGAAGGAAGCGGAGGAGGAGGTGTAAGCGGATGAGGTGAGGGGAAGTCTATCGATCGGAAACCCTTTTTCTTTGGTCATCCGTTCACGGCAAACATTACGGGACCGACCGCAGAGAATTGTCTGGTTGCACAAGAGATGGCAACCCCTCTACGATGAGATAAGTAGGACGGTGGTTCCTCGGGTGGAATTCGACAGAGGCATCCCGTCCGACTTGGACGGCGATCACTACTTCGAACCCCGAATACGAAACGTGATAATCTTGGAAGACCTGATGTCGATCGCGGCCAAGGACTCGAGAATCAATGACCTGTCTACGGAAGGATCTCCCCATCGCAATCTATCCGTGGTGATGCTTAATGAGAACCTGTTTTTCGGAGAAGACTCCACCCAGAGGAAAAACTGTCATTACATAGTACTCTTCAACAACCCCGTCGACCGACAACCCATCGCGACGCTCGGTAGACAGACGTATCACTCGAGAAGGAATTTTTTATTACAAAAGTTCGACGAAGCCACGAAGGAATATTACTCTTACCTGGTCGTGGACTTGAAACAGACGACTCCCGATTCCTTACGTCTGCGCATCGACGCATTGGGAACATCCATCGAGAAGGAGAAAGATGAAGAGGAAGAGGAAGAGGATGAGGAGAATTTGGAGAAGGAAGAGGGGGAAGAAGAACAAGAGGAACACTGACCTCTTAGCCTGTCGGCCCTGCGGACTCTTATTCGCTCATGCGTGGGATTTGAAAGATCACCAGATACGTGGATGTCCCGTCGACGAACATCCCGCCAAGAGATGCAAGAGAGAAGACGATAGGGTAGAACGCACATGCGACTACGAAATAGAATGCTACCTGAAAGATCTGTGTGTTGCGCCGACCAACTCCCCGCCCGAGTAGAGAACAGAGCCCAGAGTTTCGTCGTCAACACGAACGATCGAGAAGGGACACACTGGGTGGCATTTCATTTCTCAAAAGAAGGATCCGCCGAATTTTTGGATTCGTTCGGATGAACACCGGAAACGTATCACCGTCGCTCCATAGACGTGCTCATCGCCAACGGACCGCAATACAAGTTCAACTCAATTCGAGTACAACCCGAGAATGGCGACACCTGTGGATTCTATTGCGTTCACTTCGTCAAATACAGATATAGGAACTTTACTCTGGAAGATATCATTAATGAATTCTCCGCTCAAGACCAAAAGACGATCGAGGCCGAATTGAAAGACATTTACGAATGAATTTTCTGTACAGCAACATATATAGTAAATAAAAAAATATTGAATTCGAATTTTCGCTATTGTTGACGCCTTATATCACTCCTCCCTGTCCGCCCCTACTCAATATTCTCCAATTTTTCAAATTGAATTTTCGCTCTTTTAATACCTACCTGTTTGTGTAACTATGTGTCGAATAGAATATTGCCAGTGGCTACTGTAAGAACAATAGAATGATTGGGTTATTTAAGCTTAGTGATAAGACCTATACACTGGGTAGCTGCCGCGGCAGCGAAGTTGGTATATTCCTCTCCTGTGGCAGCGGCGGCGGCGGTGGCGGTGGTGGTGGCGGTAGCGGCGGTGAAATCGTGTCGTTGTGTTATGCGCAGAGTTACTTCCCTTTGAATACGTTTAACCATACCGAAAACGTATGATTACTTCCCTTTGAACATACACATTGAGTTATCCTCACACTCTCATCGAACTTACACACCGAATATATTTATTTCCCTTGGTTTGCATACTCTCAATCCGCAACAGAATTACTTCCCTTTGAAAACACAAACGTCAGATTATCACTATCCAGAAACATCAAAGAGCCATACCAATTTATGTCGTAATTCGGTAACATCGACTAATCACGATAAAAACGACCACGATACTACATGAAACATGCGTGGAGATCTTATCAGTCGAGTTAATCATCGCTATATAGCCTTCGATAACAATTAAAGAAAAGTCGTGATTAACATAATTTTTGCTTTGCTACAGACACATTCATGGAATCAATTAACTCGAGTGGTTTATCAGTAACACATAACAAATCAAGGGGTTCCTCGAGGTCTGATCAATTGAAATTTAATCCTCAATGCAGACGATGCTGAAACGTATAGCCTTTATCAGAAGTCAGAGGGTTTTCTAAGTTCAAGCTCTGTTTTTACGCTTTATTATTCTAAAATGTAATTATTACTTATAGTATCAAATCATTAATTAACACACAATTAAAGACATTTAGCAATAAAAAAAACATCTACGTAATTACGCTCTTCAATTATTCCATCTGTTGAGGTTTTTACTGACATTATGCTTATAGTACATGCATATTTATCATTTCGGGTCAAGATAAATGGTCAGTGCGTGCGATGGATATTTGATATTTCTGTTGTCCGTGTGTAGATTAAAAAAGCCGATTTACTTGTTATCATCTGATGAATTAAAAACATATGACCATATCAAGGTCAAAATCGTAATTGACTTTTTATTATTTGAACGACACGGATCTATGCGTCTTTTTTTAAATCAAACATTTAGAATTTTAAGTGTCAAAAACATGGATTTAAAAAAAAAAATGGGCGTGAATAAAAATATCAGAATTTTAATGCTTTTCGATTGTGTTTGGGTTAACACAGGTCTTGTTCTTAATTGAATCTGTAAATCGGGGGAAAAAAAGGGGGTATATGTGAATTGATGATGATATCAATATTGAACCATTTTTCTCTATTACGCCTGTTGGTCGTTTTTGATTGGTGAAAACAAATCAATATGGATGTCATCCTTCCGTTTTGAGTCATCATGCGCTCATGACGGCGGAATGTGATGAATCATGTTGCATCGAGGGGGGCTATATTTGGTCGTTCTTTCGTCGGGGAGCGAGGATTTTTTTAAACCATAAGTCATACTGCGACGAGAGCGTCATGATGACCATATATGCATTTTTGAACATTCAATTTTTTTGTGATGTCAGTTCCGGGGTGGGTTATGCCCCTATATAATAAATGGGTGTGTCTATGGCCTTATATGGTTCCCTCCTTCCCTCCATGTGTTTTTGGGGTGCATAAAAAAACACACTCCCTACTACTCACAAGCGTGCTATTGTTTTTTATTATTTTTGGCTGATGAAATAATAAGATGAAGTCTTACAGAAAAAGAGAGTACCCAGTGCTCGAGTGCATGTGGTATAACATCGCACAGGTCAATAAATCACCAATCATGTGACAGATACGCCATGGATTCATGTCAACCGATCACGTGATGATACCATATAAAGTATTAATCATTGAATGTACTCCAAGAAAAGGTTTCAACAATAAACAAATCAACTAAATTCTAGTTTCCTATTATTTTTTTATTTAGTTGTTTGTCGCATTGAGCAGATTATTTTCTCTTTAGTCACACAAGAACTATTTTGTCCAATGTTATTTGAACAATTTCACTCCCAAATCAAATCTAATTCTGACGATAACAGTTAATGTTCTGAAGCCAGCAATGTGAAAACATATACTATTAAATTAATACTACATTTGTCAAGAGTCCCTCGGTGATCAGTCGCTAAGCTGAAATTGATGAAAAATCTATAATGGATTTATTCCATACGTTTATTGGTATTGACGATATAAATATTTTATTATTTTTCAGTTGATTATTGTTTCCTTATTACTGTCTTCCGCGATGGCGTTGTGTACTATATAATATTTGAATGATGGCTGAGACCATCGGTTTTCTATAGTAGAGTTAATATTATATACATATCACAACTTATTTGTCACGAAGATTAAATATATTATGCATACTGTTCAAGATTACAGCGTTCTTTATAATAACACTGTTCGCCCTGTTATGTGCGGGTTGGCATTTTATTCAGATGTGCAAAACTGCATAATTAATCTTAAAAAAGGAGACGTAGACCAATAAAACTAGCATAATCCCGCCACTTATTGTTGAGGTGTCCGTACCAAATATAAATTTGTATTTTGAATAAATAAGGGTAATAACAAAATTACCGAACTCCGAACAATCTTACAAAAGGAAAGTCAAAACTCATAATTATATAAATGAATGTATATGGTTTCCATCCAGTGGAAATACATGAATGAGTATATTTTAAGCTACAGGGGCACCACGGTATTCATTTTAACCTTAATCCTCTCACAACCTACTACCACCACCAACCCCCAAATGGGATTTTGAAGCTGTTCATACAGTGTGGTAATTTTTTTTTATTTTTTTTTAATAGATTTGTTGTAATTTTCCATTTTTACATACAATACAGACATTACAATTAATTTACATTATAAGTCATTACACACACTATATTGGTATTTTCCGATCTGGATATATATATTTATGTATTGAATTGATACCTATATCACAAGTTATTACATATGGTATTTGTTTTTGTATTTCACTTTAAAAGAAAAGAATATCAATAATTACCATGCAAATCTTCTACATTGTACATAGAATACTAAACATTCTTTACCCAATGTATTGTTCTTAGGCAGCATTACCAGAATTAGTAGATAAATGTTATTAAACTGTTTCCATGTCCACGTTCACTTCTACTCAATGTATTAACAAGATCTGAGTATGAATGAATACGCCATCGGTAGAGCTGACAAATTGTATATGTGAGCAAGAAACATCATTATGACAGTCTGGTATGCTCAGTGCAGGAATTAGATAAAGAGAGGCCCTAGGCTATTCCACTTGTGAGGCCTCTCCCAATTACCCACATTCACGACTGGAGGAAGATGCAAGTGTGCTTAACCAATTTCAGTTAAGGCGAAGATGATGAGTGGTGTTTAAAATTCTGCAATATTCTGAAATGGAGTGCAACTGTTCAAGGGAAATTCCTGAAGGATTGTTTGGAAAATACAGTACGTTATTACAGCATATGTGAGAAAGTCAAATAACAGTGTTCAAAATATTATACACCTGGGCCGGAGGCCCCCTAAAATGTGAGGACCTAGGCTTCAACCTATCGAGCCTATAGGTAAATCCGGCACTGGACCATATGCTCAAAGAACAGTACTTCATAATAATATGCTAAGTCAACGTATTTTTCTAAATTATATCAGTTAGAGTCGATATGATATATTTTCTCATGTACTTACTGCCTAATGTAATTATCATTAAAACTAAAGTTAGCCCCTTTCACGCATAAGAAGCATTATCCGATTTTTGTTCTGTGCCATTCATGCACTTTATTTTTCTTTTTGAAATGATTTATTAGATATATTTAAGAAATAAATCATGGAAGCCAGAATGTGTTTTGCGTTTTAACGTGGGTTAGCGGATATTAGTATTTTATCCCGAGCCAAATTCGAGCAGACGATAATTCATCAACATGCACATTTGCGACGGGAAATTCCGTCACATGCACCGGCACATGTGCTAGTGAGATTATACCCAATCGATAAATCGCTCGTTTGTTCACAAAGCGAAAGAAGGGCGTCATGTTAGAATAATAAGTGAAGCATACAGTTCTAATATTATGTAATTAATATTAAAACTTAGATTCTCCTCTCTTAGGCATAGGTAGCCTTAGCCGATTTGGCTATCCTTTGGTTTTCCTGCTCACAAAGACATCTAAGCCAGTATGTTGTCTGTTCTTCTTCGAAATAGGGATTCTGATTACCTCTTTGGTATCTTCAAACTCTTCTTAAGCTGGTACCATACACTTCTGGTACAATTTGGTCTGCTCGTTTAATTTTCTTATTTTTTTGGCAGTGTGTTTGAATATATCCACTGTAATAAATATCAAAATTTTAACAAATTCCAACCAACAGACTAAGAGTTATAAATTCACTAGCCACAGTGCAGCTTTTCTCTCTGTGGTTTTGATCACTGAGATGCTTGAGATCTGCATACAAACATCATATGATCAAAACGTTAAACTGATTTTTAAGAGTTATCTCCCTGTAGTGTATGGTACTCCCTTAAATTATTTGGATTTCCAATATTTTGACTTCGAAGATACATGTACACGATGAATGTGTTTCCAGAAAGGAAAGGTGTCGTACGCACTACGTTAGCTATCTACGTCTGTATTACTATTTCTGGTTCGATACCACTGCTGGTGAACTATTAGTTCCTGAGAGTATCATCCACTCAGTAGTCGGTATTTCCAATAATTGTTATCTCATGATACTCGCACTAAGTTAGGTATCTATATTGGTATTACTATCTCTGGTTCGATACCACTGCTGGTGGACTATTAGTTCCTGAGAGTATGATCCACTCAGTAGTCGGTATTTCCAATAATTGTTATCTCATGATACTCGCACTCAGTTGCGTATCATTACTATCACTGAGTCGATACGACTGTCGGGTTAACTGAGAGTATCATGCGCTCAGTAGTAATTGTTTTCAATAATTGTCGTCTCCTTGATATCTATATTTGTATTGCTATCACTTGGGTCGATACATCTACTGGTAGATTACTAGCCGCCCAATAGTCAGTGTTTCGGCACTGATATGTTTTATTAAATATTTAGATTTTTTTTTATTTATGGGCCTAAAAAATGTAACCATTATTATAACCATGGTTCTCCTCCCATAATCATAGTAATCTTTGTACTGTATTGATTTTTGGTGCTTAACTTCACTTTCAGCAATATTTCAGCTATATCATGGCGACGCGCTTTAGTGGTGGAAGAAGCCGGAGTACCCGCAGAGAACCACCGACCATGGGCAAGCAACTGGTCAACTTTATCACTTCCAGCTGCGAGTCGAGTACACCCTTTTTGTAATTTACAAAGCCAGGCGTGAACCCACGTCGTATTGGTGATAGTCTTGTATGAGTTGTTAGGTAATCCAACTACCCAACTCATTGAGCCACCCGTGCCCTTGTGTCCAGAAATAAGAAGATTGGATATCCACCTATCTAACTCATTGAGCCACCCGGGCCCTACAACTACCTAACTCATTGAGCCACCCGGGCGCCATACAACTACCTAACTCATTGAGCCACCCGGGCACCATACAACTACCTAACTCATTGAGCCACCCGGGCACCATACAACTACCTAACTCATTGACCCACCCGGACACCATACAACTACCTAACTCATTGAGCCACCCGGGTACCATACAACTACCTAACTCATTGAGCCACCCGGGCACCATACAACTACCTAACTCATTGAGCCACCCGGGCACCATACAACTACCTAACTCATTGAGCCACCCGGGCACCATACAACTACCTAACTCATTGAGCCACCCGGGCACCATACAATTACCTAATTCATTGAGCCACCCGGGCACCATACAACTACCTAGCTCATTGAGCCACCCGGGCACCATACAACTACCTAACTCATTGAGCCACCCGGGCACCATACAACTACCTAACTCATTGAGCCACCCGGGCACCATACAACTACCTAACTCATTGAGCCACCAGGTCACCATACAACTACCTAACTCATTGAGCCATCCGGGCCCTACAACTACCTAACTCATTGAGCCACCCGGGCCCGGCAACTACCTAACTCATTGAGCCACCCGGGCCCTACAACTACCTTACTCATTGAGCCACCCGGGCCCTACAACTACCTAAGTCATTGAGCCACCTGGGTCCTACAACTACCTAACTCATTGAGCCACCCGTGCCCTACAACTACCTAATTCATTGAGCCACCCGTGCCCTACAACTACCTAACTCATTGAGCCACCCGGGCCTTACAACTACCTAACTCATTGAGCCACCCGGGTCCTACAACTACCTAACTCATTGAGCCACCCGGGCCCTACAACTACCTAACTCATTGAGCCACCCGGGTCCTACAACTACCTAACTCATTGAGCCACCCGGGCCCTACAACTACCTAGCTCATTGCGTCGTCACCGGGGTACCATACAACTACCTAACTCATTGAGCCACCCGGGCACCATACAACTACCTAACTCATTGAGCCACCCGGGCACCATACAACTACCTAACTCATTGAGCCACCCGGGCACCATACAACTACCTAACTCATTGAGCCACCCGGGCACCATACAATTACCTAATTCATTGAGCCACCCGGGCACCATACAACTACCTAGCTCATTGAGCCACCCGGGCACCATACAACTACCTAACTCATTGAGCCACCCGGGCACCATACAACTACCAAACTCATTGAGCCACCCGGGCACCATACAACTACCTAACTCATTGAGCCACCCGGGCACCATACAACTACCTAACTCATTGAGCCACCAGGGCACCATACAACTACCTAACTCATTGAGCCACCCGGGCCTTACAACTACCTAACTCATTGAGCCACCCGGGCCCGGCAACTACCTAACTCATTGAGCCACCCGGGCCCTACAACTACCTTACTCATTGAGCCACCCGGGCCCTACAACTACCTAAGTCATTGAGCCACCTGGGTCCTACAACTACCTAACTCATTGAGCCACCCGTGCCCTACAACTACCTAATTCATTGAGCCACCCGGGCCCTACAACTACCTAACTCATTGAGCCACCCGGGCCTTACAACTACCTAACTCATTGAGCCACCCGGGTCCTACAACTACCTAACTCATTGAGCCACCTGGGCCCTTCAACTACCTAACTCATTGAGCCACCCGGGTCCTACAACTACCTAACTCATTGAGCCACCCGGGCCCTACAACTACCTAACTCATTGCGTCGTCACCCGGGCACCATACAACTACCTAACTCATTGAGCCACCCGGGCACCATACAACTACCTAACTCATTGAGCCACCCGGGCACCATACAACTATCTAACTCATTGAGCCACCCGGACACCATACAACTACCTAACTCATTGAGCCACCCGGGTACCATACAACTACCTAACTCATTGAGCCACCCGGGCACCATACAACCACTTAACTCATTGAGCCACCCGGGTACCATACAACTACCTAACTCATTGAGCCACCTGGGCACCATACAACTACCTAACTCATTGAGCCACCCGGGCACCATACAATTACCTAATTCATTGAGCCACCCGGGCACCATACAACTACCTAACTCATTGAGCCACCCGGGCACCATACAACTACCTAACTCATTGAGCCACCCGGGCACCATACAACTACCTAACTCATTGAGCCACCCGGGCACCATACAACTACCTAACTCATTGAGCCACCCGGGCACCATACAACTACCTAACTCATTGAGCCACCCGGGCACCATACAACTACCTAACTCATTGAACCACCCGGGCACCATACAACTACCTAACTCATTGAGCCACCCGGGCCCTACAACTACCTAACTCATTGAGCCACCCGGGCCCGGCAACTACCTAACTCATTGAGCCACCCGGGCCCTACAACTACCTAACTCATTGAGCCACCCGGGCCCTACAACTACCTAAGTCATTGAGCCACCTGGGTCCTACAACTACCTAACTCATTGAGCCACCCGTGCCCTACAACTACCTAATTCATTGAGCCACCCGGGCCCTACAACTACCTAACTCATTGAGCCACCCGGGCCTTACAACTACCTAACTCATTGAGCCACCCGGGTCCTACAACTACCTAACTCATTGAGCAACCCGGGCCCTACAACTACCTAACTCATTGAGCCACCCGGGTCCTACAACTACCTAACTCATTGAGCCACCCGGGCCCTACAACTACCTAGCTCATTGTGTCGTCACCCGGGCACCATACAACTACCTAACTCATTGAGCCACCCGGGCACCATACAACTACCTAACTCATTGAGCCACCCGGGCACCATACAACTATCTAACTCATTGAGCCACCCGGACACCATACAACTACCTAACTCATTGAGCCAACCGGGTACCATACAACTACCTAACTCATTGAGCCACCCGGGCACCATGCAACCACTTAACTCATTGAGCCACCCAGGTACCATACAACTACCTAACTCATTGAGCCACCCGGGCACCATACAACTACCTAACTCATTGAGCCACCCGGGCACCATACAATTACCTAATTCATTGAGCCACCCGGGCACCATACAACTACCTAACTCATTGAGCCACCCGGGCACCATACAACTACCTAACTCATTGAGCCACCCGGGCACCATACAACTACCTAACTCATTGAGCCACCCGGGCACCATACAACTACCTAGCTCATTGAGCCACCCGGGCACCATACAACTACCTAACTCATTGAGCCACCCGGGCACCAAACAACTACCTAACTCATTGAGCCACCCGGGCACCATACAACTACCTAACTCATTGAGCCACCCGGGCCCTACAACTACCTAACTCATTGAGCCACCCGGGCCCGGCAACTACCTAACTCATTGAGCCACCCCGGCCCTACAACTACCTAACTCATTGAGCCACCCGGGCCCTACAACTACCTAAGTCATTGAGCCACCTGGGTCCTACAACTACCTAACTCATTGAGCCACCCGTGCCCTACAACTACCTAATTCATTGAGCCACCCGGGCCCTACAACTACCTAACTAATTGAGCCATCCGGGCCTTACAACTACCTAACTCATTGAGCCACCCGGGCCCTACAACTACCTAACTCATTGAGCCACCCGGGCCCTACAACTACCTAACTCATTGAGCCACCCGGGCCCTACAACTACCTAGCTCATTGAGTCGTCACCCGGGCACCATACAAGTACCTAACTCATTGAGCCACCCGGGCACCATACAACTACCTAACTCATTGAGCCACCCGGGCACAATACAACTATCTAACTCATTGAGCCACCCGGACACCATACAACTACCTAACTCATTGAGCCACCCGGGCACCATACCACTACCTAACTTATTGAGCCACCCGGGCACCATACAACTACCTAACTCATTGAGCCACCCGGGTACCATACAACTACTTAACTCATTGAGCCACCCGGGCATCATACAACTACCTAACTCATTGAGACACCCGGGCACCATACAATTACCTAATTCATTGAACCACCCGGGCACCATACAACTACCTAACTCATTGAGCCACCCGGGCACCATACAACTACCTAACTCATTGAGCCACCCGGGCACCATACAACTACCTAACTCATTGAGCCACCCGGGCACCATACAACTACCTAACTCATTGAGCCCCCCGGGCACCATACAACTACCTAACTCATTGAGCCACCCGGGCACCATACAACTACCTAACTCATTGAGCCACCCGGGCCCTACAACTACCTAACTCATTGAGCCACCCGGGCCCGGCAACTACCTAACTCATTGAGCCACCCGGGCCCTACAACTACCGTACTCATTGAGCCACCTGGGTTCTACAACTACCTAACTCATTGAGCCACCCGGGCCCTACAACTACCTAATTCAATGAGCCACCCGGGCCCTACAACTACCTAACTCATTGAGCCACCCGGGCCTTACAACTACCTAACTCATTGAGCCACTCGGGCCCTACAACTACCTAACTCATTGAGCCACCCGGGTCCTACAACTACCTAACTCATTGAGCCACCCGGGCCCTACAACTACCTAGCTCATTGAGTCGTCACCCGGGCACCATACAACTACCTAACTCATTGAGCCAACGGGCACCATACAACTACCTAACTCATTGAGCCACCCGGGCACCATACAACTACCTAACTTATTGAGCCACCCGGACACCATACAACTACCTAACTCATTGAACCACCCGGGTACCATACAACTACCTAACTCATTGAGCCACCCGGGCACCATACAACTACCTAACTCATTGAGCCACCCGGGCACCATACAACTACCTAACTCATTGAGCCACCCGGGCACCATACAACTACCTAACTCATTGAGCCACCCGGGCACCATACAATTACCTAATTCATTGAGCCATCCGGGCACCATACAACTACCTAACTCATTGAGCCACCCGGGCACCATACAACTACCTAACTCATTGAGCCACCCGGGCACCATACAACTACCTAACTCATTGAGCCACCCGGGCACCATACAACTACCTAACTCATTGAGCCACCCGGGCACCATACAACTACCTAACTCATTGAGCCACCCGGGCACCATACGACTACCTAACTCATTGAGCCACCCGGGCACCATACAACTACCTAACTCATTGAGCCACCCGGGCCCTACAACTACCTAACTCATTGAGCCACCCGGGCCCTGCAACTATCTAACTCATTGAGCCACCCGGGCCCTACAACTACCTAACTCATTGAGCCACCTGGGCCCTACAACTACCTAACTCATTGAGCCACCCGGGCCCTACAACTACCTAATTCATTAAGCCACCCGAGCCCTACAACTACCTAACTCATTGAGCCACCCGGGCCCTACAACTACCTAACTCATTGGGCCACCCGGGCCCTACAACTACCTAACTCATTGAGCCACTCGGGTCCTACAACTACCTAGCTCATTGAGCCACCGGGCCCTACAACTACCTAGCTCATTGAACCACCCGGGCCCTACAACTACCTAGCTAATTGAGCCACCCGGGCCCTACAACTACCTAACTCATTGAGCCACCCGGGCCCCCTACAACTACCTAACTCATTGAGCCACCCGGGCCCCCTACAACTACCTAACTCATTGAGCCACCCGAGCCCTACAACTACCTAACTCATTGAGCCACCCGGCCCCCTGCAATACCTAGCTCATTGAGCCACCCGGGCCCTCTACAACTACCTAACTCATTTATCCACCCGTGCCCTTGTGTCCAGAAATAAGAAGATTGGATATCCAAAATCAGCCAAGGTTGACCAATACCTGAGGTAGATTAACTTAGTCTTGAATAATTTATTTAGTTAGGAATTGTAAATTTGAAACATAAAAAACAATCTGATAACCTTTAAATTATTTGGCTTTGAATTTGTTTTACTTTGAGTGTTAAACACCAAAAATCAAATCAAATCATACTTTGAGCGTAACTGATAAAGGTTATTCTAGAAAAGCGTCATGAGCACTAAATTAGAAACTACAGTTTTATTACTAAATAAACCATACAAGTTTCGAGGCACTGACTTCTGGATTTATATTGGCTATCCCGTTTAGACCCATTTATGTTTTCATCCCAAAGACTTTTAATCTATTCGGCTTTCCAATCTTTTGACTAGACAAAGACAAGACAAGACACATACTTTATTAAAGTCTCACCTCTCATATTATAAAACAATTATATACATACACATTATATATAAAACAACTAAGAAACACTCTTAAAAGAGTTATGAGAGAATATATATATGTACAATCAACAATTCATCGATATAAAATAAATTTTCTTTTAAATAAAATGTCATGGCATATTTTGGCAGAATAAAAACACATGTTTTCATCAGAGAATAAAAATACAAATTGTTCATCATCAGATAACTGCATAAAATTATTATAATGAAAACAAGCATGTTCAAATAAATAACAACGGACATCTGCATATACAGGATACTCGAGCAAAACATTTGAGCGTTCCTGGTGTATGCTATTCAACAAACACATACTTGTCACCAAATTTGATACATATATTTAGGCTTTAATTGATACGTTTACACTTTGTTTGGATATTAGGAATTCATCATGCTTACTTTAATCATCATCAATGTTAATTTCAGACAGTATTGTATTTCCTCGAGTACTCCGGTTTCCTTCATCAATAACAGTAACTGCCACAATATTACTGAAATATTGTTGAAAATGGCGTAAAGCATCAAAAACCTAACTCTAACTGGTATTGAGTTAGAAAGAAATCCATCCATAGCCGTTCTTATATTGCTTTTCTGACTAAATAGAGAATAGCAGGAGTATGTAAATAAGGTGTAGCTTATCTGGCTCTCATGCTTAAATCTTCTTAGATCCTCGACGTGTGTGGGATATACAAAACCATGTGATCCATCATAAATTAATTTGCTTGTGTCAACACATCCACCCACAAACCACATAAATGCAAACATTTTACCAACGTGTTTATTTATTGTTTGCAAAGCTATTTCCGTCATGAAGCACTACGTTCCAGAGGTTAACGGACAATAAACCAATCCTAATTTTGTTTCTTTCACTCGCAATTTGATAAGAGTGAAGGGTTGGGATTAGAATAATGGTTGTTTTAGAAATCTTAATGTTGCATTCAATACACCCGCAATTCTTAGGGTGAAGTTAAATTATGTTTTCGGTTCACCCCTCCACGGTTGAGAGTTAGGCTTGATATCGTAGTCAGTACACCTCACTACGATTAGGGAATCGAATTTAGTGTTGCATGCAATACACTTCGCCACGATTGAGCATCAAATATGGTCGTAGCCATTGGGAATAAAATTTTATGTCTATTCAGTACACCTTTACGGTTGGAAGTCAAATTTTATGTTTTATCCACTACAGCGCATCACGATTGAGAGTCAAGCCTTATGCAGTATTCAGCATACCCTGTCACAAATGTGAGAATCAAACTCACATTCTTTAATTAGATTTTAATTAGGGATCCGATAGAAATAATGATATAAAGATAAGATAAGATAAGATAAGTTTTATTTATAGTCGGCATATTTAAATAACAATACAACACAAGCCCTAGTGGGCTTTTGACCGACATAAATAACTATGTAGATTCGCCATGACAAGCATATTCTATATTTATATCTTGATGTGTCAATTATGTGCTAACTATATAATGCATAACAGAAATATGATATTTGAGGCAGATGATTTTTTCTCTGTGTCCATTGAAATAAATATTAGATGAGACATTGTATCCTCATTCCTATATCTAGAAATGAAAAACAGTTGTGTTTAAGCTTATTACGAAATTATGGGGAATATGATTAAATTTGATTAAAAACAATATGAATTTATTGATATATAATGATTTTTGATCAACGACATCGCACACGACGCTCCAATACGTATATCAAGTTAAAGCTACTGTGCTAGAATTATTAAACCAGTGGCTATTGAATAATATACGAGTAATATGGCGTGTGTCGCGTATCTTATTAGAAATAAAAACTGGCTACTTTTCACGACCACATCGGTTAACCACTGTCTTTTATATGGAATTCATCTACTTCCTTGTCTGTACTTTTTTTTTAGTTATTTTTTTGCTTATTTATTTTGTTTTGTGTTATTATTTTGTTTATTCTTTGGTTTTTTTTGGGGTTTGGGTTTTGTGGGTTTTTTCTTTTCTTTTTATATTCGTTTGTTTTGTTTTGTGTCCAATGTTGCTGTGCTTCTGGATTGTCCATTCATGACTGCCCCTTCTGTATTTCTACATTTATATAAAAGCACTTAATTGTTTCAAAGTAATGTAGTTGCTGGTTTCAAAATTGAGTTTCTCCCTTTATTTTAATTTTTATTAATAAGCTTATTATTATTATTATTATTATTATTTGTCATCCATTAAAAAGATAATTATTTCACAATAATAAAATGGAAAGCAAAAATAAATACCACACTGTCGGAACAGTTCCTAAGCCAAATAGGAAAATCGTAGAGCATAGACTAAATAGGTACCCCTATGACACATATACATGACCGCTCACTTTCCTGGCTTGATACAGACAAATCATTAGAAAGTGGCGTTGTAACTAGTTTTATGGGCCCAAATAATTTAAAATAAATTAATCCGAATCATTATTTATTTAAACGTTGCTTACTTCTTCAACACGCTATCGTTTGTGTTGTGTCTTAACACTATGACAGTTATTTCATATTCGTTCTGTTCACAGATGAAACAGGATATTAATATATGTATCGTGTCGTGACATCTGCTCGGTCATGCAATAAAGTCGTTCATTTGTTTTGATTGACCATTCTCGTGCAGCACGAGGCCAATGACGTCATTCTGCATATGCATAACGTACATAAACACAGAGGGAATTCTTTTCAACGTCAAAATTACAAGATAAGATTAAAATAGAGAAGTTTGAATTGAATAAATTCCATGCAAGTAAAAAAGTTTCTTTTCACTAATGTCTTTTTTCCCTGATCATTATGCATGTTAAATATGTTTCCATCGATGGTATTTCTCAAACATTTTTACCTTTCCGGTTTGTTGACATGATTGTCATCACAGTTCGTGACCGCTTCTGGAATGTAGGCCAAGCAAATTGTATTTTAAAAATACTTTGAAAATATGATGATTGATCATAGAGATCCCACCATTTTCTAGAAAATGGCCGATTTTACCGGGAAAATAGATACAAGTGCTCTCCATTAGTCACAAAATGACAGATTATTTTGCATTTCCACTGCTGCTTTAATAACACATATAACCCTTACTTCTTGGGGTAATGAAATGAAATTCACAGAGAAGATGGAAAAAGAATTAATTGAACAACAATAATCAAACTTTATAGCGTAAATTGAACAGAGAATTAAATTGAACCAGACAGAAAAATGAGATTATTTGGGTTAAAATAACCTGTAATTATTACAAATAGCATCAACAAAACTGTATTGTTACCACTCTGTGATAATAAATGTCATTAAAATAAATTGAAATCAATCATTAATTGTTTTGCAAAAATATGGCAGAATGTAGTCAGTCTGATAGATTGTATTGACAAAAGCAAAAACACCAAATTCACTGGATTAAATACTTTATTATAAGGGTAAGCAAGTTTAATATTTGCATCAAATAATTTATTTTTAATAATTCAATTTCAAACTATTTAAAAAAAACATCTTTTGAAATTTTTCAGACAAAACAATTATACTGAAAAGGCTAAAATAATGTACTTTCTTAATCTGGTTTACTTTTTAAGATTGATTGGCCTATGACAAAATCATGTGCTTTATTGACCTTTGACCGGCCTTATGTGACGTAATAGGACGCCATTTGGAAAAAGGTTAGTAAACAAATATGGGTCAGTGTGTTATTATTATTAATCTTTTTTCCATGGAACTTTACACATGTGAGCAAGAATAGATGAGGAACATAATTAAAAAGAAAAAAATGTTTACTTTTCAAACATGAAAAAAATAATCAAACATTATCCAATGACTGACCGATTTATTGTCATACGGGGATATTCTATTTATCTATGAAAAAAGATATATTTAATCAATTTTAGTATCCGTTGGACTGAATTACCAGGTCTAAGTATTTCAAAGAACCATATAACTATAAACTAAACAAATGTCATATGAGGTTTATGTCTTTTGTTTTTCTTCTTTTTTATATTCTTGCTTCGACGTCAAACGCATTGTTTACAGTGTTATTTTTTAAAGAGTGCATGTACTTTTATTTATCAATCTTTCTGATGGTGTCCCCATGTGTGAACCAAATATGATAAATGGACTCTTATCAGTTAGAGAACTTGTTATCTACTGGGTAGCGATCTACTAAGATATACATTGAGGTTTATTTTGCAGTCGTCATGGCAACCATTACTATGACTGTGGAAAGAACTTTTATGAAATAAAATGAAAGACAAACAAATACCACACTGTCGAAAAAATTCTAAAATACCACACTGTCGAAAAAATTCGAAAATACCACACTGTCGAAACAATTCTAAAATACCACACTGTCGAGACAATTCTAAAATACCACACTGTCGAGACAATTCTAAAATACCACACTGTCGAGACAATTCTAAAATACCACACTGTCGAGACAATTCTAAAATACCACACTGTCGAGACAATTCTAAAATACCACACTGTCGAAACAATTCTAAAATACCACAATGTCGAGACATTTCTAAAATACCATACTGTCGAGACAATTCTAAAATACCACACTGTCGAAACAATTCTAAAATACAACACTGTCGAAACAATTCTAAAATACCACACTGTCGAGACAATTCTAAAATACCACACTGTCGAAACAATTCTAAAATACCACACTGTCGAAACAATTCTAAAATACCACACTGTCGAGACAATTCTAAAATACCACACTGTCGAAACAATTCTAAAATACCACACTGTCGAAACAATTCTAAAATACCACACTGTCGAAACAATTCTAAAATACCACACTGTCGAAACAATTTTAAAATACCACACTGTCGAGACAATTCTAAAATACCACACTGTCGAAACAATTCTAAAATACCACACTGTCGAAACAATTCTAAAATACCACACTGTCGAGACAATTCTAAAATACCACACTGTCGAAACAATTCTAAAATACCACACTGTCGAGGCAATTCTAAAATACCACACTGTCGAAACAATTCTAAAATACCACACTGTCGAAACAATTTTAAAATACCACACTGTCGAGACAATTCTAAAATACCACACTGTCGAAACAATTCTAAAATACCACACTGTCGAAACAATTCTAAAATACCACACTGTCGAGACAATTCTAAAATACCACACTGTCGAAACAATTCTAAAATACCACACTGTCGAGACAATTCTAAAATACCACACTGTCGAAACAATTCTAAAATACCACTGTCGAAACAATTCCAAAAATCAAATATCAAAATCGTAGAAAGAGACAACATCGATACCTCAAGCACACAAACACATGACCGTTCACTTTCCTAGATTGATACAGGCACCTGAATAAAAAAGTGGTGGGATTAAGCTAGTTTTATGAACCCAAATCTCCTCTCTTGGTGAAATGATGCGGTCATGCAAGCGCTGTCGTAGTGTAAGTAAAATGCCAACCCCTACAAATAAGCGGACGAGCAATGTTATTATAAAGAACGCTATAGTGTGTATATATAGGCCACTCAGGTGAATCTGAAAATGTGGCTTTTTTTAGCAGTTGCCCTTTATAAACCAACATTATATGCACTATTTATTGATGTGAAAATGAGCCAATGATTTGCTATATAGAAGTGCCCTTTAAGGCAGGTTTGACTGTATGAAGTAGAAAATTAGAACTTTCTTTACAACAACGCTGATCATGTAGTTAAATACATGTACATGGGTTCGCGTTTTAATCACACGTGGAACCCGCTTGCATAACTGAACCAATCAACTAAGTTGGGATGACTTTGCCCAAAGTACAAGTTTAACCCCGCCATTTTTTATTGAAGTGCCTGTACCAAACCAGAAAAAGGAGCTGTATATATGTGTTGGTGGTATCGATTGTGCTTCTGTTTCTACCATTTTTCAATTCTTGTGATGTGTCTTTTTCATTTTTTTTAATTTTTTTTTGCCATCATCTGGGTGTCAGATAGGGCTTCGTTCAAGCTTAATGTCATTTAAAACTGTAAGATATCTTTACACCAGATAACGATTTGTCAATTTTTATATTTACGCTATACAATAGAAGAAGTATTTCCTTATCAAAAATGTCTTTCAATTACCAGATTGAAGACAGACAAATACCTCTCATTATTATTGTGTGTTATCCTTATTTATTGTCTGTCCGTCTGTGTGCAATATTATTAGTTTGTGCATTACATTATTTATATTGCGAATACTTCTCCTACACCAATAAAACTGACCACAACAATATGGCTGAAATATTGTTGAAAGTGGCGTTAAAAACCATAACCCCTATTGCTAAAATAGAAAGGAAAGAAGAAAATGACAAATATATATGACAGGTAAACATATATTTTTCTCAAAGAAGGCATTTTTGGGCCCATAAACTTGCTTAACACCGCCACTTTTATTGAAGTGCCTACACCATGTACGTATATTGAGCGGTATTGTATATGTGTGTATGAATATATAATTTCCTCTTCTTTCTACGATCTTTCGATTGCATTTTTGGAACTGTTCTGACAATGTTTTTTTTTTCATTTCGGTTTTCGTTTTATATTGCACATATCAATAAATAGATAGACTTTACAGTTCGTAAATAATGCAATTATTAATTAAACTAAGGTTCTCTTGTCTCAGGCAAACGTGGCCGTAGCCGATTTTGGCGGTCCTGTTCAGGCCCTTTTGGTTCTATTGTTCCGAAAACTTAAAATGATTTGGCTTTCCAATCTTTCGATTTTGATGATATTTATTCCACAAACGCGTCGTGTGCACTAAATTTGATATGTACGTTTTTATTCTAATATTTTTGGTCAAGATCAAAAAGGTTTATCAATGTTTATTTCATTCAAATTCAATGTGAACTTAGGTGAGATTTGATTTTATTTCTACAATGTGAAAATAGAATATAATCAGATATCACAGAGGTAAAGATGTGCAATGCTAATTTAGATCAAATCTGGTCACGTTTCGTTTTATTTTAACGTACATTGATGAGAATTAAAATTAAACTCCGATAGTTTTTTATTTTTATTTTAACGTACAATGAGAATTAAAATTAGACCTTCTCTGGTTTTGTTCTATTTTAACGTACAATGGGAACTGAATTTAAACCTCCTCTGATTTTGTTCTATTTTAACGTACAATGGGAACTGAATTTACACCTCCTTTGATTTTGTTCTATTTTAACGTACAATGGGAACTGAATTTACACCTCCTCTGATTTTGTTCTATTTTAACATACAATGAGAACTGAATTTAAACCTCCTCTGATTTTGTTCTATTTTAACGTACAATGAGAACTGACTTTAAACCTCCTCTGATTTTGTTCTATTTTAACGTACAATGGGAACTGAGATTAAACCTCTTCTGATTTTGTTCTATTTTAACGTACAATGAGAACTGAATTTAAACCGCCTCTGATTTTGTTCGATTTTAATGTACAATGGGAACTGAAATTAAACCTCCTCTGATTTTGTTCTATTTTAACGTACAATGAGAACTGAAATGAAATATCCTCTGGTTTTGTTCTGTTTTAACGTACAATGAGAATTGAAATGAAATCTCCTCTGGTTTTGTTCTATTGTTAAATTTAATAAAAGTTTGAATAGAAAAGGAAAGATAAACATTGATGGTAAGTCATTGCAACCTAAGATTGTCGCTAGCTTTCCATATTTTTTGGGGGGTAAAATTAAGAAATAAATATCATTGTTGCAAAAAAAAAAAAAGAACATATTTAAGGTTGTCACTAGTTTTCAATTTTTTCTCTCTCTAGAAATAAGAAAAAAATTATCACCTTTACAGAATTAAAAAAAAAATATATGGAAATTTCAAATGGCCAATAAACAGTACAAGTATACAAAAAATATAATAACTTACCTTGTTCAACTGACTGAAAAAATGTGTTTGTTCCCTCAAATATCAATTAAGCAATCCAATTTCAAGAAACTTAAATGATGCTGTGTTGACAAGCAATCGCTATATGACGTTAAATCGTTTTCTTCTTGTGTTTATTTCCGACATTGAACATTGTCAAGAGTCCTCGTCACTCAGATTACAAAATCAATACAATGTTTTAACTTTCATGTTGTTCTCTCAAATTTGATATTTTGTCTCAGCCAAAATTGGAGTTAGACGATAGAATTATGAAAACATATATCAAATATGATATATGTTCTAAAAGAACTTATTATAAATCATCTTAAAATGTTTTAGGATGCTGGGGATAGTACTTTTAACCAAAATTTACGGCAATTGACAGTGTTTCTATTTATTGCTATTATTTAGTCAAGGACACTACAAATCAACAAATGAAAGCGATATGAAAGTGAAATAGTAAGTAAATTGTCAGTCAATATACAAAAATGATATTTGTTGCTCACTTGAAAAATAAAATGAGGTTTACATATAGAAATTTCAAATTCAAAATACCACTAAATTGTACGGACGGTACTACACTTCCACAATATGGAATTTACAAAAAGCAAAACACAGAGACAAAGCTGAATAAAAGCATTTCATCTGCACATAGCATCCTACCAAAAAACGCTTTCAACAGCCCTAATTACCATGCAAATTTTGTGCATTACCTCTTTACATGGGGGCTGTCATTAATCAACTGGTATCCTATGTCGAAAAACACAGTCAGTACGGGAACGTACCTGTGCCGGTAGCAGCTTATTATCTCAAATCCAATGTATTTTGCAGAAAAGCTTTCACAGAAATGAATCACCTTTGAAATTATATTGAAGAATTGTCAGTCATTTAAAGTTATAAAGTCTCATTTTTTTAAAATATCACCATACTGCTCTACTAATGAAAAAAGAGGGAGGGGGCAAATAGAGGCTACTATCCCCAGCCTCCTTAAGAGGACCCTAAAGAATCTGCATAATCTACTGTATATTTTTTTCCAAATAATTTAGCCAATTTCAAACAAGAATAACTATATTTGAACACTTACAGATATTACAGACTCTATTTAGAAATTGTTGAACAGTGTATGTTCTTTACAAATTTCCATGAATTTGTCCACAATATCCAAATTCCTAAATTTTTTTACAAAAAATCAAGATAGACCTCTATAAGGAGCCCTTATCTAACTTTGGAAAGACTGAATCATAGGGAATATAAAGATGCCTTCCTACTGCAGGATATTGACATCAACATGCATAAAATAATGGTTTTAATGTGCTCGACCATTTTAAACAGACTGGAAATTACCACTGCAAATTTAAAAAAAAAGATTCCTAGTGATCAAAATACAGAAAACGTGAAATTTACACGCTGGACATACATTTACATCAACACTCAACGAGTCTTACACGGACATTTCCAGTAGTTCTTCTGTGTCTGTTCTACAAAGGCACCAGTTCAGAGGAATTTGTTGATGCTTTATCTGCATAGTGTGATGGAGATGTACTTCCAACAAAGCTGAGACCTGTCAAAATAGAAAATGAAAAGAAAAATGACTTTGAAATATGTTAGGATAAATGTGATATCTACGTTTTGATTACCATCACTGGGTCGATACCTCTGCTGATGGACCATTAGTCTCCGAGGGTATCATCCGCCCAGTAGTCAGAGTCTCTATCACTGGGTCGATACCTCTGCTGGTGGACAATTAGTCTCCGAGGGTATCATCCGCCCAGTAGTCAGAGTTTCTATCACTGGGTCGATACCTCTGCTGGTGGACTATTAGTCCCCGAGGGTATCATCCGCCCAGTAGTCAGAGTTTTTATCACTGGGTCGATACCTCTGCTGGTGGACTATTAGTCCCCGAGGGTATCATCCACCCAGTAGTCAGAGTTTCTATCACTGGGTCAATACCTCTGCTGGTGGACTATTAGTCCCCAAGGGTATCATCCACCCAGTAGTCAGAGTTTCTATCACTGGGTCGATACCTCTGCTGGTGGACTATTAGTCCCCGAGGGTATCATCCACCCAGTAGTCAGAGTTTCTATCACTGGGTCAATACCTCTGCTGGTGGACTATTAGTCCCCAAGGGTATCATCCACCCAGTAGTCAGAATTTCTATCACTGGGTCGATACCTCTGCTGGTGGACTATTAGTCCCCGAGGGTATCATCCACCCAGTAGTCAGAGTTTCTATCACTGAGTCGATACCTCTGCTGGTGGACTATTAGTCTCTGAGGGTATCATCCACCCAGTAGTCAGAGTTTCTATCACTGGGTCGATACCTCTGCTGGTGGACTATTAGTCCCCGAGAGTATCATCCACCCAGTAGTCAGAGTTTCTATCACTGGGTCGATACCTCTGCTGGTGGACTATTAGTCCCCGAGGGTATCATCCACCCAGTTGTCAGAGTTTCTATCACTGGGTCGATACCTCTGCTGGTGGACTATTTGTCCCCGAGGATATCATCCACCCAGTAGTCAGAGTTTCTATCACTGGGTCGATACCTCTGCTGGTGGACTATTAGTCCCCAAGCGTATCATCCACCCAGTAGTCAGAGTTTCTATCACTGGGTCGATACCTCTGCTGGTGGACTATTAGTCCCTGAGGGTATCATCCACCCAGTAGTCAGAGTTTCTATCACTGGGTCGATACCTCTGCTGGTGGATTATTAGTCTCCAAGGGTATCATTCACCCAGTAGTCAGAGTTTCTATCACTGGGTCGATACCTCTGCTGGTGGACTATTAGTCCCCGAGGGTATCATCTACCCAGTAGTCAGAGTTTCTATCAATGGGTCGATACCTCTGCTGGTGGACTATTAGTCCTCGAGGGTATCATCCACCCAGTAGTCAGAGTTTCTATCACTGGGTCGATACCTCTGCTGGTGGACTATTAGTCCCCGAGGATATCATCCACCCAGTAGTCAGAGTTTCTATCACTAGGTCGATACCTCTGCTGGTGGACTATTAGCCCCCAAGGGTATCATCCACCCAGTAGTCAGAGTTTATATCACTGGGTCGATACCTCTGCTGGTGGACTATTAGTCCCCGAGGGTAATATCCACCCAGTAGTCAGAGTTTCTATCACTGGGTCGATACCTCTGCTGGTGGACTATTAGTCCCCGAGGGTATCATCCACCCAGTAGTCAGAGTTTCTATCACTGGGTCGATACCTCTGCTGGTGGACAATTAGTCTCCGAGGGTATCATCCGCCCAGTAGTCAGAGTTTCTATCACTGGGTCGATACCTCTGCTGGTGGACAATTAGTCTCCGAGGGTATCATCCGCCCAGTAGTCAGAGTTTCTATCACTGGGTCGATACCTCTGCTGGTGGACTATTAGTCCCCGAGGGTATCATCCGCCCAGTAGTCAGAGTTTCTATCACTGGGTCGATACCTCTGCTGGTGGACTATTAGTCCCCGAGAGTATCATCCACCCAGTAGTCAGAGTTTCTATCACTGGGTCGATACCTCTGCTGGTGGACTATTAGTCCCCGAGGGTATCATCTACCCAGTAGTCAGAGTTTCTATCAATGGGTCGATACCTCTGCTGGTGGACTATTAGTCCTCGAGGGTATCATCCACCCAGTAGTCAGAGTTTCTATCACTGGGTCGATACCTCTGGTGGTGGACTATTAGTCCCCGAGGGTATCATCCACCCAGTAGTCAGAGTTTCTATCACTGGGTCGATACCTCTGCTGGTGGACTATTAGTCCCCGAGGGTATCATCCACCCAGTAGTCAGAGTTTCTATCACTGGGTCGATACCTCTGCTGGTGGATTATTACTCCCCAAGGGTATCATCCACCCAGTAGTCAGAGTTTCTATCACTGGGTCGATACCTCTGCTGGTGGACTATTAGCCCCCAAGGATATCTTCTACCCAGTAGTCAGAGTTTCTATCACTGGGTCGATACCTCTGCTGGTGGACTATTAGTCCCCGAGGGTAATATCCACCCAGTAGTCAGAGTTTCTATCACTGGGTCGATACCTCTGCTGGTGGACAATTAGTCTCCGAGGATATCATCTGCCCAGTAGTCAGAGTTTCTATCACTGGGTCGATACCTCTGCTGGTGGACTATTAGTCCCCGAGAGTATCATCCACCCAGTAGTCAGAGTTTCTATCACTGGGTCGATACCTCTGCTGGTGGACTATTAGTCCCCGAGAGTATCATCCACCCAGTAGTCAGAGTTTCTATCACTGGGTCGATACCTCTGCTGGTGGACTATTAGTCCCCGAGGGTATCATCCACCCAGTAGTCAGAGTTTCTATCACTGAGTCGATACCTCTGCTGGTGGACTATTTGTCCCCGAGGATATCATCCACCCAGTAGTCAGAGTTTCTATCACTGGGTCGATACCTCTGCTGGTGGACTATTAGTCCCCAGGGGTATCATCCACCCAGTAGTCAGAGTTTCTATCACTGGGTCGATACCTCTGCTGATGGACAATTAGTCTCCGAGGGTATCATCCGCCCAGTAGTCAGAGTTTCTATCACTGGGTCGATACCTCTGCTGGTGGACTATTAGTCCCCGAGAGTATCATCCACCCAGTAGTCAGAGTTTCTATCACTGGGTCGATACCTCTGCTGGTGGACTATTTGTCCCCGAGGATATCTTCCACCCAGTAGTCAGAGTTTCTATCACTGGGTCGATACCTCTGCTGGTGGACTATTAGTCCCCGAGGGTATCATCCACCCAGTAGTCAGAGTTCCTATCACTGGGTCGATACCTCTGCTGGTGGATTATTAGTCCCCGAGGGTATCATCCATCCAGTAGTCAGAGTTTCTATCACTGGGTCGATACCTCTGCTGGTGGATTATTAATCCCCGAGGGTATCATCCACCCAGTAGTCAGAGTTTCTATCACTGGGTCGATACCTCTGCTGGTGGACTATTAGTCCCCGAGGGTAATATCCACCCAGTAGTCAGAGTTTCTATCACTGGGTCGATACCTCTGCTGGTGGACTATTAGTCCCCGAGGGTATCATCCACCCAGTAGTCAGAGTTTCTATCACTGGGTCGATACCTCTGCTGGTGGACAATTAGTCTCCGAGGGTATCATCCGCCCAGTAGTCAGAGTTTCTATCACTGGGTCGATACCTCTGCTGGTGGACAATTAGTCTCCGAGGGTATCATCCGCCCAGTAGTCAGAGTTTCTATCACTGGGTCGATACCTCTGCTGGTGGACTATTAGTCCCCGAGGGTATCATCCGCCCAGTAGTCAGAGTTTCTATCACTGGGTCGATACCTCTGCTGGTGGACTATTAGTCCCCGAGAGTATCATCCACCCAGTAGTCAGAGTTTCTATCACTGGGTCGATACCTCTGCTGGTGGACTATTAGTCCCCGAGGGTATCATCTACCCAGTAGTCAGAGTTTCTATCAATGGGTCGATACCTCTGCTGGTGGACTATTAGTCCTCGAGGGTATCATCCACCCAGTAGTCAGAGTTTCTATCACTGGGTCGATACCTCTGGTGGTGGACTATTAGTCCCCGAGGGTATCATCCACCCAGTAGTCAGAGTTTCTATCACTGGGTCGATACCTCTGCTGGTGGACTATTAGTCCCCGAGGGTATCATCCACCCAGTAGTCAGAGTTTCTATCACTGGGTCGATACCTCTGCTGGTGGATTATTACTCCCCAAGGGTATCATCCACCCAGTAGTCAGAGTTTCTATCACTGGGTCGATACCTCTGCTGGTGGACTATTAGCCCCCAAGGATATCTTCTACCCAGTAGTCAGAGTTTCTATCACTGGGTCGATACCTCTGCTGGTGGACTATTAGTCCCCGAGGGTAATATCCACCCAGTAGTCAGAGTTTCTATCACTGGGTCGATACCTCTGCTGGTGGACAATTAGTCTCCGAGGATATCATCTGCCCAGTAGTCAGAGTTTCTATCACTGGGTCGATACCTCTGCTGGTGGACTATTAGTCCCCGAGAGTATCATCCACCCAGTAGTCAGAGTTTCTATCACTGGGTCGATACCTCTGCTGGTGGACTATTAGTCCCCGAGAGTATCATCCACCCAGTAGTCAGAGTTTCTATCACTGGGTCGATACCTCTGCTGGTGGACTATTAGTCCCCGAGGGTATCATCCACCCAGTAGTCAGAGTTTCTATCACTGAGTCGATACCTCTGCTGGTGGACTATTTGTCCCCGAGGATATCATCCACCCAGTAGTCAGAGTTTCTATCACTGGGTCGATACCTCTGCTGGTGGACTATTAGTCCCCAGGGGTATCATCCACCCAGTAGTCAGAGTTTCTATCACTGGGTCGATACCTCTGCTGATGGACAATTAGTCTCCGAGGGTATCATCCGCCCAGTAGTCAGAGTTTCTATCACTGGGTCGATACCTCTGCTGGTGGACTATTAGTCCCCGAGAGTATCATCCACCCAGTAGTCAGAGTTTCTATCACTGGGTCGATACCTCTGCTGGTGGACTATTTGTCCCCGAGGATATCTTCCACCCAGTAGTCAGAGTTTCTATCACTGGGTCGATACCTCTGCTGGTGGACTATTAGTCCCCGAGGGTATCATCCACCCAGTAGTCAGAGTTTCTATCACTGGGTCGATACCTCTGCTGGTGGATTATTAGTCCCCGAGGGTATCATCCACCCAGTAGTCAGAGTTTCTATCACTGGGTCGATACCTCTGCTGGTGGATTATTAATCCCCGAGGGTATCATCCACCCAGTAGTCAGAGTTTCTATCACTGGGTCGATACCTCTGCTGGTGGACTATTAGCCCCCAAGGGTATCATCTACCCAGTAGTCAGAGTCTCTATCACTGGGTCGATACCTCTGCTGGTGGACTATTAGTCCCCGAGGGTAATATCCACCCAGTAGTCAGAGTTTCTATCACTGGGTCGATACCTCTGCTGGTGGACAATTAGTCTCCGAGGTTATCATCCGCCCAGTAGTCAGAGTTTCTATCACTGGGTCGATACCTCTGCTGGTGGACAATTAGTCTTCGAGGATATCATCCGCCCAGTAGTCAGAGTTTCTATCACTGGGTCGATACCTCTGCTGGTGGACTATTAGTCCCCGAGGGTATCATCCACCCAGTAGTCACAGTTTCTATCACTGGGTCGATACCTCTGCTGGTGGACTATTAGTCCCCGAGAGTATCATCCACCCAGTAGTCAGAGTTTCTATCACTGGGTCGATACCTCTGCTGGTGGACTATTAGTCCCCGAGGGTATCATCCACCCAGTAGTCAGAGTTTCTATCACTGGGTCGATACCTCTGCTGGTGGACTATTAGTCCCCGAGAGTATCATCCACCCAGTAGTCAGAGTTTCTATCACTGGGTCGATACCTCTGCTGGTGGAATATTAATCCCCGAGGGTATCATCCACCCAGTAGTCAGAGTTTCTATCACTGAGTCGATACCTCTGCTGGTGGACTATTTGTAACGAGGATATCATCCACCCAGTAGTCAGAGTTTCTATCACTGGGTCGATACCTCTGCTGGTGGACTATTAGTCCCCAGGGGTATCATCCACCCAATAGTCAGAGTCTCTATCACTGGGTCGATACCTCTGCTGGTGGACAATTAGTCCCCAAGGGTATCATCCACCCAGTAGTCAGAGTTTCTATCACTGAGTCGATACTTCTGCTGATGGACTATTAGTCCCCGAGGGTATCATCCACCCAGTAGTCAGAGTTTCTATCACTGGGTCGATACCTCTGCTGGTGGACTATTAGTCCCCGAGGGTATCATCCACCCAGTAGTCAGAGTTTCTATCACTGGGTCGATACCTCTGCTGGTGGACTATTAGTCCCCGAGGATATCAGCCGCCCAGTAGTCAGAGTTTCTATCACTGAGTCGATACCTCTGCTGGTGGACTATTAGTCCCCGAGGGTATCATCCGCCCAATAGTCAGTGCTTCTGCACTGACATGGCTTAATAGATATATGTGTTATTGAGTTTACAGTTTCTAAATAATGAAAGTATTATTAAAACTAAGGTTCTCCTCCCTCAGGCATAGGTGACCTCAGCCGATTTTGGCGATCCTATATAGGCCCTTAGGTTTACTTGCTGGGAAAACTTTTTTAAATTATTTGGCTTTCCAACCTTTCGATTTTGAGCGTACCTGGTGAAGATTATTCCAGAAACGCGTTGTGCGCACTAAGACTAATTTTTTTCATAATGTACTCGTTTATTTTACAAATTTCTTTATCGGTCAGCTTAGTTTTGTAAAAAATTGTCATATTGTATTGTAAAATAAAATTATGTAGCGAACAGAAAATATTGTATTTTGTTAATGCATAGTTACTATGAGAAAGTTTGATGATGCCAGATTGGCTTAACTGCAAAAGAAAATAAGAAAAAAACAAACACATTAAATGACAAAGAAACTTTTTTGTCACCTAAATCATAGATATTTACCATTGCAATACTTTGGGGATGGATTACAAAATTGGGAAAAACGACAGAAAAACAAGAATTATCTATCTTGAATTGCAGTATTATTTTTAAATTCATTTTCTCATGACATTTCTCACATTCAGGTATTAAACTGAAGCATGCCAAGTAACAAAAAACATGTATATTTAGAAAAAACAAATGACTTAATTTTAATAAAAAAAAATTAAATTCTGTAATTTTCTTAAGGATGGTGGGGATAGTACTTTAAACCAAAATCTACGGCAATTGACAGTGTTTCTATTTATTGCTATTATTTAGTCAAGGACACTACAAATCAACAAATGAAAGCGATATGAAAGTGAAATAGTAATGAAATTGTCAGTCAATATACACAAATGGTATTTGTTGCTCACTTGAAAAATAAAATGAGGTTTACATATAGAAATTTCAAATTCAAAATACCACTAAATTGTACGGACGGTACTACACTTCCACAATATGGAATTTACAAAAAGCAAAACACAGAGACAAAACTGAATAAAAGCATTTCATCTGCACATAGCATCCTACCAAAAAACGCTTTCAACAGCCCTAATTACCATGCACATTTTGTGCATTACCTCTTTACATGGGGGCTGCCATTAATCAACTGGTATCCTATGTCGAAAAACACAGGGTCAGAACAGGAACGTACCTGTGTCGGTAGCAGCTTATTATCTCAAATCCAATGTATTTTGCAGAAAAGCTTTTACAGAAATCCTTTGAAATGATACTGAAGAATTGTCAGTCATTTAACTTATAAAGTCTAACTTTTTTTTAGATATCACCATACTGCTCTACTAATAAAAAAAGGAGGGTGGACAAATAGAGGCTACTATCCCCAGCCTTCTTTATGCTTACCCATTATTATAACAAAGAAATGGAAGTCTTGTGACTGATGTATTG